>CAOKZL010000004.1:0-1200000 GCA_948472985.1 Iguana delicatissima
CACAAAGCAGATGTCTGCTTTGCACAATTAGATTGCATAGTATGAGCTTTGTATTATGACTTCAGCAGCATTTCTACACAATCTTTATGTGATAAATGATCATTTTTCATCTTTCTCACTTGTATGCTTGTCCATCACTTTTTACCATCCCCATTTGGGTTCATGGCTTCAGGCTATTTTTCTGTTTATTCTAGACATTATTGCTTTAAGTTCAAGTCCCCTGCCTTTATGTTCAAATGTCCATCCTTAAGGGCATGGTCCAGACTGAGGTCCTCCCTTAAACTCCTTTAACTGTATGAGGAGATTATATAGCAGAGACCTTTTTCCGGTGAAGTTGAGACAAAGCTTACTGCCTGTGAGGGATGACTTAGGACAAACCCAGATGTGTGTGTTTGCTTCACTCAGAAACAATAGAATATATTTCTGTTTTCAGTTCAAGATGGGCAATAAATCCCTCAATGTCAGTTAAAACATATTTTCTCTAGTTTGTTCTATGTCTGAATGAATGAAAAAGAAGAGTGGTAGGAAAACAAAGGGGAGGAGTCTTGTCTTTAAAAGGGATAGTTTTCTTTCATTTATGGCCTTGTGATCATTATGGAACAGATACAAATTGATAATAACTCCAAGAAAGATAGAGGTGCTTCTGGTCAGCAGATCAGGGAAAAGAAATTCAGCCTATCCTGGATGGAACTACAATATCTCAGGGGTTCATAGCTTGGGTTTAATTCTAGATTCAGCCCTGAGCCTGAATGCCCAGATTTCAGCAGTGCCCAGTGGTGCATTTCACTAGTTACAACTTGTGAACCAGATGCATCTGTTCTGGAGTTGTCAGATATGGCTACAGGGACTCATGTCTTGATTATCATAGAATCATAGAGCTGGAAGAGACCACAAAGCCGTCTAGTCCAAATACATGCCATGCAAGAATATACAAGTAAAACATTCTCAACAAATGACCTGCCAGACTCTGTTTGAAAACCTCCAAAGAAGGAGACTCTATATTGCACTGTCAAACTGCTCCTATTGTCAAGAAGTTATTCTTAATGTTTAGGTGGAATCCTTTTTCCTGAAGTATGAAATCATTGCTCCATGTTTTAGTCTCTGGAGCAGCAGAACACAAGCTTGTTCCATTTTTCATATGACACCTCTACTACATAGCTATCATATCACCTCTTAATCCTCTGTTCTCCAGGCTAAACATACCCAGCTCCCCAAACTGCTCTCCTCATAGGGCACGGTTTCCAAGCCTTTTACCATTTTGGTCGCCCTCCTCTGGACATATTCCAGTTTATCAATATCTTTTCTGAACTGTGGTGCCTAGAACTGGACACAGTATTCCAAGTGAGGTCTGAGCAAGGAAGAATAGAATGGTACTATCACTTCCCTTGATCTAGATTTTACTAGTTTGTTTGCAAGAATATCACGGGGGATCTTGTCAAAGGTCTTACTGAAGGTCAAGATATACTATGTCCAAAGTATTACCTTCATCTACTTAGCTAGTAAGTCTATTAAAAAAGAAAGAAAGAAAGATTAGCCTGACATGACTTGTTTTGGAGAAACCCATGTTGACTTTTAGTGATCATGCCATTCCTCTCCAAGCATTCACAGATTGTCTGTTTAAAGATCTGCTGTATAATTTTTCCTGGTATTGATGTCAGAATGATTGGGTGGTAATTATTTGGATCCTCTTGTTTCCCCAGTTTTTCAAGATGAGGATGATATTTGCCCTCTTCCATTCTACTGCAGCTTCTTCTGTTCTCCAGGAATCCTCAAAGATTATTGCCAGTGTTTCTGAGATTACTTCTGCCAGTTCTTCTAATACCCTTGGATGTAGTTCATCTGGCCCTGGAGATCTGAATACATTTAGAGTAGCCTGCTATTCCTGTACTACTTCTTCACCTATTCTGTGCTGCATTTCCCCTACTATTATCATCAGCTCCATTTTCCCCAGGTAGAGCACTGTTTTCCTTTTGAGAGAAAACCAAGGCAAAGAAGGTGTTGAGTGGTTCTGCATTTTCTGTGTCCCCTTTTAGTATTTCACCATCTTCTCCATGCAGAGACCTTTGTTCTTTCTTTTGTTACAGACATAACCAAAGCAGCCCTTTTTATAGTTTTTAACCTCCCTAGCCAAAGCTTGTTCTGTGCTTTATATTTTTCAATATTTTCTCTGCACTCACTAGCTATTTGTTTGAATTCCTCTTTAATGATTTCCTCTTTTTTCCATTTCTTGTACATATCTCTTTATAAACTTCTTAGCTCAGTTGAATGTTCTTTAGACATCCATCTTGAATTCTTTGGACACCTTCCATTTTTCCTCCTCCTTGGAATTGTCTGAAATTGTACATTCAATATCTCACTTTTAAGAAACTGCCATTCATCATGAACTTCCTTCTCTTTAAGCATCCCTGACCATGGGATCACTCCCAGTATTTTCCTAAGTTTACTGAAATCAGCTTTCTTAAAGTCTAGAATGTGAGTCTGACTATGCTTGTGTTACTCTGATTTCTGGGGTCCCTTGGGGGACACCTCAATGTGCTCCACGTGATGGGGAATGGAAACTAGCCAGGGCACGAGCAATAGCAATGCGAGAGGCAGGGTAACCTAGCAGGGTCTTTTTACCCAGTTTTTACGGGGTCAGACCAAGCCAAAAACCAAACAAAAAAATGTCCAATAAATTATTTTATTGAATGAAAATCCCATGCACCAACGCAATCACTCACACGCTCACTCAAGACCTATTAAGAAGCAAAAGAGAAGAAACTGGATAGGGGAATATTGAAGGGGTTGTAGCTGGGGAAATACTGCACCTTTTCCTGAAGTCCTTGGTCCAGGAAAAACAGCTGAGAAGTGGGGCTTAGCACGGAGAGGACTGAAGGGATTACTCAACGGACGGAGAAACGGTCTGCTGGGATGACTGGGAGTGATCCGAAGAAACTCTCAAAAACTGGGACTATTTGTAGGGAGAAAAGTATCTGGAGGGCTAATCCTTTCCCGGGGAGAACAATGGGTGTTGCAACGAGAAAGAAGCTCCACAATGGTAACTTTCTGTGCATGATGAGATTACAAGGTGTTGCCAAAGTCTCAGGATCTTCGGCTGCATTTGGTTGTGGTGTGACTTCATGTAAATGTCCTTGCCTGATAGGATACTTGCTCAACTTGGGGCAAACACGCTAATCCCCTCAAGTCGGCTTCTCAGGTGCTGAGGACCCTTTGTTTACTGTGGGTTTGCACAGCTTGAGGTCTCCTGGGGCTACGTGACTGGGGATTTTACTGGCGTGACCTGTGTTTCGATCGTTTGACCATTGCTGCCTACGTGCCCATCCAGGTGACCTCTCAGGCACATTGAATCATATTTTAATATCAAAATTGTAGACCCTGGGACAGGGTTTACCAGTGAGATAACACTTGGCTTCCCTTTTCTGCTGTATAACAAACTCTAGGAGAATATGGTCACTTCCATATAAAAATCCTGCCACTTCATTCACCAGGTCATTATTGTTGCTTAGGATTAAGTCTAAAATAGCTGTTTCCTTTGTTCCCTCTTCCAGCTTCTGCACAATGAAATTGTCTGCAAGGCAAATGAGAAACTTATTGAACCTGATACTCTTGGCAGAGTTTGACTGCCAACAAATATCAGGATAGTTGAAATCTCCCATTACTACTCTATCTCTCCTTTCTGAATGTTTTGTCATCTGTTCCAGGAAGGCATCATTCAAGTCCTCAGTCTGGCCTGGGGCTCTGTAGTAGACCTCCATAATGATATCGTTGTTATTTCTCTCCCCCTTAATTTTTTCCCAGATGCTCTCAAGCTGGCTTCCAGGATTTAAATCATTGATCTCTTCACAGGTGTAAATGTCCCTGACATATATCTATCTATTAGTACATTCCAGTAATGAGACTCATCCCACCAGATTTCAGTGATGCCTATCATATCATATTTATTTTGTTGTGCTATGAGTTCAAGTTCATCCTATTCGTTCTCCATGCTCTGGTAGAGGCATCTGAGGCCAGTTCTCCCTATAAGGTTCACACGTTTACCTCCAGCTCTTCATGAACTCCTGCCCCCAAGAATAATGTCTTCCCCCCACATAACTTTGTTTAAAGCTCTCCTAGGCCATTTCCACACGGGCATATTGCCCACGCTAGAGCGACCTCTCCTGGAGGTCTTCTTCACCAGGGTCTGCGCTAGAGCAGTTTAAAAAAGTGAGGTTCTAGAGCTCAAACTGCTCTAGCCCAGCCCCGGGGGTGGTGCTGTGAGTTTTATAAAAACCACCTTCAAAAGTGGTTTTTATAAAACTTACCCACGCTGCCCCGTAGCAGCCCCCGGTCAAGAACTGCAGAGACGCAGTAGCGCGTCCCTGCAGATCTGCCCGGGGGCGGGCTTCCGGCTGGCGCGCTGTCCTAATTGGCGGCGCTCCGCCGGAAGCCACCGGCCACCATTTTGGGCGCCACCGAGTGCTGCCGAGCGCCGCTGAAATTCGGTGGTGTTTGGAACGGTGGATCCGCACTCTTCAGAGGGACGGAGCAACCTGCTCACGGGTAAGCTCCGCCCCTGCGTGCGCGGCCCCGTTTCGCCCCCCATGAGGAAAGGGCCCTAATTACGTTTGTAAAAATCTGAGCAAAAAACATTTCTGCCAATTGCATGTGAGGTTCAACCCATCACTTGCCACTTTCCAATCTGAATGAAATTCAGTTATTACTTTTGAGTTAAATTTACTAACATTGTTAATTGCCTCATCATGCTGACATATATTAACCTTTGGGTTTAGAGGCTAATTCTGATTTACTTTGGTTTAATTAGACACTGTGACTTGTCATTGGTCCAACTGGTGTCTTTCAGCATGATCTACCCCAGAGGGATATTTTGGTAATAAAATGGAGAGGAAGAGATCTATGCATATTTTTGTCAAACTCACTGAAGGAAGTAAAGGATATAAATGTACTCTAAATCAGCATTTCTCAACCGAGGGCCCTTTGGCTCCCCGGGCCCTCCTAGGATATTCCAAGGGAGCCATAGGTGAAAATAGCGTAAATAGAGGGCCATGGCATAAGACTAGAGGGCCACAGAGAGAAGTCACCTTAACATAATGGACAGAGGTAATCTTCAGTTATTCCCCACAGCAATAGAACTGGATATAAAAAAGCTTGATTCTGGTTATCAAGCACAAGGATCACATTGATCGATAAATACTTAAAGTATATTTTTTATGTAATTGTATTTTGTATAAATTATAAAAATTATAAATAAAGCATGTTCTATTTACAAACAAAGCATTTAAATAGCTACCTTTCTACCAGTAGGAAGGGGGGCCAGAGGAGGGAAAAAACATTGGAAGAGGGCCACAGTCAGAAAAAAGCTGAGAAACACTGGTCTAAATGAATACATAATAAAATGGACATTGTTTTGACAATACTCCTTATAATCTTCCCATTCTTTACTTTCTCAAAACACTCTCAGGATTAGGTTCTAGGGATTTCCAGCTCAATCACAGGAAAAATGTGCCTAAGCCTACTTAATTTTGTGTAATCACATTTTTTAAAAAATGAATGATTTGAAAGTTGATGGAAATGAGAAAGAATTTAAGAGATCCTTGCAGTGGTGTGACATTTCAGCAAACAGATGAGTCGCATCATGAAGAGAAAGAGTAAAATAAAGATTTGTAACCATGATAATGTATTCAAAATATAGCTGATATTGATTTCCACAAAAGAAACACTGTGAATGGTGTCAGCTCTTCAGGAGAGACGAGTTCTATGTAAATATTGGAGACACCTAATTATAGCTGTTAATTGGAATGCGTCCCATTATTACATAAACTATAGTAGAGTTATTTCACAAGTAGAACATCTGATTACAATTGTTTACAAGCGTTTAACTGCATATGTTACACCTACTATTTTTCTCCTTTAGAGTTCAGCCATCCTGCAGTTATCCTAATGGCCACAATCCTGTTTATTCTGTTGTTTTAGATATACTTGTAAGTGGCCATTTCTTTGACACTGAGGGCGCTACTATAGTTTCTCTTTTAAAGATGCACACTTCTGAGAGAAAGCTATACTTATGGATTACTGTTTAGCCATAAGTTTGCTTTGATTAGATACGCTAGTGAGCAGTGTATTTCTCCATACTTGGACTGATACAGTGTGTGTCTAAAAAGGCTTATGCCACAAGAGTTCATCTCTTTGCCACTTGAATGGGTTTATGTTTCACGGTCTTTTGTTTTATCGCTCCAACAGAAAGAAGAAAGAAACACTGGTAACATCACATTCACATTGATTATGGCTCATCTGCTCTGTAGGATTTTCCCCTAAGCACATTAGCTTGTTCAACTTTCAGCGAATCGATAAATAATGACTGAATTCCAACAGTTTCTGAATACAAGATGTGAAGCCATCAGTCTCTTCCTTTCCTTTTCTTCCTAATCATCTCTTCACCCTTTTCGAGGAAATCAATACACATTTCCATCAGCATTTAGAGTTTCAATAGGAAGCATTTTCTTCAACGCAAGTGTTGTGTTAAGGGGAAGGTGACCATTGGGTCTCCAGCATTCAGGATTGCTCGGAAAGCAGAACTGCCAGGCAAGCAGCATTTGAATATTTCAATTCTTTACAAATAAAAATAAAAAACACCCTACCATTTTCCTTCCATGTCAATTTCCATTACCACTGAACAATAAAAGCTAAAGAGCCCAGCTCTTTCTCAGGAGGATTGCCTCACAAATAATAATTGCTTATTAAACTGTTCTTCTCAGGGAAGATTGGAACTGGTGATTACTTTGCAGCTAATTTCAAAAAGAACATATACTGTTACTATCTATTGGCTTGTGGTTCGGTATTCCTGTGCATATTTGATGGGTGGAAAGAGTAAACTCATTAAACAGTTCTTAAAAGTATTCACTGTGACTGATGGGAAAATGCCTTTTACCACTGGATTTAAAAAGGAAGAAATCACATCAGCCATCTCTCTTACTGGGTTGCATACCAAATTTTCTAAGTGTTGTGTCATTGCCTATCAGTAAAGGTCAGATTTAGGTAGATCTGTTTTGAAGAAAAATGAATAAAGAGAAAAAAATCAATAATAAAGCGCTGAAGGAAATATTGATCTAATTGAGTACATACCATATTTATGACAGCTCATGTAACTTTGCTGGGTTTTAAATTGTGTCCATAAAATTGCTGCTTAGAAGCATGAAAAAGAATTTTGAGGGTTAAGCAGAACTAAATATCTCATATAACTAATGTATAATTCCACTAGTCCTGTAGATGTTCTATCAAAATTAAAACTGCATCATATACAAGTAAGTGTCTGTTAAGTCTGCAGCCTAAATCTGTCACATTCCCTTATTCTCCCCTAATTTTACTGAAATGTGCTTCTGAGTCATTATTTAGGCACTAGAGCGTGGAATGATAGAATCATTTAATTTTATATATAATCACATTCACACACAGAGACACACAATTTCTATGCAATCATTTCCATATTCATCTAAATTAGATGAATTTCATTACAATTAAAACATACTATAAAAGTAGAATGCTTATTTTTATCCTGATGTGAGTAAAAAGGAAATAAATATACTAGACTGTTGGGGGAGTAATTAACAAGTAAAGAAATAAGGGAGATTAAGGTTACTCTATTTTGATTGCCATACAGCGCCTGCTCCTTTTTGATAACCAGCTGTAATAAAAGACCGGAAATTGTAGTGGGTTGTTACTTGGAGAGCATTAAATCAAGGATGGGAAATGCCAAGCTCTCCAGATGTTGTTGAGTAGGACTAGCCAGCTTCAGTGGTCCAATAATATCTGCAGGACCACTGATTCTGCATCCATGAACAAAACTAACTGGAGGTGAAGTAGGCAATACAATCTGTGTCAAAACACTACTTTTGTGTAGTGTGATTCAGCATTTGGCAATGACTCACTGAGGTTCCTACATGCCATATTTTGTTGGTGCTTTTTGTTCAGTTTTATCATTATAGAAAGAAGTAGAGCAACCAGATGAACCCAGAAATCTGGACCTTTGGAAAACAAGAGGCAGGAAGACAGCAGGACAACAGAACTGAGAGTTCTAGAAAGCAAAGACTAGAAGAGAAAATGGTCCAGAAAAAAAGAGGAGGGAGTGGAAGATAAGTCCAAAATGAGGGGTATGAAAGAAAGGGCAAAAAGAGACATAAACAGCCAAGGTATTTGAATGATTACCATATGCACTGAAAAATCAATCTATTAACTGGTCCATTTCACTTCTGATATAACTCTGTCACATATATGTATTAAACTGCAGGGTTTTTTTTTTTTAAAAAAAAATCTAAATGCAAATTTGTTTTTAAATATTTAGTTTTTGGACCAAACCATTCTCACAATGTGTATTATATCCTAAAATGTGTATTTTGAAACTCATTTACATTGCAATGTTTTATGTTACATAATTCAGGGATGCACAATTTCAAGTTAAATACATTTCAGCCTGCACACAGCCTATCAGACTGGTTTGCATCAGATTTCTTAAATATCAAATCACTTATGCATCTGTAGATAACAAGCTGCAAAGAATTTCCACTACAGATTGGCCTATAAGCATAGATGAAAATTGCTTTTGGCAATGTATGATATACAACATTCCTGATTTGGGCAAAGCTATTGATAAGAGTATCAGCAGGACACAGGAACTATATAACCTCCATCATAGCATGCTGGAGGATATAGAATGAAATCTACAGTTAGTAAAATCTTATCTGAGCATCTTTATGATAAAATACTTCTAAAACTGGGGGAGGGAAGAAAGGAAAGAAATTAGGATGTTATAGTACACAACGATTGCAATTGTTCTTTCTTGTTTTTAGGATATTTTTATGTGGTCGTGAGAAATATTGGCACTGGTAAAAGTGATATCACAGAAAAATAATTTTTCAGTAAAATTCTTGACAATAAAGTGGGTTGATATTTTCATATGATCCCATCAAGACTGTTTTTCAAATAGTGTTTTATTAATATTGATGCAAATGGTGGTAATGTCTGAGTGGAAAGCTAGTGACTTCAGATGTTTTGAACTGAACTTCCCAGAAGATTCATCCAGCATGGCCTGTGACTAGGGATGGAACCATGAACTTAATCAGTTGTCCATCCTAAGTTGCTACAGTAAACACCAGAAGTACTCCATCAAACTCAGTACTTTCCCATTATGCAATGAGTTGGGCAAGAGACAACATGCTTCCATTACCTCTTGTGGTACCACATGCTTAATTGTTAAATACAGTACAACTCAAATGTTAAATCCAGTCCAACAATGTGAGCAGAATTGTTCAGTCTAAATGGATCTAGGTCTGTGTTCCCAGAAAGACTACCAATTATAACTTCCTGTTGTGACTCCATCCAATGACAGGAGATAGCCATTTTGTCCCACCAATACCATTTAAGTCAGTGGCTCAGGAGACACAATTCTGGGGGCCATATTTAGCTCCTGGGCCCAAGTATGCCCCCCAGACCCTCTTCAGTTGCCCATCCCTCATCTAAATGGAGAGCCCATTTCATATGAGACATTGTACTGGCAAATATTTTCTTGTACACAATGTATAGCATCATCTAGGATCAATTAAATGGAGCAATTAAATCAATGAAACTTATTTAAGTGCTGATTTGCAAAAGCCTTTCTGCCCTACACTATTATAGTGTTATGATTCCACTTTCAACATCCTATGGAGTTCTGGGGTTTGTAGTTTACTGAGGCCAAAGAGCTCTCTGGCTGAGAATTCTAAATGCCCTTCCCTAAACTGCAAACCCCAGGATTCCACAGGATGTTGAAAGTAGAATAATAGCATTAGAACAGTGTAGTGCAGAAAGGTTCAAAGTTCCAATTAATTTAATTACTTTACATGGGACTAACAATTGGATTTAGGACATATTCTTATCATTAATCAGTAGTTTCTATTTTTTTTAAAAAAAAAATCTTTAATTCAGATGGTACATTCAATAACAGTAGCACACACATATGTATGATGTGCATAGTAGTAAAAGCCAACTAGATGACAGAAATTTCAAATATATTTGCAATGTTGTGTCTAAGTACACATTGCAATAGAAAAGGCTGTGGAGATGTCAAAATCCTGAGATGAAAGCAAAAGACCCTAAGTCTTTGGAGAATGATGTGAAGTAATATAGAGGTTTCTAACATTTAATTGATCCTATCACTGTTTATAAACTAATGTATCAATCTTGCCATAAAAATAGAAGTGCTATGTGTCTAATTGTCCACTTTGTAAATGTATGAAAATTTGGGGGTGCAATTAATCACCGGAACAGGAATATTTACAAAATAGGAATATTTGCATTCTCCATGATTGCATCACATAACATTTTGTTTTGTTTCTAAGGCCCTTTCCACACGGGGTAAAAAAACGACTTAGGGCGACCTCATCCACACCGTGGGGCGCGCTAGAGCGGTTTGAAAAGTGGAGGTTCCACACCTCAAACCGCGCTAGCGCGGCCGCAAGGGGTGGCGGGGCGCGTTTTTTAAAAACTACATTTTATGTGGTTTTTAAAAAACACGAGCACGCTAACCCGTTGCAGCGCCCCGTTTGAAACTCCAGGGACGCGCTAGCGCGTCCCTGCAGAACTGCCCGGGGGTGGGCTTCCGGCTGGCGCGCTGCCCTGATTGGCGGAGTGCCGCCGGAAGTCGCCGGCCGCCATTTTGGGTGCCGCCGAACGCCGCTGAAATTCGCCAGCGTGTGGAGCGGCGAACGCGCGCTCCCCGCAGGGACAGAGCAACCCGTTTTCAGGTAAGATCCGTCCCTGCGTGCGCTGCCCCATTTCCCCGTCCCCCGTGTGGAAAGGGCCTAAGTTAGCATGGGAGAGCCTTACACTGATGGAAGAATTCAAAACAATTTCATCCTTATTTTCTCCCTCTCCCTCTCCCTCTCTCTCTGAGACCAGCTTTGAGTGAGACTTATAAATTGTTCAAGAGAACACAATGTATGTTGCTAAAGGTAGACAAGTTGTGCCCTACAGAGAGGCAGTACAACAATGATTCAGAAGGAAATGACATGAGAAATTCCAAGTTCAAAACCCAGTCATGACTGAAGGTTCCAAGACTTTACCTAGAAAACTTACACATTGAGATTGGGAACCTACATGGTATGCTACTGTGGACTGCTTGTCCTCAAGAATGCAGGTATACTCCTTTTCAGTTGTAAAAAGGAACTATAAAATATAATTCTCTATGATTAGCAAGCAATAAAAAGCCAGCTTGGTTTGCAAAGCAGACTCTTTGTTTGACTACATCACACTTTCTTCTAGGTCCCTGGTCTGGCTCACTATTTTGTTACCAGAGATTATTCACTACTAAATAAATTCATGGCTATTTCTTCTCATTGTAATGTTCAAGGATATCTCTTTCTCTGTATTACATGCTTGTGTGTGGAGTATGGCATATTCTCAAATGGCAGGATTAGCAAAACAGATTGCTTCCATGTACTGGTGTAAGAATTTGGACTCTTTGAGAAGACTGATGAGAAACAGTCAGTTTGTCACAGACAGTGTTTTATTCTGTGACTGCAATATCGAAAGAGCTTTAGTACATGGGTCTGCATTATGATATAAATGCCTTTATACCACATTACACACAACATTCTTGACAGCTGATGATGAAAATATGGAGACTGTCCACATGATGGCACCAATCCATGCTCCTGGTGTTAAAGGCAAATCCAGTGGAATGTAGTAATATACTTGCTGCTGCTATCATGCAAATATAGGAATATGCAAGTTTCCAGCAGAAAAGATGGCTATAATCATAGAACAAATATTTATACCAGGGTTTATGCTTATGCAGCTCATGACCAAACAATACCCCTCCATGTGGCCTTCCAAAAGATTCTAGAGTCCCATGCATTGCTGCGGGTTTCTTTTCAGTCTAAAAATAGAGATTCACACCTCAAGAAAATTCCAGGGGCACTTATCCATTTCAATTCTATTTTGCATCCTCTGCACATTTTGGGGAGGTGGAATGGGGTGGGGAATAGCTTTTTAAAAAACAAGGCTATGAAATATAGACAATTAGGTAATTCATTAGGTAAGTCGTATTCCAAAGTGCCTGTTTATTTTAGAAGAATAGAACTAATTTTAATGGTTTACCCAGATTTCATATATTGATTATTTCAATATAGGAGAAAGAGATTCATAGGATTTCTGTGTAATCAAAATTTGGCAGCTGACAACAGGTACCAAAATGTTTATCTCCCAGTATAGTACATAGAATGTAAACACATCCAGTGAGAATTGCTAGTGGATCCATAGGGGCAAACTGCTTAGCAATAAAAACAAAAGATTGAAATGTCTTTTTAATAACAGAAAAAACTCACCACAGGTGTATCAACTCATGGTTGAATGCATCTCCAGTAGCTATTTCTTCATCTATACTACAGCATTAAAGCAGTACTTTAATTGGAATGTTTCCATCCTATGAAGTCTTGGCAAAGTGCTTAGAATTATCTAGTGTTGTAGTTCAAGAAGTTCACTAGAGCTTTCTCTTGCAGAGACTTCTAACTACCTAGCAGAGAACTGCCTTACCATACCACAAATTCCAAGATTCTGTAGAGAGGACTCATTACAGTGATATGAAATGGCTATAAAAGTGTTGTGTAGATACTGGTCTTCATCTTCTGCTGTCTTAGATCATATCTTGGATTAGGGATGTAAATAATATTTTGAAATTTTCTGATCCATGATGAAAAAGGCTAAATTGGCATATGTGTCAACAAACAAAGAAAGTCAGCCACTGTGAGGTGTTGTTGTTTCCATTTTTATACTTTTACTAAAATTTCACAAAGGACTATCTATCTATCTATCTATCTATCTATCTATCTATCTATCTATCTATCTATCTATCTATCTATGATTTTATAAAAGAAGAAAGAAGCATATTTTTCACAAAACCTGATTGGTTTATGTGTAAAACCTGTAGTTTTTACATGCAAAAAATTCTTACAATGTCTTTCCAAAAATAGAGGGGGGGGGTTGGTTTTGAAAATACCTATCTTCGTTATTCTCACTAACTTACTGAAAATCAATGATCAAGATTTCTTATTTCTTGTAATCACTGTCAGAACAGGATGACATTTGAAGATGTAGTAGCTCCCTAACGGGGCAGCCAAGAGATATTGTGGGACAGCTTTTTCTTTATTTACAGGCAGTAATATATAGAACAAGCTTTTGTTTGAATGTATCTTTGACTCTACTTGATCTCATCTTACAGTCTTACACATTACACAAATATAACACCTTGATCCCACTTTAAGTGCTATTGCTGTATCCTGTGGAATCCTGAAGTTTGTATGCTGGCGGGGGAATAGACCTCACTGACTGGGAATACTAAATAAACTGCAAATCCTCCTAAACCACAAATTCCAGCATTCCACAGGGTGAATCCATGGCAGTTAAAGTCGAATTATAGTGCTATTATTTGTCTAGCATGAAAGTGCCCCTGATCTTGGAAGCCAAACAAGATTTGGCATAGTTACTACATGGATGCAAAATTACTAGTGATACCAGGGACCTCTAGGTAGGAACAGGAAAAAGTCCTGACTGACAACCTGGACCCCCACTGCCAGTCAGAATTAACAAAAGTGGGTTAGATGGGCCATTGGTCTGGCACACTAAAAGACAGTATTCTAAATTCTTACGTGCTTATTTATTTAGAAAACTGCATGCCACCTCTGGGTCCCAAAACTGACATGAGTTTTGAGCCATTTCCACCCTACACTGTTATGGTGCTGTTATTCTACTTTCAACCTCCTGTGGAATCCTGGGGTCTGCAGTTTAGGGAGGGGTATTTAGAATTCTCAGCCAGAGAGCTCTTTGGCCTCAGTAAACTACTGAGTCCAATGGTAAGTAAGTAAATAGCACTATAGCTTTGTAGTGCGGAAATAGCCTTCATCAGACAGGGGAGAGGAGGAAAAGAAGACACTTTTCAGTTTCAGATCGTAAATTAAGAAGATGTTTGACTTTATGTAATTTCCCTCTGAAGTAATATTCACTGCTGTGATTTCCATGGCTTAGTGAGGATTTGAACTCTGGTCTTTCAGAGTCCAAGTCCAGCAATCAAATCATTATACCACACTGGTTCTCAAGCAATTTCAGCAGAAGTTGTTAATGTTATTACTACATTTTAAGATACTTTATGCAAAGCATTATGATAAACAGAAGCTTAACAGAATCGACAAATTTGCCACTCTATGTACAAAGATCACTTGCATTGCAGTTAAATGAGATCTAAGTGTGTCTCGTCTTAAATGGTCTCTGTTTTTCAGTTTTTGAGAATCAAGCAGAATGGAACATGGCATTTAGGTCCTTTACAATTTTCTTTCAGTACAATTCTTTTTTTCTAAAGATTTATTGTAGTTCCTTAATTATCATAGATTTTTATTTTTCTATGAATATAACCTGAGTGAGTAGAATTACTATTCATTGTTATTATCTTTCTTCTTTGTGCATTATTCCAAAGATAATTAAATTGGCACTGACTGTATTTAAATTTCTCTTTGTCCTTATCGACCGTCACTATCTTAAAAATTGACAAATGGTAGCTACATAATGTGAAATAAAAATAAGCGAATTAATAATTGTGCATTGTAATGAATGAATGATTGCCACTCTACACAATGAAGGGATGGTAGTAAGATACATGAAAGAAGATGGATGAAGATGGAAACAGGCCTCATTGTACTTGCATGTCCTCTCAAGAGTAACAAAAATAACATTCTTGCCTCAAGGACACCCTCAAATATTTTGCTGCTTGAAACAGAACAGCAAATGGTCCACAAACCAAGTCAAAATGGTAGTATTCAAGAGATGTCCAAGTTATTTTGGTAAATGAGGCAGAAACTCCTCAAAAGCACATCTCCTTGTGGGAAAAATGAACTATAATAAATGAAATAAATAATAATTTGCTTCTTCTTCTTCTTCTTCTTCTTTTTTTTTGTGACACCACAAATCACCTTCTTGTGGTGGTTGCCTCATTCTGCCTTATAGAATCATAGAATCATAGAAATGTAGAGTTGGAAGAGACCACACGGGCCATCCAGTTCAACCCCCTGCCATGCAGGAAACCCTCAAAGCACTCCCGACAGATGGCCATCTAGCCTCTGCTTAAAAGCCTCCAAGGAAGGAGACTCCACTACACTCTGAGGCAGCATATTCCACTGCCAGACAGCCTTGACCGTCAGAAAGTTCTTCCTGAGGTTCAGGTGGAATCTCCTTTCCTGCAGCTTGAATCCATTGCTCCTTGACCTGGTCTTTGGAGCAGCAGAAAACAAGCCCTCTCCTTCCTCTACATGGCATCCCTTCAAATATTTAAACATGGCTATCATGTCCCCTCTTAACCTTCTCTTCTGCAGACTAAACATACCCAGCTCTCTAAGTCTATCCTCATAGGGCATGGCTTCCAGGCCCCTCACCATTTTGGTCGCCCCCCTCTGGACTTGCTCCAGCTTGACCATGTCCTTCTTGAATTGGGGTGCCCAGAACTGGACACAGTATTCAAGATGAGGTCTAACCAAAGCAGAGTAGTACCAGTACCTCCCTTGATCTAGACACCATGCTCCTGTTGATGCAGCCGAGAATTGCATTGGCTTTCTTGGCTGCCACATCACACTGCTGACTCATGATCAGCTTGTGGTCTATGAAGACTCCTAGATTCCTTTCACATGTACTGCTATCCAGCCACTTGTCCCCCATCCTATATTTCTGTATTCCATTTTTTCTACGTGTAGGACCTTACACTTCTCTCTGTTGAATTTCATTTTGTTAGCCTTGGTCCAGTTCTCCAATCTATCCAGGTCATTTTGAATTTTGATCCTGTCCTCTGGCGTATTAGCAACCCCTCCCAATTTGGTGTCATCTGCAAATTTGATGAGCATGCCCTCTATTCCTTCATCTAAGTCATTAATAAAAATATTGAACAGCACTGGTCCCAGGACAGAACCCTGTGGCACCCCGCTAGTCACTTCTCTCCAGGATGAAAAGCAGCCATTCGTGATCACCCTTTGGGTTATGGTAGGGCAAGTCCTGTTTCAGCCCCTTCTTATTTTATAGCAGGAGTGGGAATTGTATGGCCTGCAGGGGCCTTTTGTGCAATATCTGGAGACCCCTTCTCAGTGTCAGAATATGAAGAATCACACATTCAGAGGTTTCTAGGGATGTAGTCTAATGCTATTCTTCTGTCCCCCAACATCTTTTTTAGACTCCAACTAGCAAGTTTGGTGACTTGCTGTATCATCCAAAGGGGTAGATGTGGCCAATGGAAGTCAGGCAGATTGAAAATGCAGCCCCTGGCAGCTCTGTGGTAGTTTACCCCTGTTCTATAATGTGGGCATTCAAAATACCACTCATGGGCATTCAGAATACCTGAAGCTAATCCAGCATTCTGTTTTTAAAAGTGTCTAGTTGGGTTTCAATAAGAAGTTCATGATCTGGACCTGAAGGCTGCATTCATGTCTCCCTTACTTTTTGCTCACGTCACTTGATTTTTAGAGATACTGCCATGGTACTTGGTGACTCTACTTTGTAAACTCTGCGCTCTCTCTCTCTCTCTCTCTCTCTGTGTGTGTATGTGTATGTGTGTATTTTCAAGTCCAAGG
Organism: Iguana delicatissima; assembly: GCA_948472985.1. Taxonomy (NCBI): domain Eukaryota; kingdom Metazoa; phylum Chordata; class Lepidosauria; order Squamata; family Iguanidae; genus Iguana; species Iguana delicatissima. Next base: position 16,629 of record CAOKZL010000004.1, read on the forward strand.
CCCAAATTACTACCTGGGAAACTTACCAGGAGTTTCATATACCTTAGTCTCCTCATTCTCTCACACCCCATTCACACAGACATGCACTACACACACACACACACACACACACACACACACACACCAGCCCATTCCATTCATACTCTTACACTGCCTCTCCTTTGCCCCCTGTGAAGTGAACCCTGCTAGATTAAGGAAGAGGGCATTTTCCCTACTCAGATCCAAGTATGGGAACTTTGTTCAGTACCAACCAGGCAAAAGACTTTTATTTTTGATCAGATGCTGATTGGAGATAAGAATTCTTCCCCAAATCCTGGACTAAGCAAAGTCTCTCAGTATTTAGGGGAGAAGAGCTATTATCTGCAACTGTCAGAGGACTGGAAAGGAGGGCCTTTCAACTGGAAAAAAAAAAGGGGGAGTTCCTGTCTCTGTATACTTGCTAACCATAAATAAGAGGTGTTCCTTGGATGGAGAAACAAGAAGAAGCCTGAGGAAGAAGGTGCAAAATTAAATGGAAAACCTCAATGGAATTTATCCAGATCATGGACCAGATGATCCCATGCAAATGCTATATGACTGTCTAATCCCACTTTAAACCAGTTTGATTGTGGCTATCACAATATCTTTACTCCACTTCCAATTATAGTTGCTGTAATGATAACAAGAGGCTAGGTTGGGCCTACAGAAGGTTATATAGGTGTTTATAACAGTACTTAAAAATACGCAGTGAACTGGGAATCATAGAATAGAAAAGATACCTTTTTTGGATTTCAGCTCACAAGAATCCTTAGCCAGTATGAGTTTCTCAGAGTAGTAGTCCCAAAAGGTAACTTTTCCAGACTTTGAAGACCAAGCCACGCCCAAGCATTTATTTAAATATCTGAAACGATACCATGTAGAAAATGGGGATGGAATAATCCCAAGTAGAGTAGACCTATTGAATTAGTGCAATATATATACATTTTTACCCATCAGTTACCAGATCCAATCTATTAACACCACAATGAGGAATGAGGCCATTATGTTAATTGTTTCACTGCTCATTGTTTTTCTATCACTTTCTGTTACTTTGCTGAGATTTTTTTAAAAAAGCACTTAGGATTGATAAAATATTAGCATATGTGAAAAACCCACAGAATTCCTGTCAAAATGTTTTTGAAAACACCCGAAAGGTAACTTTTGGAAGGAGCTAGAAAATGTTGCTCATTACCCCTACTACACCAATAAATATCTGTCTTCATACTCATTATATTAGTTTTGAAAAGCTATGTCATTCCACACTTGTCTCCCACACCAATAACTAGTAGCAGATTATTATTTTTTTATAATTTCCTTAAACTGGAAACAGTAAACCAATCTCCCTTCCTGGGCCCTTTAACACTACAATATTATAGCACTATGATTTCTCCTTAACTGCCATGCAACAATGTATGGAATCCTGGAATCTGAAGCTTAGGGAGGGCATTTAGAATTCTCAGCCAGAATTCTACTACCCCTTCCCACACCCAACCCCCCCCCCCACCAAAAACCAAAAAACAAAACATACAGACCTCAGGATTCCATATAATGTAATCATGACAGTTAAAATGGAATCACCATGCTAGAAACATGCAGTGTGAAACTGCCTAGGAAGAGAGATACTGAGGGTGCAACAATCCTGAAATAATTTGTCCTTGGACTCACAACTCATTGGTCTACTGCTCATATAGTATAAATTATATTTCAGAAGAATCACGAATTCTAAAAAGAATAGTAACTAAAGTGGTACTTTTGTCTTTTCTTTCTTTCTTTTGATAATCCAAATAACACTTCATCTCTCCCAATCACTATGACTTTCTAAAAAATAATTTTAAAAAGTTTAAAAATGACACATGATGGCTTCATTAAATCAACAAGCAAATTCTGCCTTCTGATATCTTATTAGCATTTCCAATTTAGAATACACAAATTGCCTTTCACTAAGGTCACCAAGAGGACTGATTGAGTGAAGAAGCTAATTATGTGAACAAAGGTTTAATATTTTGACAGATAAGATAGAGACATAAAATACAGCACACCGCATAATATTGCAAGTTGATCCCATTTACATTTTTGTCACTGAGATTCCAGTACATGGCCACCACTAAAAACAGCACTTGAAATACCCTAGATTCAAAACCAGGAATTAATTTCATATGTCCATGGTAATACAACCCTATCTGATTGCATTCACTTTGCTCTGCATTGGATGAGATCAGGATTCCATGAAATGGCTGGCAAATTAATTTTATAACTCCTAAGACCTTTTAGATATAAAGCAAGAAGCAGCTCTGAAAAGAAAATCGCAGTGATTAAGCCTTGTAATTTGCTTTATGCTTACCTAGAGAGGCTTTGAACTATATACATTTCCATAACTGCTAACAGTTATGGAGTGTAACCATATATGTAATTTCTAATTACCTTTTCAAATAACTAATTAAGGTTATCTATCATTGCTTCAAGTAAAAGGTGTTAAGGTGACTATAGTTAAATTCCATGAATATTCTTCTTGTATCTCATTTAGTTGCAGAATGACTGATAAAAAGATCTTCAGAATAGGACTAGGAATAGGATGACTTCAAGACTGATCTGACTTAGGAGATGTGTGGATCAAAGTAAGGCTCCTCCAAAGTGGATTAAACCAAAATATTTTCATTTCTGAACTTTCTGTACCATTTTGGGTTCAGAGGTACCCAACATCTTTCAGGTCAACAGTGTCTTTACAATCTTTATCTGTCTTTCTTGTCCTGTTTTCTTTTTCCATCATTCACCATTGATTCATTCAATTTACATTCCACCTTTCTCTTGGCTTAGGATAGATTATAAGTGTATAGTCAAGCACTCCTTTTTTTAAAAAAAAAAATCTTTATAGACAATCTAGAAAAGTTATGGGGCAACATAGTAGGCATAGTAAGCTTCTTCCTCCCCTTGGGTCCATAAGCACTTGAAACTCCAGCAACATAATTCAGATTAAAGGTCTTACAGAGAGCTGATGGGAGAGTTCTTTTCTTGGTATGATGATCACATCACTTATATTTATCATTGTATTTATTCCTTTATTTATAAGGATTATAGTCATTAATAATGGCTGGCTTTCTGTGTTGCAGTTATGGATTTGTAACCTACAGTTTCCGATTCATAACTGCTCCATATTCGTAACACTACATGGTCATGATCGTGTCACTATTACTATCATAAATGCCCCTCCAGCTCACCTTAACAGACAGTAGCCACATAGAGCTGAGGGGGTCTCTTTAGCTGCCAATCAGGGCACAAGAAGAATGGCATTTCCAGCTCATTACTGCCAGTAAAATAGGCCACAACAACCAGAAAAAAGATCCCTGTCACAATTCCTCATTGCATCTTTTTCACTGGTGAGAAGGGGGTGGAAACAAAGGCCCTTTCCACACGAAGTCGCTGTTGCGTTTTTGCCACAGGATGACAGTGGTTGGCAGGTTGCGCTTCCACATGACGTCATCCCTGTCTCGCTGCCATCCTGTTGTGGAGCATTGCGCTTGCACAGTTTTTGCAAAATGGAAAAAATCTGTTTCACGCCTGCAATCCCGCAGCACTCCCGTCACTTCTGGCCATGCGGAAGATGCGGAAGCACATTGGCGACGATTCCTTCCATAGCGCAGCAATGGAAAAACCCTGGCTGTGCTCTTGGAAGGAAGACGTAGTGCCATTGCGTTCTCTTCCACATGGACCGAGTGGGTGCAGAGGGGAGCGTTGCTGATGCGCTCCCTTCTGGACCCGGGACTGAGACAACGTGGAAGAGCTTCGTCGTGGGGAAATGGCCAACATCTTCCTAGTGCCCTGATCTGCAGTTGAACAGACCTCCACCTCTCAGTGCAGCTGCTGGCTGTTACGGTGGGCTTGGGCATGGAGAGGTTAGACCAGGATACATTACTTAGTTATGCATTCATCATTAAGTATCCATTGTGGGATATTGGCAAATATTAACAACAATGATAATTATTACTGGTTAGGTTGAAGCAAACCACATTACTGGTTAGGTTGAGGCAAATATGAAAAATTCATGTCCGCTTATGGAGAAATTCAAGAATGTTGGCAAAGCCTTCAAAATGAATTCACACAAAATCATCCCCATCTGGCCACACTCTGTTGAGAAGGACCACAGTGGGTTATTACACAGGTATTAAAGATGAGAAGCCTCTCGGGAAAAACATGGCAATCCTAATTCTGTGGTAATATGTTTGAATATGTAGGGATTCATATGCAAATATTAAAACAGTTCTTTACTCAAAATCCTGAGCTTAAGTCGGGATGATCAGTTGATTCACTAATGCAGGGGAGCAAATTCTGCCTTAATTTTACCATTGCTCTTCCTGCAGCTGTTCTGAGTTGAAAGAGAGCTCTCTTGGTGCTGAACCCTACCCTTCAGATATGGTATGGTAGAAGTAATGTTTAACTTGAGGAAGCTTCAAGAGTTGTATCAGTAAATCCAAATCTTCCCCAACCTGGTTTGGTTTGTCCCACATTTTAAATTTTTGAATGACAATAGGCCCTCCACATTCATGGGGAATAGGGACAGAAACCCCCGCGAAAGTGGAAAAAGTTAATAACTCCCCCCACCCAAGTGAGCACTCTCCCTTTCTTGTACTCTGCTGTCTACCACTGCTCACACTGGCCATACCCCCGGCTGTAGAGGGCAGGAGATGGGACAGGGAGGAAAAGATCTTTCTCTCATTCACCTTCCTATCCACCACTGGGGTGATTGCACCCAGAGCAGCGGGGGGGGGCAGAGATGGCAGCAGAGAGGGAAAATTGTTTCCTCCAGGTCACCATTTCCCCTCCTGCCACTGGGGTGATCGAGCCTGGAGCTGTGGCTGGGGAGATGGCAATGGGGAGGGAAAGATCATTCTTCCCCTTTGCCCTCCCACGCCCTGCTGAGGCGATTGCAAGATCTTTCCTCCCTTTCACTCACCCACCCTGCCTTTGCTGGCCAGGGAATAGGTAAGGGAGAATGGGGGGAGGCAAATCAAAATAAGCAAATCGAATAAGCAAAACCATGAAAGTCAAACCTGTGACTGTCATCATGAGAATAACACTTCTTCTACCTTGCAAGCAGTTCTAAGAGAATGTATGGAAAGGGTTTTGATTAGAAAAGAAAGAAAAAAGAAAAGAAAAGAAAAGAAAAGAAAAGAAAAGAAAAGAAAAGAAAGAGTTATGCTCAGTAGTAGTAGCCTTATGATACAAGCATTGGCTAGCAATCAATATTGCAGTTATGGATTTGTGAGCTACCTAAGTGCCCCATAGCCCACCTTGATAGTAGCAGGGGAATTGGATGAAGGACATCTTTTCTGCTCTCAGTTGGGGGGTCAGGGAGGCTATGAAAATCAGTAGCAAGACTCCTGTCTTTCATACTTTTCTACCACAGGACAGTCTAATTCTGATTTACTGCAAGTTTCTGTATTCTGGTAACGGATTCTAGAATGGCACTCATAATCTGGCTTTTGTAAAAAAGATCAGTCACTGTTGCCCTCATGTAACATCTACATCTATTCTACATGATTGACATCTAAAAAGGATACTGCCCAGAGGTCCCTTCACACTTGATAATGAATATATGATTTGCACATTTTGGCTAGTATCCTGTTAGTAAAATATGCACACATAAGTTAACCTTACACATGCATGTGACTGGTTTTGGTCTTCCCTTGGCAGTAATGAAAGCCGCCCCCAAGACCTGCTGTAGAGTTGAGGAAACTCCACCACTTCCCTTCTGTGCCTTCTGGTGTGTGTCTGTTTGTGTTCCTGTTGCCAGACACAGGACAATGGTATAATCTGTTGAGCTCTCTGGAGGACCTCAGTGGACCTCAGAAGGTCATTTACCAGAGCGTCAAGCGAAAGCTGTAGTGAGAGTTCCAAAAGCCAAGGATCAAGAGATCAATTCAAGGTAGCAGGAACCTGGTGCTGGGAGCAAAGAACAGGCAAGAGGAGGGCTTGAAAGAAGTTTGCCACAAGCAAAGGAAAGCTTCCAGGCAGGCAGTTATATAGCCCAAGACACAGGTGTGGCCAGTCACTGCTTCTAGAACTTAATCAAGGAAGCCTCCCTTTGCTCAGCTCTCTTGAGCCTTGTTTGTGGGCTGATTGGCACAGGTTCCAAAGCATCTTCAGAATCAGATCCCTGTTGCCCTAAAGGAGCAGGCAGAGGACTGTCCAAGCCTGATTGGTCCACGGCAGCAGAGGGAGCTCTCGAGCTGCAGGACTCATCTCCAGCCAGAGCCACAGGGACCAACAGCTGCTGCTCGTCATCAGCAGCTCTGACAAGGGCTTCAGTGATCACATCCGCTGTGCACATCCCTCCATCTCCTTCAGAGTTATCATTAGCCTTTTAGTTCCTTCTCTAATGTCTTCCTTTATTGGTCACTGAGTTTTGGCGAATAGCCTTTCTAGACAGAGTTGCAGTTGGGCCATATTCTTTTCATTTTGTAATAATGGAATTAATAGTGCTCCAAAGATGTTCAAATTTTAAGATTTTTTTTTTTAAAAAAAAGATAACTCAGCCTTAATTAGTGTTTCTGTTCAACTTTATCCTCAATTTGTTTTGCCAGCTCCTTGGTCTTCCTTAAGCTATTTGCTTAGATGTGGTCTTGAGCAAAAACTTTCTGGAAATACATATCTTCAATGTGAAGTCATGTGGCACTGGAACTGCACACAGGTGGACTCCATTCACCTTTTAAGTGGCTTCCAAAGGCAGTGGATTTCACTAGAGCAATTTTAGATGGGTCAATGCAATTGTGGGTGCATATTATGTAACCAGAAAATGCCAATTTGTTTTTGTTTACTTACCTTTTTGCCATAATAAAAATATTTTACACCTTTACAGTGTGGAGTATTTTGTTTACATCAAATGGTAGCAAAGCCAAGTAAATCCACCTCACAGACTGTAACACAATGAAATGTGGGAAAGCCCAAGAGGAGTGAATACTTCTTCAACACACTTATGTCACAGATGTATCCGTAGGCAAGAAACCTGGACATTTTCCAAAGGATACCTGCAAAGGCTTAGAAAGTTATAATGAATGAAATAAAAAGTTGACACTTTGTATTTTGTATTGCTTTCTGTTCAACTGACATCAAACTCAGAGAAAATGCAAAAGGATAGAAATGAATAGGTCACAAACAGTAGCAGAAGCAGAAAGCTTAAAATATCCCACACTTTCCAAGCAAGCAGCCAAGGTTACACCCTCCCAGGTACTACAGATTCCACCAAAAAAACCCTGTCTTTTTACGTTCTTACTCTTGAGAGGCAGAACCTGCTAAAATCACTGACAAATATATAATTTCAACAGTGCCCACCCCATCTGAATTGAAAACATACTCCTACTATGAAATCCAATTGTACTGAATTCCTCCCCTCTATTTTTTCATGTATTGCAAATATTTGTTCAGTGTTGTTGCTAAATACTTTCTTAAAATTCTATTATTATTTTGAGGAGATTCAACACATGGATGTTAAAATGAACTAATTGCCATTCATTTTTGAAAGCTTTCTGCATTGTCTATAATGTGAATGAATTTTCAAACAATATGTTATCAACCATATTTATTGTGTGCAAATTATAGATAGGCTTTCTGACAATTAGAAATGCCCCAGCTCTGGTTGAGAGTTAAAACACATTTCCCTTTTATATATTTATTGTGTTACACCTACAGATATTCACAATCTGTAAGACTCATTTTCTGCAGGGAAATTTATACTACTGCATTATGACACAGGCTCTAGTGGCCTTTTTGAGAAAGCTCCACTGACTTTAGTGGGAGTTGTGGGTTCTTTGCTCTGCATCTCTCAAAATGTTTTTCTTATAGCTGGGGTATTTTTTCCTTCATAGTTTTCTTTCATTTTTCTTTTCTCTCCCCCAGCCCCTTCTGCTACTTATAAGTATTGAACTAGCAACTATAAGCCAAATTCCCCCAGGCTTGCTAACTTCCAAAAAAGAAACACATGCAATCTTTATAATGAATGTGTGTCTTCAGGAAAATGGCCCATTAGAACCTGTGCTGTTCTCTGGTGCTTTGAATATTTGAGATGGGGTAATGTTTGCTATATGACAGCACTGGAGTCAATTGTAGAAGAAAAACTACTCAGGTGCAGGAAACATACTTCAGGGGCGTATAATTCAAAAGCTCTTATTAATTGGTCTTGGGCATAAGAAGTGTGCCAGCATCTATTATACAATCTCAATAGACAGCTGTCTTATTGACTGATCTCACTGTTCCAATATTGTACTTAGAACAACATGGTCTCAGGAGTTTTGCAGTAATAATATCTAATTGTCAAGTTAAGTTCAGTAATAATGAGATACAAAGAAAATGTGCTGGATTGTCCTTACTGAAACGTCAGTGAATCTAAAATTTAGCAATATTTGAAACAGTTCTTCATGTGTTATAAAGGCAGACTTGTTTGTGAGCCTACATGCTTCTGTGACACCTCAGCTGGTCAGTGGGCAAGACGTTTCTGTGGGCCTGCTCTTTAGAGCAAGTTGGAAACTTCTAGTAGTCAGGCTGCTAAAACTCAGCAAAACTGAGTCCTAATTGAAGAACTCATTATCTTATAGATGCCATTGTCTTCTTCTGAGCCATGATTGGTGGCAAAGTGCAAGAGAACATTTTTCTGTGTCAGTGTCGCTTGTGTGAAATTGCCTGACCCAAAAGCTTAAGTTATACTCCTTCTTTATATTTGTTCTACTGGCAAGTCAAAGCATTTCTCTTGAACCAAGTGTTTGAGTCTCTTGTTGATTAATTTATTTGATCACTTCGAGCTTTTGTCTTTGATGATCCCTTTAGTTTGATCATTGTTTTTTAAGGACGGATTACTGATATTTGTACATGTGTATATCTCAAATTCTTTTGTTAAAAAGTGTACACACACACACACACACACACACAGCCATTCAACATTTTTCATCATTTTTTTATCTAAAACTTACAATATGCATATATGAATGAAACAACCAGATTTAGTAAGTAAACAGCAACATTTTGAATTTTCTAAAGATCACGTGAAAGCTTTTTCCAAAATGTATCCATGGATGATATTTTTTTCACCAGCTTCTGCTTTTTTATTATTATTGTTTCCTTCCTGATAATGAAACCCACAGATCTTGTGATGAACGAATGGGTTCCAGTTGAAAGGTACGGTCCCGAACCTTTGCATTGCTGTGGGATGGTTTTGGACTGTGAGGCGAGGATTCTTTGGACTGTGAAATTGAGAACTCAAGGAATGCTGATTTGGCTGGAGAAGAAAGTTTGTAAAACAATAAGGAATTGGCAAGAACAGAGTGTATTCCGAATTGCACAGACTTATGAGTGTGGCTTGCTTAATTGCCATTTGATGTTGCATACAAGGCATACCCTCTTTGATTCAGATGTTTCATCCACCTCCACGAATTCACATTATTTGATGGTGATCTATACCTTTATTAAGAAAACAGTTAAGTTCATACGTGCAAAGGCAGGAAGAATTAAAAGTTGTAAAAGCCTGGTTTGGCACATCTTCAGACTGTTTCCTGACCCTACCCTGCATGACCGAAAATTACTGAAGCATTTGATGCATAGGTCGGAGACATAGTACATTTCCTGACAACATAATATATGACCTATTCTTCTGTTAGTAACCTTTTATTAGTAAAGTACATAATGATATGAACTATTCTTTTAATTGCTTGATTGCCTTTACACAATGAAAGTCCTGGAACCCTGGCAACCATCAAAACATGTCTTTTTTCTCAAGAAATGAGAAACATGGGTATAAAGAGGGGAATATTTTCAGCTCGTTTTTATGGCTCTGGGACTGCAGCACCGAGTCACCCACTCTTTCGAGGACACCTGATCAATGTTCGGCGAAAGGACTGTTTGTGAGTATGTTGTATGAATGTGTGCATGAAAAGAGCTCTTGATACTTGTGATTTTGTATTTCATGTCTTAATACATGTTACATGAATAGTGTTTAAATTCAGATCTGGTTTCCTGTGTGTTTTTTGTTGAGAATCCTACAGTCTAAGGTGGCTGAATTTCTCTCTGGATCAAAAGTACCAAAAATCTCGGTCCATGACAATCTATGCTTTTTTTAACATGTTGGTAAGGGAGAGGTAAGACCAGTTTATCTGCTTTCCCCTTTCCTTTCTGGTTTGTTGTTCACACATGCTCAATAAGGGATTCTGGAGTTAACTACTGTTTATTTTGCCTGTTGTAGGCAGGCACAGACAACTACAGTACGATCAGCTAGAGTAGCTCAAACTTTATTACACTGTTTACTGCAGACATACTGTTGCAATCCAACACCAAATTCCTGCATTACTCCAATCCTCTTTCACCAACCTCCCAGTGCTGATGCTGCTAAAATATTTCAATGAGATTGAAGGTGGGGGAAAAATGTAGGCATAAAAATTTTTGCAAAAGTGACCTTCCTTGTCAGAGCCTTTGTTAACTGAGGTATGCTGGCTGATATATATTTAATTTCAATATTTTGAAATAAGCCTGAAGAAGATCTACGTGCTTGACAGAACAGTGTATGTTGTATATTTGCTCAGTGCAGACATTTGAATGAGGAAACCTAGCCTTCTATGAGTGTGCACTTACACAGGAGCCAGAACCACATCTGATTGGGATTGCATCTCTCAACCGAGTACAGTGGCCCATTTTTCCTTGGCTCAAACATCCATGCCTAATAGTAAAGATGTGCAATATCATGGCATGACTAGTGTAGCCCCACTGCTTCCTTCTGTGTATCAACTCCAATCATACATACAAATGGCAATCCTGTATGGCTCAGGGTAACATAGTAGTTTTTCATGTGGAACTACCGTTATTGCCATTGCCATCCCCCATTTTTGGAAATAACTTAGATATCAGTTTGATATCAATAATTTGGCTTTCTTTTACCACCCTTCTCCATGTGCTTGCGAGGCCACCGAACAAGCTCGCAAGACAGGCATGGCCGATAATCGCAGCAATATTCCACACAATACAGGTTGGCCAGGAATAGCCATCCCGACGCTTCAGGAGACCTCAAGGGCAAGTGCGCAAATATATGTGCACGCAACTCACAAAAGAACTCCCTGCCCCGAGCAGGCAGCTTGATTAGAAATGTCCTCACCTGTCGAGCACCCTACGTTTGCATATTGTCCATTCCATTGTCAATTCGGAACAAATTCAATTATGCTAAATTCTGACCTTTGGGAGGCTTTGTCTCCAGCTCAAAACTCATTGTTTTTCCCGAATGCGGGATGGCCTGTGGTCACATTTCTCCCTATAAAAAACCCTGATTTGGTGAGCTTCTTCAGATCGCTCCCAACTTCCATCCTGCATTGCTGCTGCTTTGCTTGGCGAACTGTCCCCTCAGTTCCACGGACTCAGAGTACACACCTTCGAACTTTCACAGTGATCTACCCAGGCTTCAGGACAGATGTAGAATCACCCAAATCAACAATTCCTCTTAAAAATTCCTCTGTTCCACTCAAACCTTTATTTCTCTATAGTTCTCTGTGTGATTGCGTTGCATACACTGTCCATATTTTAATAAAGATCACATTTATTATTTCAATCCTGTTTGCTCCTTGACTCTGCCTGACCCCATAGACATTGGGTAAAAGATTCCACTCTGTTGCCCTGCCTCTCATATTGCTAGCTTGTGCTCTTGGCTAATTTCCCCAACTTGTTTAATTGAGAGCACATTCAGGTGTCCCTCATAGGACCCCCAGAAAATAGAGTAACACTACACAATTCTGAGCTATTTATCACCACCACTCAAATCTACTCTAGAGCTGCTGAAGCCAAACTTCTCCTCCAGCCCTTTTACACCTGGTGGAGACCAGGGAGGATCTCAGAAACATCTGCCTACATCCCTGTAGCCAGACACATAGTGACTATATCATCTTATCATAGAATCATAGAATCATAGAAATGTAGAGTTGGAAGAGACCACACGGGCCATCCAGTTCAACCCACTGCTATGCAGGAACATCCTCAAAGCATTTCTGACAGATGGCCATCTAGCCTCTGCTTAAAAACATCCAAGGAAGGAGACTCCACTACACTCTGAGGCAGCATGTTCCACTGCCGGACAGCCCTGACTGTCAGGAAGTTCTTCCTGAGGTCAGGTGGAATCTCCTTTGCTGCAGCTTGAATCCATTGCTCCTTGTCCTGGTCTCTGGAGCAGCAGAAAACAAGCCCTCTCATTCTTCTACATGGCATCCCTTCAAATATTTAAACATGGCTATCATGTCCCCTCTTGACCTTTTCTTCTGCAGACTAAACATCCCCAGCTCTCTAAGTCTATCCTCATAGGGCATGTCTTCCAGGCCTCTCACCATTTTGGTCGCCCTCTTCTGGACTCCCTTGTGTAAAGTGCTTGCTTGTCTCCTCCTGGCTGGACTCTGCTGGCTCTCACACTCCCTTCTCTGGGCTGGCTCACTGCCCAGGTCTCTGACCTTGACAGTCGAGGTGAAAGAGACCAATCATGAGACCATTATCATTTGGTTGTTCCACAAAGTTGGGCTTTATGGAAAAGTGGAGAGGAGAAACAATTTGCTGTAGCAAACTTATGGCAAACCATTTCTGGAGTTTATAAAAAATGTAGAGACACAACAAACATCTGGTCTGACGAGATCAAAATCAGACTTTTTAGTCATGCTGCAGAAAATTATGTGTGGCACAAAGCCAACAGTGTTCATTGCCATAGTGAAGCATTGTTACTCCGATGGAGAAACTCTATCCTGGGGTCTACAATTTTGATATTAAAATATGATTCTGTGTGCCAGAGAGGTCCCCTGAAGGGGCACATAGACAGGCATGATCAAGAGATTGAAAACCAGGTCAGGCCAGTAAAATCCCCGGTCACGTAGCCCCAGGAGACCTCAAGATGTGTAAACCCACAATAAACAAAAGAATCCTCAGCCCCAAGACACCGACTTGAGGGGATTGGCATGTCTGCCCCAAGTTGAGCAAATATTCCATCAGGCGAGGACCATTTACATGAAGTCACACCACAAACTAACAAAGCCGAAGATCCTGAGACTTTGGCAACACCTTGCAATCCCATCACACAAAGGAAATTATCAGTGTGGAGCTTCGTACCCACTGCAACACCCATTGTTCTCCCTGGGAAAGGATTAGTCCTCCAGGTACTTTTTCCCCTACAAATAGTCCCAGTTTTTGAGCGTTTCTTTGGATCATCCCTTGTCATCCCAGTAAACCATTTCTCCATCCATTGAGTGATCCTCTCAGCCCTCTCTGTGCTGAGCCCCACTTCTCTGCTGTTTTTCCCAGACCAAGGACTTCAGGACAAAGGTGCAGTATCACCCCAGCTACACCCATTCAATATTTCCCTATTCAGTTTCCTCTCTTTTGCTTCCTAATAGGTCTTGAGTGAGCGTGTGAGTGACTGCATTGCTGTGTGAGACTTTCCTTCAAAAAAGTCATTTATTAGACATTCTTGTTTGGTTTTTGGCTTGGCCTGACCCCGTAAACACTGGGTAAAAAGACCCCGCTAGGTTACCCTGCCTCTCGCATTGCTATTGCTTGTGCTCTGGCTAGTTTCCATTCCCCATCATGTGGAGCACATTAAGGTGTCCCTCAAGGGATTCCAGAAATCAGGGTAACAGCATGGTGCTGTGGGGAGGCTTTTCCTCTGCTCTTACCTCAAAAGGTAGGTGGCTCAGAGGTCCACCTGTGCAGTGCCTCTGTGTAACAGTGGGGAATATTAGCTCAAAAGGGAAGGCCTGTAAGAAGGGGGGTAACCTAGCAGAATCTTTTATACATGTTTATACCAGTACTAATGTAGGAACACCAGTTGGAGATTGAAAGAATGTATGCTTTATTCGGGGGCATTAACACGCACATGCACACAAGACTGAAGCAGTCGTACAATCATACAAGGCTAACTGAAGGAAAAGGGAAGAAAAATTGGTTAGCAAGAAGCGTGGGGGAAGCGGGTGATATATATCTATCCTGAAGAAAAAAGATGAAGCAGTGTGGCTTAGATTGAGGGTCTGAAGGTAGTACAAGAATGGCAATCAGAGCAGCAGAGTGACAGAATACTACAAATTATCCAGTTCACAGCTGGGGTTTAAATACCTTATTTCTAGCCTGAGAGGGAAAGTGGTATGGCTCTCTCTAACCAATGAGGTCTGGAATGAGCTAATGTGGCAAAGGATCGATGGGAATCATGGTAGCTCCTCAGTAGCTGGGCAGCTGAGGAAACAAAGGAGAACTTTGGTGGGAAGGAGAAATGGATTGAAGATGGTCAGTTACCCTGTGGAGGCAGTTTCGACTGCTATTGCTTCTAAAGTCTGGGTCTTTGAGGGACATTTGCAAGCTCATTATTACCAGAGCTTCCTTGACTATGACCTGGCCATGCCCTGAGGTCCCATCTGACCTACTTTTGCATCACACATGTTCAGCCAATCTTCTTCACCAGCATAGCTTTTCAGCCATAGTAGTATATAATTTATAATTTATATTTTATGCTGGCATACTTCTTATGTCCAAGACCAATTAATAATGGCTTTTAAATTATATGCCCCTGAAGTATGTTTCCTGCACCTGAATAATTTTAATTTTACAATTTACTCCAGTGCTGTTATATAGCAAACATCACTTTATCTTCAGTATTCAAAGCACTAGAGATGTGGTGGTCTGCAACCTGGTAACATAGCAGGGACTGGCAAACTGGTCAAGATTGAAGGTAAGATGGATAGAACCAAATGCAAGGAAATTCTAGAGGAGAACCTGGGGCTGAGATGTAGGTACACATTCCAGCAGGACAATGACCCTGAACACACAACCACAATAACACTAGTGTGACTTAAGAACAGGGAGCTGAAGGGCTTACAACAGTCTAGTTAAAGACCACACCTCAGTCCCATTGAGAATCAGTGACAAGACTTGGAAATGAAGGTTCCCATCCAATCTGACAGAAATGGGCAAAAATTTGCAGGATTCAAATGTGCATATTTGACAAAAACTCATAGATGCTTCTACAAAATATTAATATGTGTGAATACTTATGCAACCAAAAAATGCCACTTAATTTTTGTTTACTTAATGTCATGCAGCAATAAAAAAAAATTGCACCACCAAAGTCTTGAGTATTATGTGCCCATCAAATGATAATAGTGCCAATTAAATCCATTTTCAGTTCTAGGCTGTATTACAGCAGAATATGGAAAAGTCAAAGAGTGTGAATACCACCTCTATGCTGTGTGTGTATGTGTGTTTTTAAATAGCAGTTGCTCAGATATAATTATTTGTAATGTCCCCTTAAGTGTTTCTATTTCTGAACCACTTGTCCCAGTGTAATAAATAAATAAAAGAAAAATATTGTTGTTTCCTTTTTAATTACCAAGGACTATCAACTGGAGGCAGAAACAGTTGAATTTATGAATTGGGATTGAAAGCTAAGTTGAATCAGGGAGTCTTCAGAAGCAGTCTGTTTTCTAAACTACCATACTGGGGTTGGAACCAAATCTTATTGTAGGTTGCATGCCTAGTCAACATTAACTGGAAGCAGGAACTGGTCTCATTGGGGGCGTTTCTGAGCTCTGCCTGGAGATGGTAAGGATTGAACTTGTCACCTTCCATGCTGTACCACAAAGGCGTACCTCTTCTCCAATGGTCCAAGAACTGTTGGAAGTTTTACATTTTTTTAAAACCTTCATAGCAGTTTCACAGCTTGACCAAGGCCTGGTCTCCATAGCAACCCTTTATAGATCTTTTCCTTGATTTCAGAATCTTGAGGTCTAGGGTCAGAGAGACCTCTGCTCTTTCTTCCAACAAGAAATAGGCAATCATGCTGATTTATTACATTCCACCACTCTACAGGCCCTGTCTCCAGCATGCCTGCCTTTCCAAAAAAGAACATTAGTAACTTAGAATTGTAGTGAAACTGTGATCAAGCAGTACAATGTTCCACCTCACTCTCCCTGCCTGAAAGGCAGCAACTAAGGTGGCAGTTCCTGGGTTTGTTTTGTTTGCATTAAGTATGAAAGCAGAACTTCCCTGTCCAGAAAAATCAGATGAGTTATTTTAAATTTGTTTATCTCAAGATTTCATAATTTCTGGAAGTTTGCAAGTGTTTTGTTGTGTGGGACAGAGGTACTGGCTGGTTCCATTTTGTTTCATCGCTAATTGACTACCCCTGTTTCCTGTTAAAATTATTACTCAGTTCATAAGACTAATATGTACTGATGAATTTTTAAACACTTTTTCAAATGAAAGGGATAGGCACCTCATAGAGATACACATAGAGATTACTGAGGAATTATAGAAGAAACAAAACAATTCCCATATCTCCAAATAATCACTGAGAAGCTGTATGGAAAAAATATCACCATATCTCTATATATGACTGGTACCCTGCTAGTTAACATATATGCACTTTAAGCATGCATATGTCTTATTCTGCATAGGACACAAGACATTACTGTCTAGCAGTGATGTAGACTAGAGTTGACTGACTTCGACTCGAGTCCGGCTTAAGTCATTTCAGTGACTCAACTTAGACTTGACTTGAAAAAAATGATGCATTGACTTGACTTGACTCAAGACTTGTATATTTTTAGTGACTGACTTGCTGCCCTTGGTTCAGTAACATAATACATTCATCCAGAAACCTTACAACTTTGAACAATGCTTCCATCTCTTTTTCACCCACTAGTCACATGACAATCTGTCTCAAGCCCAAAGTGTGGGCCTATTTCTTAGAGGGGAAAAGCAAATGGGTTCGGCAATGGGCTTCAAGTCTGCTCAGTAGCCTGTCCCTGCTGCATATCAGAGGAGCCTTCTAAAACTTTTCCTAAGAGCAGAAGACAAGACTTGCTGTGTGCATTTTTCAGAGGGGAACAGAAAATGGGTTAGGCAATAGGCTTGAGGAGGAAGGATCCTTCCTTCTAAAGCTTTTGAAACTTCAGTAATGGGGAGTAAGAAGGATCCTGTTGCCCACCTCTGAAAAACCCTTCAGCTTTGGAAATGGACAGTAAGAAGAATCCTATTCCCCACTTCCAAAGCTGCAGACTCTTTTATGTCCATTGGCACAAAAGCCTCCAGCTTCAGGAAAGAGAGTAATAAGGATCTTCTTCCTCACTTCTGAAGCTGCAGGTGGCAAAATCACAAATGTGGAAGGCCAACTCTGCTTAAACTGTTAAAACTGACTTTATTCAACTCTGTCCAGATATTCTGGACTATAGGCTGGGGTATAAAGTTAGCTCCCAGACTTGAGACTTGACTTGAAAGTATCTTCAAGGACTTGAGACTTGACTTGAGACTTGAAGTAAAAGACTTAAATACATCACTGCCATCTAGCCACTTAAGTGCCATTCCTCTGGCACCTGCCACATTCTGCCAAGTTCAGTGGAGAAGGAGGGTGAGAGAAGGTGACCCAGAAGTGGGAAATGATTCTTGTCTCTGCTGCAGATCCCCAGAAAGAAGCTGACATTCCTCTATCTCTGTCTGCAGCAAATTGCACTAGGAATGAGAGGCAGTCCTTATTGCTGAGTCACCTCCCTCCTGATGACCATTTAAGGACTATAGAAGTCAGAGATGCTGTGAGAAGGTTCAGCGAGGCTCTCAGGAAAAAAAATCAGCTTCCCACTGGGGGCAAGCAAGCTAAAAATCTTGGAAATCCCTGATTCACAGCACAAGTTCATAAGCTGCTTATTCAGAACTGTGTGTGTACTGGATGTGAAATACATATTTTGCTAAAAATATATTAAAAATATATTTTTAACAAAAATATGTTTTGTTCCTAACATAAAATTAGTAGTTGTTTGGCTTAATTGAGTCTATATTAGCTGATAATAGAATTTTGTATGCTGTGATTATTTTGTATGCTGTGATTATTTTCTTTGAAATTAATTAAAAACAATTGACAAATTATAATACCACTGAGAAAAACAAAAATACATGCAACATAAACTCTAGATCTCCTTCCAGACTTCCTGGGCCCAGTCATTTGTACCAGTCCTGATAGCAGCAGCCCCATGTGGCTTGCTAACTGCTTGACTGAGGTGGGACTGAGCAGCAGGACTGAGCAGCAGGTAACACATGATACATGGAGATCATAGAGATTCCTTAGGGTTCTTATGGTCAGTCCTAAGAGGCACAAAAGAGATGACAAATTTGTAAGAAGACAAACGGCTGTGGCTTCACAATGACTGAGGAATGGAAAAACTGTGGAAAGAGAGTTCTGAGGAAAAAAAATGATCATGCAATCTAGCGGTGGCTGAAAATGAGAAGAGAAAGACAAAGGTCAGAGGTACAAAGATATGTACTGGATCTATTTCTTCATTTGTTTCTTCTTCCTCTACATTGGTACCTGGTGGCTTTCATGTTACTGGGGGAGTGATTCTGCTTTCTATATGAGCCATCCAATGTACTGAACCTGTTTTAGAAATGGAGTTCAGTCTGCATACCTCCAATAAATCTAGAGCAGATTCTCTGGCCCTTTAGCATGGAAGTCAGCAGTTGCCACTGATTCTTCAGTTGCTTTTTAGAATAACAACACTAATATTCCACTTAACTACACACACCTCTTCAACTTCATCTTTATTACCTCTCCTACCTTTAATTCCACCAGCTTGATTCTCACAGGGAAAATGAGCATGCTTTTCTCTTTTTCTTACATATGTGTTCCCATGATATATTGGGGTTCTACCTCATTTTCACCTGGTGTTGCACAGGATTACAGAAAGCTGCCTTATAGCAGTTTTCTTTGAGTGACATCCATTCTCCAGGGTCTTCATCAGATGTGTCTGATATCACTTGCTGCCTGAGCCTTTCATGCCAAAGACTGAAAGTGAAAATGTATGCTATTATCTATAAAGCATGTACTCTGCTCCTGACTTGTACTTTTTCATTTCCCAAAGCATAGGCCAACCAATCACACAGCCTGGGAAAGTTACTTGTTGAACTACAGCTCCCAGAATCCCCTGGCTAATGTGGTCACTAGCCATGTAAGCTAGACAATTCTGGAAGAGGATGGATAGGGCAGCCTGTTGCCATTTGTCAGGGATGCTCCTCTTCAGGAAGGAAAGTTTTCCACCTGCTCAGGAAAAAGGGTACTCCCTTGCATGATCAGGGGGATTGCCACACCACTTATGTACCAGCCTTTTTCAAAAATGGTTACACTGTATACAGTACTGCTTCCTAAGTGGTTTTTAATATAACCCCTCTATCTGTGTTTTCCCATTTTCTTTCTCTGCCGTGCGTCTTTCTTTAAAAAGGAAGCCTTCCCACTATATTATCAAGGTCCGTAAAGTAATTAGTTAGCATCATGTTATTTTAAAGAAACCTTTTTCCCCATTTCTAAAAAAGAGAGAGAGAGAGAGGCCATTTCCACACAGGGTTTTTAAAACAGGGCAGAGCATCCTCCAGGGAGGAGGTCTGCACCTGGGAGTGGACTGGGTCGGACCTACTTAACATAGATCCACACCTCAGCCCACTCCGGAACGACCTCAAGTGGTCATCCAGTGTGCTTTCAAAAGACTGCTAAAAACAGGTCTTTCAAAAGCATGGAGCGCGCCAGTGCGAGCCTGCCCCCTTATGCAGATTCGCAGGCTCACCCCAATGCAAGCCTGTGATCTGCCGGGGGCGGGCTTTAGGCTGGTGAGCTTCAGCGGTTGGTCAACACCTTTGACCAACCGGCAGCTGCCATTTGGGACACCGGAACAGTGGGTATTGACGAGCACGCACTGCTCCAGAGCGGCGTGGACCGGACCGGGGAGCCAAGAAGTCTGGTAGGTAGTGTCACAGGGTGATTCCCTCGCCCCGTGTGAAAATGGCCAGAGAGAGAGAGAGAGTGACTTTAAAAAAACAAAACAAAAAAAACTACCTATGTGTTCTGCAAGCCAATTTCCTCCCATCCACCTCATTGACACATCAATGCCCACAACACAGCCCAAGACAGTGGCATGAATCACCTCCTGAACCACATAGACCCACATGATTTAGTGAAGTCATATCTCTATAATTATAAAATTACTTTTAAAGTTAAAGTTATACTTTGTGAAGTTGCAGTTTTCATGCAACACAGTTATGCTGGGGAGAGGAACTTAATATAATTAATTAGGTCTATGTAAGTAATTATTACAAAGCTCTCTTCCACCAGCTTCCTTGGTCCTTCTTTTCCACTCTGTAAAAAGGTCTACTGAGGAACCACTTGCCCTGTTAGTGCTGCTGGGCTGACTCTACTTTTTGAATGGCATCTCTAGTTTTAGATATTTTCTTTACTCTCATAAGTCAGGAAAACAATAGTCTTGCATTTAATGTTGGAATACATAACACTACAATATTTCTCTTCCAGCCTAGCTACAGTTACATAAAAATAAGGAATTGTAATGGAAATGTCAAGTCACCTTTAGCAATTGGGGTGTGAATATCATTGAAATAACAAGTGCATGTGCATGTTTACAGTGTTTCTCTGGATGCATGCTTCACCCAGGATGGAAAATACAATTTGAAAATTTTATGGCAGTGCACTTTATAAAATTTCATTATCGTTTATCTCTTCTGTCTTCAGAGATATAAAAAAAATATATGTGGAATTATTAAAGATTCTACCCTTACTAATAATGGATGAGAAATAGTGATCAGTAATTTACATATTATCCATGGTTATGCACATAAATTACATAACTCATAAAACATCCCTGTAATATATGAAGGAATTACCAGTATTGTCAGAGATAAGTTTGCGTATTTCAACAATCAAATAAGATATTGCAATACACTGCTGTAAAATGTGTACATATATGTTCTTCTTTCCAATCTTTATTTTATTGCTTACTATTTCAACTTTATTTCTACAGCATAAGTACATAAAAATCTTCCATTGCCAGTATCTTTCAGATCATTAAAATCTTGATCATGAAAGAAACTGAATATTTCTCCTTGTCAGTATAACTCATTCACCATTCCAGGTTAAAGGGATACCAATATAAGGACTACTAGGTTTTTTTCTCTTTACTTCTCATCTCTGGCCCTTTTCGCATGGCATTTGCCATACGAAAGGGTGCCTGGAGCGTCGCACGATCGTGAGGAGCAATCTGCACAACTCACTCACAATCGCACGATGCTCCAGGGTAGGGCAGGTGCCGCTTGCTCATTTTTTCATTTTTGGCCTTCAGCCAAAAATGGTGCATGATTGCGCATTGCTCCAGGGCCCCAAGTGCACTTGCTGTGCTTGCGGAGCCTCTGGAGCCGCAGCGGTCGCACTTCCTGCCCAGCAGAGCCTGGAAAACTCTCAGGTTGCACTGCAGAAGGAAGAAACGAGGCTCTCTCGCTACCTGTTTGGAAGCAGGCAGCTCATGTGGAGCTGAAGCAGTGGGGATGTGAGATCCTCTCTCTGGAGGCTGCTCAAGCGATCCCCGCACCCCAGCACCGAAAAAAGGTAAGTTGAGGAAAGGGTCTCTGTTTTGCAAGAGATCTATGATTTCTGCTCAGAGAAAGATTCAAATATTTGCTGACTTTTTTTTCCCAAGAAGAAAATGATGGTGGCAGTTGTTGATGCATCAAACTCTCTTCCATATTCTTGGTTTCCTTTGTTTATAGCTCTAAAGCTCTACTGATCCTGTTTTATTTTCTTATGGTGCCTTTTGGAGCATGTTTGGTGCATGCATCTGGATCTGCTTATTAGAGTTCTTTCTCTTCCATTAGCTGAATTTTGTTTTTCTTCAAACACTGAAGCAGAGGCTTTCTACCAATGCATCTGCTGGAATAAAGTCCTGGATCTGTCTTTTAATAAGGCCAGAGCAAAAGAAGCCACTGTCTTAGAAAGGAGTTTCAAATGTCTAGAATGTCATAATCTTTGTTTGGATGATTGTACAGAGGGCTGAACATCCAAGTGGCAATTACTATTATTATTTTAGCTGTGCACATTTATGAAATCTCTGAAGTGTTAACATGGAGGGAAGGATTTATGGGATGTCTGTGAGGCATTAGCTGTGTCTTCAGACTGAACATAATAGTGGATCATTGAGTGGCTATTTAACACCAACTTCTGTCAGATTACTGAGATCTGCTTTCAGTTACATAGTTTCAACACACTGTTGCAGTCCCTCTGGTCCCATGGAAGCATCCTTAGTAGGAGAGCAGGCCTCCATGGCCAGTTAGTAGTCAGTGGAGCACAGGGGGTACCCTGAGCAGTGGCCAGCCTTACTTGACATCAACTGGAAGACAAAGGGAGTTGAGAAAGATGAGAGGTGGTCTTATCTAGAGCACTTGGCACCTTTGCTCAGAGAGACTGTTACCTGGCTGAGATACATATACTTCAGGGTCTGTAATTCCCCCAAGAAGAGCCACATATCCTGCTGGACCAATTAGGAAGCAGCCAATTAGACATGAGTGAGAAAGATCCAGTGCATTCACTGTCTTTGCTTTGTGAGATTGCTGCCCAGATGAGACACATGTTATTTGGTGTCCAACATCACCCAAGGAGAAGGTAATTAAAAAGAGCAGAACAGATGAATATCCAACCACCTCATTAATGAGCGTCTAGCTTTCTGGATCGAAGCTATTTACATCCATGAACCTTTGTCAGTGACTGAATGATAGAGATATGGATATGTATCCAAGATGGTTTTATGCAGACAACTTACTATCTTTGCTCTGGAAGACTGCTGCCTGGTTGAAACACACATTATTTGTGGTCTTCTGACAAGACTACATCTCCTTGAACAGGAGATACTTACATCTCTCAATGGTCAAGATAGAGACAGGGAGACACGAGAGTGGCTTGTTATCAGGCCATACACCTCCATGCTTCGATATGGTTTAATTGGCAAATATTAATTGGCATAAATATAAATTTTACAATGCTATGGCTGGATGGCCATGCTAGCTAAGAGGAAGGACTGGCCAAACACATGCAAAAACTAAGTCAGGCAGGACCTCAACACATGGCCAGTTCATGGTGAGGAAATCCTCTGGGAATTCCAGCAACAATGGACTTGCAAATGTCTGTCAATAATTCAATCTCCAGAGACAATGGAACCTAAAACTAAACAAACAATTTTCAACCCTTTTTGCACTCCCCGGTAAAGTCCTATTTTATCCCTTTTCCTGCCCAGCAATCAAGGAGCTCTTATGATTCCCATCAGTCCTTTTGTCACCTAGTGGTAAAACTATTAGTTCATTCTGGCCCCACTGTCCACTTTCATGACTTCATCGTTTACTCTGCCAGAGAGTCATTAACACCTTCATCCTCCATGCAGAAATAGGGGATTTAAGCCCTGACTCTGGGCTAGCCAACTCATAGTACTTTCAGTGTACAGACTGTCACTCTGTCAGTCCAGTTCTTGATTTGGACTAAGCCACAATTACCTCTTCACTTCTCTCTGGATTGATAAATATCACCCACTTCCCCACAAGCTCTCACTATCCAAACTTTTCCTTCCTTTTCCTTCAGTTACCCTTGTGTTTGTGATACTGCTTGGTTCTTGTGTGTGTGTCTGATTTTTAATTCCACCAATAAAACAAACAAACTTACTTTTGGATCTCCGGCTGGTTCTTCCCCACACTAGTACCAGTATACATAGGTGTAAAAGATCTAACAGTGGTTACCCCTCCTCATAAGGTTACCCCTCGTCTTGAACTAGTATTCCCTAGGCTTTCATGGAGGCACTGGCATCATGGGGGGACCCCCGAGTCACCCACATTTTGGGGCAACAGCTGATCCAATAGCAAGTAAAGTGGGACCCTAATTAGCAGAGACTGAAGCAGGAACCAAAACTATTTTCTTCACTGGTTTTAGTCCAGGAGCTGTAAGTGTTTATTAGAGAAGTTATTACAGTTTGAAATATTACTATATTTGATGAACACTTCTGAAGGAACCAGGTAATGCAGAACATTTTTGAAAAAATGAAATACATAAATGAACTAAAAGGGGTATATTTGGAATGGATGAAAGACATGTTTTCATCATTATTTTAAAAATTCAATATACTTTATTAGAGCAAGAAAAAAGTAAATGAGCTATCAAACATTAAACGTAGACTAATATGAGTAGAAAAAGACAAGGAGTCTGGAAGAGGGTAAGAACTAACAGGAAAAAAAGACAAGATAAAGAAGGGTAGGACAGGGAAGAGTTGCAATGGAAATTCAGAAGCATTTGCACAAAGCTAGTGTCTTTGGAACATGATAAGCAAATGAAATTGAAGATATAATTGATCAAGGACAGCAAATGGACAATCATGATGTAATAATTATAGATTTAAAGGCTTAAAAATATGTGGAAGTACAAAACTGGAATAAGTACATTCTGTTTTCTTTTTTCCAAAACTGTGTTGGTTCAGAGTATGGATAGGAATATCTAATCAAAAATATCTCCAGGATTAACAGCACATATCTTAAGAGAGCTGAAAACACTGTATCATATTGTAGTTACATTTATTTAAAATGTAGGAGATATTATACTGGATGCTTTTAGCGCTCAGGAAGAAGTTAAACTTGGAAGACACAAAATGAGATATAGTAGATTTGTCACAAAGTACTTTAATATAAAGATATATCTTTTTTGAACTCAAAGATTGGATAACAATAGCTTACAACTGAGATTTCCATTTAAATTTGGAGAAAATACTACATTGTCAAAACCGTAGGAAAGAAAGAGAAGTTTCTAGAGTGTTTAGATTCAAAAGAAGTTGATGTAGAACTGGCATTGCGGCAGAAGTTCATCTTCCAGCAGGAGAATGACCCTAAACATACAGTCAAAGTAACATTGTAGTGGTTCAAAATTAAGAAACTGCATGTCTTACATTGATCTAGTTGAAACCCAAACTTCATTTCCTCTGAGAATCTGTGGCAAGACTTGTACATGGGTGTTTAGTAACCATCCCCATCCAACTTGACAGAGCTGAAGCAACATTGCCAAGAAGGAGAAGCAAAAATTGCAGAATCCAGATGTGCAAAGTTAATAGAAGTTTGTCCAAGAAAGGTTACACCTGTAATTGCTGCCAAAGGTACTTCTGCCAAGTACTGAGTCAGTGGGATTAATGCTTATCCAATCTGTAAATGCTAGTTTGTTTTTGTTTACTTAACTTTTGTGCCACAATGAAGCTATTTTGCACCTGCATGGTGTTCTGTATGTTGTGTACACCAAGCAATGCCAATTAAATCAATTTCAGTTCCAGGCTGTAAGACAACAAAATGTGGAAAAGTCAAAGGGAGAGTGAACGCTTCTAAAAGCCACTATACACTGACCCAACTGAATAAGATTTTCTAGGATCAAATACAATATATTGGTATTGCAGAAATCAGAGTTGTTTGTTTAGACATATATAGTTAGGAATACTATATAGCAGAGTAGGTGAGTTCTGAGAAAGTACAAGTTATAATTAAGAATTTAATGCTTTATACTTTTAATTGTTATGGTATAATATATGAGAGGCCAATTCTAGGAAACTGAATAATTGCCTAGCTATGGGGTTATGGTGAAATATTTGTATTTATGCAAAGTTTATGTATAAATTGACACATGTATAATTCAAACAAGCATAGGTCTTTTCCACATGGGGGACTTAAAATGGTGTAGTGTGTCCTCTACGGAGGTTGTCTGCACCTCGGAGCGGACTAGGTTTGGACTACTTACCGGAGATCCACACCTCAGTCTGCTTCGAATCGCCCCCAACTGGTCCTCCAGTGTGCTTTTTAAAGACTGGAAAAAAGAGGTTTCTCTTTTTCTGGAGCGCACCATTGCATGCCTGCTCCCTTGTGCAGATTCATAGGCTCGCACCAATGCGAGGCCGCGATCTGTGGAGGGCGCAGCTTTGCAGTTGGTTGGGACCCACGACCAACTGGAAGCTGCCATTTTGGAAGCCGGAGCAGTGCGGATCTAAGACCTTGCACTGCTCCGATTCATCTGTCAGCGGCGAGCGGGGGTCAAGCAGGCGCTGGACAAGCAGCTGGGAGAGTGCCAACGTTTATTCAGAGCCAGCAAACAGAAAGTTACAACTCCCCTTCAGGCAGATCTGAACTTAAGCAAACAGTCTCAAACTCAGGGCACGCCTAACCAACGAGCAGGCTTCAACAGAAAGCAAAGAAGGATTACTTCACCCAAAACGCGGACAGGGTCCTTGGCTGGCAAGGTGGCTGGACGCAGTCATCGGCGGGAGGGACTGGAACCAGGCGCAGACAGGGGAACATGGAAGGTCAATGGTTGTTGCTCCATGCCTCACCCAGCCCCGCGCCCGCCCTAAATAGTTCCTCGGGCCGGCGGCGACCAATCCGGTGTTGGCTTGCAGCTGAGAGCCCACAGCTGTGCTCACAGCTGGGAGCTCTCAGCCCGCAGCCGTCTCTCCATCAACCGGTGGGACCGGTGGGTCACCTCCTTGCTTTGCTGCCACTGCTGGAATGTGGGAGGAGGGGCGACAGGCTCCTCAGGGTCAGAGCCATGGGTGGGTGGAGCCCCGGGGCCGGGACCCGCCTCCCTCGGCGATCCTGAGCCCACCTCGCCTGCCGGAGGGATCCCCGGATCACCCCCAGCGCCACCAGCGGGACCGCTACCATCGGCGGTGGCCTCCGTGGCGTCTGGGCCCTCCCCCGCATCGGCGGCAGCCTCCGCGGTGGCCTCGGGAATGCCGGTGTGCTCAGCCACGCCGGGGCTCCTGACATCATCCTGGACCGGACCGAGGAGCCAGAAGATCTGGTGAGTAATGGCATGGAGCGATTCCCTCACCTTGTGCAGAAATGGCCATAGTTAACAAACATGAAGAAACATGGCCTCCTTTTTTTAGCATTCTAGAGTTTAAAAATGCAAAGCAATGTTAAAACACTAACTTTGTAGACCTATTACGAGTGAGGGCACAAATCTGAAATAAGCTTTTTCAGTGTTGGAATTTAAGAAGTAGTCATATTTTAAGCCTGTTTACTGTTGGTTCTTAATAGAAAGATGTAATGGATTAACAGTAGTGCCCCCAGTGCTGTCATAGTTATATGTTTAGATTTGGAATAATATTAAAAAATGAATATATTTCATAGGTGCATTCTATGAATATGTACATACATACACACATAGATACAACTTGTGAATTTTTGCACAGGGCACAATAGCTTTATAGAAGTAGAAGTAGATACTGGAATATACACAGGCTATTATGCTCTATGCCAAGATTCACAGGTTGTCCTGTCTGTCTGTCTGTCTGTCTGTCCATGTTTATATCAAAATTGTGTGTGTGCAACTTCTATGAATCACTATTTGATTGGCTTACTAAGGAAATAATGTGCAGCTGTGGTTGCCTGGTTTGGTGAACTAGGTGGCAATTTTACGAGAGATTGATAAAAACCTTCTGGTGCCTGGTGAGGTTGTGGAGTTGGGGAAATGGGCTGTTTATAAGGGTCAGCGGTGGAGGGAGACAAGACCAGGAAGGAAGAAAAAGAGTTTTGATGAGGAAGGCGGGAGGGGGTGAGAGACAGCGGGAGAGAGAGAGAGAGCAGTGGTGTGGGAAGGGGGGTGAGGCGGGTAGTGCTCCCTGAGCAGCACTTTTGGGAGGTGCCAACACTACTTGCCTGCCCCCCTGTGCACCATTGCACTGCCCCGCTTACCATCATCTCTTCCTGGTGTGCTGTTGCCCTGCCCTGCCCCTCCGCCCCCACCTGGCCCCACTCCTCCCTTGCTCACCCCAAGCTATGCCACTGAAAGAGAGAAGAGGGGAACAGGATGCAGAGGAAAGGCACAAAGGGACTATGGTGTTTTGGACCCAGGCAAAGTTGGTGCCTGCTGAATGAAGGAGTGTTACTTATGAATAGTATTTAAGTGAGGGTTAGACAGCAGATCTGAATGAAAGTTAAACTTTGTACTTTTGTTCGATATCTCTATGTAGCTATTTAAAAGATAAGCAACTGTGGCCCTCCTGTTGTTGATCGCTTGCAACTTCCACACATCCAAGCCAGCCTGCTTAGCCAAGCGTGGGAGGGTTATATGAGAGTTGCAGTCTGAAAACATCCTGAGGACCCCAGCACACCCTTGACCTGCATGCAGTTGCAATTGCACTAGAAGAACATTATGAATGTCCATTATTAAGTGACTCCAACTTATCATTCAACATTTGGTCAGAAACTTACAAATAAATTATAGGAATTTAATATGTTGGATATAGGAATTTGGACTTCACCTATTGGACTTTTCCACTGGGCCTAACTTCTTTTTGACACAGAATTATTCTACAAAACTGGAATAGCATCTCACTGTGGTATTCATCTGGTTCTTCTAAGATAGAAATAAACATTATATTTTGTTTGTTTATCTCTTTAAAATAGACCAATGCAAATGCTTACATTCGCTCAAGAAACTGTGCATTGCTTTGAGTATTCTAGACACAATTAGAACATTTCTGTTTGTTGTGTCTGATGTCGTGACTGTGTATATAACTCAAAAACAGCTACACACGCTTGATGATGTCTTTTGGGTGTATATGTAAAATACAGTTCAGTGTGGCAATAAGATAACCCAGAAGCTCACTCTTGGGGAATAGCTGATTTATAACTCTGCTTGAGGCATTTTAGTCATTCAGAAATACTTTCTACTTTTTTTCCCCTTTTCCTCTTTTTTCCCTTCCCCTGATGTCTTAAATCAAATTTTCAAGTTATCTTTTTTGGCATAGTTACAGTGCATAAAATATGTCATGCATTGGGTATTTTAAAGATTCTTTACAAAAATATTTGGATGATTCCATTTTATATATTCACTTGACTTGTTGGTTATGTTGCTGCTTGGTACATTGTATCATCTTTCTTTCTTTCTTTCTTTCTTTCTTTCTTTCTTTCTTTCTTTCTTTCTTTCTTTCTTTCTTTCTTCTATTCTTAGCCACTTTTAGCTTTGTGTGTCTTTTCTGTCAGGGTAAAAATAATATTAATAAATGAAAATGAAATAGATGTAGACATGTACGTAGTACAGTTATTGGCATCAACAAGCCTCTCCACCCCCTGCTTATACACACCGGTGCATAATGTTTATAGTCTTTATTATTGTGTGAGCTATCAAATTCAGGATTCCACCAAACCAGAATTTCTCATTGAACATCCACTGTAAAACATCTTACTGAAGATACATGGAATGCTATACAAACTTATTTTCTTTATCTATGGGATATTTTAACACGGAACAGCAACACCATATTGCAATGAGTGCAGGGTGCAGAAGAGATGGCTTCACTGAGTGAGGATACAGGATCAATGAAGGATGGCTCAGTGCCATCAGCTAAACCTGCAGAGCCAGATGAGGAAGGGACCGGTCATGGGGGTAGCTTTGTGGGGGTGGCAATGAGGCCTGTGGAGCTAGGCTGTTATACAAACCAACCCAGAATGGGCCTGCTTTTGCCCTTTAATAATAATAACCTATAATTCCTTTTAGCAGAATTACAGAATTAGGGCCCCACATTGGGAGAAAGTTCGAAGATAACTCAATCAGTCAAATAAATAAATGAATAAAATTTCCTTACTTCTCCTTTACATCTTTTGTCAAAAATGCCACTTTATTTGATCTCTCTTCCTCCTCTTGTATTTCCCAGGTGAGGTTCATAGCCTTTCTAGCTAGTGATTTCCTTGGCTTTGTAATACAGTAAGGAATAATTCTGTCCATCACCCATTTGTTCTTCAGAAATCTAATCTAAACAGAATTTTCAGGACTGATACCTTTGACCAGTGTATAGAACAAGGAAACTAAGCTTCTAAGAAGTTGTAAGAACAAATAAGAAGCACCTGACCTGCAAGACCACCCTGCTAAATAGTGTGGAGATCCTGGCTGAATGCTAAAGTATTACAAAGCCAAGGAAATCACTAGCTAGAAAGGCTATACACCTCACCTGGGAAATGCAAGAGGAGGAAGAGAGAACATAAGATCAAATAATTCTGTCAGGGAGACTGGGGCAATAAGAAGGTCATAAGCTTTTTATTTGAGAAACAGCACTTACTCTCTAGAGAAAGGGTGAGCCACAACATTTGTTTGTTCTGACGTGTAACCTGTTCTAAGGACAAGAGGCCACTATCATGACAGAATATGGAGAAAGAGAAGGGTTTCTGAAGATACCAGGGTTAAAGCCAGATTATAATTGGAGGAAGGAGGTGTGAATATTGGAGCAAGAACATCAACAATGTTAAGACATGCAGATGATACCACCCTACTATCACAAACTAGCAAATATTTGGAAGAATTATTGAAGACAGTCAAGGAAGAAAGTGGGAAGGCAGAGTTTCAGCTGAACATTAAGAAAACAAAAATAAGGAACATAATGATAATTTACATACTTTTAAAGTAGACAATGAAGACATTGAAATAGTTCAAGATTTTTCATTCCTTGGCTCAGTCATTAACCAGGATGAAGACAGCAGTCAAGAAACTGAAAGAAGACTAGGATTTGGAAGGGTATATCTGAAGGAACTAGATAAGGTCCTGAAGTGTCAAGATATATTATTGAATACCACTTCAGGACTGTCCATGCTATCGTATTTCCAATTATTAGTTGTGAAAGCTGCACAGTGAAGAAAGCTGGCTCAATGGGAATCCTGTGTAAGGATGCAAATATTCAAAATTTCTTTCTCTCAGACAAGAATTAATAATGTTGCCACTTTTCTCCTTGCCACAAGAAAGTCTCTGAAAACTGTGTAATTCTTGAAGACTGTTCTTAGGTTTGGGACTTATTGTGTGTTCTATCTATTTATGCATTTTTCTCAGGTTTGGGACTTATTCTGTGTGCTCTCTCTCTCTCTCCATATATACAAACAGTTGTCTCTCCACCTTCATGAGGATTCAGCACATAGAACCCTTGCAAAAGTGTAAAAACCACAAATAATTCCTCTGGCTTCCCCTCCTATTCCCTTCTGGGGCTTCCATCTTCCTATTCCCATGCAAAAGGGAAGGGAATAGGGAGTGGGGGAAGGCTCACATTAGCCTTCCTTCCCCTCACCGAAGCTCCTCTTGCTATTCCTATGCATTTTACCTGCTGAAGAGAACTCATGTGAGTCTTCCCCCCTCCCCTTCCTTTCTGTTTTGCCTTGGCAGGAGTTCTCCATGCTGGGGAAAAATTCATAAGAATAGCAGGGGGGGTTTTGGAGAGGGGAAAGGAAAGCTAATGCAAGGTTTCCCCCACCGCATGAATTCCCTTCCATTTTGCCTTGGCATGAGTTTGTGCTGGGGCAAAATGCATGAGAATAGGGGGTGAAGAATGTGCAGGAGGACCAGTACTTGTGAATAATCAAATTCATGAAAGTCAGTCCCATTAATGTGAAGGGAGAACACACACAGAGAGAGACACAGTTTTGTGCAGAAAAAAATATACACAAACACACATTCTTTTATACAGAAAATGACATTTTCAGGCAGAAACCAGTCTTCTGCATAAAACACATCACTGACAATGCCATTTCTGAAAGAAAATAAAGACATTTTTGATGCAAAGGCAAACAAACGCATGCATTTTATGCATAGAATAAGTCCCAAACTACTAAGATTCTTGTCAAAGATTCTCCTCATCAAGATATCCTGACACTTAAGAACCTTGATTTATTAGTATTTTTCAACATTTCCAGATCTTTTTCCATCCTTACTCATGGGCCTTTCTCAAGGAAAAAAAAAAGATATTTAATGGTATCCAGAAACAGAAGGTCCAAATAAAATTTGTTCAGTATAGATGTCAGTCTTACCTAAATATGTAAAGTTAAAAGTCACTGGCAGGTTAAAAGAAATCTTTTATTTCTTAGCGTCAACTGTACAAATAAAAAGGAAATCAGAGCACTATTCTCAAGCTTTACATATGTAAATTAATCTTTAAAACTTTAAAAGGACAAATCCTATTCTGAGTAAATCACAACAGTTTCCTCTTGCACTACTTACAAACCATTTTGAAGGTGGGGTCTGAATGTATCTAGCTTCTTCTTTAAGGAAATAGTTATTGAGTTATCAAAATACAATGCAAAATATGATATTTAGAGAAAGGTCAGAAAGAAAAAAGTGAAGAGTTTCAGAAACTTAAAATGTCAAGACACACAGGAGAGAGCTAGTAAATAAAATATTTCTAAAGTTTAAATCCTAATTGAAAGCAAGTCTCATTGATATTGGTGAGGCTTGTATCCAAGTAAATATGTCTCTAATCAGGGTTTTAAAGTGTGTGTGTGCGCGCGCCTGTGTGTTGTGCTCCATAAAGTCACCAATTTATGGCAACCCCATTCATTTCATAGGGTTTTCTTCGACAAGAAATACTGTGAAGTGATTTTTCCAGTTCCTTCCTTTGAAATAGAACCCAAAGCTTCTGGTATTTTTATTTTTTTTGCAGTCTCCCATCCAAGTACAATCCAGGGCTGACCCTACTTAGCTCCCAAGATTGGATTGGATTGGGTCTTTATTTAAGTTGTGCATATTCTCAAAAACTAGTGCCCAGTGATCAAGTGATTTGTTGATCAATTATGTTATTTGGCAGTATCTTGACTATTTTTCTGGCTCTCGTGCTTTTAAATTCCATCCAGTATAGTAATTTTTCTTTACATTCTTTCTTACTCATTTTAAGCTTTGGCAGCCTGATATTGTACCTCATCATATATGCTTTCAACATGGAAAATTTTAATTTGGAGCAGTTAAACTATTACTCTTACTATTCACTATAAGTTTTACTTCTCTTATAAAATCAGCTTTTAAAACATTTGCAGTAAATGAGGAAGAATGAGGGGTATTTCTAAATTACAAATATTAGTTAATCAATATTCTTTTAAAAATAATATTCAGAAAGGATTTGGCTTCTGAAGTTGGAGAAAAGATTGCTAGGAGCATAAGAGAATGGAAGTATGCTGGATCTCCTCTTCAAGCTGCTCACTAAAACAACAGTCCTTGAGTTCCTATTAATTACCTCACGCATATAACTGTTAAACCACTCCCTTGGTTTAGATTTAGAATGTAGTCTCCACGGTGATTAAATCACAAAGGACACGTGAATATCTCATATGCTGGGTTTAGCAGATAAATGCATGAGTATCTCACCATAAAAAAAATTAGTAACCCTCAGGCATAGACATAAAATGAAAATATGGCAAAAATTTATATCTTTAAAATAAATGTATGTGGTGGTCTCATAGTTACTTCAACGTATCAATCTATATGATCTAAGTTTTCCCCTGAACTCTACTCAGCACTTCCTACTGATGAATTCCCAACAAAGTAGAGTCTCTGCTCCATCTGATCTTGTCTGTCTTATTCTTAACTTGATCTTATCTATTCCTTTCTTCTCCCCTGTTCATATCTCTGTCACTATCTTGTTCCTATCTTGATTTTCTCCATTCTTACCTGCTCCTGTCTATATGTCTAACTGTCCCTATCTGACAACTGAACAGTCAATCCTCTTCAAATATATTCTTCTCCTTAGCTTTACTCAACTTTGGCAAGTTTCTGCAGGGTTTTTCTTCATAAGAAACGTTAGACCTTTAAATGTTATAAAGCAGACAGAAGAACTTCATCTCACAGCCTGAGAGTCCTGCAGCCTTTCACTTCCATATAAAAAGATCCTATTATTACATGATCTCAGACCAGAGCTTGCGCCAATATTAGAAGGCAAATGTTTCTGCATATCAGTTGTTGGAAAACATAAATGTTAAGAGAACTATTGCATTCATGTCTTGGGTCGCTGTACTCCAATTCTCCAAATCTGGGCAGATTATTCTGTATAATGTGCAAATACTATCACTAAGTTTCAGCTCTGGAACTATTTATATAGCAAGCACTAATCTGAGAGAAAGGAAGTGTAGTATAATGGTTAGAGTGCTAGACCTGGACCTGGAACAAGAAGTTGCTGTAGTGTGCCTTCAAATCATTTCTGCCTTATGGAGACACTACTGTGAACCTATCATAGGGTTTTTTTGGCAGACTTTGTTTAGAGGGGGCTTGCCCTTGCCTTCCTCTGAAGCTGAGAGAGTAGGACTTGCCCAAGTCACCCAGTAGATTTCAATGGCTGAGTGGGGATTCAAACCCTGGCCCAGTGTCCTAGTTCAACACTCAGACCACTACTCCATGCTGGATCTACAGAACAGGGAGACTCCAGCTCAAATCCAGCTGATTTTGAAGCTTACTTCATGGCCTTTAGAGTTAGAGGTAGGTGAGGAAAAAAAAATCCACAATTCAATGCTTCAGAATGAGCTTGGACAAAAAAGATGGTAGAGGACACAGCAGGAACGAAGAAGCAAAGGGGTGAAGATCACATGTCTAACTGTGTAAAAAAGGCCTGTAAGTGATGCATTTTTTCTTTCTATTAGAGTTGATTTTATAAATAAATAAGAGTCAGATAAGTTGCACTTGAATGTACACAATTGCACCAATTCACCTACATGAATAAACATATACGGTCACTCAAGACTATTTCCAGGCTCCATCTTCACCAAAGACTAGTCTGATCCACTGCTATGCTTCCACCCTAACATAAGGAACACAAACAATGGCCAGCATCCTGTTGGACAATTGTGAATACATACTCTACAATTATGTATTCACAACTGCCATGTATTCTTAATTCCTATGCAGCCCCTAATTTAGGAGTTACACAGCACTGTGAAAGTCCCCTAAGCCCTACTTACCAGTAAGCAGCCACTGACAATTGACAGGGGTCCATTCTCCAGTCAGTGGGGAAGCATCTTCCTGATGTTGTCAGGAAGCACAAGCAGTCTTTGGCACGAGACGGAATTGTGACAGGGTCTTTTTTCTGCCTGTTGTATTACTCACAGGATGGAGTTGGAATGTCAAGAAGCTGCTTCTCAATCATCAGGGGAACAAACCCCTGTCAATCCCAGTGGTTGCTTATTGGTAAGTAGGATTCAGGGTAGGTCAGGCCTGAATTCAGTACGTAGGCCCTTTTCGCATGCAGTTTCTTTTGCGAGAGGGCTCCTTGAGCGTCACGTAAATGAAAGCACTGGTCCGTACAATGCACTCTCATTTACATGATGCTCACGAGCCTAACGCAAACCACGTATGCATTTTTTTATTTTCATCTTCAAGCTGAAAATGCTGCGCGGTTGCGCAAGGCTCCCGGGGCCCTTGCGCACTTACCTGCCCTGCAGTGCATTGGATGAGCAGGCCGGTCACGCTTCCTGCCTCAGCGCTAGCCAGGAGTGGGGCATTCACGTGACACTCGTGCGACCGGCAAACAGCTGTGGGAGGCAGAAGGGTTGCCGTGAGCAGCTCATGCAAACAGCTGCTCGCGCGAGCACTGCCCCCCACCGCCGCAATGAAGGTAAGGTGTGAAAAAGGCCATAGCAATGTCATTAGAGCATTACATAGTAGGCAATGGCCATAAAGGAGTCTGGTTCTCATTTTCAGTCATTGGGCAAGGTGAGATTGAAGACATCAAAATAGCTCCAGCCCAGGTTCACTAAGGAGCTTTGACTATCAGGCTCTTTGGCTGCTAGGCTTCCAGGCTGCCCTAATCAGCAGCATCTTCCCAGTTATGACCCCCAAAAGGTAGGATGTGTATCCTTCACAGTGGCTGCTTGGGTTAAAAAAAAAAACTCCTCCCTTCTCCCTCCCCCCTTTCTCCTTGTCTTATTTCTCCCCTTCTTTCTCCCTCTCCCAAACAATTCCACAGCTGGAGAACTGGACCATACAATTGAGCTGCTTCCCAGAGCTTGTGTTATTGGCTAGCTGTGCCTGGCTCATCGTGCATGCATGAAAGTTTTAACTTGTATATGAGTCCCCACTGACTCTCCTCACTCTCTACCTCCCCCAGCTCCTCAGTAGGCATCTGCAATAAGCAACTACATTGTTGCCTGAAGTTTGAGCAGAATCCTACCTACTCATTTTGCCCAATATCTGAGCCATGTAAGGTATAGGCACTTGCTTTTAAAGTCTAGACTCCAGGATAGCTAATACTGAAGACAGGCACTGGGCATCATGCCTAGATTCTGGGGAAAAAATATACACAAAATCTAATTAGCCATTATAGAAATAGGACTTGTGTCCTGTTTGTGGCCATGTCACCATATGAAGGGAATGCTGGACTAGGTAGGCCTCTCATCTAATTCAGCATAGCTCTTATCCTCTTAAATTCAAATGTCATAGTGAATGTTTCTTGCCAAGCACCATGGAATTGCAATTTTCAGCTACATATAGATCGTTTTACCCTTTAGCCATTGGTCTCAAAGAACAGAGACATAAGCTGCATGTGTTCATAACACCACTAAGTGTTGTGGCCAGAAAAGAGACGAAGATCAGGTTTCCAGGGAAAAATCAAAAAGCCTTTTTATTGTTAACAATTTACTTGCGCAAGGACGACAACTATTTTCAGGATTGTCGTGCAGATTAATTAAGGTAGCATCACTATATACCTTTGGTCTTCTATGTCAGCAATCAATCATTCATTTAGCCAGCCCATCACAGAAGAAAAAGATCTTTGGTTAACTTAGCACACAAGTGTACAGAAGAGAACAAAGAGTTAGTTAGAAAATGATACAAAATGATGCAAGTGGCCAAAATGAGGTAGCAGGGAGTCTGCCTAACTCCCTCTTAGTTCCCAGACGCCTGAGTGAGTGTTGCAAGGCCATTCTTTAAAGTTGAGATAAGACAAAGACATCTGCTATTTCACTCAGAGACTCAATTCAATTCGCTTATTTTCCTATTCAAGTAGCAATTCCTTGGATTTAACCCCTTCATAAGTATTATGAGGTTAGTAGAGCTTGGAAAAAAATCTTTGGAGTAAAGATTCCAGAATACTGCAGGCAGAATGGCCATTAGCTTATTCTGGCTCTAGGATTTTGGGACTTGTACTCCAAAAAAGTTACCTTTTCGAAGATTTGAATCATTCAGTCAGTTATAATACTGCTGGTTCTAAAAGACTGCCCACAATGCAAAGATTCAATGAACTACATTCACTTAGCCATTTTTGTACGCAAAAAGTACAGCATTTTTTCCCTTGCCCATCTAGAGTTCTCCTTATCAAGGGTTCCCAATACTCAAAAATGTAGGTTTTTGGTCATTTTTTTTTGGAGTATTTCCAAATATTCTTTCTATCCTTAATATCAAGTCCTCAGTGATCCAGAATATACTCACAACCTATCTGATGCAGAAAGTAGATAGATGTTAGACTGAATGTATGATCTGTTGTACATGTCTACATAAGTGTATATGGATTGTATTTATGCTCTGATATGACATT
Organism: Iguana delicatissima; assembly: GCA_948472985.1. Lineage (NCBI taxonomy): Eukaryota > Metazoa > Chordata > Lepidosauria > Squamata > Iguanidae > Iguana > Iguana delicatissima. The sequence goes on from CAOKZL010000004.1 coordinate 53,783, forward strand.
ACTTATTTTAATATTTGCTTGTTTTTTGCTTGTCTACTCTTTTTGATCTTATGATAGGTTTTTTTTTTAAAAAAAATGAAAAGCACTTAGACTCTTTTCTTCCACCTCATGTAAAGTTTGCATACCACAGGAGACAGTGTGTAACTGCCCATAGAGCTACTTTATGAATTTTAGTGTGATGTAGCATAATAAATACAGTACAACCTAATAATGTGGCTAGAAAAAAAAATATAGTCTCATTTTAATTGGGAATGAAGCAGCATTTCACTAGACTCCATTTCTAATTTCAGACTGGAATATATTACAGTGTTCCTATGCAAATTGTTGTGCATGCTGCTTCAGCCCAAGGGAGGAAAAGTGTGGTTGAATGGGCAGTATCATTTAAAAAAAAACCTCAGAGATTTTTGTGCAGTGGCTGTAATGATGACCAGTGAAGTTGACATACTTCCATCCCCCTGTCTACAGTGAGAAGGAAAACTCTTCATTCCAAACCAGTGATTGCCTTGCTGTCTGATGGTGCGGGACAGCAAGATTTTCTCTTCATGCAGGAATCACTACTGTATTAATGCAGTGGCATAGCTTGGGGTGTGCGGAGGAGGGGTGGGTGCAGGCAGAGGGGTGGGGTTACAGGGTGAGAGGGCAGGGCTATGGAGCATGGGGGTGGGGCTACAGTGTGTGAATAGTGGGTCTACAGTGGACAGGGCTGGGCTACAGTGCTTGGGGGCAGAGATACAATCTGTGTGGGAGGGCAAGCAAGGGGCCGTGGTGCCTCCCAAAAATTGCTGTCTGGGGCACACTGCAGTCATCGCGTCCCCATCCCTACACCACTGTATTAATGCCATTTGCCTTCAATTGTTTGTTTCCTTCCTGGAAACTCACCAGAAACCAGCAGCCAATGGCTTGTGGATCACCAGCAGTCTGTGGACCATCACTTCGAGTAGAACTGCTCTACACAGTTTAGCACCAGGCTGTGTTTTCTTCCATATCGACCTGCCCAAGGATTACAACAGATGTCACAAGTCTTGCTTCAGTGCAGATGGGTTTTTGAGCCCTTGTTACCATCATGGCCAAACATTAACAGCTTTTCAGTGACATGAAAGAGTTTACTTCTGTTAATGACCTTGCTGGATACTTTCTACATTCGTTCGAGATTGGGAAAAGATACGAAGGCTGACAACCAAAACTGGGGAAGTTAAATTTTCTCTATTGCTAATTTACTTCTACAATTCTCACAGTTATTAGTGGGGAGATGGGACATGCTTGCACACATATTTTTTGTTTGTTTGCTTGCTTCTGGAGTATATAACACTTGAGAGACCATCTTTAACTTGTGTCAAAGTGGGAAGGAGTGCACTTTGACCCAGTTGCTCTATATGTCCATTGATAGAAAGTAGATTTGATTGCTGGTAAGTCTGGATAGAATTCAGACCCATTTCCCCATTGGCTGTGTGAGTGTGTGGGTACTTCTCTGTTGTATAGCACCTGCTGTACCATTTACCACCAATACAGCTTATGCTATAATAGTAACATATGTTCCACACTGGAAGAACTCTTGGGGAGGCCTGGAACTACACCCAGTTCTAGTTCAAGACAATGTCATTTTAGAAGATGCAGAGAATGACCATGAGAAGCTGAACCTTTTCAGAGTTCTGCTGCTCTGGAAGACACTTCCAATTGAAGTTCATCCTTTCATATCTTTTACAAGGACAAATTTATTTCAGCATCCTTTGAACATGCAACACTTATCTCTACAGCACTGTCACTGCACTAGTGCGACATCATCACAGTAACAGATAGACATTTATAAAGTAAGGACAAGGGTAGAAACCATTAGTATTTGATGTGTAATTGTGGTTGTGCAAGAGACAACCACTGCTTGCTCTGCTGAGAAATGGAATGAAATTATACTAGTGGATTTTTTTTTCTCTACTAGTGTCGTTTTGGAACTACTTCCTAGCCCTACTGCTACTAGTTTTAATTATGTATCCTATTTTACCTTTTTCTGCTGGTACATTTCTGTTCTACGTGTGTATATGTTGCTTTTAGATGTCACATATACACTTCTTAAAACTTTTTTTGAAAGAGTGAGTTGTTCATTTTGATAGAAAAACATGGTACAGACATCATCCCACCAGCACTGCAGAGATGGAAATGACAGCAAATATTAAGGTCTAAATCATTTTCTTGTTTTCAGTGGAGAGGATTCTTCCAGCTCTACTCTTTCTCATTTTTCTAGTGGGAGAAGTAGAGGGAAAAATCTTGCTTAAACTTTTGTCATTAAAGTAATGAATATGCAAATGGTGAGTTAATCTTGAGCATCTATGTGTAAAGTGTTCAAAAAAGCATTATGAATAAGTGGAGCTCAAGAAGCAAATTGAAAAAAGCTCCATAATTTGAAAAATAAAAATGAAAAGGTATGTGGAGCAGTGAAGTGCACACCGTTCTCTGCAGTAATCTAGAGTCGGAGAAATTCAGGCCCTGTGGCCAAATCTGGCTGGCCAGAAGTTCCAATTTGGTTCCCTGGTTCATTGCACAGCTCATACTTCATGACAACATCACTAGGTGATCCCCCAGCTTTGCTATGTTTTTACGCATTCTAAAAGACTGAAATACCTTTCTTAAGGCTTACTTACTGGACTTTGAGCTAAATTGTACTGGTATTTTTGTTCCCTCTTTTTGCCGTCGGCTTTGTCTACCCCCAAATGTGCCCCCAAATTTCCTCTGTGAAATTGAACTCAGCTATTGGTTGGAAAACGCTAGTACAATGGTCCTAGTACGATGTTCACAAATGATTGAACTAAAGATGACAAACTTGAGAAGGAAAGTGACCATACTTCTTTTCACATTATTCTCTGCATCATTAATTTGATAAATTTCAAAGGGACATCATAACAAAGAGAGGGCAAGCTTGTTTTCTGCTGCTTCAGAGACTAGGACATGAAACAATGGCTTCAAATTTGAGGAAAAGAGATTCCACTTAAGAATTAGGAAGAACTTCCTGATGGTAAGAGCTGTTTAACAGTGGAGTATGCTGCCTTGGAGTATGGTGGAGTTTCCTTCTCTGCAGATTTTTAAACAGATGGCCATCTGTTGGGAATGCTTTGATTGTGTATTCCTGTGAGGCAGGGGGTTGGACTAGATGACCCTTGTGGCATCTTTCAACTCTATGATTCTTTTATTGTAGTCTTTCTATGCTGGTAAAATGAGAGTTTTTCAGTTTTACTGCTGATTTTTATAGCATTTGCATAGAAAATAAATAATATGCAGTTAGTGATGTTATTATCATAGTGGGGGGTCAAAAAGTGTTGTTAGGTGTGTGTTTGTGTGTGTGTGTATACACACACATATGTAGACATTTTTAGGAATTTGTAGAAATTATGTGTCGAAGCTTCACAGGAATTCCATTGTGGCATGGAATTGCTGCAAAGTCAGTGGAAATAAAGGGACAGGTTTCTTACATCCCTAATTTTGCCCTCTTTCATTATTAACAGATATAAATTTTGATCATAGATGCATCCCCCAAAAGCCCTAGATGCTTTTTCCTTTGACTGAAATTTCTTCTTATCTTCGACATATCTAAGAATTTTGCTACTAAAGGCACATCATGGGATGGCAGACAATTTGAAATACATTCAAAACTGTTCAGGCATAGCAGAAGTGATCCCAGTAGACTACTCTCAAAACCAGACCATCTGCTGTATATGGTCTCCTGTTCATAAAATAGTCAGATTCTACTAGGTGGATGCACATCTTAAATCAGCTAGTGTCAAGTCCATTCATGCTGTGCTTGCAGTAAAACACAAGAACACAAGACAACTTTGAAAATCAATTGACTTGCCCCATTTTGCTTCAGTTCTGTTGGTGCTACACTGATTTGGTTGCTGTTCTTAAAATCTTGGAAGTTATTTTAAAATAATGTACTTTAATAATACCTCTAATGTAGTTCAACTATCGTTATTCCTGATTTCTTTTCTTCATATGGCTTATCTTAAACATGCACTTCTTTGAAATAAAATTAAAAATAACTATGTTAGATATTTACCTGTTAAGATGCAGACCTGTCTCCCAATATTTCTATGGTACAAGGTTGTCTTCTCTAGTAGAACCTCAAGAACTCAGATAAGGTCATTGAAATCTTTTGTCTGATACTGTATGTCAGCCTATTTTAACCCAAGCACTTGGGAGATTTTGCAGATCATGTCTTTCATCTGTGTGTGTCTGTGTCTGTGTCTCTGTGCATTAAAAAAAATGAAACATTAGTCTTCAGCCAGGTGCAATTGTAATGATTGTAACTTATATGTGGACTGCCTTTTTATTCTCATATTGAAAGAAAAAAACGGTCATGCAAAACTTACTGTCACTTAAGATCAATACTTCCTTGAAAAATTATTCTATATCAAATATTTATTAATTTAAAAATCAGTATGTAGAGTAGACTGCGTGACCAATACTCAGAAGTAAATTCCACTGAATTCAATATGACATATTTAATCATTGTGCATAGGATTGCTCAGCAGATGAACATGCCCATGTTTACTTAAAAACATGTCCAATTGTTTTCAACAACTTTTACTCACTGGTAACCTTTCACATGTATTGCAACCTTTTTTTGTTATTTCCTATTAAGTTGGAAGTTGAGTTATGTTTACTTATGGAGACTCTATGAATAAGAGAACTCCAAGAGCCTTGACCATCAACAGGATGATGGTTTCCTTGATTGAGATCTGCCGGTTTTCCTACATCCATCCACCATACCAAGTGTTATTGTCATTTTCATTGAGTTTCATTGAGTTTCATGATATGTCCCAAGTACAACTGCCTCAGTTTACTTAACTTGGCTCCTAGGGAGACTTCAGCCCTGAATTACTCTAGGACCCACTCATTTATCTTTTTAGTGGTGCATAGTATCCATAGAATTTTCCTCCAGTATCACATTTCAAATGAGTTCATTTTCTTCCTGTCTGCTTTCTTTAAGGGCCAGCTTTCACACCCTTACATAGAAATCAAAAGTACTATGAGATAGATGATTCCCTGGTAAGGTAAGAGGCTATGCTGTTGATAATTTTGTTTCTGGTGGCATCTCCCAGATCAGACAGGTTATGCTGAGCAGCCAAACTAAACATGCCAAACATCTGCTTGACAGAAGCAGTGGTGGTAGTTGGTGACACTGGTGGAGGATTTCTCAGAGACAACAGAAATGGCACTTTCTCTAACCCTAAAAGAATTAGTACTGGACAGAAGAAGGCAATGGTAAATCACTCTTGAATGCCTTTTACCTTGAAAAAGTTTCATGATATTGCAACCTTGCTTTTTCATATGTTGTAGCAAATTTGCATACATCATCATCATCAAGCAGCTGATAGGCATATATATCATCCTTCATATTTTTTGTATTGCAGTGTCCATCTGCCTTAGCCAGTCTAGCTAATGACAAGGGGAACTGAAAGTTGTGATACAAGAAATGTATGGATGGCCACAAGTTGTCCACCTCTGATCTCAAAAGTATTTATGTAATGAACCCTCGCTATTGTTTATTACCAATATGTAACAATACAAGTGGAAAGTTGGCTCTGTATTTATCTAGCTCATTCTGAAAATTAAATTGGTATTGTGTCTTTATGCCATGGAACGTTGGGGATAATGTCTCCCTCTAAGAGATACCTGCCACTACATCTGAAGAAACATGGATTAAAAATAGTATTATGTTTTCAAATCAAACTTTATTTTACGGTCCATAGACTCAACATAGTGAACCATCCAATGATACGGTATAGAGAAAATACACCAACTAAAAACAGAATATAAATATATAAGTAAGATAGACAATAAACAGGATAGGGACGCATAGAATAGCACATAAATGCATAAAACAGTATAAAAATACATAAAGTAAACTAAAATTGTAGACAATATGAATTATTAGCTAAAATATAAGTAAGCATTCATTAATTCCATCTCATTAAAACAATAGAATTGGATTGATCTTAAAGTGCATTGCCAGTTGAATCAATGTTGCATATTTTGCTATCTTGTATTTTCTGTAGTCATGATCATTTGATCTCCCCTTTACTGAGCTGTATGTCGGGCCATTTGGAAAAATTCCATGTAAAAATCCTGTTGGAGGACATAGGTCCGAACATAACACTATCAGTTGCTAAATTTCTGTCATCAGCTATTAAGATCAGAGAGAGAGAAGTATTGATGGCAATGCACTTTAAATAGCATTGTGTAGATGTGCTTCCAAAACTTGTTTAGAAAAATGTGCAGAATAATTCAGCCTGTATCTTCATCAAAAGCATTAGATTTAATAAAGGGGGGCTGGCTAAAAACACAGAGCACAAATCTGTCAAGCCCTCCTTGTTAAAATGTTCACTTTCAGCTAGATTTCACCATTCATTCTCTTGACTGCTTCATTTTGTTGTGTCAGAAAGAGTGTGGCTGGAATAGGGGAGATTGAAAATCAAAAATTTCTCTGGCCTGGTTCACTGCTCCATACACCATACTGAGAACAATCTTATTTACTCAACACGATGCTTCCTGTCAGTGGAGATGTGAGTGTTACAAGACCACATGGGACATCACAACATTAATCATTGTTATCAAACCATGAATCATTTTGCCTACTTCATAGGCTATGGAGTGAAATGAGAAGGCTTTAGAGATCTATCTTGAAAACAAATAGGGCTGTGGAAGAAAGGTATCTAATTTGTTCATCACCACTCAACAGAAAGACCAAGCAATGGTGAAATAACTCTCAGCTAAGGGCACTGGGATTTCTGGATTTTCTCTGTTCATATAGAAGGAGTTGCTACCTGGATGAGGGAAGCAACATAAGATTTGAAGTATTTGCTCACATGAAACCATACCTTTCTACGCATACATACACCTACCTTCACCCCATTTATCCACTACAGATGCATCTTTCCACCGCAATCATGGAATCTTTAGCAGCTTTTCAAGGTGTGTGTGTGTGTGGGTGCAATGCAGACCTAGAAAAGTGATGGGTAAATGGTCTGAATGATATCATGTCACTTTGCAGCAAGCTCCACACCCTCTCTGAGTTGGAAGCAGCTGATCTGAAATGGACAGGTTTCTCTGTGATGGAGCCACTCATAATATGATCTAAAACCTTGTGCAGTCAGACTTCCAAATTGCATAGGGAGCTAGCAACTGTACAAAGGGAGGAGGAAAGGAGGATGATAAGCCAGAGTGATGAGGTGACAACAGAGGATGGAGAAACATCAAGTATTTTCCCTCCCTCTCCTCATTGTTTGAAAACTTTCATATAGGAACACAACATAATTGAGGTGTTTTTGAGATTGACTGTTTTGCATCTCCTGAGGATGCAAGGCAAAATGCATCTTGCTTCAGAAATTCACACATCTGCAAAGCCTGCAGTACATCTCATATGACCTGCTTCATGCAAGTGTATTTAAACTATGCATGGCTAAAAGTGTGAACCATTGAAAAGTATGCACAAACCTGCTTTCATCAGTGGGGAAAATGTGTGTTTTAGGAAAAGTGCAAATTATAAATGTGCACAATATGGAAAAGGCATGCCATTTTTTACATGGAGAGTGGGAGGGGAAAGGCTGAGATCCTGGATCAGGAGACATATTGTAACATTCTCCACAGACAAAACTGCAAAAATATCTTCCCATTCCTCTTATTTAGTTTGTTTATTTAATAAGGCCAGGAGAGAATTCCAACCTCCAGAATGACCAAAAAGCAAGCAAGCAAGCAAGCAAGCAAGCAAGCAAAGATTTATGCAGGTGTAAGTTGAACTTACACCTGCATAAGTTACTAAGAAGATACCAGCCAAAGTGCTACAAATGGATGCAAACAAAGAATGGGGACGGGATGGGAATGCAAGTTGGATTCAAAATAACTCAACAAAATGGAGACTAACGGCTTTTCACATCTATATTTTAACATCTGATTAGGGTTTTACTATATACCCAAAAAAGAAATGTGTATTCAACCTGAAAATTGTCACATGACTTGTGGCACAAATGAATTGTATCACTGTGTGGGCATATGCTCAAAACCTGTGATTGTTTCCCCTCTTTAAAGCACAAGGTGGCTTTTGAAAAGATGAACTGCCAGGCTAAATTCATCATCTCTAAATGTCAGAATTTTCCTCAAGCACACTCATTACCTGAGAAATCATCTGTTCTTATAAACTACTTTAGCCCAGGGTGTTAATTAGTTAAACTCTAAGTGCTAGGTAACTAAGAAGCCACCACAATACCCTTTTAATCCAGTCTCTATTATATTTATGGTGTACAGCTTCCTGAGGGCTGAGGTTATAGAACAGGAATAGCTAGCTTGGTGTTCTTGTGCTGGATTCATATTTCAGCAACTGGGATTCAGATGCAGGGAAGTGTTGAGGCTCTCTGGTAGATTCAAACGGTTGTCTATGTATATGGCTGAAATGGAAGGGATTCTAGAATCACTACAACAGTTTATTATGGTTTCCATATTTTCCTGACAAAAGCCGTACACACGCTGTATAATAGGGATAGTTTAAAAAGGTTTTCTTGCATGAGAAAGTAGAAACAGAATAAAATTTCTATCTATAACAGGAACATTTTAGAAAGCCGGCAAAATGACCATTTTTAATTGCTTTCTGGTTGCTTCCCCCAACATCAGTGGTTAACAAAAAGTTAACAGTGGGCAAATTGCTCATCAAGGTGGAAACTTTTTTTTCCAATTATATATCAATTTTAATACATTAATTGAATTCCATTAATGTCATTGTCTGAGCTGTGAAACTGATATCCATTCCTTATGACCCAAATTTGCCAGTTTTAAATCCATTAAATTAAATTGTGTGATACAAAGATTAATTAATCATGCATACTCAGCAGCAGAAAATCAAGCACCCCAATGGGGTATTGATCTTGACGGTGTCTGCCGCTGCTTGAAACCATAATGAAATTTGCAACAGGTTTGGTTTTTTGCACAATAGGGATATAATAAACAGCAATAAACTTTATAGTTCATTAAGCTACAGAGCAACATGTCATAGAATTGATCTGGAGCTCTTATATGACAAAAAGAATAAATATTCTTTGACAACTTCTATTTTATTGTGTGTGATTCAGGGACTGTTTTAGTTGTAAGAATTGATTTTGAGATGTGTTTTGTTTGTTTGTTTGTTTATTTATTTATTGACTTATTTTTGCATAACAACAAAGGAAATGGATAGTCATCATACAGGTCTAAACACAATTGCTAATAGTAACTGGAGGAGACCTATTGGATTCATGGGCTTTATATCAGTGTTGACTTAACTTTCAACAATTGATTTAATGGGCACATTTTAGCCACATTTAGCTAGCTTTCCTTCTCTGTTCTATGGGTTTTATTCTAGCTTGGACTTGGTTTATCTGCCCAAGTGTAAGCTCCCTATATTTTAAAGTAGAAGCAGGCAAATGAAGTCATGGATGGGGCCATTTTCACACCCACACCCCTGTCTGGCATGCCACATCCTTGCCATCAGAAGTGACACCACAGTTTTTGTTTGCTAGGCTTTGTGTTTGGTTTTTTTCCCCCACTAAGATTTGTGGGTATGTGAAGGGCTGAAGGGGGAAGCAAAATCACTGTGCAGAACCATTTTGAGCTTTTGTGGGGCACAAATTGCCCAAAGTTTATCAAAATTGGGGACTGGGGACTTCAGAGGTTGCAATTTGGGGGTCCAACAGGTGCCTACCACATCCTCATAACACTTTGGCCATCCCCACAACATTATAAACAACCAGTGTGTAATTGAATCTCAACTGAGCTTTCTGTTCCTCCCTTTCTCTTCCTCCCAGTGTTGGTTTGGAACTGAATGACTTTAAACAAAATTTAACTTTTCTTTTCACATAAGAGCAGTATACATATGGGAAATAATTACTTACTCCCCCATTGCCTATTTCTCCCCTTCAGATCTCTCAAGATACTCTCTGCCCAAACCCCTGGGTTCCAAACATGATGAAAGTAGCTGGAGCAGAGAAACAAAGAGGTAAACATCCTCGTCTTTGCTGCTGGACATTTCCCTCCTCTTCTCCACTCAAAAAACCCTCCCCCCATCTTCCTCCACCTCCTCCTCCACCACCTCTCACTTTTCCATAGCTGATGTTTTCTTTAAAGAAACTAGAACAAAACAAGGGGGAGTTGTTTTATTGTATTCACTGTTTTTTTAGTCTTCTCAGTAACATAAGGATTTTTTTAAAAAGTCCATCTTGGATCTTTGTTACTTCCATTTTCATATAACATGTTGTTTGGGTGACAATGTAGGAGCAACTTGTTGAGAGTTTGCAACCTTTGCATGCCAATGCTCACTGGTATTTAGATTGCATATCACTGTCTAGGAGTTCAGGCACAGTATGTTTATGTTTACTTACATTTACGGTTCACACTCACCCTCTTGTAACCCTTAAAGATGGGGACCTTGAGGTCCACCAGCAGTTCCAGCATCTCCTTAGAAACTGGAGGGAATTACAGCTCAAAGGAGGCCTGCGAGAGGGGGTAATGGCAGGATCTTTTCATCTATGTATACTAGTCCTAACAGTAGGACTCCAGTAAAAGATTAAAACAGAGTGCTTTTATTGGAAATCAGCAGACACACACACAAGAAATCAAACAGTCTCATGAACCATACAAGACTAGTGAAAGAAGAAGTGAGAAAGTTTGGATAGAAGGAAATATCAAGAGTAGAGGGTGGTATTTACAGGTCCAGAAGACAGTCAAAACAGAATGGCTTAGACCGCAGTCTGGGGTAGCACAGAGTATGGGAATCTGGAGGCCAACATTCAGAGTAACGCCCAAGGTACTATGTCCAAAGTCCTACGCATTGCTGGGGTCAGAGACAGGGCTTAAATATCCTTTTTCCTACCTTGAAGGGGTGAGTGTTAATGGCTCTCTGGCAGAGTAAACAAAGGGGGTCTCTGGGATGGGCTGATTGCCTTACTTCCGGTGACAAAACATTGATGGGAGTCCTGACAGCCTCATAATCTCTTGGTTGGGTAAGGTGAATTGGGAAGGTCTCTGTAGGAAATGTGCACAGTAGGGGAGCTTGCCTGCCGTAGCTGGGTACTTTTGTTTACTACTATCTTGGTTGCCTGTGCTGTTGAAAGGATTATTGAAAGCCCATTAACACCAGGTTTCCCCACTTAATCTTCCAGAACTTATGACCTAGCCATGCTGAGGCCATCCTGACCTAACCCAGACTTACAGCCAGTGTCCTGCTTACTTCATATTTCCCAACCTTAAGTGTCCAATTTTAATAAGAAAATTATATTTCTTGCCAATATTGCTACTTTGCAGGATCAGGTGTGTAAGGGATGGTAACACTTTTCCTGCATCACGTAGGCTTCGTTTTGTTCCCAGGGGTCTTCTGTGCTCTTATCACCTCTCTCTCTCCTTATCTGCCTCCATGAAGCATGTGCTCTTCAAACTGAGGTGCTCCAACTCCCTGACACACTTTTTTTCTTCCTGTGTTGATTGCACACAAACATTCTTGAGTAAAACTACTTTTATTTATCTTACCAAGAAGACTAAGTTTGATTTCTTTTCTGTGCTAGAGCTTTGTGTGAGGGGGCGGAGTGGGCTGATAAACTGTTCAAACTTCTGCCTACCACATTTACATACTCTGCTTGAGAGAGCCACTAAATCTCTCACATTTCCCAACACAACTGAGATATGATTCTCAAAAGGAGATAGCTCCATCCATGTGGAGTCTATAAATTAACTACTGGGCAGAGGGTGTTATCCTTAAAGGTGGTCTATAAATATTTTAAACAAATATTTGAAAGCAGCATACCCTAGGAACTAGGCAGAGCCCAGCACAAAAGAAAAAAAAATCTGAGTTTCAAGTTATCTTCCATTCCAATATGGGATGTAATTCTTCATTGACTTTCTTCTTGAAGGAAGCAACAAGTAATTTTAGCCATTTTCTTTCCACTGAGAGCAAGGTTTTGAAGACTATTTGTAGTTCAGGGCTATTCTGTACAAAATTCACACATGGTATTTTTGCATAGAAAACAAAAAACAAAACAAAAAAGTCAGGAAAATCCAGGCAGAATAATTCCCAAACAGCAAAGATTCACGTCAGGCCAGGATTCTTGTTGTCAGGTTTTGCTGACGTTCAAGAAACACTTGTTTCACTGTGTTTGGAATTTTTTTGCATACATTTTTCCATCCCTACTCCCCATATAAGGAGGTCAATTTACATGGTAAGCAATAAATTGGCATCATTTCCTCCATGAATTTGTTGCCACATAACTCCATATTTTCCAGCTTGTGAAATGTACAACAAAATTTCATGTAGCAGCTTGCAAAGTGCCTCTAACAGATGCAACATAAACCTATTAAAGATTATTTACAGGTTAGACATTTTTGAATACATCATTATCTCCAATTAGTGAGTAAAGAAAATAGTAGTAGAAAAGTCTCAATGGGTCATTTCTGGTCCTTGGTCTGGAATTCGCCATCCCTTACAGCAAAATAGCCCAAAGGTTCACACTTTCAGGAGGTACATTAGGCAAAACAAAAGAAGACACGAGGGTTAGTGTCTTGTTCAGAAATTACACTATCATAAGCTGGACTTAGCAATATTGTAATTGCTTGGGATTCATGTTTGTGACCAAACATGATCCCCTGAAACCTACCTTCACAGCCTGGCAGTGCCCTAAATTGAAGTGTTTCCAAGATGCTGAGAAATTATATCTACCGCATGCTCTCTGTCATGGAATATCTTAGGACAAATAGTTGTGATACGGCTCTGAGGGATCTGCTTGTTTGCAAGTCATCCTACAACCATGAGTGTGCTGTGGGCATCATTTTCCAGTGCCCCGATCTCCAGTACCTTGGAAATGTTTTAATTAGGGTGCTGCTAGATGGTGAAGGTAGGTTTAGACAGGAAGCACTGTCAGTTGTAACTATGATGATGGAGGTCTGTTACAATGACAATGTAGAATCTCAGCCTATATTTGTAGGCTGCTAAAAAGAACTACAAAGGAGTTTCAGATACAGTGGATCCTCTGTTTCTGCAGGGTTTGTGGTGGTTCCACAACACCCCCCATGGCAAAAAAATGTGAATGATCACATCTTATATTATTAAATGGAGTGTACATAGACTCTTCAGTGTGTCCATGTTCACATCACCACCATTTGATGTACAGGATGCCATGCTCTATAATCATTTGAATTCGCAGATCCAGAGGTCGCATATATGGAGTCCCTGTTGCATTTGTCAAATAGTTCTAGGGAATGAAAAAATATGCCTTTGTGGGAGGGTGTGTACAGATTTGACATCCAGCCAGACGTGCTCCAGGTTGTGTAGGAGGATGTGGGATAACTGGTCAAACTGCTTTTGGTAGCATACCAGATGCTGTTCTTCCAGCATGCACAGCCTGATGTATCTCTGGTAGCAGCAATATTTTGACCGCCAGCATCTCCCAAATTAGTGGATTTACCTGGAAATGGCATTGTATGAACTGCAAGCTGAGTAGCTATGGTTGGTGCTTGGTGGACGTAATGACTGGCATCATATTAGTGATACCTGCAGATGCAAGTCCAATTTATGCCTGTATCTTTTTTTTTTTTTTTTGTCATTATGGAAAGTAGATTTCTGATGTTCCCTCAAAGAAGAAACAAAACCCTCTGACAGCTCACATTCTTTGCCATTGTGTGTCTGGCTGCAGACACATAACCAGATGATTTCTTTCCAATGGCCACTACATGGCCATGGACAGGGGAAGCCATAGGAAGGAGGTATGTCCTGTGGAAGGGGTGAAATGTTTCATTGTTCTATCATTGTGGAACTTTATGGTACATCTTCCAGTACAGTTTTTAAACCAGTATTTTATCTCCCACAGCACTGGAGATCAAATTGATCTGATCAGAATGAAGCAGCCTCTTGCTCCATACCTGCTGGCTAAAGATGCCTTAAGTTCAATCCGAACTCTATCATTGGTGACCTTCTTAAGAATTTCAGATGGGAGGCTTTGCCTTGGAAACTCTATTTGGATGGATCATTGCAGTAGCTGACTAAGCTCTTAATTCTGTTCAGAAGGCTAGCTTGCTTTGATACAGAAGGTGATGTGTCAGGCATGTGTCTTCCATTGCAGATGAGTCTAGCCACCTGGCCTGAGGAAAAGACTGCAACATGGAAGAAAATTCAAATATGCATAGTGGTCTGGCTAATACCCTGGCTGACTTATGTCTACTACAATATCTTTTTTAAAAAATGAAGAAAGGTGGAGACAGAAGGTGTGTGATTTACCTCAAATGAGTTTGATGAATTGCCTGAAACTGAGCAATAAGAATGTATTAGTTTTTCTCCCCAATTATATTGTATAAAACACTATTCCCAAGACTGGAGCTCCTCAAAAATGATACCTTTCTTGCTAATCTACTATAGTTTGGTGTCATAGCAATTTTACTTTATCATGCTTCAGTGAGATTTCAAACACTTTTCTAAGAGTTTGTAAAATTAAATTTCTGATTTTTAAAATTTATTATCAGGAGATAGCTACAGACTGATGATCCTTTCCCGTGTTCTAGTGGAATCTAGGATTTCTCAGTTCACATATATTTTACCATTTCAGTACCTCATTTTTTTCCCTACTCTAACATTTTTGGGCTGATTTCTTCAAACTATAGAAACTCCAGTGGGATGCAGCATGGACTTGATGTGGCAGTATAGAGCATTACTCCAGAGAACATGGTACTCACTATTTGCTCATTTCCTATATTAGTTTATTTCCAAGTGTGTTTCTTATCCATGCATATTGGCCTACCACAAACTCAGAAACATACCAGCCTTTATTTACTATCATGACCTGAAGGAATCAATAGTTTTTATTTTGCATGATGTGAGAGCAGCACTTTAAGCTTTGCAACATAGACATGTTGTTTCACCTTGTTATTGAGCCTGGTTTCTTGAAGGACATTTGGATATTAATTATTAAGCACATACTCAAATATTTACATGAATGGTTGCATACACATGGAAGGAAACAGAACAATTCTTTTTCATTATGACAAGACTGATTTAAAATATTTTCACTGTTTTTATAGGTGCTCCTAGACTAGAAAGTGCCTAGTCAAAAGACAAGTCAATGCTTTAAGAATGCTTGAAGATCTACAATGGTTGAAAGTGAACTCTGTTTTAATAGATTAATTATAAACCTAGATAAATATGTAGAAGAAAGTCTTCTTGCCCTTTAAAAGGAGGCCACCTAAGTCTTCTAATATACTAGTAAGGTCTCTGAAAAGGCCCTTTTTTAATGGTACTCAATCTGGCCAAGTTTTTCTTTTCCAGTGATTTGTTTTTCTAATTAGATACTGATGAAAGGCTAAATGAAGACAGAGTTCAGCAATGATGAAGAGGTATACTACAAATGAAAATTTAAGGAAAGGCATCCATACTAAAAATATGTGAGTGTAATATTGTTACAGCTGTTGAATTATTATTCATTCTAATAGACACATATAAAATGGAGGGAGGGGTTAATGATCTGATGGCTGTAAGAGCTAGTCTTCTCTTTTTCCTTTTTAATGGCATATACCTTACCATATGAAGTAGTAGAAATGCAGATCTTCACTTTTATTTATTCACAGGAATGAAGGAAAATAAATGCAAACATTTTCTTTTTCTGGGTGATATTGCAGGAGATTCTGTGCATTTTGATTTTTTTTTTTCATTTTTCACCAAACATAGGCCATTTCCACACGAGCATATTGCCCACGCTAGAGTGACCTCTCCAGGAGGTCTTCTTCACTGGGGTCTGTGCTATAGCAGTTAAAAAAAGTGAGGTTCTAGACCTCAAACTGCTCTAGCGCAGCCCCAGGGGTGGCGCTGTGAGTTTTATAAAAACCACCTTCAAAAGTGGTTTTTATAAAACTTACCCGTGCTGCCCCGTAGCAGCCCCCAGTGAAGAACTGCAGAGACGCGGTAGCGCATCCCTGCAGATCTGCCTGGGGGCGGGCTTCTGGCTGGCGTGCAGTCCTAATTGGCGGAGCACCACCGGAAGCCGCCGGCCGCCATTTTGGGCGCCGCCGAGCGCCGCTGAAATTCGGCGGCGTTTGGAACGGTGGATCCATGCTCTTCGGAGGGATGGAGCAACCCGCTCACGGGTAAGTTCTGCCCCTGCGTGCGCGGCCCCGTTTCAGCCCCCCACGAGGAAAGGGCCATAGTTTTATACAGAAACACAAGTATTTTGAACAAATACTGTTTTTCAAAAAAGTAAAACATTAAAAACAAACAACATGCACACACACATACACACACACCACACTTTTCAGAATACCTCCGGGGGGGGGGAATCTCACGGCAGTTGGCAAATATTTTGTCAAAATACCCTTTCTCCTTATGGTTGAGAAATATTGTGAATACCCTTTATACTTCCTTTGACAATACTTTCAAATATTTGAGACTGGAGAGTTCAAAAGCAACCAAGGAGCTTCTCTACTCAAATTTTTTGTTTTTTTAAAAAATCCATTAACTACAGTGGGTGACATTCCTATGGTATATAAGAGGAAACAGCAGCAGAAGCTGATAATTTCTTTCACAGACCATTTATGGGCTTCCTAAAAATGTTTGGTTCGTTAGTTACTGTGAGAAGTAGCATACTGTATTTGGTGTGCCAACAGGATCTGTTAGTATTCCTTTGAATCTTGCTGGATCAGGCCAACAGTCCTGTTGTCTTTGTGTGGAAGCTAGAATCAGTAGCTGATACTGTATTTATTAAGGAAGCTACATATCTGATAGAGAAGGACAGGTCTGTTGCTTCAACAACATTACTAGAACAAACACTGAGGAAAGAGGAAGAGTGAGGCAACGTCAAGTCTGATCCAAAAATGTCAGTGTATGTTTGAGGAAGAGGTAGAACAGACAAGACAAAAGGGGGACACTGCAGGAAACCTTGAATACTAATTTCAAAACCTGTTGCCCTTCAGTAACTGCCAACTTGCTGGTGTAAGGGTAGATGTATCACTCCACTTCCAGCAAACCTAGTCCAACATCCTCTTTACCAGTATGAACAATCACATATCTTTGGGAAGCCTATTAGCCAAGCATAAAAATGGTAGTTCTATCTGACTTTTCTCCCCAGTAACCTGTATTCAATGTCATTCTGCTTCCAAACATGAAGATTCAACTTCACAAGGGATCATTTGTACAAAAGGGCATCCCCAGCTCAGGTAAAATAGGAGTTTTGCCCTTATAAGAGCTTTGTGCACACTGGAACACACATAAGTTTCAAGTTTAGACACCTGAGCTGTAATCCTGCTCATAGGATTCATGTGCAGAATTCACTGGTTTTAATTTGACTTACATATTGTTAAGTCTAACCCCAAATCCAGCTTTAATTATTTATTGTTGTGTTGAAAAGAGATATTAGGTCAAGGTCCTGCATTGTCAGATGCATATAGCACATCATTGCTTATTGAACGTTTGTGTCCCAATTCAACACCCCAAACTCATCTTACAAGCTGGGCAGACACACCAACCAAAGGAGTTCCAAGGTACTAGACAGAGGGATGCTGAAAGATGACATGTCCAGCCCCCTCTTATCCTTGAAACATGGTGTAATTTTTTCAAAACAATTGCAGATTGTTGTAGAAATCAATCAGGATGGACTAAATTAGTGGTTGTCAACCTTTGGTTCCTTTACGTGCCAAAATTTTGACCATTGGTCATGCCGGCTGAGACTTCAGGAAGTTGAAGCCCCAATCATCAGACTGAAAAGTATGGAAATAATGAATAAACTCATGCTACACTAGCATGGACCAAGAGGAAAATAGAACAACATCCAATATCCTCAAAAGAGGGATATCTTTATTGACCAGACAAAATGCACAAAGTACGTCATTCAGGCTTTCGAAGCTTCACTGGCTTCTTTATTGAGCAAAGATATTAAAAGCACACAGGAAAATTAAAACCACAATGTTAGAGTCATAGGCCTACTCTTTGTCTCAGATCTCACTTCTGTTGTCACTTAAAATGGTCTGGAGGGATCTCAGTGCAGGCAGAGCTGGCTCCCCTTCTTGATCATATGGGGATTAAGGGCAATAAAAGCAAAGCAACAAAATTTCAAACCCATTAGCAACAGAAAACTTCTCTGTATACAGCTGTCATACAAAGACACTAGTTTTTACATATATTACAAATTTTATGAGTATTATCTCTACGTGAAGTGGAGCAGAGACTGGACATTCACCCCAGAATGCTCCCAAGAAGATCATGTGGTCATGGACCTGTGAGTGTGAATAATGGTTAAGTATGATCTGAACATGTGTTTAACTTCTGTTTGGAGATAAACGAATTTGCCTATGTCCTATATACAGTGAAATCTTTAACATTTTAAGAATTCTGGGCTGTATGCCCAGTTGATGCCCACTGGTAAAATAATGGAATCCAACTTAAATGGTGAGAGGAGTGATCTTTCTTCTCACTGAAGTATCCAATGACCCCAAAAACTTGCTGTGTAGGGCTGAAAATCCTCACCTTAGTTCGTTTCCAGGTGGCTTCAAAAGCTGCCCAAAATAGGAGAAGAGAGATGCTCTAGCATCATGGTGGTTTTAGGCCTCAGTCCGTCAGCTCTTCCTTGAATTGACAACTTATGTTTATGCAGTATGTCCCAGACTAGACTATTTGAAGAAAATAATATTTCTTCTGTATCTCAGTCCTTTTGCATTATCAGTCATGGCATCCAGAACATACAGACAGCT
The DNA here is from genome assembly GCA_948472985.1 of Iguana delicatissima. Lineage (NCBI taxonomy): Eukaryota > Metazoa > Chordata > Lepidosauria > Squamata > Iguanidae > Iguana > Iguana delicatissima. Next base: position 72,506 of record CAOKZL010000004.1, read on the forward strand.
GTGTACCCATATTGGTAGTGTGCAATGCTGAATGCTGTCAAGCCTCAAAAGTTTCATATTAATATTTAAGCCACTGGATCTAACAAGAGTGTCACATTTGTAAATCCCTCCCCTAGATACATACACACATGCACAAATGCTACATCTGTGCCTCTATCTTAATAATGATGCAGGACTGTTAGTAGATTTAGACCCATATTTAGTACCAGAACTGACAGGCAACATACAAAAAACAATAACATTCTTTGCAATAATATGAAAGCAGAATGTAAACATCCTTTAATAAATGCTAGCAACATACACAATCCAAAACACTAAAATCAATTATGCAAAATTTTCAGGAGGCACCAAAAGAGACATGACAACTTTTTTTTTAAGGTCTCTTGCACCAAAAATTAAAGTTCTTTAGGTTAAACTTCCATCTTGCAGTTTGTGTGCCAATATATTGCTCTCATTAAAATTGCAACATTATAGTCTGGCACAGCTTGTTCGGAACTGTCTCCAAAACAACAGCTTTGTTCCCAACTTATGGGATCATTTTATGAAATATTCCTTCCAAAGCTCCTAACACAAAAGCTTTGCGTAAGTGTTAACACTTTTCTTGTATTCATAAGAATCTATGCATTAAAAGAACCTCTGCATTATACAAACTTTAGGCATTAAAACTAGCTGCTCAATGTACAATGTCCTTTGAATTTGGCATAGCTGATATGTTCAAATACACAGATCAAGTTCTCCAGAATCTTTTCAGACTCTGATGTATGGCATCTGTGAACAAATGTATACCTTTTGTTACAGAAAAGAAAGGGTCGTCAGACTTAATAAAAAGCTTTTTGTTTAACTCAGTGACTTACACTTCTTTGACTATTAATAAAAGACCTGCCAGTTTGTTGTTGCACATTTAATTTACAGTTTAATAAGCATGCAATCATCTCTTTAGAATGAGCTAGCAGACATTTACAAAATAGGATTTTTCAAAGCATCCCTATCATGTACACTAATACAGTTTCTAGGCAGAGCAGCACCATTAACAAACAGAGTGTAAATGGAAGAAAAGCAGATGTGTGCTTGATATTCAGCAAGAGAACTTCAGAACTCTGAATAGTACAGAAGCTATGCCTGTTATTTACTCTCTTTTGTGTCAAATAGCATTCAGACCTGAAGTAAATAACATTTCATAATACAGGTACTTCAGTTATTATAATACTTCTGGCATTTCAAAACAAAGGAATTGCTATTAGAATGTAGATAGCTGAGTATTTTAAAAGATACCTAGAAAACAAAGCTGCAAAGGCCATAGTGTGCCAATTTGCAAAACCATCTGGGTGAAGGAGGGGACCAGATTTGGGCCTCAAATAAATTTAATGCTCTCTCTTCATGTGTGACCCTGCTAAAGTGGCATAAAAAAGGCCATATTTAAATAGGTCCTTTGAGTTTGTTCACATGCATACTTGTATCATAAAATACATCATTACACACACTTTTAAAGCACTGCACTTGGCTTTACCTCTGTTCATTTGGGGGGATAATCAGGCAAACTGCAGTCAGTGGGCCCTTTCCCCCCCCTGTAATCAAGCATTTGCTTTCTGTCTGCCTTTGGACTAGAATAGATACATATCCTCCAACTGCCTGATTTGGCAGCAACAGTTCTCATTAACCCTCTGTTTTTTCACTTTTTCAGCTGTATTTTTTATTTATTTATTTAAAATATATTTCAGTAAAACAACATTTTGTGATTGATACAATAAATAGATGGTACAACAGATAGGGATACAAACCTAATCTACTTATATACTCTAGATCTTCATTTCTATCTTCCCCATCTGGACTTTGCTTCCGACTAGATTGTCCTTACAAAAAATATACATACGTGATAAACGAGGATCTGTTTTTACAGTTTTAAACCCATCAGGACTCTACTATTATATATATTAGGATAGTCAGTGTAAATTTTAAACATAATTTAACCATAATTTTAACCAATTTTAACCATTTTAACCATATGTCCTTCATCAGTCATGAAAGCTTGCTATCGAAAAATCTCCCCATTTGTTTCTAAAATGTTGTATAACTGGATCCCACTTCTTAACAAGTTACCAAGGGGGATCCCTCTCAGTAGCATTGTCAATTTATCCATTAATGCCATATCAAACAGTTTTATTTCCCAATCATCTACATTTGGTATTTCTGTTTCCCCCTCAAATCTTAGCATAATTAATTCTTGCAGAGGCTGTCATATAAAATAAGATTTCTCCATAACTCTTATCTAATTCATCTTCTGGCATACCCAGTAAATACATTTGTGGTGACATGTGGAAATGAAAATCTAAATTTTTTTCAATCTGCAAGTGTATTTCCTTCCAATATTTTTTAGCTTTTCAACATGTCCACCACACATGGTAGAAAGTGCCCCATTCATTCTCACACTTCCAGTACTTATCACTACAGTTTGTATATATTTTTGCCAATCTTTTGGGAGGAAGATACCACCGCAGGTGCATTTTATAAATATTTTCTTTTATGTTCTGGCATGCTGTGTACTTAAGTCTTTTCTTCCAAGTTTCCTCCCAATTATCCAGGTCAATTTGGTGGCCCAAACTTTGAGCCCACCATATCATCAGTTCTTTAACAACTTCCTCTTCAGGTATCCCATCTTAACAAAATTTTATAAATTGCAGATATAATCTGGGAGTTCTTCTCAAAAAATATCTCATCAAAGGTTGTTTTTTTTTCAATTTGAAACCCATTAATTTTCATCTCCCTTTTTGGTTTTTCATTTAACTGTCTGTACAACAGCCAATGACAGTTTATTCCTTCATTTCTTAATTCTTCTTCCGTTTTGATTATAACAGAGTCACTGTGGATTTTTGTTAAATCTTTGTATGCTATCCATTTGCCTTACAGAATATTTTCTCTTTTATAAAATGTTTCTTGTGGCGAAAGCCATAAAGGTGTTTTAGCGTGTATCCTTGATCTATATATTTTCCAAGTCTTCAATATTGGTCATCTCATAAAATGGTTATTGAAGTCACTGTGCACTATGTCTTTGTTATATCCTATATATGCATGCCAACCGAAAGCTAGGTCAACACCTTCCAATGCCAAAAGCCTATTATTCGATAACTTTGCCCACTCTCGAAACCAATCTAAACAGCATGCGTGGAAATAAAGTCTCAGGTTAGGGAGTGTTAATCCACCTCTTTCTTGGCATCACACATTATTTTAGATTTGATCCTTGGTTTCCTCTCATCCCAAATACTCTTTCCTCCTGATTAGGTCATTGATTTTCTGGATCTTCTTTTCCTATTTATCATAGCATTTTGTTGTATGAAGAATCCTCTGATTACCGCCTTCCCAGCGTCCCAAATAGTTTCAATACTAGTTCCTCTTTGTTGATTTTCTGCAAAATATAGACATGATGTTTCGTTAGCTTTATTTATTATCTTTTCATCTTGAAGGAGTCTTTCATTCAACTGCCATTTGAAATCTTGTTTAGGTTTCTTAAGATATAGCAAGATGGCATTGTGGTCTGATAAAATTATTGGAAACACCTCCATTTTATTGATCAATCTACATAAGGATTTTGAGATGAAGAACATGTCTAATCTTGAAAATGAAGAATGTCTTTCTGAGAAAAAAGTAAATTCTTGAGAATTTCCATAGAGCTATCGCCAAATGGCAACAGCTTCTGTTGATTTTAACATTTCACTGAACAATCTGGGAAGTTTACCTTGATTTTTTTTTTATTGTTTTGTCTGATTTCCTATCCAGGAGTGGATCCATCACTCCGTTCCAGTCTCCCATAAGAATTGTTTGGTCACACTCTTGATCTAGTATTTGAACCTCCAACTGTTTATAAAATATAACTTTGGCATTATGTGGGCCATAAACACCCACCAAAAGTATTTTTTGGCTCAACCAATCTATTTCAAGTCCTATATAGTGGCCATTTTCATCATTAAAAATCTCTCTTGCATTGATATGATCGTTAACATAGATTACCATGTCTTTCTTCTTTTTTTCTGAAGCTGATAAAAATTCTCTTCCAAATCTTTTGTTGCGTATCAGATTCACTTTTTCTTTTTTAATTCTAATTTCTTGCAAGCATATTGTATCGTATTTTCCTTTCCCTAGATAATGGAATATTTTCCTCCTCTTCTCCAGAGTGCTTATACCTTTGATATTCCAAGACAAGATTTTCAAATCTCTCATTTCCCTTTTAAGTATATCTATCTATCTATCTATCTATCTATCTATCTATCTATCTATCTATCATGCTATTCAATTACTTCTCTTCTTGTGGTTTTGTTTCTCTGTTTCTCTGTCTAGATTTTCTTGCTGTTTATCCTCCTTCTGTTTCCCTTCTTCTATTAGTTTTATTCCTTCTTCTATTTCTTGATCCTCTCCTATATCAGTTTCTCTCTCTTCTTCCTCGGAGGTGTGGGATATGCTCTCTCCTTCTTCATCTGGTTCCCCTTCTGGACTTTCTTTTCTTTTCTTTTCTTTTCCTTTTCCCTTTCTCTTTTTCTGTTTTCTTCCTAGAGCTCCCAAAGTTCCTAGAGTCTTGAAAGCTTCTTTGAAATCTTTTCCAAAATTCTTTTGCTTCCTGGAAGGAGTTAATACTATAAATTTTGTTTCTATAATGAAATTATAAGCCTTCCAACCCGCCCTATCTGTAAGAAATTCCTCTTTTTCTCATCTGAGCAGTTAAAAAATTATAATCTCTTCTTTTGTAAAAGATTCTCACTGGAATGTCCTTATAAAGTAATAATTTCTTTTCTTTGATCTTGAAAGATTTTCTCATGCTTTTTTGGATTATATTATCTCTGGTGGATTTCTTCACCAAGGCTATCACTATATCTCTGGGATAATCTCTCTCTTTAATCATAGATGATCCAACTCTGAATATTCTATCAATCTCCCATTGCATTTGTTGTTTTGGCATTGCCATAAAGCTAGCCAAAGCAGGAATTAAGATATCACACAAATCCTCCTTATCCTGTTCTTTGAGTTGTCTTATTTTCAAACAGTTTTCTTGGGTTTTAAGTTCCAGAAGAGCTCTTTCATCTAAATCCTTTTCGTGTTCCAATGATAAAGATTCACACTATCTTCCAGCTTTTTAACTTCTTCTTCTAAGTTGTTAACCTTTGCAACAGTACCTTTCAGCTCTTCTGTTAATGTTTCCACTGATCTCTTTATATCCCTTAACTCATTTTTAAAGTCCGATTTTATTTCAGTTCTTAAGTCTTTCATATCTTGCTTCATCTCTAATCGCAACCTTCTAATTTCTTCTAACACAGCATTTTGTTCTGATTATCTTGGAGTAGCAGTTTGAGGTTGTTTTACTCTGTTCAAAGTGTTTTAATCCAAGTTCTATGGAGGAACTTCTCTATTGCTTGGCCATTTTAGCTGTTCTCCTTGTTTCCATCAGGCTACTGCTTCAATGATTAGTAATTATGCAGTATCCAAATATCTATACAGTGCCAAATTTTAAAATAGTTCAGATGACCAAGGCAATATATACAATTAAATCCTTATGAATTCAGATATACAATTAATTTCAACAATCAAAAAATCTTATTGCATTTGGTAGGTATAGAAAATGCATTAATAGCTAGAAATAATCCTCAGTCAATTTCAGTATTATCTAACTATACAGTTCAATCTTATATATATTAAAATAATTTAAATAATAAATATATCAGTATTATCAATCCTTATATATTAATTGACTCCAGAGAGAGTTATAAGGTGTCAATGAGGTATCTAATCAAATCAATTCCTTATATATCAGTTCATTAAAAAAGTTATAAAGTACTTAATCAATTCAAGTAAGTCAATTCAAGGTAGAAATAATGTAAATCAATTCATATATAATATGTAATAGTGTAAATCAGTTCATATAATCCACAATATATTCTGCAATATTATTTAAATAATTAAATATTTCTTAACAAACTAATAGCCGCTTTTTCAGTGCTTGTTTTAACAATATATATATATATATTTCAAACTAATAAACACTCATTGTATGTAAATAAATATTCAACCCCAGATTTAAAGAATCCTATCATATAGATAATATCTATATCCTAATATATAATACTCATATCCTCAATACAAAGTTCTATTTTAAAATGCAAGTATATATTTTACTAAGATGCTTCTAGCTGCTCCTCTTCTTTCCCCTCCTTTGCTGTCTCTGTCTCCAGTTGCTGTCACTTCTTCGTGTTTTCCTTCTCTCACTAAAGTAAAGTGCCAAGTTTTCTCAAAGGGGGGTCAAATAAATCCCAATATTTTGATATTGCAGTAAATTCAAAGAACAGTCTTCTTTCTTCCAAAGGAGACTCTGTCAAAATGTCTTAGTACCACCTCCTTCTTAGTCCTGAAGTCATAGCCATTTTGATTTGTCTGTAGCACGAGTTATTCCTCAAGCAAACCAATCTTCAGAAATAGAAAGCCAAGTCCAAATATCCAGAAGTCAAATAGTAAAAAAAAAAAAAAAAAATCAAAAGGGAAATCTCATTTTCAACAAATTATACCAAAGCAGTTCAAAGCAAACATTGATCTATATCTTCCGCTGAGAGAGCAGATAAAGAAAAAACTCCCTCCGAAGAGAAAAACAACAACAACAAAAACACTGAAATAGCAGCCGCTCTAATCCACCATTCTGCCTGTCACTGTCCTTCTCGCTGCTTCATCAAGTTCTCCACTCAAAAGTCATTCTGCCATACATCTTTCCCCTTCTTCCCACACTTTTTATTAAATGCAGATAATTTGTTTTGTCTCTTTAGTAAGTTTAAATATATTAAGTCTCTCTCTCTCTGTTAAGTATTTTTTTAAAAAAATTATTTCTTATTCTCTCTTGGCAGTATATAGAATCATCATAAGAATTCCAATGGTTCCAGATAGTTTCTTATACTTTTCAAAATGTGCCGCTTACCACGATAGGTTCAGGATGGCTGTTAAGTCACAGTAGTGTCTGATCGTTGTAGATCTCCCAGTCCAAAAGTTCAATCTAGTCCATTTAAAATTCTGCGGTGGGGCTTGTACTGGAGTAGACCAGCTGCACTCGTGTGGCAATGGCTGCTACGGTCCCCTCTTCTCCTCCTCTTTGAAACAAACACTGCTGGATGTATTGTCCAGAACCCAAAGAAGATACTGGATCTCCGTAGCCCCAGATTTAATCTCACTATATCAAGTGAGACTTTTGCGATCCATTCTTCCATGGATCGACTTCTGTCACATGGTGCGAGAAACTTCTCTAATGCTGCTGGCAAGAAGTTTCACCTTACCCCGCCATATGCAGAACTGGAAGTCCAGCTGTTTTTGAACTATTCCAGTTTCTGTCTCCTCCTCCCATTTTCCCCCTTTGTCCTCAGGTTATTTCAATTCCTGCACATTGAGTTCAAAGTACAAAAGTAGTTTGCACTCAATTCAGCATGTAGAGAGGAGAAGAGGCTCAGAATCTGGCCCTTCACAGTAGGCTCATAGAATCATAGAATCATAGAAATGTAGAGTTGGAAGAGACCACAAGGGCCATCCAGTCCAACCCTCTGCCATGCAGGAAAACCCTCAAAGCACTCCCGACAAGTGGCCATCCAGCCTCCGCTTAAAAACCTCCAAAGAAGGAGACTCCACCACACTCCGTGGCAGCACATTCCACTGCCGGACAGCCCTGACTGTCAGGAAATTCTTCCTGAGGTTCAGGTGGAATCTCCCCTCCTGCAGCTTGTATCCATTGCTCTTTGTCCTGGTCTCAAGAGCAGGAGAAAACAAGCCCACTCCCTCCTCGACATGACATCCCTTCAAATATTTAAACATGGCTATCATGTCCCCTCTCAACCTTCTCTTCTGCAGACTAAACATACCAAGCTCTCTAAGTCTGTCCTCATAGGGCATGGCTTCCAGCCCCCTCCTAGATCCCTTTCACACATTCTGTTAGCCAGCCACGTGTCCCCCATCCTATATTTCTGCATACCATTTTTTCTGCCTAAGTGTAGGACCTTACATTTCTCTCTGTTGAAATTCATTTTGTTAGCCTTGGCCCAGCTCTTCAATCTATCCAGGTCCTTTTGAATTTTGGTCCTGTCATCAGGCTTATTAGCAACCCCTCCCAATTTGGTGTCATCTGCAAATTTGATCAGCGTGCCCTCTATTCCTTCATCCAAGTCATTAATGAAGATATTGAACAGCACCGGGCCCAGGACAGAACCCTGTGGCACCCCGCTAGTCACTTCTCTCCAGGATGAGAATCTGCCATTGGTGACCACCCTTTGGGTACGGTCAGTCAACCAGTTACAAATCCACCTGACAGTAGCCCTGTCCAGGCCACATCTTACTAGCTTCTTTGCAAGAATGTCATGGGGAACTTTGTCAAAGACCTTACTGAAATCAAGATATACTATGTCCACGGCATTCCCTTCATCTATCAAGCAAGTAACTCTATCATAAAGAGAGATAAGATTAGTCTGGCATGACCTATTTTTGAGAAATCCATGTTGACTTTTCGTAATTACGGCATTGTTTTCTAAGTGATTAGAAACTGACTGTTTGATGATCTGCTCCAGGATCTTTCCAGGTACTGATGTCAGGCTGACTGGGTGATAATTATTTGGGTCCTCTTTTTTCCCTTCTTGAAGATGGGGACAACATTTGCCCTCCTCCAGTCTGCTGGAACTTCTCCTGTCCGCCAAGAGTTTTCAAAGATTATAGCAAGAGGTTCCGCAATGACCTCTGCTAGTTCTTTTAAAATCCTAGGATGCAATTCATCTGGCCCTGGAGACTTGAATTCATCCAGTGTGGCCAGGTATTCCTGTATTACCTCTCTACCTATTCTGTGCTGCATTTCCCCCACTTCCTCACCTGCTCCCCAACCGCCAGGTTGAATGTTTTTATCCTTTTGGGAAAAAACTGAGGCAAAGAAGGTGTTGAGGAGTTCTGCCTTTTCTCTTCCTCCTGTTATTAATTCACCATCTTCCCTGCGCAGTGACCCTATCGTCTCCTTCTTTTTCCTTTTGCTGCAGACGTATTTAAAAAAGCCCTTTTTATTGTTTTTAATGTCTCTGGCCAGCCTAAGTTTGTTCTGCGCTTTAGCCTTTCTGACCTTCTCCCTACATCTCCTGGCTACTTGCTTAAATTCTTCTTTGGTGATTTCCCCCTTCTCAGACAAAAGCAAACTGCTCCAGTCTCTCCTGACTTATATCTTCTTCCTCATTAATAAATTTTGCCACCTTAACAACACCCTGGTGTTTCTTGGCCAAATGTGTTCCTGTTTTAATCTGTGAAATGTTGGAGAGTATGCAGGTGTGGAGATGACAATGTCCATTTTGGCATAACATCATTGTCCCACAACAGGGATGCATTGCAGCTAGTCTGCTAGTCATGCTTTTGCCCAATGTCATTGTAGTCCCACTGACATGTGCCCCCACCCATTGCAATTGTGGGATATTCCATTACTGGAAAAAAAAATCTGGTAATGGCCCTTGATTGTGGGACATTTCTTTTAGCAGTCACCATGCGGAAAGGGAGTAAGCATGGTCTAGGCGCTTCTTTCCCCAGTGCAGCACAGGAAGTGTCTGGCTGCACTGCAGAAGGAAGGTGCATGCTGGTTGTACTACCCTTCTGCAGGTAGCCATGTGAATGCAGAGGGGAGCATTCATGTCATGCTTCTATTCTAGTAGTGGGACTGCCAGGATCATGACAGGACGACGGCAGAGATGGGTGAGGTGCAGAAATGGCCAATGACAGGAGAAGCAAAGAGAGGACAAATTTAGTTTGCCTTCTACTCAGGATGGGCCTGCATTGGTTCCTTATGATATTGTCCTATCTCAGTCCTGTCACAGCTGATAAATCAAACAAAACAAATTGAATATCTTCCAGCTTGTTACTTGCTTCCAGGCATTAAGCAAGGAATCATAAATAAAATCCAACATAAACAAAGTTTAGCAGGGTTTCATGGCAAGAGAGTGTCCAAGGTCAATCTGAGCATTTGTCAAGGCACCCAGCAAGGTAGCAGGTCAGATAAGCTCTGACAACTCCTGGAGGGGAAGGACACAGGATTCTCTGTTGGAGCTGGCACCGTCCCCTGTTCTGTTTCCAGCACTGTAATCTCTCTCTGTACAGCAGGCCTTGGCATGCCTTCTGTTTCAGCCTCTGGCATGCCCTCTGTTTCAGACTCTGAGTCAGAGTGCATGATCTGGAAGCAGATATCAACCTTTAACTCATTACTCCTACTGCAATCCGTAGTTGTCATTTTCTTGGTCCCAGTGGAAGAATGCTTCTAGAACATGTTTGCATGTTAAATCATATGTATAAGTGTCTATAAGAAGTTTCATTTTCCCTATTTGTAACTATATGGAAATCCTAACTAGGACGTGTCCCTACTTTGTTTTGTAGTTATGCAACAGGGATTGCTAGCTTGAGGTTCTTGCAATTTTACAAGCTAATGCAACTGCATGAGTATGTATTTACACTGTCCAATACTGACGAGAATCTGGAGTATAATCTACACTTCACTGCTCTCAGAGACAAGAAAAAGGAATGGAACCTATGGAGAACTGCATAGTTCAACCACCCCTCCAACCATCTCCATGTACTTTTGAAAACTGTATAAAGTTGCAAAGTGTCATATTTTGTTGGCCTGAATGACTTATTTGAAAATTAGTGGTGATGGCAGTCTTGCCTGTCTTTTCATTTGCTGATATTTTACAGCTGTGGTGAGTACAGCCACACACCGGAAGGCTTCCTAGCTTCCATTTTATTCCACAATGTCTCTATTAGAATGACTGTATGTGATGGTACAGCATTACTCCATGGACACTATTGAAGAGATGGATGGCTTCTTTCAGCACAGCCATTTCCCTTGCCTTTGGAATGCTGTACTGCCCTGGTTGGTGGCATAGAATAAGATCCTCCATAGAATTTGACTCAGGACTGCTACCAGTGATGTTACTTAATTACAGAATATTTTTTCTCTTTAAGCAGTTTTCTTCTTTCTTGAAGAAAATATGATTGGCTTAAATACTGTATCTTTGTAACTATTATGTTTCCTCATTGTTGTTGCTGTGTGCCCTCAAGTAATTTCTGGCTTATGGCAACCCTAAGACAACCTTATCATTGGGATTTTCTGGGGCTAAGAGTGTGCAATGCACCCAAGATCACACAGTGGGTTTCCATGTCCAAGTGGGAGATCGAACCCACTTGGGTTGTAGGAGTGTAGTCCAATGGTCAAACCACTACAGTACACTGGTTCATTGTACATTGTGATTATTATATACAATGAAACATTTTCATAAAGTATGGCTAACATTTCTGCGACTAAGGTCTCAGCCCACAGAAAAAGCAGCTTCATTTCTTTGGTGTCAGGACTACAGAAAACAGTGAATCAGAGGCAGCATAAGGCTTCCAACATAAGCATCATTCAGAGGAGGCCTGGAATATGATTTCCCTTCCAATTACAAGAAATTGGAGTAACAACAAAGAAGATCCTTGAATATATTCCTTCCATCACTTCCATCCTCCTGGCAGGAGCACAGGACAGCTTAGGATATGTTAGTCATTCTGAATGCAAGGTGGGATTGCTCTTTTAGTGATACACACTTGTATGGCTTTATCTTCAAGAATTTATTTCTGAACTTGTAAGAGGTAAGGCACATACCCATAAGCATATTGGTTATCAATTTGAGAGGATGTATTCCTGGTAATTTAATCTTTGCAAGAGTGAGCCCAAGAGCTCAGGCTTACAATAGTATAGAGCTAATACCAATGGGGCTAGTTGGTCAGTTTTTGACAGATTTGTCATTTGCCATCCTGATTACAGCAGGCCCAATTTGTCCATCTCATAAAACAGTTAGCCATTTGATAATCCTGTTACCACTGTTGGCAGGCAAGGTGACCAAATACCTTACTTTCAAGTCAGTAAAGTGACAGTTCTTGTTTGAAGTCATCCCCTATTTGAAGTACTGGCAAGTCCAAGTTTAGTTTAACAATAAAGGATCCAATGAAGGGAGAGCAAAGACTTTGAACAGTTAACACCTGGACAGCAGATTAAGCAGGCATGCAGTCATGTGGTCAGTCTTCTCCACTAAGCCACAATGCATTGCATTCATTTAAATTACAATGACTATTTTTTTAAAAAAAAAAAAGTCTGTGTGGATAAGCGTGTGGGTATACACATACAGAAACTGTGTGCCTGTTTCTTCTTTTGTCCTCTTTTTTGGTCATCTGTACACGGTGACCCCAGCTGGAAATTCATCGCTTTGCTATTAATTCCTATTGCAGATTCATTGCTTCCTGTTTTGGAGTTTCTGTTGTCTGTTGCAATTATATTACCTGCATTGTCATCATTATGTCAGTTTCCTGCTTATATTTCTTTTCAGTTTTACAACCTGCTTTGTCTTTTATTTTGTAGTTTGGAGCATTATTCAGCAGCACTGAAGTTTATTTTAATGCTTTAATTTCAGGCTTATGGTTCTAGTTTTAGGAGGTACATACACTTAAGAACTATAAGAAGGTCCTGAGGGTAATTGATCTTACAGCTATACTATTTTTAACAGCTACTCTTTCTTTTCCATTAGGCTGTTTCCCCTTACTACTGGAGTCACTTTTATTGCCTCTTTTTCCATATAGCCATGGCAAAGCAGAAAAGTGTGAGGGCCTGAAATATGGCTGATATAGCTGACAGAAGACAAACCAAGATCAAAGCAATGGTTAAGACAGGCCATGACTGTGGATCCATAAACGTTTTGGATTTCAGTTTCCAACAGCCCCAGCCAGAATCGTAAATGGCAGGGAAATATGGGAATTATAAACCAAAACTAAGGGAAAGTGAAAGGTTTCCCTGGCCTGATGTAGGCGGTTCATGACTATAGAAGGGCTCAGGTGTGACAAAAAGGACTGGGTGGAAGGAAAGAGATAAATTCAACAAGTGTATGTGGAAACTTGTGGCATTATAACACTGAATTCTTTGAGTTATTCTGATGTAAATATTGTATACCATTCCTTTAAATAACAGAAAGCATCAGTTTACCAGCCAATATCCTGCTAACATATTAGTGCTCCTGTTACATCTTTCCTCCAAAATGAAGAGTTAGCAATTTTGCATGCATTTTCTTTTCATTCCTTTTCCATCTAAAGACTTCTGATTCTAACTAAATGATTAAATTATGAAATCAGATTATTCCTTTTGCCCCAAACTGGGGAGGAGGGAGGGAGAATAATAGATGGATAGATATTTGGACCGTTAACACCAGCAGCATTGTCTTCTTTGATGGATGCTGAAAGTTCTGCACTTTGCCCTGATTTTGCCCTGATATACATATACACACATCTGGGCAAGTACTGTAGTGTGTATGGATTCTCTTCCGTTCCTTTCAAATTCATATGCTTCCTTACGTCAGGCAATTGAAAATAGTGTCAGGGATGCCCTTTTCTGAAAGGGGTGAATTTGAGCCCCGAGCACCGGAGGACATTGGATTGCCTGATTTTGCTTCTGCACCTACTGTCAGTTAGATGTGAGATCTCTCCCTGTGAGATGTGACATTTTGACCTTGGTTTTGTTCCCTGGCACTGCTTCTGTCTGTTTCTTGTCTGGTTAGTCTCTTTGCCATATTAGATCTTATTGGTATTGGTCTTTGAACTGTAGACCTTGCTCCTGAGCTCCACCAACCAACAATAGAACTTATAGTCTTATTTGAGATGGTTCTCAAAATCTATGGCAGGCACTATGGAAATATGCTCCAGCCTGTGTTCCCAATCTTTACATGTTGAAAGGGAAGATATGTAAAAGAGATGTAATTGCTTTAGGCTGAATGCAGTAACAAAGCAACATAGAATTAGGAAGACTGAGAAGACAGTTTCCAGTTACAAGGCTGTTGAGAGCTGGCAGTGGGACCAGGGCAAGATGCATGATTATATCCTCCCCCAATCTTTGTATAAATGAAACATTACTACTTTCTTTAAGCAAATCACTTGAATCACTTGAATGACTTAGGTTTAGGCTTAATGAGAAGATCTCTTCGGTTCTGGTCTCAGGATGTGTGTTTTGCTTTGCATTGTGTGGATCATATTAATATATGTTCATGCTCATACCTAGATAGGCTAAGCTTTGGTAGGAGACATTTACAGCTACCTTCTAGTCTGTTGAAATACCCCCCCCCCAAAAAAAAGAAAAATGTTTTCTAGTGAACCAGAGAGAAAGATTGACAAGTCACTGTTAGATGGAATTCTGGCTATATGTTTTTGGACAACTTCCTTAAGGGAACCTAGAACAACAGATTTTACTGTCCTGTCAGGGCAAGTAAGAAGGTGGAATGCATGGTTGATGGCTGAATTCCCCACCTTAGGAATCCTTACTCCTTCACATCACTGAGCAATGTGCAAGAAGTCATTGGTGGTTTGTTTGGGAAGACTGAGCCACATCTTAAGAAGAGCTCATCCTTGGCTCTCTTCACTCATCCTTGAAAATATAACAACCAAACAGGGCTTGAATATGCCTGTCAGTAGATTTATTAAATTGATTTGCTGCTATAACAATGAGTAACATAGCAAATTTCAGAAAGCATTAAAAAAGCGGGGGGGGAGGATATTGTTCACATGTTGGATGTGTGATCTTTTGAGGAAATTGGAAAATCTTTGAGATACTGGATGTATCAGCATGTTTTATCATGCTGAGACATCCAGTTTCACTTAGAGTTTTACCAGTGCTGATGTTTCTTCAAATCCCTAGTGCCTTAGTACAGAAAAGGATCTGTCTCATATATCCACTGATTCAACTTCCCTTGATCATAGGGGATAATGAATGCTTTAGCCTATGGACAATTCACATGGAAAGGAGTGGGCCATTTATCTATCTTGAATCTGAACTAGACCCTTAATTGGCACCTTGCGTTGGAATTGGGCTTAGAAACTTATTGAAAGCTAACGTAATTGATTCAAGAGTACTGACATATGGTCTCTTAAGCACAAGTCAGACAAGAGTCTCTCTAACTTATTTTGAATTATCTGTAGTTTATGAACACTTTTTGCAAAGTATGAGTTCAAGCTCCACAGTCTCTGGCTGCAAGTGGAAATGAACTTAGGAGACAAGTTCCAGTCAAGTCAGGAAAAGCTCAGGAGGACTTTCACTAAATCAAATTTGAAACACCTTATTCAAGGGTCTTTATGCATTCTGAGCTCTTCTTCTTGAATATTAATTCCATTCATGATCCTAGATACCTTATTCTCAATCATTCTTAATAATGAATTTAAGTCACCTTGTGCAATTATAGAGAATTCAATTGATTTTCAGTTTGCTAAATTCATTGGAAGCAGAAGTGAGGAAGGGTCTGCAATGGCTTTTGGGCAGAGGGGAAAAGTAGAAACAATCAAATAAGGCTGATCCTGTTCATGAAATTGGGTTAGGTAGAGAAGTGGATGAAATAGTGTGAGAGGAGACAACTGATAACTTCCACAATGGAGAAACCCAATATGAGTTCAGCTGGGGAGACAATTTTGCACTTAGCCTGTTGCTTCTCAAGACATGTCCATAGAAGAAGAAGGCCAGGATCCAACATAGAACTTCCTCAGATTGTGTTGAATCTACCCAAATAAGTGATCTTCCTTCATTCCGCAGTCACCCTCTGAACCTAAAATATGAGAATCCATCTGGAGCAGTTTTTTTTTTCTTCCACAACAAGGGGGCAGGGGGAAGACAGTCCTGATTCTTTATAATTGGCTACAGATATACATCACTGGATCCTGGCCAGAAAATATAGGCTTCCCCAACTGGAGCACTGTCGGAAAATAGAACTGGTTGAAAAGTAGTACTGTAATTTGTGGAGCATGAAGCACTTATAGAGGCTTATTTGGGATGGACTACGCATGTGCTGCTTGCAAAGTGTCTCTGAAGACTTAGCATCTACTGCGGCTCAGTATACTTTGAAAGCAGTGTGCATGTGGAAGCAGTTCCAAATGAGCCTCTGTAGGCAAAAAGAAATGATGAAAGAGTGGAACATCCATTGAATTAATGGAACTTTTCCTTAATCTGGAAGTGTCAAAAGAGCAATTTGTCAATTAATCTGGAAGTGTCAGAAGGTGTAGGCTTCCTGTAGAAGAAATATCTTGGTTCTCCCCTCTGTGTTCTGAAATTCAAAGATCTGACTGTGTGCCCAGACATAATTAAACTTGAAATGAAACAAGATCCCCAGCTTTTCTGAATCTGTTTTTTAGGCACATCTTTGATTGTCTTGAATCAACATTTGCAGCCTTGAAAGTTCTACCAGTTTGGAGTGACTTTTTTTAAAAAATGAAAGCATTTATCTGGTTTGAATTCACTTCAAAGTTAACCTTTAACTTCAAATGTGAATTGAGACAGATACTTTGTTTCCACTGCACAAGGTGAGAATATTAGAATGGAAGAAAAAGAAGCAAATATGTTAAAAGAATGAAGATTCTGCAAACTACTGAGCATGGAAATGTTTTCACAAAATGGAACCTTAGACAAATTTTAGTGTAACTGAATGACCATGAAGCACAACAACATAGCTTGGGAGATGGAGATCTAATCAACGTGTGAGAAATTATTTACATATAAAACAATGACTTAAGTTCTACTGGTAGAATTCAATTACATAGCTGTGTTAGTCTGGATCAATATGCAAAGGGATCCTTTAGCACCTTTGAGATTAGCTGAAAGAAGTTGGTAACATAAGCTTTCATAGGCTGAAAGTTAGGCTATTTCCACACGATGATACTCTCCTGCATTGTTCTGTTGCAATCCCAGCAGCACCTCTGCTGAGATAGGAATGTATCCTCAATGGTCCCCTCTGCACAAGGCCAGCTTCCTGTGGAAGGGAGCACGAGGAACATGCTCCTTCCTTTCACACTGCAACAAGCCTTCTTCTCATGCTGCAGTGGGGGACAAAGTGCATGATCACGTTTCTGGCCCTTCTGTATGGCTGGTGGCAATGGAAGATTTGTGTGATCAGGGGCCATTGATGGAGTTTTTCGGTCAATGATATACCCCATGATTGTGCTGGCTGGCGATGCGAGAAGGGTGGGACCATGATGATGTCATGCAGAAGCAGTGTCACGGTCCCGCTTCTCTCCTATCCCCATGCCAGGAGGAAGCCATCCTGCAGAAAGGGCCTTAATCTCAAAAAGCACCAGAAGATCTATTTGCATTGTTAGTCTCTGACAGAGTAGAGCTATTGAATCAGTTGGACAGAACCTTGTGTTGATGTGAACTGCATTCATCATGGGTGTACTTTTGTTGGGACTAACCATCAGTATCCCAGCCAGTGTCAAGCAACTTTGTTGTCAGAAAAGTTAATTTCACACTTTTGTCAAAAGCATGACAGTATCATTGATACTATCAATCAAAAGAGAGAATATACTCTCTATTACTACTGTCTACTACTTCTACTTCAGAAATTGCTAGTATAGCCTCAGTTAGTATGGATCCTTGCCAAGTGCATCTTGACATTTCCCCAACTGTTCAAATAAATGTACAATTCTACAATTTGTATTTGATAGCATAATAAAAATTATAACAATCATGAATTTTAATGTAAAAATAGAATAAGTTAGGGGTGATTTACAGAATATGGAATAAGTTAAGAAAGATTCATATATTTCTGTTAAGTTACTGTGTAATGAATTAAACAAATAAGTAATTTTGTTATTGCATGATTCTATGTAATTGATAAGTAACTGTTAAATAGTTAAAAGTGATTTTTAATAATTAAGCTAGAATCATTATTGCTAATTTACTTAGAATTTTTAGCTTTTTTGATGATTTTAATTATCTTTTAGTGGTGGATAATCAGTTTATACTAACATAAAATATAGAATAAGAACTGATTTTTTCTGATTATAAGAGACCTGTGTTAATTAATTAATTTTGTAGCTTTATATTTAGTATGAAAATAAACGATAAGCAAATTTTAGTATGAAAAGAAATGACGGGATTTGGTAGTTAGTTTTTACTGTTGGATTAATGTTCACTGTTTATAACTAGGGTGGGAACCAATTTTTAGTTATTTGTAGTTTTGTTGTTGTCTCATAGTTTAGTATAATATTTATAACCTTGTTTGTCTCTTTGGTAGTGTATTGTTATGTATTTTTTGTATTATTTTGTAGTTTTGTAGTGTTGTCCTCTGTTTTTAATCTAATAAAAAAGAAAAAAAAAGAATAATAATCAGAGATGAGGAATAGTACCTGTCTTGGATGCTATATTGGATGCAAACGTAACATGGCAAAGCAAATCATACTTTTCCCCATCACTGGTTCCTCTTCACTATAGCATCTCTTTCATTTTCTGAACTAGTAAAAAAAGTATTGAAGTCATAATAGTATCCAACAGGCTTTTATGGATGATAAAAATTCAGTTGCTGCTCCTTCTTCTTCTTCTTCTTCTTTTTATTTGAGAAAAGTCTTTCCCAACCAGCAGCATTTAACTAGGCGGGCTGTCAGAGCTGAATTCACACGTACCTCCAGATTCATTTTCAGATTATTGTCTGTAGCAAGTGATCTTTCCTATTCACCTATAATACAGCTTCTTTAACACAATGAGGCCTTTTGGTTGACTTCAGACTTCTCCCTGTATAGAAAGAAGCAATGTTGCATTCATTTTGACCCACGTTACCTAGGCTGCATCCATAGGCCACCTTAAGGGTGTTAACAGCCTTTTGTTTAATTGCTAACTTCAAACTCCCAATGGAGTCTCAGTCTCCACTCTTTCTGTTTAGCAGTGTTTGCAATACCTTGGTTCCCTTTGCTAAACTGTAATTATATCAGTGAAGCATTCTCCACAATATATGTAGTTGAGTTTTGCATGTTGACCAACTATATTTTATATTCACCATGGCATTCAGTTGGCAATTAACTGAAAAAGGGGAATCAAATATTGTCAATATCTTAGTACCTAAAATGATACCCAATTAAGATACTCAGAGCCTGGAAAGTTACTTTGAAGAAGAATAAGTATAATGACAAGCTGAATTAGTATAATGACAAGCATTACAATTCATTGGTGGAATGATCAATGTCTGCATTGCAGACAGCTTTACTGCTTAGTTATGGATGGTTTCCTCATATCATTATATATTCTTCTGAAAGGTTATTTTCCCAGCTTGTGAAAGTGATATTTGAACTTTGGCCAGTTTAATCCAATTGTCTTCAGATTTTATCAATCCCCCCTTGAAATATTCATTCCTCTAGGGGAAAAAACTGAAATATCTGAAGCATACATTAATTAATGTGGAGTTCCTGGATTTAAGATAATGAACAGCATTATCCTAGCCATGCTTACTCACACAGTTAAGTCCCACTGGGTTTCTCCAAAATAATTATTCATAAGATTGTCATAGTTCCTTTAAATAAGATGAGAAGCTTGGACCACAGTTCAGTAGGCATTATGTTACAATCCTATATACTTGTCCTATTACATTCACTAGGGCTTACTTCTGAGTAAACATGCATAGGATTTCTCTGTTCATTCCACAGATCAGCCACTGATTCCACAAAGGATACAATAAAGCTCAATGATTCAGGGTTGATAATATTTTATATAAAGAACCAGGTTGGTGTAGTGGTTTGAATGTTGGACTATGAATCCGGAGATCATGGTTCAAATCCCTGCTTGGAAACCCACTGTCTTGCCAAAGGCGATTGGCCAGTTCACCAAAGACAAGAGGGCTCTTTTTAGGATCTGAAGGCAACAAAAGATACTGATTGTGGGTGGAATAAGTCTCAGATGTATTCAACAGCAAACAGTTGAAATAACATAAGCATGCAAACAGCATTAGCATAAAGTTACATTTAAGTCTATCATACCTAGATAACATAAAAATAGATGTTCTCATAAAGCAAGGATTTCTTCAATCAGCTGCTCCAGGAGCCTGAGTAGAAGCAGTGAGGAAGACCCTCTCTGGTAGCCAATATGCACAGTACTGCAGCTGTCAGCTTGTGCTGAGCTCCCTCACTCCAAGAACACAGTCCAAGGGATATTTATATCCCCTGGCCTGGGAGACTTGCCCACGTTCCATAGAATCTTTGAGAGTCCTCGCACATCTGATACAAGCTAACTTCTTTCAACTGTCAAGGCCACTAATCAAACAGACACCAGGAATGAGCCAGATTATTTTTAACTGTCAAGATGACCAATTAAGTGATCCTCTTTCGGGTTCATCCCCATGCCCACTATCTAGTACTACTTGGCTGTTGGTCTCAAGCCAAGGGCAGGTGCCAATTAGCAAGTATCATCTGCAATTTTTGTTTTGTCTATATTCCAAGCTAGCAAGTATACAAGATACAAGAAAGAATACAGGGGTTAATCAAGTTTGTGTGCCTAATTAAGCAAAATTCTTAGCAATAGCAGACAGAAACTTAAAATATGGAAAGACAAACTGGGGTCAGGAATGATCAGAAGAAAATCAATTCATTTGAAATGTCATGCTGGAGAAGACACCATAGACTACCAAAAAGACAGAAAAGGTGGGGGTGTTAGAACAAATCAAGCCTGAACTGACCCTAGAAGCCAAGATGACAAAGCTGAGACTGTTGTACTTTGGACATATCATGAGAAGGTATGACTCACTAGAAAAGACTGGTAAGTGCCTGGTAAGGTAAAAGGCAGTAGGAAAAGAGAAAAACCACATTACAGATGGATAGACTCAATCAAGGAAGCCACAGACCTGAGTCTGCAAGACCTCAGCAAGGCTGTTGATGTTAGGGTGACTTCGAGATGTCTCATTCAAAGGATCACCATAAGTCAAAGTAAAGTTGACAGCAGTTAACAAGAAAAACAACATATCAGATCAATAAAAGTACACATTTATATGCCATGTCAAAGCATTTTGACCACCAGTGAGCCAGTAGATGGACATATTCTTATGCAAACGTCTTGAGTACAGAATCACTGAAGGAGACATGACCTGCTCATCTGGCAATAGATGTAGCAAATGACCATCAGCATTATTGGAATCCAACACAGCAATCACCAAAACTCAAAATAAGCACATCAATGATAGACCAAAAGTTCACAGGAAACAAACAAGTAGTTTAATTGATGTTGTGATGTATGTGATAGGCCCTATAAGCAACCGTGCCAATTTCCTAACCCTTTTAAAGGAAAACTGTATGAACAATTTTGCTATTGACGAGTCACAAAGCATAGTCACCTAATATACATTATTGTACCAATTTTTAGCAAGAGTTGACTTTGTCACACAGGTAAATTATCCAGATTGCCATGTGAAAGAATTCTTATGTAAAACTGGGGATGAGAAATAATTTTGTGGCAAAACTCTTTAAAAAATTACCAAATGAACCAAGTTAACCACCGGTACACCATCTTTTGCCTGGGAGTACTCTATTCCTGTGGTGGGACAAGTGCCTTCTACTGGCTGATCCACAAGAGAATCACAAAGGTATTCATTACTCTAAGGCTATTTCCACACTAGACTGTTATAGTGATATTATTCCACTTCCAACATCCCATGGAATCCTGGGGTTTGCAGTTTAAGGATGGGGCCTTTGAGGCTTCTCCCTAAACTGCAAACCCCAGGATTCCATAGGATGTTGGAAGTGGAATAATAGCATTATAACAGTCTAGTGTGGAACTGGCCTTAATCAAAAGAGAGTAAAAGAATTTGCAATTATGGATAAAAAATAATTTGATTAAAATTAATATTTTCATCTAAAGTATCTATTTTACATCTTCTGACATTCACTGTGAGTCAGAGAGTATCTTACCATGACATTTCACAGATATGTGAGGCCTGTGGTACATTGTGGACAAAAAATAAAATATGCACAAAATTATACGGTTGAAAAATATGCAGAAAAATGTTTTGGTTAATGAGAAATTGTATAGAAAAAGAGATACTTTAGGGAAAATATATGCAAAGATATAGATGAATTCATGCCAGAGGGGATAAACTGATATAAACTGATATAAACATGATGGAATGATAATGTAGGAGGAATTTGGAGAAGCACAACCATACCTACTTGCAGATACTTGTCTGGTGATAGAAACTTTACAGTGCTATGGAAACACATTAAGCATAGCTGAAGGAACTCTGTAGGATGGCAGCAACACAAGGCCTGTATATCAAGTGTAGAGGATGGGTAACCTGCATATTACAGTGACAAAGCTCACAACAGAGAATGGTTATGGGAACACAGCTGTAAGCTAATGCTTGCAAGATATAGGAATTATGTGTCAGCAAAGAAGATTGCATGTTGACTCAACAGAAATAGGATAAATGAGGAAAGAGACACCAGGCTCTTAAAAAAAAACAAAAAAAAAAAACAGCTACAGGATCAAGTTCTAGGAATGTGAGTATAATACAATGTTTTTCTTAGGCCATGTGAGAAAGGTTTAAGTTATCTTAGATGTATTCACAGATCTTTGGGGGAAGGTAGAAGATGGAGGAACACATGTCATAGGCAGAATGTCCTAGAAATACATTGAGATTTACAGAATAGTAATGATTCTCTCCAAGTGTCTGAGTTCATGTTTTTCCTTTTCTTTTCATTTTCATGCTTGAAATCCTATTTGTATGCATGAAGACTTAGCAAACTATAGGGTGCAATTTGTTGAATAAGTCATTTAATAAGATCGGCCTTTTGCAGAAAAATTTGTTTATCTACTGTGGTGAGATTTTAATATAAAAAGGCAAAAGTCTTGATGAACAAAGCCAAATGCTGAGCTATCTAGGTATGGAGAACGTGAGTGATGCTTAAATATTTTAGCAGCAGGAAACAACACTTGTACTTGCCTAGATTGCACTGAGCCTCAATTTTTGCTTGGCTGTGCCTAATCTTAAAATAAAATGCTCCCAAAGGATCATACTGATGAATGCATTGGCTTCCTTTATTCCAGCTACATATCCTCAAAATTACTATGATTATAATAAGCAATAATTTCACATGCTCTGGTGCCATGAATTATGTGTAATAGTGGCAGATTGCTTGTCCATACAGAACTGTAAGTCTGCTCGCATCTACAGAATAAAGTATAACTTCTTTGGGTCTCTTTGTAGGAACATCAAAAATAAGTCCTCCAAGTAGGAAGCTGTAGGCAACCAACAATATTTATCTTCTTTGGGTTGGCACTTTGTTTTTCCATTTGAAATTAATGAAATACTACTAATGAAAAGTATATTGTGGTTTTGTTTTCTCTTACATTCAAAATTTAAAATCTCAAGAAGTTTCCAGTTCTTATGAAGAAATATGGAGATTTTGGTAAGTACTTACATATAAAACAAGGAACCCAACTGAATGCTCAGTGCTTTGTGTGTGTGTTTTTTTTCAGCAGTTTTTCCTCATAAAACCCCAGGAGTTTTTTTTTTAAAAAAATGCACAAAGCAAGTTTCACAAGCAAGTTTCCAAATGCAAATTATATATATTTTTCTCTGTGTGTGCATTGGAAAATGTTCCAAAACACTCAGCATCACACTCTACAAACGTGTGGACAAAACTTTTATTTCGTTCTTGCATGCAGAAAATGTGTTTCCTTGCATTTTTTTTTTGCATAGAAACCGCCATTTTTTGTACATGAAAATAATGTGCATTTTTGCATGGAATGCTTTCCTAGTGATGCAAATACCTCTTTAAGAGGTATTATTCCACTTCCAACATCCCATGGAATCCTAGGGTTTGCAGTTTAAGGAGGGTGCAAATGGTGGAAATACCTCTTCAAGAACTGCACAGTAATGTCCCCTTTCAGTCGAATGGAGGACGTGAGTGGTAGCTCAGATTGAAGCTGCACAATGGCGCAGCTCCGGGCTGCCTCCTGCTGGAATCCAACCGCCTCTTTTGTCACCCCGAGGTGGCTAAACACCCCCCTGGTACAGGAGGTTTGGAAGTGGTCCGAGGGGACCCCACAACTGGTGTGCAGCTCTGCTCTGCCCGGCTTGGAGAGCAGCATGCATCAGGGGGTTGAAGGACCTTGACGGATCCAGAGAGACACTGCAGGAGCGGCACAAGCGCCTCCAAACGACTTTTTTAAAAGAAGCTTCATGAAGAAACAATCAAAGAAATACAACTTGTTACCTGTCTTGATTCCCTGCTTCTGAGACACCACAGCGGTTATGGCTTGCTACGGAGCGCAGGAGCGATGGTGGAAGGACCCGGAGAAGTAATATGAGCTGCGTGAGTTTTGGCTGCCTGGCTGTTTGGACTGTGAGTTTTCTTAAAGGGGCAGTTGATATTAAGGAAAAAAGAGCCTCTGAAAGGTTTGGGGACTGAGCTGTTTAATCTCTTTAATTTTTGAATTTTTTAAATTTTAAAAGTGGATTTACAAGAGTAAATTTTAAATTGGACATCCTTATCAAATTAATGAATAATCCAGCTGCAGAAGGAGACTGGACTTGATTAGATTTAATAATTTTTGTGTGTGAAGTGAGTTTGGTTTGGGTGGACTTAAAATGCAGGAGCAGGAATGCGGAATTTTGGAATTTTGAAGACTTTCTCTTTGCTTCTTTTTTTTGGGACTTTGGACTGTTGGACGTGTTTATGACGGTGTTTGACTGTGATCCAGTGCTGGAAGGCTTGTAAGCAGCTTTTTTCCCTTGGATCCCTTGGATTTTGCCGAATTGGAAAGTCATCATGTGAAACGGAAGAAGTTATGGAAGAAGTCTTAAAAGAATTAACTCTAGTTAACTTGGGCAGCAAATCAGTGCAGCATTGGGGAGTTTGTGTTGAATGGCAGTAGCAACCCCACCCCTGGTGGTGAGACGGCTCAGAGCTCTAAAGCGAAAATAAGCTACCTTGAAACATTTGAAATATTTGAGATAAGTTCTGGGTTGTAATGTTATAGATAGGTGTGGGAAAATGTGATGCGTTGTGTATTTTCAATTAAGCTCATAATAATACCTGATTGATATTTGTTGGTTTGAAAGAGCAACTGGTTTTCTTTTATTTATTTTTTTCTGTTCGTGTCTGGGTTCTCTGGGTGTTATGGCTACAGATCTACGACAGAAGGTCAACTAAACAAAACAATCTTTCTCCTTGTTTGGCTATCCGGATGCAAAGCGACAACAAGAAGACAAGGAAATTTTGTAATGAACTCTGGGTAGCTGGGCAGGGGAGGGAGGGGTATAAAGAAGGAGAATTGGAAAATTGAGCTGAAGATATAATGTATTCTGGCACTGACAAAGAAGCTGAATGTAAAATTGGAATTACTATGTCATTGAGGGGGTTTAAGGGAAAGAAGGGTTGAGTGTGAATGGGAAGGCGGGTTGGATGACACTTTTGTCTCCCCACCCTCTGGGGTGGAACGGCCTATACTTTTCAAGCAACGATAAGCAACAAAGAATTTTTGGATATGAGTTTGGCCGTGGGATCCCATATAGGTGGGAAAGGGAGTGATGTGATAAGATGTGAAGTCCTGATTGAAATGAAGCAGCAGATATTTCAATAAACAAACTTGTAGAAATATAAGTTAATAATGGTACAATGATAATAATACAGATAGTGAGAAAGAGGTTAAACAGTATAACAGTTCAGAATGTTGGAATTATAACATTATATTGTAAGGCCAAAAGCAGGTACTAGCTGGGAACTGTCATTGGATAGGACTGTTTTAGGAGTGGTGAATGTCAATTGGATAACATTAATATAACAGGGAAAGGTGTGTGAGAAGCTAGTTTTAGCAGGGAAATAACAATGTATTGTGGTTCAAGATTGTTACTGTGTGTGCTTCGGGGGTGGGGATTAAGACAGGGTGGAAGATCAGAAATAATAAATGTTAAAATTTGAATTCAAAGTTGTTTTTATATTGTGAAACTTAATAAAATTATTATTATTATTATGTATTGTTACACTTGTTCTGTATTCAACAGCTACTGCCAGAAAACCTTTGCATTAATTTGAGCAATTCCATGCTTTTGGTATAATGCTTTTCTAGGTATCATAAGAAGTGGGAACTATTTGGATATGGGGATTGGTCCTATAAAGTGCAGTAGTTGAAAGCATACAGTTGCCTTCATTCCCCCAGTTTATAGGCAAGCAGTGAATAATTAGTCAGTATAGTAGTCAATATACCTATAATTTGGAAATATGTTCTAATAATTCAAAACTTGATCCATACTAGTTTCAAAAATTATATGCCACTGACTACATCAGAGAGGAAAAAATGAATGCAGTCTTTATTTGCTCATTAATTCCTAATCTATTTCTGGAATGGGAAGAAACTGTCCCTCCTTGTAATGATTAACTACACATAATGAAGTACAAGTTCCAGTTTGCAACATACAGATTGATCAAATCACCAGATTGAATCCCACTTTAATTTTAAGAGACATTTGAATTAGCACTACATGGACTTTTTCTTTTAGGATTGATAATAATTGTTTAGATTCTGTGAGGAAAGTGGGCTCAGGGGTTTCAACTGTGATATCTAATTCAAGTTATTTTCAGGTATGCTTATTATATTACAGAACAATTTGCATATATGAATGCCGTATTCACTTAGGTTGATTAGGTTGCATGAAGACATTTCGCAATTTGCTTATGTAACAGAAGGACAGAGCCCAGCTTCTTTACATTGGTTGTTTGAATTCTTAAAGCAATAATTTCAGACACATATTGGTGAAAATGGGGGAGCTAATATGTTTTAAGGAAATCTAAATGAGACAGGGGTTGTCAAGCTGGCTAATAGGTAAAAGGGACATACATTATAGAAGAGGTTACTGAGCTGACTTTCTAGGCTTTCCTGTTTCTTTGGTGTAGAGCAATGGGTGGGTAACTAGTGGTGGGCAATTGCAGAGACTATCCAAAATGCCAAACAAACAAAATCAGAAGCATCCAGAAATCCACCTCTAGTTCTGAGAAACTGTAATATACCATACATCTAAATTATTATTCACTAACTCCTTTCTCAGTGTTCAAACTCATCCCCTTAGAAGTGGTCAAATTAGTCAGGAAGCTTTCAACCCCCATTTCCTAGCTGGGCGGAATTGTGTGTGAGAGAGAGATACTCACAAGGCATGTCCTGGCTGTACTTCTCCACCCTGGTGACATGGAGAGACATAGGGCTAAACTACTGGATTTCCAGCAGCCTCATTTTAGTTCCTCTACCTGCAGAACTGGAGCCAGGACTGCTCGGTTGTCTCCTCCTCCTCCTCCTCCCTTCCCCCTAGTCAATAAACATGGCAGAACTGCTTAGAGTTTGAAAGTTGCAGCTTGAAAGGGGCAGCATGGAGTACTACAACCTTCATGCTCCAAAGCAGAACTTTGGCCTTTGTGCTTACTTCTGACTCTTAAATTCCTGAATATTATCATGCATTCCCCTAATGTCTACATTTTTGTGTAATTTACCATTTTTAATTTTTAATTATTATTAGAAACGTTAATTGAGGCCAACTAAACACCTAAGTGAAGTATGAATCTATTTGTATAGTATTTGTATTTCTGTTATCTATAAATAAATTTGTCATGTGAAATTTACAGCAAGAATGAAGTAGTGAATTGGAATACCCACTTCTGACTAAACAATGGTTATTGGTATTAACAGCTATCTATAACTAGTATGGGTGTAGATCTCCAATCATGTCTTATACAGCAGAAATTGTTCTTTTGGATATATTGATCACCACAACATCTATTCAGGAAAGCACTTCTAAATCAGCAAATAGTTGGAAATATAATTCTGCTAATCCTTCCTTAATGCATATGTTCTGGAGTTGTCCCATAGTACCTCCATTTTGGGAGGAAGTAATCACATGTGTAAATGTAGTACTCAGAAGTTCCTTGATTTTCAGGGACATGCATTTCGTTGTTAATTATTTATCTGTTTCTGGGAAATTAACAAATGGCCTATGGAAGTGGATTTTTTCATGCCCAGTTCACCACTAAAAGATTGATACCTCATTACTGGAAAGATAATTTTCCTCTACCTGGGATCCAAAGGACAGAAAATCTAATAACACAACATTTGAAAGAATGCTATATAGACAAAATTTACAAATGGGCTTATATCTGGACATTTCGTCAGCTTTTATGGAAACTTGTGGCTAATGTGATTCTTTTCACTCCTGTTTGTGTTTTGATTTTCCTTCTTTTGTTATATTGGAACATTATTGTGCACAACTGAGAAGACTTTTGAAAGTAAATAATTTAAAAAAAAAAAAAATTACCAAATTTTACAACTGCCTCAATGACTAAAAAAAGATTATGTACGTTTCAAGCACTCACACTTTAAAGCACTTGAATTGTGTTGTAACTGAAATATATTCATGGTTTTGTGTGTACTTCATTTCTTCAAAATGTACTGTAAGCCCCATAAATGTATGAATGCTTAAGAAAAAGTGCACATTTTCTCACCTATCTTGGGATATGCAACAAAACAGGGGATTGGACTGGATGGCCCCTGTGGTGTCTTCCAGCTCTATTATCCTTTGATTATATAAAGCTATTTTTATCAAAATGGTTGTGTCCAATTTTTTTTTTTACATCCATATTTATATTGATTGATTGGTTAAGTTTTTATCTGCCCTTCTCCCAAGAAGGAATCAAGGTGGCTTGTTGTTGTTGTGTGCCTTCAGTTGGTTTCCAACTTACAGCAACCCTAAGGTGAACCTATCACAGGATTCAATAGTACAAGTACAAGTTTATTACGGCAAAAAGCCAGCAATTAATCAAAAATGACTTTACAATTTAAGCACTGGAATACATTTTAACACAGTCACATTATGGTACAGTTACAATTAAAAAACAATATAAAGATTAGTAAAATTTACGAAAGATTGAATGATTACAAAGCATAAATAGCAGTTGAGCTAGAACAATTAAGCTAAAGCACATGGTTAACATGTTTAACAGTTTGGCTAGAATATATGGTTAACCATAAGTTTACGGTAGCTCATAGCTGCTGCACAAAAACTTGCAACTTTGACTGTAATCTGTGTATTAGTATCTGGAAGGAGAAACTCTATATAAAATTTATCTTGTCTACCAGGAAACTTTTGAATAAGAGTAGTTATAAAAGTTTTTCTGAGATCACGGTAAAATGTACAATAAAACAGGACATGACATACAGACTCTACCTCATCCAATCCACATGGACATATCTGTTCTGAGTAGGAGATCTTTTTGAATCTTCCTTCCAGCACTTTTGAGGGAAGACAGTTAAATTTAGCTAATGTAAATGCTCTTCTAAGTTTAGGCGTAGTTAGTTTGAACAAATAATTAGCAGGAGCAAATGGAATACTATTAACTATATGATCAGTGTAAAAGGCAGCATAACTTAGATGATTCTGCAAGTCAATGTCTCTAATATGTTGGGAATTTGCTAATTTAGCTCTATCATAACCCAATGCCAAAATTGATTTTTCAGAAAAACCTAAGGTTAGCAGTTTTGCATTTACTGTTTGCTTCCATTTGGATTGACAGGAATCAGATAAAATTAATGGGGAGAGACCCATCGGAATAAACAACATTTTTAGCCAAAGATTAAATTTACGCTGCCATATACAAGCATTGATGGACATTACACCTGCTTCCAATCTTAAGATAATATTTGGTATGCAGCTGGGAAGACCGAGACTTGTTCTCAAAAATTTAGTTTGTTCTACTTCATATGAGTATGCATTAACAACACTGCATACTTCTGAACCAGAAAGGAGTTGTGCCACTACCTTAGATATAAACACCTGTATAGCTGAGGGGATGTATTGCCCCCCCTTGTTATAAAAAAAAGAAAGTAAAGCCTTGCTGGATCTTTGCACTTTCATAATTGCATATTTCTGTTGAGTGAGCCAAGTTCCTCGAGAATGGAAGGTTATGCCAAGATACTTGTAAATAGGCACCTGCTCAATTTGATTGTTGTTAATTTGCCATTTATACTTAAGTCTCTTCTTTGTAAATATTACTATTTTGGTCTTATCATAGTTAATTTTCAGCAATTCCTTACTACAGTAATTTCCTAGAGATTTCAACATACTTGTCAAACCAACCTTTGACAATAATAATAAAACTGCATCATCTGCATACAGTAATATTGAAATAGGTCTATTTGATATTGTAGGATGATGAGAATTCACTTCTGCTAATGATGACACCAGTGAATTAATATAAAAGTTAAAGAGAGTTGGAGCTAGGACACAGCCTTGTTTCACACCATTGGGAGAAGGAATAGAATTACTATGTTTCCCTCTCTGCTACATCTAACTTGTAGACGGGTATTTTCATGAAGTTTATGGATGAGGATCAAAAGTCGTCTATCAATGTTAGTAGATTTAAATTTCTCCCATAATTTTTCTCTGGATATTGAATCAAAGGCCAATTTGAAGTCAATAAAAGCTGCAAAGAGGGTTCCTGTGGCTGCAGTTGTATATTTGTCAATTAAGTGTTGTAGAACTAAAGCATGGTCAATGGTAGATCTTTCACTTCTGAACCCGGCCTGCTCATCATGAATAATCTTTTCTTCTTCTAACCATTGTTGCAACTTTGTCAGCAGGTATGCAGAGTATAGCTTACTAATAGTATTAAGTAAGCTAATAGGTCTATAGTTGCCAGGGTTTGATCTTTCTCCTTTCTTATAGACTGGAATAATTGTCACCAATCCCCAGTCATCTGGAATAAAAGTAGCGTGATTGATGGTAGTAAACAAAGTGGCCAAAACGGAAGCCCACCACTCGATGTTAGATTTAAACACTTCGGCTGGAATATTGTCATTTCCTGGTGACTTCCCATCTTTAAGCTGTGAAATAAGACTTTTAATTTGTGTAGTAGAGACAGGTGACCATTCAGGGAGAGTATCTATGTTATCATCCGAAGGTGAACAGCTTGTATGGCCGTTATCATATAAATTAGTGAGGTTTCCCAAGTATGTGCTGGAATAAAGTACTCAATATTAACTGAATAATTAGGCCATCCCCTTCTAACCAGACTCCAAAAGGACCTTGAATCCTTTGATTGTCGTGGCAAGATTTGTTCAGAAAGGGTTTGCTCTTGCCTTCCTCTGAGGCTGAGAGAGAGAGTATGACTTGTCCCAGGGGGTTTCCATGACTTGGTAGGGATTTGAATGTTGGTCTCCAGAGTCATACTTCTGTGCTCAGACCAGGAGACCATGATGGTTCTCCAAGATGGCTTACAGTAGTTAAGCTAAAAACTTATTTTATTAAATTCTTTCTTTTAAAAAAGAATTACTAATAATATTATTTGTTTTAAAAAAAGCATGGTTAAAACCAGTTAAAACCAGTTAAAACATAGCTACCAATAAATGATTAAAAATACAACATATACTAATGATGCATAATTAAATTTCAAATACTTACCTGATAAAGCAGGGACAGGGCCAACTAGACTTTCTATGGAAGGGAGTTCCACAGCCCGGGAGCAGCCATGGAGAAGGCTCTCTCATATGTCCTCATCGAACAGGCTTGTGAAGCTGGTGGGACAAGATAGCTCTCCTCTGCAGAATTTAAAATTAAAGCTGGCTTGTATAGGGCCATGTTTCATATTAAAAAAAAAAAAAACCTGAATAGGATGAATTGAAAATAAAAGGAAGGGAAAACAGCAGGAAAATGCGGTGGAACAATAAGATACATAATACCAAATAAATGATTTAAGAATGGCTTGAGCCTTTGGTGTGCATGTCTGTCCAAAAAATTCCTTCCAACCCATATAAGAAGTTTCCTAGCTCTTTAAGAGTACCTATCATTGTAATAGGAAGTTCATAACTATGACTGCAACACAGTAGGTCAAAGATTCTTTCATCTCCATCAAAGATAGAATAAAAGAAAGACACAAAATGGAAAGGAAAGGGTGAAAGGGGGAGATAAAACATTGAGAAGAGAGAAGAAGAGGAATAATGTGAAGTATGATGCCTACCAAGTAACACTGAACATCTTTTTTATATTAATCAGAGATAGGACCAGTTCTTTTAATCATTTACATCATTTTAGACCTGAACCTGGACCTAGGAAAAATTTCCACTTTCAATATATTCCTAGAATCTTTCCAAGTGAAATGTGCTATTGTAATCAGGATCAGCAAAAGTTCAGAAATTATATTTGGACTATACTACCAAGAATCTCATAGTTAGTGATCATGGTAGCTGAGGGGATTGTGTGAACTATAGTCCATAAAGTAACATTTCCAAATGGTGATTTTTACATATTACATTGATTTCCTATTCTTCACAATAGTGAAGAAGAAATCAATATAATATCAGTGCAAATCACCATACTTCACATCAGTGAAGAAGTGTGTTGTTTTTCCACATCCACTATGATGCCTGTTATTGTGCCTTCCAGCATATTCCCCCCCTTTCTAAAATGTGAATACCAAAATCATCACATGGGCAATCAGTATACCAGCTTTTCCAAGTCAAGTGTAAGAAATGAGGTGGAGTATTCATTTATGCAATGCCAGTTACAACCATGAGAATAAAGAACAAATATTTATGAAAGTATGTATTATTTGTTAAAACATTTATATCCTGTCCTGAAGATTTCAGGATGGAATACAATCATATCAGCTTGAACAATTTTAAAAAAGATGAACCATGCAAATATTTTAAAGAATGAAAGCATATAAAACCATTAAACATTTAAAACAGGACAGTTTGAAAATAGCTAGTGTGGTGTCGTGGTTTGAGTGCTGGACTATGATAACTCCCCACTTGGAGAACCTACTCAGCCATGGAAATCCACTGGAAGACTTTGGGTGTATCATACACTCTCAGCCCCAGAAAACCTTATGATAGGTTGACCTGACAGTTGCCATAAGTCTGACACAACTTGAAAGCACAGAACAACAACAAGAAGGACTTTATACCATTGCAACACAGTTACATGCTCATCACGTATGCAGTAACCAAAAGTACATCTGACAAACCTCCCCTTTCAGCAGTGCAGGTCCACCATGACTATTCTTCTGCTGCTAGAGAGTCAGGGGATAAGTGGAGACACATCCAGCTCTCTTTCTGAGGCTGGGATGTGCTGCAACAGGCAGTCCAACTACAAGAACAGTGCAAAATGCCCCCATGTACAGCAACATGGAAATCATCATGCAGGGGTTGCTGCACTGCTGAAAAGGTACATAGAAAGGATGTAGCTCTATCTCTGTAGTTACATCTCTATAGCTCTGTCCCTTGTTGCAGGATCTCAGCCAGCTATATTTTTAGTTGCTGTCTTAATGACATCACTGCTGGCATCAATTGGGCCTCTATGGGGGAATATTCTATATACGAGGTGTCACAATAGAGAAGTGCCTCTCTTATATCCTTTCATACTGTATTGTGCTGATTGATGGGACACAGAGAAAAGCCCTTCCAGCAGACCTGAGACTTAGGGCAGGTGTATGAAGGAAGAGACACTCCTTCAAGAACTGAGGCCACTTAGGACTTTCAGTATCATCACTAGCACCTTGAATTCAAACCAGAAGTATATTGGCAGATTGTACAATTCTTTTAAAATCATTGTTATTTGATTTCTGTATGGTGTTCTAGTCAGCAGTCTAGCTGTTGTATTTTCCCCTATTTGTATTTTCTGACTCATTTACAAGGGCAATCCCATCTTGAACACACTGCAGTAGTCTAATAGGTAATTTACCAGTGCAGGGCCTATTCTGGTTAAATTAAAGGCTGTAGCCAGCAAAATAGTCCAAGCTGCACCCAAGAGCCCAAACCACAGAGCTCACTTGAGCCACCAAGAGAGAAAGTAGTGCCAAGCTAGGCGAGTAGGACAAAGTAGTGCCAAGCTAGGGGAGTGAAGCCCTATCCAGGGCAGATAGGCTTCTCCATTTCTGCTCCCAAAGCCGTCAGACAGCAGAATCTATATCTCATCAAGATTCAGTTTCAGTTTATTGGACAACATCCAGCCCACTACAGCATTTAGGCACTGGTCCAGCACTTGCACAGTGTTAGCTGATCCTGACAATAAGAGGAAGCAGAGCGGCATGTCATTAACATTTTGACTGTACCCAATGCCAGCACTCTGAATGACCTGTCTCAGCAGCTTCATATAAATATTGAACAGCATGAGAGACAAGACAGAACCCTGGGGCATACCACAGTAATGGTGGTAAATCCCAATTTTCTAGTTCCTCACAGATGTCAAGGAGCATAATTCAATTTTTCTTGCTGAAGCTGTCAAAAAATACAGACTATTTTTTCCCACCTTGTCAACCATCTGTGCAGCTTTTTGGGAAAACTGTGTAGCTTCTCCAGAAAGTCATGGAATTTACTGTTGCTAATGAAGCAGCACCTTTTTGAAAGGGATAAATGCTGCACAGCTTTCTTTGAAATGTATTTCTTTCATGTGTATTACTTGACAATTTGATACTTCAGTCCTGATTGATGATGGTTGCAGCCTGATTCAAGCCTTAATCTTGGCACTCTGTATATGGGTTTCTGTCATCATATCCCTGTGGCTTCCCTCTTTCCCTCTTTCCTGCCTCACATTAGAAATGTTATTGAATTTCTGTGGCCGTTTCTGGGATGGTCATGATGGATTCTAGTTCAAAGGGTTTAGGGTTAACACTTATTGGAGTTAAATCCAACTGTTAGGGTTTTCAGTTCATTCATTTGAGAGACCTCTGCCTGGCATGGAGAGGTAAGGAGGAAGTGGGAATTCTATCCCAAATATTCCTGAATTAACTAGATTGGAGTTAATATGATATTAGTACACAGATTTGCCAGACCTCTATCATGGAAGAGAGAAAAGAGGGGATTTAATTCTAAATGTCTTAGGGGTAAACCAGATGGGGGTAAACATCCAGATGTTAGGGTTTTCAATACACCGATTTGACATACTTCTACATAGAGTGGAGGAGAGAACAGAAAATGAGG
Organism: Iguana delicatissima; assembly: GCA_948472985.1. Lineage (NCBI taxonomy): Eukaryota > Metazoa > Chordata > Lepidosauria > Squamata > Iguanidae > Iguana > Iguana delicatissima. Next base: position 107,292 of record CAOKZL010000004.1, read on the forward strand.
ATTCCATTCCAAAGAATTCAGATTTCTGGGAAACTTTTTCATCTTGCTGTCTGGTATGGAGAGGAAGAAGAGATTATATTAATTTGATTCTCAGCATTTTCATTTTGTTGGCCTCATCCTGCAGATCTCTGTGCCTTTGCCGTTTCCCCCTCCGTTGCCTCCTCCGTTGCCTCCTCCTCCTCCTGTCAGTATGCCACAGGAAGAGAAGGAGGAAAAGGAGAGTGACATAGACATCTGCAAGATTGATTGAGATCAATGGGATTCACACAGTTAAAATGCTGGGAATCAACTGCCCCCCAAATCTTCCATACCAGTTCAGTCCATAGAGAAGTATCCTTAATCAGTGTATAGAAAACTAACATCTGGATGTTTTTATCAATCTATGTGAACCCTAAGGTCTTTGGAACAGAAGGGATTTCTCCATCTTCTCTCCTCCTCTTCCAGACTAGTCCTTGCCACACAGAAGTTTCCCAAATCAATGTAGTAATATCAGGATATAGACTGCGCTCCAAAGATAGGAGACAAACAGCATAGCATAATGTTCACCTACTTCCATCTAATGGAGCTGATCCAGTAGGACACTGTAATTAATGTCCTAAGGGCCACTGAGAGTTCCAGGAGGATCATTGGAGAAACATTCCCCTCTCATTCCCTAAAAGGTCACCAGTCAGGCCACCACATGTTCAAACATTATGCCCCAGTAGAGGATATTAGAAATACAGTGGTAGTTCTCACAAACCTCTAGGTCCAGGAGCTCCTCTCTAGACAGCAGACATCTCCCCCAGCACAATGAGCTTTTTACCACCAGCAGGACTCATCCTCTCGTTCTACCTCTGCAGATCTTATCAGTCAAGATGGGCAAGGGCAACCTTGCAAGTGATAGGATAGACTAATTTAAGCTTCTTGTTCAGATCATCAGAATGCAACAACTAAAAATTGATCCCAAGAAGACTTATCAGATGGCCCATTGGACACCTCCCCAGACTCTGTGGCATCAAGTTCTGAGCAAATAAAGGAGAACAGGATGTAAACGGCATGTATGCAAAAATAAACAGCATAGATATGTATGGTTTGATATTTTTTATAATCATCTTGGCAATCACATATATTTTAGAGCTGCTACTGAACTTGACCAGGTAACAGAATTTTAAATATCTACAAGAAAGAGATGCAGGCTTGTGAAAAAGCCAATACTACAAGAAAGTAATACCTTCTGAAGACTAGGAAATCAGAGCAAACACAATAGCTGTGGAATCCAGATAAAGACTTCATTTGGTCATGTACCTTCCAAGTTCAATATTTTTATTGCCCTCCCTAGAGGTACTCTGCTCCTTTCCATGAGAGTCTCATGGACAACAGAGAAGTTGGGGGTGGGTGGGGAAGATACTTTGTTCTCGTCCTTCAATTTAACTTCTTCTTCTCCCCCCCCCCTTCTCTCTCTCTATCTACAGAAGAGGACAAACCTGATGGGAAAGGTTGAAATATCCTGTTCTAGATTTCTGATGTAGTTTGATGAATAAATACTTTCCAAATCTTCTTTTTTTAATATATATATGTATGTATGTGTGTGTATATATATATAATCAGTGATGGATTATTTCATTACTTTTACTGTCTGTCATGCGCAAATGGCTATTCCTGACACTTATCTATCCACTGTCTGTGTAATTTTTTAAAAATTGTAGTAAAAAAGGTGTAGTAAAAAAAATATGATAGAGAATCATATTTTATGTTGTCTGATAACTTCAGTAAGTAAGTACTGTCTGTGTGTTTGAGTGTTTTAAGCCATGAATAATGTTTTGTACTGAGCTGGTATGAGTGAAAACCGGGGCTGAGTGATGAGTGCCATTCAGGTGAAAGTTTGTCACCTTTGTCCCTTGTATTCATTATAACATGGGGGAAAGTATATTTTAATCTTCTAGTCATTACAGTTTAGTCCTAGGGGAGTGGGAATGGAGAGGGAAAGTGGACTTAATCTCCCATTCAGTTGCTCATCAGTTAGCTTTATGCAAACTTTTAGTGCTTGGTACGGATAGCCCTGAATTCATCAGAGAGCACATTTTAGGCTCATATCTGAATGACTAATAGGCAGTGACGTATTTAAGTCTTTTAGGTCAAGTCTCAAGTCTCTACCTTTAAATCTCAAGTTGAGTCTCAAGTCCTTGCAAAATACATTCAAGACAAGTCTCAAGTCTTGGTGCCAGCTTTAACAACAACAACAACAACAACAACAACAACAACAACAACAACAACAACAACAGGAGGTGGGGATGGGGCTGAAATTTCAATGACTACAAAATCGAGAAGATGTGCACAAAGTTAGGCAAAAAAAAAAAATATCAGTTATCATAGACAAGCTCAACAAGGCCTTATTTAAACAATGCTGTGCCGTTAATCAAATTTACCAAGATTGTATTTTAGAAAAATTATTTTTTTCCACAAGATTGGCCCCCTCCCTGGTGCAGCAAGTTCTCACTCAACTGATGCTGAACTGTATGGAATCATAAACACACTCAGAACAGCTTTATGTAGAAATGCTAACTCTTTGCAATGCTTTCCCCAAAATCCTAACACATTAATCAGACAGCACTCAGTACTTCGAGTTACATGGTTAATGCACCTCAGCATCAAAAGCAACTTAGCTAGAGTTATTTACCTTATTTGGTTTAGAATAAGTAGAAAGAGAAGAAAGACAGGCTTTCTTGCAAGAAGAGGAATACAGTACTCATTTGAGCTCTCGTTTAGATTTGATCCAAATAGAGTGTGTTTCTTGGAGGGGAACACAGAAAATGCATTAGGAATGAGCCCTGAGCTGTCTATGAGCTTTGCCTGCTGCTTCTGCTGCTAAGAGAAGCTTTAGAAAAATGGTTTGAATGAAGAAAAGGAACCAAAAGGAGGCTAGAAGAGGGCAGCTCTTTGATGCCAACTTGCCTGTGCTTGCACTTGTCTTGCTTGGGGCAATATCTCATGGTAGCTTGCATTGCTGGCAGGATCTTATTCAAAAGTAGCTGTTGTGTTGGCACCCCTCAGGAAGTGAAGAATTGATGCTTTTGCTGCTGCTTTGGGCAGTTGCTGATAATGGTTGCTCACCTTGCTAGCATACTCCAATTTTGGATATTATCAAATAAAGTCAGTTTTAACAATTTAAGTAGAGCCAGCCCTCCAGATTTGTTAGTTTGCCATCTGTAGCTTCAGAAGTGAGGAATAGGATCCTTCTTATTCCCCCTTCTCAAAACTGGAAGCTTTTTTGTCAATGGGCATACAAGGCTCTGCAGCTTCAGAAGTGGGGAATAGAATCTTTCTTATTCTCCATTACTGAAGCTTCAAAAGCTTTAGAAGGAAGGAATTTTCCTTCTCAAGCCCATTGCCTAACACGTTTTCTGTTCCCCTCTGAGAAATGCACCCTGCACTCTGGGAGCAAGCCTTGGCTTCTTTTCTTTGGAAAAGTTTAGGAAGGTTCTTCTGATATGCAGTGGAGACAAGCTGTTGAGCAGACCTCAACCCTGCCTCAAGCCTTTTGCCTAATAGATTTCCTGTCTCCCTTAGAGAAATGCACCCATACTTTGGGCATGAGACAGATTGTCATGTGATCAGGAGATGGTCACATGAGATGGAAGATGAATTATATTATTGAACCAAGGACAGCAAAATGGTCACTAAAAATATACAAGTCATGAGTTGAGGAAGTATATCATTTATTGCTGAGTCAAGTCCAAGTCAAGTGATTGAAATGACTTGAGTCCAACTTGAATCTATCAGGTCAGCTTTGTTCCCTGCCATGCTTCAAAGCATTACTTTGTCATGATGATAAATGCTTCTTGATTTACTTTATACTTTTGGATACCATATGTTGGTATAAGGCTTACCCTGTGCTGGAAGTATATGCTACTTTGTTGTAATGAGTGATCATCCTGGAATAGCCAAATGCTTAGATTCCTAACATGAGTTACATGTCACCATATGTTAAGCCTGGTGTGTAATCTGATTGATTGTGGAGGATGTGAAACATAAAATGATTGTATTGGTGCTATTGCTAGAGGAAGGGAAGGAATATTGTATTCCTACTGCTTTTGATATAGGGTTCTGTTAGCGCTGATTCTCTGAGAGTTCTGTTATATGTTATATGCCTTGCTGGAGAAATACGTTAAATCTGCTTCTAGAATGTGTAACCATGTATGCTACTATGTAGTGTTGAATTACTGCCATACAGCATGTGATCTTGATATTTCATGCTATGTTATTGCTGTACTACAGTGTACAATGGGCTTTAATGCATGTGTGCATTGAGGATTAATTATACTTTTCCGATCCTTGCCATATGAAGTAATGTCCTTTCATGTTGTGAAGCAGGTCTAATTATATCCTGTTGTTGTTCAGGTTTATTGGATTCTGTGGTATGCTGTGCTTGACAGTTTCCATATTAAATTACATGTATGTTTTGCAGTTTGCATATAACAAATGTTTAGTGTTCAGTGCCTTGCCATATTGTAGGAAGGGTGCTGAATTTAACACATATATTTAACATATATGTTTTATAATTTTCCCAGAAAAATATGGGCATGCAATGATGCATTATGGGGGAATGCTGTGCTGCAAAAGGATGATGGGATAGGCTGAGAATCTGTGTGTGAGGATAGAGAGACTATCTGATAGTTTTGATGAGAAGCCAGATGCTAAGCTAGCCAAGGTTTGTTTGGTCTAAAAGACCTCGGCTAAGGACCGTCAGTTGGAAGGGTTGTAAATTTTCTGCTGAGAATGGAGGGAGGATGTACGATAAGGACTGTGAGAAGCCTTTACTGCTCAATCTTCAAAGTCCATGGCTGGCAAAGCAATGGAAGGAGGGAAAACTGGGAAAAGGCCTGAGACACTTGCCACTATATGTGAAACACTGCTCATTTTCTTGGGAGTTTTACCTTCCAAAAAGGCAAGTAAGGGGAAACATGAAAGAGGTATACAGTTCCCAAGTATTCTTTGAAGAAAGTGTACAAGGAGTAAAGCTTCTCACTCTCTCATAATCCTAGAAACTGGGGTCGTCTACTGAAGCTGAATTGTAGCAAAATTTAGACAGAGAAATGAAAGTACTTCTTCCCACAGAGCATACTAAAACTATTGAATTAAATATTTTTGAGATAAAGTGACAGCTTTCAACTTGAATAGCTTTGAGAAGAAATTGAACAAATCCATAGAGGCTAGGGCTATCAGTGGCTACAAGTCATGGTGGATATGTAAGGGTACCAGAGACAAAGTGCCTCTCTATATCAACTGCTGGGAAGTGTGGGACACAATTGCATTTATCTGGCCACTGTAGGAACAGAATTTTGGATAAGGTACATCTTCAGTCCAATCATCATGGTTCTTATGTTTTGAGAAGAAGGATAATAACAACCCTATGAAATAAAATCACAATTGCTCATGAGAGGGCATATCTTAATTTCAATATTTCACACAAAGACATTAGCTGAAGCTATGATACTTGGAAGGATCACCTCATCCTATGTATTTCATATATTTATTTATTTGATTTATATCACACTTTTCTCCTGAATGGGACTCTTATCAGTTCATATCTGCTGGAGGACTGTTTCAAATTATTTTGTATGTTTCTGTATTGTTTCTATTTCCTTTGTTTTAAAAGATTAAATTGCTTTAAAGTGTTTCTAACCAGTTTTTCTATTCCACTGAGATTGCTTATGATACGGGATAGGATATAAATGTTTTAACAGATAATAAATATGAGCTGCTTACTGATGAGCAGATCTGCTGGTAAATGTGGAGCTTCATCCTGTTATTTGAACTGGCAGGTTATAGCCAGGCCTGCAAGCTAAGGGTGGGAAGAATGTTAGAAAATATTTAAAAACAAAGCCCTGCTGAAAAACATGGTTTTTGAGTGTCAAGAGACTCTGACAAGAAGAATGGTTCACTGATGAGAATCTTTGCAGTTTGGAGTGTATTCTGAACAAAATTTGCACATGGTTGATCTGTGCAGAAAACAGCATTTTCTGTGCAGGAAACAGATTTTTCTATGCAGAACATATTTCTATACATAAATATTCTCTCTTGCACGAAAGAAGCTGTGTCTTGTAAGAAAATGCTATCACTGGGGACTTGTTCAGTTCAAAATTCACACATGGGTATTTGCATAGCAAAAAAAAAAATCTATGCAGACAATTACATATTTCATGCAGAAGATTATATTTCTATGCAAGAATATTGTTTTCTGAAGATAAATTCTGTTTCCCATGGAAAGGAGTGTTTTCTGTGCAAAACAACCAAGTTTTGCGAAGAGTAAGTCCTGAACTGAAAACTAGAGAAGAGAATTGGTCCAGGAGGTAGGAGACATTGATTTAGTTTGTAAAGGAGAAAGAGGGCTATGAGCATGTGGATGATAGAGTTAAACTGGTATATCACATAAAAGGAAAAAGAAATTAATTATATTATACCATTCCAGGGCTGGGGCGGGGAAGGGGGGAAGGGATGAAATACAAATGTAGTATGTAATTTCCATGTATAATCAATAATTCAAATTTTTAAAAAACGGTTTTGAAAACCATGTGGGTTTCTCATAGCTGGGAAAAAATTACTAAAATTACATATTGCTTCTTTTGAGAACAAATGTAATGAAGAATTATATCCCTACTGCAAGCAGATCTGCTTCCAAAGAAGAGCTGAAGAAAAGAAGGGCCAAATCGGCTGTCCACGTTCTGCTGTTTCAATCAGCCCCAATTCCGAGTGTGATTGATTGATGAAGGATTCAACTGCCCCTCCACTTGCGTGCCTTTGCTGAAAGTAGACTATCAAGAAATTTGAATGAATTATCACCAAGGGCTGACAACAAGCCTCTCATTGAACAGCTGATATTAACTGTTGTGGCAGAGACAAGGTCAACGTCAGTCTTTTTGACAGCATGCAACATTTTAGTGCCTGCCACTAACACTGCTGAAGAAAAGCGCTCTTTTCTGAGCTTTCATTTAGCACAGCTGTGGCTTCAAGAAGGGTTTTGTAGGTGAAAAACCTACATGAAGGTACAGCGGGTAGGTACAGCACTTTAGCCTGGGAATAATAAGGATGTAGTAGACAGCTACAAGAAAGAAAGGTCATATATTTTTCCCCAGCTGCTAAGGGTTAAAGTTAGCATAATATTACCAAAGCTTAAATGGCATTTTATAACTCTGAGACTCTATGACTAAAGTTCTTGATGAAACTGGAGGTAAAATACTATGTCTGGAATACAGACAATTACAAGTTTGAGGGAATAAAATTCTTGACATTGTATTTAAGGATTCAGCGACTAGACTTTATTTTCTACAAAATCCATTTTCTATCTCTCTAATAATCATTTTGACACTGCACTCTTCAAATCCTGTAGGCAGATGACAATGACATAAATTAAAGTAATTCTGTAAGAACATAGCGCATAATTATCACATGCTACTTCTGTACAAAGAACTTTTTTTGTGCACAAGTTACTTTTTTGTGTTGTTTGTGGGCTCATGCTTTACCACTTACCAGTGAAGCTGATGGCTCTTTTGTTGGTGGGGAAAACAAACCCACTTTTTTAAAGGAGATGTTAGGGATGTTGCGCCTATTTTGGGGGACAGATTCAGCACCTTGCATACATCCTTTGAACTAAAGTGCAGCATGGATTCACTGCCCTAGTGAGACTAGAGTCACCAGCCTTCACTGCAGCTTACTATCCTCACTAGCCAGAATATCCAAGGACCAGCAGAACCAAAACTAGGTCAGCTGGAGCTACCCTGAATCTAATTCCTGCCTAGGGTAGGGATGCTGGAAATTACTTAGGATTATCCTATCTTTGGACCAATGCTGAGGAGGTGGGATGTGGAGCAGCCCAGTTCATCCTTTTTACATGTCTTCTCTGCCCACTTCCTTACCCCCTACAGAGCGTATTCTCATGGATCATTCTACTGGCAGATATCTGAGATCAACTGGCAGAAGATGATTCTGTCTTGCAGAAGGCTATTTCTGCCAAAGCAACAATATTTCTGCTGACAGAAGAAACTTGAACTTGATTTTACCCACCCACATCTGGTGCATCTATGACCTGAGATTGCACTGCTGCAAAGTTTCCTAGACAGTACTTCAGCATTTCTAACATAGTCACTACTCTGGAGACTATATAGATGTGTTCTAGCTATGCCTCTGGCGCTATGGAGACCAGGTTTGAAGCCCTCCTCAGGCACAGAAACCCACTTGGCGACTGTGGGCAAATCACACATGCTCAGCCTCAGGGGAAGGCAAAGGCAACCCCCTGCTGAACAAATCTTGCCAAGAAAACCTCATGAAAACCTCTTAGGATGACTGTAAATTGGAAACAACTTGAAAGTACACAACAAGAACAATTTCCTCTCCCTTTTTCCATTTCCTCTCTTTGTCCTCATCTTACTTAGTTGCTGCAAACTGAGTGTGAGGTACAAAAGTAGTTTGCATTCAATTAACTCAGTTGGGGGAAGAGGGCATCTTGACCTTCCCAGAAAGCTCAGGCAAAAGCAAACTGCTGCAGCCTCTCCTAGCTTATGTGTTCTTCCTCGTTAATAACTTACTAGTTTACTAATTTGACCACACTATCATGTTGCTTGCTTTTGCATGTCCTGCCTTTCATCAGTGAAATGTTGCAGGGTGTCCTATGAAATATTTCTTCATTTCCTTACTGTTGAAATTAACTAGTAAACCAGACACTGATCAAACTTTGACACTTGGATCAGACGTATAACATTGTTCTTCTACTTTGAGAAAAGAGAAGAAATTATTGGTTTTCCAGTGAGCTGTTATTTCAGAATTCTATCAAAAATTACAAATTCACTTTCACTAAGATACCACTGAGCTATGAATTAAGAGCTCAGATTTACAGTGGAAAGAATCATTTACATTTACAATGGAAAGTAAACTCTATTTTGCATTTTATCTACTTCATCTTTCATTTAACTTTGGGTAAATTATACTATGTAAGAGCACAGCAGACATTCGTTTATTTATTTTCTGCTTTTCTCCCATAAGGGACCCAAAGCAGCTCATACCCTGCATTAAAATAATACAACTAAAAACATTCTGAAATATAAAAATTTAAAAAATGAATTACAAATGAAAAATACAAAAATGAATTGGAAATCAGTTGAAACATTAGGTTAAAACAATTGATAGCACCAACAATTAAAACTTACCTGTTCTACCAACTAGTTAAAAACTGAAGGCCTGTTTAAATAGAAGGTCTTGACCTGCCATTGAAAGGACAGTTGAGAAGGGGCCAACTGAGCCTCCCTTGGCAGATAGTTCCATATCCTGGAAGAGCCACTGTGAAGGTGGTGGGACCAAAACAAAGCCCTACCCTGAAGATCTTAAAACTTGGGTAGGCTCATAAAGTCATAGGCCCTTTTCGTACAGCATTTGCCATACAAAAGAGGGCCTGGAGCATCGCATGATTGCGAGGAGCGATCTGCACGACGCACTCACAATCGCATGATGCTCCAGGGGTCAGCAGGGGCCAATAGCGCACCTTTTCATTTTTGGCTTGAAGTCGAAAATGGTGTGAGATCGCGCATTGCTCCTGGGCCCCATGTGCACCTACCTAGCATGCGGAGCCTCTGGAGCTGGGCCAGTGGCGCTTCCTGCCCCAGTGCAGCCTGGGAAGGTCCCAGGCTGCACTGTGGAAGGAAGAAGTGGGGCTCTCGCACGAGCAGGCAGCTCATGCAGAGCTGGAGCAGCAGGGAAGGGAGAGCCTTTCAGCAGAGGCTGCTCGCGTGATCCCCGCACCCCAGTGCCAGAACAAGGTAAGGTGCGGAAAGAGCCATAGCCAAAGGCCTGTACAAAGATAGTGAAAAATAATTTTCATCAAACTGAAAGAGTTCATCAGAAACTTACTGTATCAGACTAAAAACCCTCCAAAGCAAGTGCCCACTTAACCATCCAGTTTTTTACACCTTACAAGAATCATGGGGAGTATTCAAATTAGACATGGGCCTCTTCTATCAATAGAAATGTCCTTCTGCTAGAATTACAACCAGATCCCATTGATGGATTGAATTTAAGATAGAGTAAAACTCCTATTTTCCCACAGTGACTACTACATGCATTGGGGAAGGAATGCAACTTTTATAATAGGAATGGCTATCTTGGCCCTAAGTATGATTCTAGAAAAGAAGAGAAAGATTTGTCTTAGACATTTTGCTGTCCGGAGTCGTGCAGCATGTGGCAGCTACCACCCACCCACTCAAAGATAAGATGTATAATACTATAAGCCAATCAAGTTAATTCTGACAGCTGATGTCTAAGATCCCACAGGCATCTCTCCCCACTACTGGTGTTAAAAATACAGACATAAGAAGTTAAACAAGTAACAATTTGCTGCAACTTTGTGACATCCAAAATCTGCCATCTCTGATGGCAACTTCCCTCTGATTAATTTTATAAGTAATCATAAGTAGAAGCAAGCAGATGAATGTAGAGAAACAGACTCCTACAAAAGAAGAAAGCAGGGACTGGTGGCAAGAGGCCAAGGGAAGCAAAGGAGCTTACGGTGGAAGAACAGACTTTTTTTTTCCAGAGCCAGCCCTCCAGATTTGTGAGTTTGCCATCTGCAGCACAGGAATAAACAAGAGGGAAAGCCAGAACTGTGAGGGCAATTAAGATTTAGATCCATATCCAGAGAAGAGATAGTCACATGACCAGTATATGGAAGGAGCTGGAATGTATCTTTATTTAAAACAATGAGACAGAGGTTTGTTTTTAAAGAGGTTGATAGTCTTAATTTGTATTATTGACTGAATACAGATCTCAGAAAGAATGCTTGCATGGATAAAACTAGTCAGGGCAGAAGTCATATTGCAATATTTCTTTGTAAGATGATCAGGTGAGATTGGCTGGCTTCTTACCTTATAGGGGAACATTACCATAACTAACATAAAAACAAGAGCTGTCTGTCTGTTTATCTTTCTCTTTGACAGCAGATGTGTCAAAAAAGCAATAGAAAAACCATATAGATTCTATCAGAGGCTGGGAACAATTCTTTTGGCAGGTACATCTGGCAGTCCAGAAGTTACACCAGGATCACATAGAACTGTGACTCATTTCTTAATACAGTCAAATTATGAAAAAGAGCTATGGGGAGCAGTGACACAAATGCTTAACCACAGCTGTCCTGGCATTCATGGTAGAAATTTGTAAAGAATGTATATTTTGAACCATTTTTTTGTAATCTTTGCTATGGTATGATGGGGAGAATAGGGAGGCAAGGGCCTTTTTTTTTTTTTGAAAGGTCAAACATATTATCCAAGCCTCTGTTCCTGTTCTAAGTATACATTTTAAATTATTTTCCATGATACGTTTTCTTACCCTTCTCCTGTATTATCTCAGGCTGTTCAGAGATGGAATCCAATTTCCAAAAGATTGAGGTGAATATAAAAGTAATGTTTTTTATAAAAAAAACAATTCCTGAACAATAGTCAGCTTCAGAATGTTACTATTAATATTCTGGTGTTGTAGTTGGAAAGTGTGAATCGGGGCTGACAGACACTGTCTTAGCCAACATTGCCTTGTGATTTCTCAGTTGTGGTGGGATTTGAAATGTCATTTCTGGTTTCTAAGCTTGAAAAATTATTCACTAATCTGGACTGTCTACAAACATTTGAAGAAAGTGAATGGATTCACATGATGGCTTAGGCTCCATTCCTGTGCACACTTATTTAGGAGTATGTCTGACAGCAGGGATGTAAATCTGTTGATATATGCATGCATGAACAATTTCAAACATTATCTTCTTACTGGAAATTTTTGTACATTTGTTGTTTGTATTTGGGGAGGGTTGCATTTCTGGGCCTTTTTGGTAAAAAATGAAAATAAATAAATAAAAAATGTGGTTCATGGATACCTTTCTTCAGCAAGGGTGAAAAAAATGTGAATACTCTTTACATCCTTACTGAGCATTATTTCTGAATAAACCTGTGCTGGTTTGCACTGTTAACAGACAAGTGAAAATGGTTGTCCATTCTTGCTCACTATCTGCTGCAAATACAAATGTCTCATTTACATTATAAATTAAACTGCCCAAATTTATCTCTATGACAGGTAAAAACTATTAAACCATGTATTGATTTTTTTTCCTCCTGTTCATCAGACCCAGTTCAGGACTTTTTAAATGTCAAATGTTAGAACCAGATGTGCATACAAATCAAAATTCAGTTAATATGTGTCTTCTGTTTTAAGTGATCCATAAATTATGTATTCCTTATCTTCAGCTACACCCTTAACCAAATTATTATTCAGCTGGAAACTGGGGACAATTTGTAGTTCACTTTTCATGGTATGTTCTCAACAGCGATGTGGCCAGTAAATTCCCTGATGTAGAATAAAGGCTATAACAGAAAGACACCCCATGCTTCAAGCAAAATTTATTTTAGAAAAAGAAAAACCGAATCCTTGAATCCTCAAATCCTGGGTAAGGATTCGAGATTCACAAATCTGAAATATGCTGAAATATGCAAACCGAATCTGTCGAATCCGCCAACTAAATAGATTGTTGGACACCGAGACGCCTGAAAACCTGGGAGACCATACATACAGGGGAAGATAGTAAGTAGAGTGAGCATTTCCCTTGAAGTAATAATGGCCTTTGCTAACAATTTTACAAATTACAGCTGGCCTTGTATTCTAAGAAATTTAAATTGAACATTTCATATTTAAGGTCAGTATTTGACTGGAAGCTACAGGCTTGAGATTTCAAGGACAGCTGAAACATTCCTTTGCATAACTCCCTTGCAAACCTCTTTCAGACACAATTCTGGGGATTGGAGTTTTACAAAGTGTCACAGAATTCTCTGATGAAGTGTCCTGGTGCATCATCAAACTACAAACCCCAGAATGCCAGAAGGAGAAAATCCAGTTTTGACCTGGATTATGTCTGTACTGTAGTAAGTGTCACTGTTTACACAGGCAGGAAAATGTGGGATTAATGCACATTTTCCTGCCTGTGTAGAAGGGCCTTCCTGTCATTTTCAATCTGGGGAGATCCTGAGGCAAAACTAGGACAATTGTCTTGGCCAGATTTCTTCAGAGGGAGGTTTGTCTTTGCCTAGGCTTTTGCTAAGGCTGAAAGAGTGTATCTTGCCCAAGATTATCCTTCTTTCCCTTGTTTTTTAAACTCTTTTTAAAAAAAGGATTCGAAAGATTTGAGATTCGTGAAATTCGTGGATCCCCAGAACCTTCCAGGGAATCGTATCCAGATTCAGATTCAGAAAATTCTGGATTCATCCCATCCCTAAGAAAAACACAGCTGAGACATGTAGAAAAGGGACAGCTTTGTTTTGTGTTTTTGTATGTGTGTGTGTATGTGTAATGAATCTCTCTCTGTATCTGTATCTGTGAGCAACTGCAACTCTATTTCTGTCTCTGAATGTAATCTTGTTGTTACCCGGTTTCTCAGGGGTCCTGGGAAGAATGCCCAAATGCCCAAATATTAACACAAAATTGGGGAAATTAACTGGAGCAGACTCGATGGCTAACTAGAGGCAGGGTAACTTTAGCAGGACCTTTTGCCCTATGTATACAGCGTCAGACCAGTGAGCCAAACAAATTGCAGAGTAAACCAATTAATGTTTTATTGAAAAGTAAACAAATAAGACAAACAATCACACCACTAACTAAATAGGAAATAGGAAAATGAGAATGAATTTTAAAAACAGGCAATACGACCTGATCATGTAGTACTGAACAGCTGAAGAAAATGAGACTTAGTAGGATTCCTCGGGGAGCTTGCTATACAGACTGGCAGCAAGGCGGGGTGAAACTCAAAAGGTGGCTCTCTCAACTATCAGAACTAGGGGCTTTTATAACAAAATTGTGCCTGCGATCCATGTCATAAACTTTGAGAACAAAGTTAACTTTGAAATGCACCGAAAGGCTTAGAAGTGGATCAAAACATCCGTGGTAGACCAATCATGCAGCACAAGTGCCAATTGACGGACACTTTTTGTGGTCTTGTTATTTATGGGCGCGAATCAGGTATCTTGTGAGATGAAAGGAATAGGTCATCCAGATCCCGGAACAACAACGAAGGCTTTGAAATGCCCGCCTAAGAGAGGGGAAGTTGGAATTCCCGTCATTAAACGGCTGCTCCTTGTGTCTGTGTTTCCTCGGGACCCTTGCAAACACATGAGCCAGGGTGCCATGGAAAGGTCAAATTATTTGATATCACAAAGGGATATTTAGTGCTATCAAAGTTTATGCCTAAATCATAGTTACACTGTGGCAGAGCAAGCAGCTTCCACAGTATGCAAGTGGTGATAGACAAAAGAACTAAGTACCCCTTTCTCCACTATCTCCCAAATTGCCCTCCCCCTTTTTTTCCAGAAATTATGTACCTGGACTCACATGGCGTGGCTTCAGGGGAGGGCAGTATTTTGATAGCCTCCTTGAGAGAAACCAGGGTGCCTTTTGGCTCGCTGTGGGCATTAGAATGCTGCATTTGAAGGTGGCAAAGCCTGAGCTCATATAGAGCCTGGTTGCCCTTCATGGGGTTCTTTGATTGTTGTTTCTCAGACTGAGTGGATCACTGATAAGAGTCTTGGCAGACCAGGTCCTTCTATGGATTTGCCCTACTATTTTAATGAAAGTTTCTGTTTTGTTCTTTTGACATTCTTCTGTTGTGTTAATTTCTTTTGGTTACTGACTGGCAGAATACATGGAACCAGCACTACTTTGGCAGACAGGGAAGAGGAAAATGTGATTAGTATTTGTATTGTTATATGTCTGCATGTGGTAGTGTGGTGGTGGTTTATTGATGGACTTGACCTTTTTAGTTTTTCCCCACAATTGTGGCAGTTCAGATTTGGGCAGAGGAGTCACCTAACTCCTCTGTCTATTTTTGGTGTGATAATATGACTGCTATCCATATTATTCATTCGATGTCCTCCAAGATCATGCATTTTGTTAAGGCCTTTGTTTTCCAATGTCTGTGCTATAATATCTTGTTTATGGCCCTTCATGTGGTTGGTATGGATAACGGGATAGCTGATGCCATTTCCTGCCAGTAGATGCGGTGCTTCAGATAGCTGGCCCCTGGACACAGTGTCCATTCCTATTCTGATGTCTGCAGATCTATGCAGCCTCGGAGGGGTGAACTTGTCTGAAGTATTAGTCTCCCCCTAGGTTCAAGCACTAAGGGGGGTTATCAGAATGCTAGAAGGGAGATTGAGCAGTTCAGGGTAGTTAACAGGCTTCTTGGCTTATTCCTGTTGACCACATCATGCAGTACAGTGTTTTTTTAAGGGGCAGAGAGCTGACTACACAGTCCATCAGGATTAAACTGTCAGCTTTGGCTTTTGCTGCTGGTTACTTCAGAGGACAGGTTGCAGATCAACATAAGCCCTTATCCCCAGATGTTCTAAGGGGGCTAGTAAGCACATGACCTGTTATCTGTAGTTCTGTTAATGAGGCTGTACTTTGCATGTGATGGCACTGACTGCATTCTTTGAGGCTTTGCACGTTAGTGAGTTAGTTGTATCAGTTAAAGGGGATAATTCAGTCAGAGAACATTTCCGCATGACACTCTTATAGAGCGATGATTCCACTTTCAATCTCCTATGTAACCTTCAACCTTCTATGGAATCCTGGGGTTTGCAGTTCTGGGAGGGACCGGCAAACTCCAGGATTCCATAGGAGGTTGAAAGTGGAATCATCGCGCTATAGAGTGACGTGTGAAAATGTTCAGAGCTGTGGTCTTTGGGAACTTAACTGTATAGAAGGAGCATGTAGTTTTAAGGATTAGACACTCCAAGACTGACCAGAGAGGGATGGGGGTAACAATCAAGTTGGGCTGGTGTGTTGACCTGGCTTTATGTCCAATTCATGCTCTGCAGCATTATGTACATCTCAGGAAGGTTAGACCTGGGTTCCTTTTCTGCCATGTTGACTTTTTACCACTTGCTAGATAACACTTTGGGATGGTCTCGAAGGCCCTGCAGACCTTGCACCGCAAGGGGGGGCTAATTTTGGCATCCATATCTTCTGGATTTGAGCTGTTGCTACGGATTTTGTAATGAGTTTGGGCCTACAATCTATCCAACACAGTGGACACTAGATATCCCCTGCTGTGACGAGGTCCGTGTATCCTCCTAAGTTTTGATAGCATTTCAGAATACTAACATTTTTGTCCTCTGTCTTTTCTTTTAGATCCTATGTGCTGCTTAATGAGATGACAGATCATCATCTGCAACCATTGTATGGTTTACTGGGTGATGCACCTGACCCAAAGTTGTCATTTTTAGCTACTACTAGTAGCTTGGAAGAAGACGCCTTTAGTAGAACATTATATTGCCTTTTTGGTTTGAGAAGCACACTGGGCCTCTTCAACATGTTTTAGTCATTCACCTTAGTGAGAATGACTTGGGCTTGCTAAAACAGAGAAAAGGTCTCTTAACTAATCTTACAAATCTTAGTCTAATATGACATTCTTATTTACAGGAAAAGATATATCTTAGGTCATTGTATGTCATAAATATTATCTGCTTTAATTTGTCCTTCTTTCTGTGTCTTGGCTGTTCTCACTGGTACCCATGGAAACCAAATCATATGCTATACACTGACAGAAAGATATAAGAAACAGGGCAAATAGCATTTCAAAATAATCACAGCATTTGATAAAATATTCAACATATAAAATAAGTGATGTTAGGCAGAATATTCAGGAAAAATCCCCACAAACAACAGAATTTCAGACAAATTCAGGCTGCACTGCGGAAGGAAGAAGAGGGGCTCTTGTGTGAGCAGGCAGCAGCTGCGGAACTGAAGGAATCGGGACGCAAGAGCCTCTTGCTAGAGGCTGCTCGCATGATCCCCACAACCCAGCTCTGCAAAAAGGTGAGCTGTGGAAAGGGCCAGTATCATTATTATGTGTAATAAACATCTCATAGTACAATGAATGAAAGAAGCTAGATATTTATTCCCTTTTATTTTAGCCCTCTGATGGTCTGTTCCCTCTTAAAGAAGAAAATTCATGAATCACAATAATTCATGAATCACAATGGATTCCTGGGCGTGTTTGTTGTGAGCATTCAAGTAATTTTGAATTAAAAAGACTCTAAGGTAAAGAGCCTATCATGAGGTTTTATTAGCAATATTTGTTCAAAGAGGGTTGCCATTGCCTTCAACTGAGACTGAGACAGTGTGACTTGTCTATGGCCACCTCATGAGTTTCTGTGGCTGAGTGGGGATTCAAACCCTGGTCTCCCAGAGTCTTAGTTCAATCCTCAATCCATTGTACTACTCTGAAACAATCTTTGGTAGGTTAAGAAAAACTGTTGAACAAAGAGGAATGCCTTTTATTTATGGTCTTCTGATGATACAGAAATCTCATAGGAACCATATACAGCTGTCTGACTGGGGAGAAAGAAAACAGAACAAAACGTGTTGACAGAAAGTTCTTAGTGATGTATGGAGCCTAATGACCAAATATGTTACTATTAACCCAGAGCAAGTATGGTGTAATGGCTAGACCTGAGAGATGCAGGATCTACATCTAAGGCAGCCAGTGAAATTCACTGATCTTGAGCTGGTCCATCATGCTCTATTTTAGCTAGGACTGCATCACAAAGTTGTGAGGATAAAGTAGAGGAGATGAAAGTCATGTATGCCACCTTGAGCTTATTGGAATAAATAAAAGATGTAAATGTAATTAAGAAATAATAATCAAGAGGTATAATTTTGAGGGAATGAAAATATAATTTCTTGATAAAGACAGCATCACACAAATAATTTGAAGATCAAACAAGAACAACCTTGTTGTAAATTAATTGCTCAGAATCTCCTTTGAAAACAGCATAAACTTCTTGACATTATTTACTATATACAAAGCAGTACACAATAGCATATTCCATATCTCAACTGCATTTCCCAGGTGCAAGCTCAATTTATTTAAATGACACATATAAAAACAAAAATGCAGCTTTTTCATAGGTGACAGTTAATCTGCTTCTTACTAACTTTATACTCATTTTGTGATGGTAGGTAGAAAGTATCTCATCATAACCTAAAAATGAAAGGTTTTAGTAGCAACATTTTACAGTTCATCACTGCCCTGTCTATTCAAGCTATATTTGAAATTAAGCATAGATTTCAGATAGATCATAGGCTGCAATCCTTTTAATACAATGCTATATGTACGGAATGTCCAACAGAGTTATGTTTTATTGCCTTCCCATCAAAAGCAAACAACAATTAGCCTTTTTTGCAGGTTATTGTTGTGATTTGGCTAATCATGATGAAAGGGGCAAAAGGATATGTATTCAGCCCTGCTTGCAAAGCTGTGTCATTCTTATCCCTCCATTGTCACTTGTTCTTCACAAAGTTGGTTTGAAGGTACTTCAGTGCTTGAGGTGGAGGTGGAGGTGGTGCCCTTCCCTACTGAAAGGAAGAGAGGTGGCAGTTGAACTTCACTTTGACACTAGAAATGAGGACGACATCCTCTACCACACCCTGAAGGGAGTTGCTTCATTAGGGGGTTCTCTGTTGGCTGTCTTGTATTGGCATTCAAACACGAGGCTGTTGTGTTGCCTTCTTCACACTTCACAGAAACAACTGGTTTGCTGTGTGTAATGATAGTTATGGCCCTGTTTCTGCCTGGTTCTGTTCTATTATTCCACTTTCAACATTCTGTGGAATTATGGGGCTTGTAGTTTACTGAGGCCAAAGAGCTCTCTGGCTGAGAATCCTAAATGCCCCTCCCTGAACTACAAACCCCAGCATTCCACAGGATGGTGAAAGTGGAATAATAGCACTATAACAGTGTAGTGCAGAAAGGCCCAATGTGACTACTTCTGGGGAGAGGAGGGAATCATTCAATGTTGCCCTGCCTAATTTTGATTATTTTTAGGGATGGGATGAATCCAGAATTTTCCAAATCTGAATCTGGGTATGAATCCCTGGAAGGTTCTGGGAATCCACAAATCTCACAAATCTTGAATCTTTTGAATCCTTTTTTTAAAAAAGAGTTTAAAAAGCAAGGGAAAGAAGGATAATCTTGGGCAAGACACACTCTCTCAGCCTTAGCAAAAGCCTAGGTAAAGACAAACCTCCCTCTGAAGAAATCTGGCCAAGACAATTGTCCTAGTTTTGCCTCAGGATCTCCCCAGATTGAAAATGACAGGAAGGCCCTTTCTACACAGGCAGGAAAATGTGGATTAATCCCACATTTTCCTGCCTGTGTAAACAGGGCCACATACTATAGTACAGACATAATCCAGGTCAAAACTGGCTTTTCTTTGCATAGCTCCTTCTGACATCCTGGGGTTTGTAGTTTGATGATGCACCAGGACACTTTGTCAGAGAAGTCTGTGACACCTTGTAAAATTCCAAACCCCAGAATTGTGTCTGAAAGAGGTTTGCAAGGGAGCTATGCAAAGGAATGTTTCAGCTGTCCTTGAAATCTCAAGCCTGTAGCTTCCAGTCGAGTACTGACCTTAAATATGAAATGTTCAATTTAAATATCTTAGAATACAAGCCCAGCTGTAATTTGTGAAATTGTTAGCAAAGGCCATTATTACTCCAAAGGAAAACCTCACGTATTTACTATTTTCCCTTGTAGGTATGATGTCCCAGGTTTTCAGGTGTCCCAGTCTCCCAGGTTTTCAGGCCTTTTGGTCTCCCAGGTTTTCAGGTGTCCTGGTCTCCGTGGTTTTCAGGCGTCCTGGTCTCCAACTATCTGTTTAGTTGGCAGATTCAAAAGATTCGGTTTGCCTATCCTGGCACAGGGATTCAGATTTGCAAATCTCAAATCCTTAACCAAGATTCGAGGATTTGGTTGGCTCATCCCTAATTATTTTCCTCCAGCAGCTCCTGTCCCCATTCTATTCTGCTCAGGACTCCCCGCTCCCAAAATCCCACCATCTTCACAGAAGTAGTAGGGACACAAGTGGCACCAAGTAGGAAATAGTTTCCTTGCATGAGCTTCCTTAAGTTATCTTACCTTGGCTTGTCTGCCAGATGTATGAGTTGAAATACATTAGGAGCATTTGTATGTATGAACTAATATTTTGCTTTAAAAAAAAGAAGAGATTCTATCAAGCTGTGCCAATCTCTATTCAGGGGATATTGCCCAACATCTGCTATGATATAATCATATTATGGTGTGATAATTATTACATTTTTTTAAATTGAATTAAAAACATGATCAGAGCAAAACATCTCAATAAATGTGTTTTAATAATACACCTTTCATATGGTACAACTGTGTGCATATTTGTAAAAGAGTAACCCTCAATGAGTTCTTACTCCACTGAAGGATATAGGCCCTTTCCGCATCTGTCTTTTTCGTGGAGGTGGGGGATGGCGTTTGCACAAGCAGCCTCTTACACGAGGCACTCTTTTCAGGGCTCCGTCGTCCCGCTGCTGGCTTGCCGGTCGCGCGAGCACTGCGTGAACACCCCGTCCCTTCCTACCACAGTGCAACCTGGGAATTGCAGGCTGGTGCTGAGGCAGGAAGCGCGACCAGCCCGCTTCTCTGACACACCACAGAGCAGGTAAATGTACGAGGGCCCTGGGGGCCTTGTGAGACCGCGCAGCATTTTCGGCTTCAAGCCGAAAATAAAAATACATGTGCGGTTCGCATTAGGCTCATGAGCATTGCGTAAATGGCAGTGCATCATATGGATCGCCACTCCCATTTACACGACGCTGAAGGGGCCCTCTCGCAAAAGAAACTGCATGTGAAAAGGGCCTCAGTCTTAGCAAGTGATTACAGCCATAGAACAGAATCATATTGCTAAACCCATTGAAATGATGGCTGGCATCCTATTGCATATTTACAATGTCATAGGCCCTTTCCACATGGGAGTGGTGAAATGCTGGGAAACAGGGTGGCGCACCCGGGAATGGAGCTTACCTTGATCCGTTGCCGTGGGGAGCAGTGTGCATTTGCTGCTCTACACGGCGGCGGCGGCGGCGGTCGGCAGCTCCCGGCAGTGCCCACAATGGCGGCTGGTGGCTTCCAGCGGCTCTCTGCCAATTGGAGAAGCGCACCAGCCAGAAGCCTGCCTCCGGGCAGCTCTGCAGGAACACGCTTGTGCACCCCTGCAATTCCCCATGGGGCGCTGCAACGGACTAGCGCACGTGTGTTTCATAAAGAACACCCCTGTAGGGGGTGAGGTGGGGAAACCCCACATTTCTAACTGCCCTAGCGCACCCCATGGTGTAGATGACCTCCAGGTGAGGTCATCCTACCCTGTGTTACCCCGTGTTTCCCCCCCGTGTGGAAGGGGCTATAGAGTGGACTTACAACATCATAAATGTTGAGATTTGTGTTTATGGTCATTGTACCATTGGCTGAAGCTTATTTTCTGTATTTATCTACTGTGTAACTTTGTATCAGTACTAAGGAGTTACATATTTCAACACCTTTCTATAGTTGATAGATCATCTTAGTAAATAAGTTTATTCACTGGGGAGATCTTGGTGCAAAAATCATATCCTCAAAGCCTGGTGAACAATATTTGGCATGGGCTAATTCTCTGTTTTGTTAACACAAGGCTTCTAATTCGGAAGGGGAAAGAAAGAGGAAGAGACACCATGTGAACCAGTACAATGTATCTTTGAGCATTAATAAATTGTGGTGTAGACAAGACCTTTGTCAACTAATATAGTGGGCCCTCACATCCACTACAGTTAGGAGCACAGGACTCCTCCAAAAGTGGGGGAGGGAAGCAAACATCAAAATATATGTGTGTATGTCTGTAGGAATGGGCCAAGGCATGGTGGAGAGAACAGGCATCCAGGGTCCAAACCAGGTCAGGGAACAGAGATAGAAAGAGGTCGGCATGAGGGTCAGCATGAGGGTCCTATGCTTCCTGTCTCATATCCATCTCTTTACTTGGGTGTGGTCGGGCATTGCAAGAGGATTTGGGATGATGAGAAACTGGGCTGCTATCTGTGCTGAGATGGCTAGGCAGCAGCTGGTGGTGGTGGAGAAGGAGGTCCAGAGGTAGGTTGTTAAATGGCTGTGTGACCTGATCAGAGCTGCTGAGAGGGAAAGTTCCCTTGAGAAAGAAGTGCTTGGGAGGAACAGGGGTTGGAGAAACTTGCAAACAATCAAATCCATGAAAGTTAAACCTGCAAATGTGGATTGCTGACTGTACAGCCAAGAGAGCTAGGGTTTCTCAAACACAATAGGCTGGGATTTGACACGGAGCTGAAGGAAACTTATTCAAGCTTCACTTTCCTGTTGTCCTTTTTTTTTTAACACAAAACCAGAAATTGTACCAAACATGAAGCCAGTGTATCAATTCACACAGCCATTCTCTTGGGAAATTCAAAACACAATATGGTTGATCATTAGAAGCATTGTCTTAATGCCCTCTCTCACATCCCAGAATAGTTTTCAGCATCTGACAAGGTTTCTACATTTAACAAAAACAAGCAGCAATATGAGCCGTGCATTGAAAATTGATTTGACTGTGACCTGATGCAAGCTGCTTAGCATG
Source organism: Iguana delicatissima (assembly GCA_948472985.1). Taxonomy (NCBI): domain Eukaryota; kingdom Metazoa; phylum Chordata; class Lepidosauria; order Squamata; family Iguanidae; genus Iguana; species Iguana delicatissima. Next base: position 129,770 of record CAOKZL010000004.1, read on the forward strand.
TGATGGCTTTGAATTTGTTGTGCATTCAAAACCATTTGGGGGCAATGAAAATCTGTCTAAAGGAGTTATTAGCTGCATTTAAGAACTTGCTTAATCCTGAAGCCAGATTTTATTATAGTCTCTTATAAAGTTCTTTAGCAAATTCTTTGCTTTCAATAGTAGATTTGAGCTGCTTCCTGTCTCCCTGTCTGTTATTGTTCTCTCTCTTTCTCTCTCTTTCTGTATGTGTGTATGTGTGTGTGTCTGCATGCATCTTATGTTGACTTCACAAATTTGATAGGGTTTTCTTAGACAAGGTATACTCATGAACAATTTCGTCGATTCTTTTCTCTGCAGTATAGCATACAGCACCTGGTATTTGTTGGTGGTCTCCCATCCATGTTCTATCCAGAGATGACCCTGCTAACTTCCAAGATCAGATGGGATCTGGTGACTTTAGGGTATTTAGCCCATGTTATTCTTTTTACTACTTATTTTTATAAACATGTAATCTAATCATAATTTGTTACTGTCCTATCAAATATTCAAGGTGACATATATAGCATATAAAAGCAGATATACATTTTATTACATGAATTAAATAAAAAACAATTTAAAAATCATATAATTGCTAGATTGAATGTTGAGAGTGGGTTGGAATATAACCTATGATACATTGTGTTGTAGAGGCTTCTAAAAATAAAAGTTTACATGGTATAAAAGAGCACTGTCTATGTATTACAAGTTCAGTACAGAATGACTCACCTTTAGCTAAAATATGAATGGACTCATGATTGTATTTATAGATGCTTGTTCTCTACAAAGAATGGATCCACCCAAGAGAATATCAGCCAGTGCACATCACTTTGACACCAAATTACAATGAATAATTACACCTTTGTATTTCTTCTCTTTCCAAAGCCTTGTTCAGCTTCCTTTCAGATTGATGTACAATATTTACTCCTGTTGCTGACTCCAGCACTTTGTTCCATCTCATTAATTCAAAGAATAAGGAACATCAAGGAATATCAGGAACGTCATTAATCCAAGAACCATTTCTCTCTGCTTAACTCCTAAAGAGTTATTAAAGTTTTTTCTTTTTAATGCACTGGGTAAAATGGATAAAAATTCTGAAAATACAAAGGCACTTTTAAAATATATAGCTATATGGAGTATGAATAGGAAGGTGAAAACAGATTGTGGGGTAAGCTGTGGTTAGGTCTCTAGTTCAGTCTTTCATAGCTCTGAATGTGTTTATACCAACCATCTCAATCTCAGCAGTTTTCCCCTGGCTGTATTTTCAATAGAAAAGTTCTTCTCTTCTGCATAATTTTCATTATCAATTCAGCAAGGGGAAAAACATACTAGTTTTTTCTCTGTTTCAGACCCAATGTAAGAAGGAAAATCAGAGATACTTTTGTCTCACAATTCTTGTGTGTAACAAGAGAGCATGCATAAGACTGCCATTTTAAAAGCTTGATTAGGTAGACATTTCTAGATCTTACAGAAGTAATTCAACACCAAAATATTCTTGGGCAGCTATGAACTGTAGAGTATTAAAGACACAAGTGAAGTGCTAATACAGTTCACTGACTGGTTGATAATACTTTCTTTTGGAAGAATGGCCAACGTCTACAACAGAGATAAGATTAAGAATCCAATGGATAGATTATATTTAAATCCCTTTCTTCTGTGCAGCATATATGAAATTTCCAACTGCAATTCCAACCAGACATAGAGAAAACTTACTTTAAGCAAGGTTGATGCATTATCTCAGTCTAGACTGTGCTTGAAGTCCATCAGAACAAGTTCCAAGGCACAGCTATCAGAAACAAAAGGCTACAGTTGAAAGCTATCACTGATACCTAGTAATGAGAAAATAGCAGGCAGCTTCTACAGTGAGCTATTATTTTCCCCTTTTCCACTATATTTCTCTGTACATCCCTAAAAGGCCTCTCCTTTAGTCCTCTGTACATCTGAAAACCTTTTCTTCCTTTCTCTTGAAAGACCTTACTAAACAATGTAGATAGTGTCTTACCAAGCTGCAGTGACGGAAGAGAATTGCATGAATTTTAATAAGATTCACTTTTTTTTTGTGGTTGTTTTATACCTTTAAGTCATTTCTGACTTATGGAGACCCTTGGGTGAATCCAAGGATGTTTAGAGGATGTTTGCCATTACCTTTCTCTGAGGCTGAGCGATTCACAAATACTTCCCAGCTTTGGTGGTTCTCCTTTTCAGTGTAGCCCCATAAAATACAGTTCACAATGTTTGGTAAGTCCCCTTGGGGTACTGGGGTCTTCTGAGAAGCTAGGAAGAGGCTCTTGTGTCAGAACTTGCTCCAGCTATTTTGTGTATTGCCTTAAGATTCTAGGTAGGATCAGTAGAATTGTCAAAAACAATTTACACATCAATTGTAGAGGAACCACACTACCACTTTGTTCTCACTAAAATGAATCTATATATGAATTGAATGGGCTTCTCCATTCTTCTTCTGTGTCCTGGTTTTTCTTTTATTCCCTATTGTGATACTAAGGACTACAATGACATATTAAAACTACTAATAATGTCTAATGAACATTAGCGCTCAAAAGGCAGCATAATTATTCAGTGCATGCTGTGCAGCTGATAAAAATATAAAGGCTTCAACTAACGGCTTCTGTCCCACTCATGAAGGGCACAGTACACTATAAATGTGTCAGATTACTGATTTTTCTAACTGATATAGTAGAAAAACCAGACAGTAGTCATTGATTTAAAACATTATCAGCTGGAGAACACACCCTTGTCTTTCCCATTGATTGCTATTTTGGTTATTTTCCTTTGAGCTTATTTTAGAAAAAGAATACTGCACTTTTAAACACAAAATACCCTTGGGTTACTGATAACTGTTCAACTGAACTGAAACACTTTCTCTTACCCCCTTGATTCCATTGTTAAGGCCTTTTCAATAGCCCCTAAAGATCTCATCTCAACTTTATGAGAGGTTTCTGGTACAAGTAGAAGGACTTGACAGGTGTATACAGGATTAAGCAGTCTTTCAGGTAGCCTGGCCCCAAGCCATTAAGGTTTTTAAATGTTAATATGTGGTGGAGAAAATGTGAGATTTCAGCTGTTGTTGGATTGCAGCTCTGATCAGTCTCAGCCTTCATACCCAATGGTGGGAAATGATGGGAGATGCAGTCCAACAACATCTGAAAAACTACATGTTGCCATCTTTAGATTAATACCAGAGTTTGGAAATGTAGCATTACCAGTAACGATACAACCCATAAAACATTGTTTCGGGGATAGGGTAATGAAGGCATAATGGCATTCCTTTTGGAAGTAATGTAGTAGCTGGAAATAGATAGATAGATAGATGGATAGATAGATAGAAATAATTTAATGATCAATGTTTCCTGGCTGCTATTCCCAATATTTGGTGAAGGGGTAAAATTATTTTAATGAGGGGAATTTTTTTCTCTCATTTTAGACCAGATGATAGCTTTTTAGATAGCTCTTTTAAAAAAGAATTACACAATAATTTGCAGTGTAATAAATAATAGAGCAAGTTTCTAAAAAATAAAAATCTATGTAATATTAACAGGAACAAGCTAATTTGGGGAAGAGGCTCTATAATGAATTACATAAAGAATTACGAAGAAGTAACTTTCCCAACTCCAGTTAATACCAACTCATTTTGTTTATTTCAGTCAAATAAATTCCTTGTCAAGATTACTCACAGGATGTAACATTTAATAGCAGTCATTCTGATGTACCCTATAATTACTTACTAAATATAACAGGAACCAAACATATCTTTAACAAAGATGTATAAAGAAAATCTGCTAGAATATATCATTATCCTATGCAAAAGAGAAGAGCACCAAATACTGAAAACACTAAACTGTTATTTCTGCAGTAGCCAAGGCTGAAAATGTAACAATTACAGATAACCTCCAACGATTTCCTTTTACAGAGCAATATAAACAATTTGGTGTTGAAATCTTTATTTTTCTTAATACACAGCCCATCCATGATATAAGTTGGATTGAAATGCTTGCTCTCATTCAACTTTTTAAAATTAAGTTGTCTTTTTTATTGGTATTTCCTTTCTTAAACTGTCTATTACATGTTTCACTTTGATGCATGAGAAAGGAGAACCTTAAATTAAATCCAGAGGATTATCACTTTGCAAGTTAAAGCAGTGGTAATTTTAGCCTGGTTTATACTTCATATCCACTCAATTAACCTCACAGAGCTTTAGAACAAAAGTCAGCACAGTGTGGGCTATTTGAAAGGGGAAAAAGTGCCATCTTTATGTCAAGGCATGATAAACTCAGAGCATCCACTTTTAACTGGGGACAAGGTTCAAAATGAGGTGGAACATGAAAGAAATATGCAGGAAGATAATATCACCAGATATTTCAAAAACCTTCTTGTAGAGATGCTGTGTGATACTTAGAAATAGACGAACTCCCCCCTCCTCTCCTAGGGGTGGGTGTGAATTTTGTCCACTTTGCCTTTTGATCTGAACATTCCAGAGTATGCAGATTATTTTTAATAAAGTGAATGTTGGAGAACATGGAACACAGAGCTTTCAGTGCTTACTTCGAAAAGACTGTCTTGAATCTCTATCCAGTCATGTTTGATGTGCTGAATTAGAGGTCCCACCTCTTTTTGCTGACAAACTGAACATCTTTAACAGCTATGGGACAAGAAACTATAATGTGATGGATTGTTTGAAATATGATATTCACCTTACTGGATATAGCTGTCTCTACTTAATCAGACTGGTGCATTACATTTACAGTGCATTCCTAAGTCAAAGGTACATCAGGAAGAAGAAGTTAAGAACAGGTATTAGCCTGTTGGAGCAGGCTGATATGCCACTTTCTGCTGACAGAGAGGTCTTCTGGCACAACTACTCTAACTGCCAACTAAGATTAGCCAGCAGAGGAGAGAAAAAAGGCTTGAGAGGTGGCAGGATGTGAAAGGAGCCTATTATGCCAGAGTCAAATCTCCTCCAGCTCACAACTGCAGCCTCTACATTGTTACAGACCCTGTACAGGGTCAGGGTAGTTGTCCTTAGTTATTTCCTAGGCTGGGATTGGTTTGGATTCAACATAGCTTCAGTTTGTCAGAGTTCACCTCCCTGCCTATGCCTTCCTGCCAGCAAGGGGAAGAAGGCAATAGTACTCACCCAAGAGAAGGAGGCAGTGAGGGAGTGTCCAATGCGAACAATCAAGGAGAAACACTGAGCCGAGCCAAAGTTAAGGTCAACTCTAAAAACTCCAGAATGCTGAATGTCCATCCAAAAGGGTCAAGAGAGCCGGAACACAAGAGTCCCGGGCTTGAGTAGCAATTTGCTACAAGCAAACAGCAAGCCATGCCAACTGACTTATATGCAGACCAAAATAGGTGTTACTCCTCACTGTTCTGTTTACTCAGTCTTGCCCAAACGGCTTCCCTCTGAGCTGCTTGTTTCAGTCTCCTCCGTGATTGGAGGCTGGGGGGCAAAGGTGAATCTAATTCCTCTAAATCACTAATGGTCCCCTCCCCCACTGGCACTGGTTGTGGCAACTCAGTCTCAGCTTGTCTTTCAGCTGATGGCGGTGTTTCCAAGATAGTTTGGTCTATCACTGGCTCTGTTTCTGGCATAATCAATACTTATTGACCTCAGAGCCGTCATTTATCACACAGTTGGCCTGGTATCAGTTCAGTTGGTCTTCCTCCATCTTTGTGAGTCAAGCCTGGATTCTTAATGTGTTTAAGAACTTATGGAAAATATATTGTATTCCTTTATAGGTGGGAAAGAAATATAATTTTACATTTTTTAAAAAAATAGATGTGGGAGAATGCAAAAGAGCATCCATCCCTCTCTCCTGCAAACTTGAAGGAGCCTTTCCATAGCACTATAGACAGTAGGGAAGCAACGGTTTCAATCTGGGCTGCTAGGAGGAAGAAAGCTAAAATCTCTCCTTCCCTAGTGAATCCACCCCCTGTCACTGAGTGCATGCGAGCATGTTTTCAACTGCCCATAAAACTATGTATGCGCACCTATATGTTTAGGTGTCTCTTTCTTTCTGTGTACATATCTCTAATCTGCACATATTTATATATGCTTGCATGTTTATGTGCATTATCTGCAAGAAATTCTTACCTCAACATACTGATTTTTTTTAGGGAAGGGAAGGTGTAGGTCAATGGGAAATTTTGAATATTTTCAAAAGCATTACTTAAAACATGAAACACACAAGATTTTGAGAGCCCACCATTTAAAATTTTGTTGAATTTTGACAATCACACTGTGCCTCAGTGTGTAAAGATTGTAATGCATTGTGTGTCCTAATAATTGTGTACACACATACACACACAATAAGCAAATTTAAAATGATATAAAATCTTGGGCAAAATGAAACAAACTGCTGACACTCTAAGATGACTATAATTATAATTCAGCAAGGGCACGGCACTTGTCAATTCACATTCTCAAACATCTGTGTCATTTTTATAGTCATATTATTTTATGATGCAAGCGTATTTGATATGCATGAGAGCACTTCTGTTGCTAAAATTAACACTATCTCAGCATGAACTCCTGTATGTCTGTCAATTTTTAAAAGATGCATTTTTGCAGAAAATTTTACCTTTCAGTAACATCTTTCAAATACTGTAGACACAGCAGTACAGGCTATCTGGAAAGGATTAAATAAAATTAATGGTTTCTACACATGGAATGGCTGTGTAGGAGCACAGACGATTTAGAGAATGGTTATGAAAATAGCTCTGGGAATACCTCATTCATCCCTACATAAAGATTAATTAGAATTTTAACTATGCTACCTAAAGCATTTTGTCTTAGCTGGATATTATGAATCAATCTTGTGTATGACTCAAAGGATCCAGACATAGTCATACTGAGACTGCATCTATTGAAATCAGTAGGACAAGGTAGTCATGATCTTAGTAATAGAATCCTGGGCTGCTCCAAGTGAGCCTTCTTGGTGAAGCAGTTTCCTACTTGGAAAAACATTAGAGAGGGTGCTATCTCAGAAGGAATCTAAAACCAGCTATATTAGAGGACAAAACATGTAGTGCAATTAGTTCCAGGCTAAACCTGTAATGAGGTTCATTCCAGGCACATTACCTCAAATAAGCTGTCTTCTGATTTGAAGTCTTGAGCTGCAGAGACCAGAGGCTCTGATGGATATTGTTCATCTCAGTCAGCATAGTGGCAAGGCTTTCTTCTCTAGCTGGGAGGGACCTGAATAACTTACTGATTCATCTTCTCTTGAGGAAACAGCCTGAGCTTGCTCCTCTTCAGAGCATGCCACTAGACCAGTGGTTCTCAACCTGTGGGTCCCCAGATGTTCGTGGACTTCAGCTCCCAGAAGCCCTGAGCATTGACCATAGTGGCTGGGGCTTCTGGGAGCTGAAGTCCACGAACATCTGGGGACCCACAGGTTGAGAACCACTGCACTAGACCATGTAACCTCAAGGGCTGAAGTTCATGATAGCAGATTTGTATGCAAGGATACACATCACTCTCTATACTCAGAAGGAAATGGTTGGAACAGAGTTGAAATGAGGAGTGGAAAAAATGGTCAGCACCTGATTGGTCATAATATAAGAAATGTGTATGCAGGGAACCTAGTAGGGGTGTTGTTGCTGTTCTTGTTTGGGGTGGGGAGTTATCCAAAGTGCAGCTAGTGTAGTTGAATGGATGAACCTTTAGCTTTTTTATGTTGAGCTTGTTGAGATTTTCTCATATGAGCTTTGACATACACTCTTTAGTGCTATCAAAGTTTATGACTTCTCTGAGCTCTAAACTGTAGTGATGCAGCCCTTAGTCTCTGCCTAGATAATCACCTTATAGAATGCCACACCCTAAATCAAATAACCATAGGGTCTTGACTGCGCCAAGGCTTCTGGTGCTATGCACTCAGCTGAGCAGGTACTTACAGGGGATGTGGGAAATGAAGATCTTGTGATAGCTGCAACAAGCAAACATCATGAGATCTGCCTGTTACAGGCCTGATGTATTCTATTGCCAAAGTGATGTGGTTGGTAGATAGATAGATAGATAGATAGATAGATAGATAGATAGATAGATAGAGGAGACAGAGAGAACATAAAACTTGATACAAGCAATTATATTTGTGAGAGAGACCTGAGACTTTTTTATTTCTAGCAGTAAGAGACTGTCTTCTTTCAGTCTGGGAAAAAATTCAAATACTCATTGGAATGTAAATAAAGGTAAGGTGAATGCACAAGGGCTACTAGCACTACCCTGTGAAAAAAGGATGGCCAGGAATAATTCTACGAGTCAGTACACTAGATGACACTAAAGGATAAAACATGGTGACGGACAGTGAAAGACATGTCAGGGTACTGTGATCACCAGATCCAGTGTACTTGAGGTAAAGCCCTAGATAAAAATGTTGGTTTTCATTGGCAAATTGATATACTGAGCGGATGTTAGAAGAGAATAAAAGAGCTAAGACAGAGCCCACAAATTAGGCTGCTTTGCATGTCTCCAAAGTATGAAGACAGCTGTTTCTAATAGATAGCTGAGCTGTTGCTGATTGACCTATAATTGGTACTGACATGCTCCCATAAAATACTAATTTATGCTGATACTGGTAAGGACAGGCTAAGAATAGATATATGTTGCTGATAAGGTTTAACAATGCACAAGGAAATAAACCCTTGAATACCTGTGTTTTCACAGAAGGCTTTTAGAGCTTGTAATTCCTTAAACAGATCAGAATGTATACCTGAATGGATTATTTTTGCTGTGTGCCTTCTAATCATTTCCAATTTATGGTGACCCTGAGATGAATGCATTATGTGGTTTTCTTGGCAGGAGTTGTTCAGAGAGGACTTGCCTTCCTTTCTTCACAGGCTGAGACAAAATGACTTCCCTAGGGTCATCCAATAGGTTTCCGTGGCTGAATGGAGAATCAAATGGTAGTCTCCAGATTCATAGTCATACTGTCAAGCCGCATATGTATTATAGGCAGAGTTATAGTGTTAAAATGGTTATTGATATGATACAAGGGACATCAGGGAAAGTCTGTATGAAATGTCTGTCTAATGTCTTAACAGATGCTGTGGAAAGTATAGAGAGAATCTGAGGATTATAAACAAATAGCTCTTAAATGCTTTGAAGTGTATGTTCCTACATGTATTAATTATTCCCAAGCCTGTTAAAGAGATTAAAGCTTCAGTCCCCTAAGAAAGTCCTTATGAAAATCCTGATGAACATGTAACATCTTGATGGCCATATAATGTAATGCATGCATCTAATAGATGAAGCTAAGTGCCTAGGCATTGCCATGTCTGTGTTTCTCCCTAGGGAGAATATTATGTTTATATATCTATGAATGCTTACAATAAATAGCCTCAATAGTATTAAAACACTTGTTTGCATCCCACATAATATCCTGCAATTCCAGTACTTAAAAATGCTTAACTGGGGAGGTGATATTACCTCTGATTGTCTGGTTTAACTACCATCACAAATTGGGTATTCAAGTGTCCAGAAAGTAATGTCAAGTGACCCCTGAAATAATTCAGATTTTCTAACATGTGGCAAGAACCCTCAGTCAAAAGAGGTAAGGGTAGGGAACTACCTGTTTCATGTCCTCCTTATGAGACTTCCTAGTATTATGGGACCTCAAGGGCACTGCTGCATGTGTCTTGGGCAGTGTGGCATAGGTGGGTTGTCCAGACACCAAATACCCAGCCTCCTGCAACTGCTTTTCAGGCCTTTCAGGCAATTGCTGCACTTGTTGCCACCTTTGGGTCCACAAAGGATTTTTTTTATGTTATTGCAGCATTTTTTTATGGCTTTCCCTGATGATACACCACTTATTAGGTTGTTGGTTAGCTGTTGTTGTTCTGCTATCAAACTCTGCAGTTGTATATCTTCAAGTCATTTCCAACTTATGGTGACCCTAAGGCAACCCTATTGTGCATTTTCTTGGCAAGATATGTTCAGAGGGAGTTTGCCTTAACCTTCCTCTGAGGCAGAGAGAATGTGACTTGCCCAAGGTCAGTTCATGGATTTCCATGTCTGAGTAGGGATTCAAACCCTGGTTTCCAGAGTCCTAGTCCAATGCTCAAACTGTTACACCATGTTGGTTCTGTGTTACTAAACTTGTTGTTTTTATTGTGTGCTTTCAAGTCATATCTGACTTATAGCTACCCTATCACTGTTTTTTGGGGGGCTGAGAGTATGTGTCGTGCCCAAGGTCATCTACTGAATTTCCATGGTTGAGTGAGAAATCGAATGCTGGTCTCCAGGGTCATAGTCTAACGCTCAAACTACTAGGCCTCACTGAGTCTCTGCTATCAAATTTACATATTGCAAATTCAGAGCTACATGTAATATTTGATAATTAATGAGTTGTTGCAGACATTGTTTACATGAACACATCAAACCAAGTTTTCTGCTTTTTGTCATGACTGGTAATACCTGAAGTTAGTAAGGTGAATCCCATATTTAAAGAAGGGGCAGAGATAAGGGCATTTGAGGTAGAAGGGAAGCTCTGGATGAGCCACTTCATAAGTTAGGGTAACTGCATGACTTCATACCTTATTCACCAGCCTGTTCTATAGGGCTGTAATTAGACACATTATAGTTCAGGCTTGAGTCAGAACAAATACCTGGTCCAGCAGATTTAGAACAAGGCATGTGTGGTGGTGGCAGTAACCAAACCTAGAAATTTGGAGTTTCACCTTATCACCCTCATGTGTTTGGTTCTGTTAATTTGCCGTTATTAATGCAAATAAAAGTCATGGCCAGTTTAAATCTCAACCTGGACATCCGCTGCTTTCTGTGTTCAATTAATCACTGATTGTAAGACACTCGAGTCTCCAACTAAACTCTCTAGCTAAAGTTGAGCTTCAATCTCAGGAAAGAACATTTGGGAACTCTACATTGCAAATGCCTTGTCAAAATATAAAACACTAGGGTTTTTAAAGAAACCCTAGGTTTATTTTTAAGAAATAAAACTCTCATAAAGTTCTTTTTTGTCTTTCAAGATGCCTGCTTCGGTACACATTTTACTGGGAAACAGGATTGTTTGTGCCAGGGAATCTAATTTGATTGTGATCTATGTGGCAATCTTACATTACTGTGCTTCTTGAGTTCAAGTAAAAGATTTGTAAACCAGTCCTAAAACTTTATTATCAGAGCAGAGCATCAAGCTGTTCCCTGCACATTCATCACAAAAGTGATGCTCAACTGTAACAGGGTATGAATCATTCTAGATTACCTATCTAGCACTTGAAAGCCCAGCAACAAAATAGCCATCGTGGAGATTCACCTTCTCCAATCTCTATTGAATTTAACAGACTATTCTGCAAAAGAAAAGGAGTTCATTCAAGAGGCCCTACAAGTGAAAGGGACCTTAAATCAAAAGATGAGTGTAGACAAGAAAGCTTGGGGAGTGTGCACTGCAGTTCAGAATTGTTATAGGAACTTTTCTTTCTTTCTTTCTTTCTTTCTTTCTTTCTTTCTTTCTTTCTTTCTTTCTTTCTTTCTTTTTCTTTCTGTCCATCCATCTGTCCTGTTTTCTGAATGCTGAATCATACATGCAACTGTATCATCAGATGGATGGTTTAAACAGTAAGTAGACAGAGAAGTTTTCTCTGAACTGTTTGCTCTCTCTGTTTGCTGTTTCATATATATCCATTTTACTGTATTCTGTAAGAGGGAAATGCAACAATATTCAGTGCTGAAGAGTTAAAGAGAGAGCAGTAGTGTAGGGTTAAATAGTGTTTAGTTGATCTAAAGTCTCTTCAAGTCTTACCCACCTATTCTAACCTGTCCAAGGTAAAGGTCAATAGTGTTTGGGATTATTCTATTTCTTCTCTCCACTTCTTTTATTAGCACATTTCTACAAAAGTGAAAGCAGTTTAATTCTTCTCTCTTCTGTCTGTACTTAGCCTAACTGAACTAAGTACCTTTTGAGAAGTTTCCTATATCTAATGGAATGGATTAACAATTTATTTTTTCTAAAACTATTGATATTCCATAGTTTCTTAATAAATAGTAGCTAGCTGCCTTGTGACAACCAGCATAATGTAATGATTTGTGTATTGGTCTAGGACTCTGGGCACCAGAGTTCAGTTCCCTGCTCAGCCATGGAAACTCACTGGGTGACCTTGGTCAAATCACACTCTCTTAGAGGAAGGCAAAGGCAAACCCCCTCTGAACAAATCTTGCCAAGAAAACCCCATGACAGGTTCACCTTAAGGTCCAGGTTCCAACCTTAAGGTTGGAAACAACATGAAGGCACATAAAAAAAGCTGTTACATGCATTCACTGTCTATCACTATGGTAATCAAAAGAAATATGTGGGTACAGTTCTTACCATTTATAGGAAAAGGTGTTACCCCAAAATATGGATGACTTAGGGGTGCACCCACAATGCCAGTACCTCCACGTGATGATGGGGAAATAATTAGCTCAAAATTAAGAGGCCTGTGGGAGGGGGGGTAATTTAATAAGAACTTTCCACCAATGTTTATAGGGTCTTGCAGGAAAGAACCAACCAGAGAGTACAAAATATAAACTAAGAATGTGTTTTACTGAGAAGATTCACACATGCTTGCAAAGATCCAAATACTCACACACTCACATAAGGATTAACTTAAGGAAAAGGAGGATAGTTTAGATAGACGAATTTTAGGGTTCAGATGATAATTACTGGTTCAGAGAAAAGCAAAGAAAAGTGGAAATGTGGCTTAGGTAAACACCTAAGGACAGTTCTCCTTCAGGATTCTAGGTGACAGTATGGTGGTCAGCAAGGTGACAGACTGCACTGAACTGCTGAAAGCTGAAGGTTTTAATACCCAAAAATTACCCTGCCGATATGAGTATGAATGACTCTCCCAGCTGAGTGGACAATGGGAGTTACAACACAGACAATGAGGTCTGGACTGTGTTACCAGTCTCAGTGTTCAGATGACAAAGGGGTAATGGCTGTCATAATAGCTCTGTATTGTGGAGAGGTTGGGGAGACAAAGCAGGGAAACATTCAGATGTGAGGAAACAGGGTTAAAATAATCACAGTTTGGTGAGAACTTTCCTTTTCTCCATAGAGATGTCTTGCTTCAACTTAAGCCTATTATCTCCAGGGTTGCCTCATAATCTGCCTGACAATGACTTCAGTTGTGCCCAGAGAGAGTGTGGGATGACCTGCCTTGCAATCTCACATTTACAGTCAGTAATTTTTCTTTTTTCCAGCTTAACCTTAAAGTCACTTCAGGTTCCATTTTATATTGATGACAATTAATGTAGTTGCCAGTTTAATGATAATTGCCAGTTAAACCATATCAATTATGGGGGTGCACAGGGCTGTAACAGAAAGACTATGTGTAATTTTATTAGTAAAAGTGTCCAACTTTGTTTAAGTTCAAACGTTATCCACACACACCCCCCACTAGTACTATTTTTTTCACCCCAGGCCAGCTGATACCACCTTTCCTTGAGATAATAACAACAAAGTCCTGGTCCACATGCAGCCACATAAGGTATGTCTTTCATATACTTTAATTGCATGTCTGCATTCCAGCCTGGGATTTGTATTTTTCTGAGGGTAAAATAGCACAAACTATGGTTCCCTGGCTCTCACTACAGAATTAAACCACTGGAATTTTATGTTTTTTTTTTTTTTTTAGTTATACATTTAAAATAACCCCAGCAAACTTTGAATTTCTTAGGATATAGCCTGGAAAATTTCTGCAGCATAGATCAGTGACATTGATATAATGTGTTGCAGTGTTGCAGATTTACCCTTAAATTCTCTCTTTAAAAAAAAAAATGAAATATAGGAAGCCAGACCAGCTAATGGAGTAAAAAGGCACTAGACTGCATGGCTTGAACTGAAAAAAAGCACAGTCAACCCTGCAGTGTATATTGTTGTTGTTTGCGTGCCTTTAAGTAGTTTCTCAGTTATGGTGACCCTAAGGTGAACCTATCATGAAGTTTTCTTGGCAAGATTTCTTTGAGTGGCAGGGTGCCTTTGCCTTTGGCTTGGGCTTGTTTCATCTTCAGAATACCTGAAAACTTGTCTCCCTCCCCTTTGTTTTTTTCCTGTAGATTCCATCATATGCTGTTCATGATTTGTCTTCAGCCTCTTGAATAGGGCTTTAATCTGTCAAATTGCTAGGACTCAATTATCAAATTTAAATTTCTAGGTCTAAAACTTATTAAGTTCCAGTTTCAGTGGGTTTACTCTAATCAGGAACAACTGGCTTTAACTCTGATGTGTGACCCTTCTTTCCTAGCATTATCTCAAAAGTCATTAAAGAACATTTCATTTTGGCATGCTTTCATCTCAATCTGCTCTGATATTTTCTGAGTATAAACTAAAGAAAACACTTCCTTCCATTTCTGGCTGTAATGACAAAATATCATGAAACCACCTTAATAAAGGTATATGTATGTGTATGGATAAAAACTCATACACAGACGCACACATGTGCACATGTACACACACACACACACACATCTATCTACTGATTGATTGGTTGATCATTAGATCACTTTAAGTTAGGGTTTGGTATGCTGCATCCTGGAACTTTTGTACCTACTGAATGTACATACCTCATACATTTCAAATATTATTTATCAGAAGATAAAGTGGGAAACATTAAAACAAATATTTCAAAAATACAAGTGGAACTAATACAACAATAATTACAAATATAAACATTATGCCCTTCAACAAGTGAAAGACTCTTGGGGTTTGATTTTTTTACCCCCCCCCCGGGCTTTTTTATGTGCTGTCCTCCTTTTCTTATTTGTTTTCAATTAATGTTACAAATGGTTTTAATTTTGTTTTTAGTTTAATACTGTTTTAATCACAGCTTTTTGTATGTTGTTAGCCATGTATGTTTTTATTTGTAATTTATCTACTATGGAAGGTGCCTTAAGTCCAAAGGTGCTTTGAGCATTGCAAAATTTGCAAAAAAGACAGGGTATGAATAAAGTGATAGAAGGACAGAAGGATAGCATTGGATCAGATTCCAGCATGTTTGAAGACTAAAAGTTCTAAACTGCATATGTAAGATCCAGAATTTGTGGTCCTTAGACAACAAGGAATTTCAGTCTTCCATTAATCTTTAGCCTAAAACCAAGCGCTGGTCCAAACTAGAGTACTCATTGAATCAGTTTCATTTACACATGTGTTGACTTACCATTCAACAATTGATTCAATTGCTGGAGAAAGCAGTTAGCTTTAGGCTTATAATGCCACTTCTTCAACTACCAACTTTAAACAGCAACAACAACAGAAATCTCATTTATCTTCAGTTTCATTTACTCACTACCAGACATAACAGATGTTTATTATTGTAATAGCACAAAATTTTTCAGCCTAACCCTCTCTGTCTCTCTCTGTACTAGTGGGACGTATTTGCATATTCCAGTTTCACAACTAGGTACAAAAGACAAATAAGGCCATTTGAATGCCAAGTAGGAAATAACTAAGTTTGCAGAAACTATATATAGATCCAGACGCAAATGGAGTTTCCTTATTGTCTTACTTATTGTGAAGGAATGGTTTTCCCCTTTTTATTACTTCAATTTCGTAGTTGGTTTAAAACACCCACATCATCTATTTTCTTTTGCAAAACAATTGCATCACTTCATTGATAGAAATCAAATGGACTTGTCAGCTCATTACTATACCCACAAGTTTTGTATTTCTATTCACACATTGTTATTGTTGCTGTGTGCCTTCAGGTCATTTTCTGACTTATGGCAACCCTAAGGGGAACTTATTACTGGGGTTTCTGGGGGCTGACACTTCGTGATACACCTAGAGTCACCTAATGCCATGGCCAAGCAGGGAATCCAACCTTGGTCTCCAGGGTCTTAGTCCAATGCTCAAACCACTATTCTGGCTCTCTTATTTGCACATACAACCTGCTGTTTCATAACTATAAAGCTCTTGTTACTAGACATTTTGCTCCATGCATCTGATGAAGCAAACTGGTCTACAAAAGCTTATGCTACCAATTTCTTTTCCTCAGGTAGGCCCTTCTTGCACTATGTCACAATGTAGCATTGTTCCATTATGATCCTGGCAGATATGATTGGGACCTGAATACTCCTTACTGCACCAGTCAGCTGCCTGTGAATGGTTAACATTCAAGACATGCTGTTCTTTTCCACAATACAGCCTGCCTCTTATTGGGCTGTAATGTGGAAAGAGTGCCTGATAGTGCTTCTGCTCTTCCCGCACCTCCATAGCTGTTGAGAATGTTGCATGAAGGGAAGCCATTACTGGATTTTTCAAGTAATGATATATGGCACTATCGCGATGGCTGGAGACATGACAGCAGCAGGACCCCAACGACATTGTGCAATGGCACATGTCACAGACTGGCAGCAACCCGTTCCCATGCTGGGATGGTGCTGTGGTGTGGTAAGGCCTTAGTCTTTGCATGCTGATCCAAACTAACACAGCTACATCTTAAGTCATCTTTGTATGGCTGGTGATCGGAGGCTTTGATTGTTTCATTTACTTTCTATAACCACAAAGTTCCATGTTCTTATTCTTTGTCTGAGAAAATAAACTGGTATTGCATAGCATAAATTCCACATGTGAAGTTACATGTGGATTTTCCAGGCATGAATGGAGTTTCCTGATTTAATGCCCATGTTGTCACACCTATCGCTCGCTCCCTCCCCCCTTTTAATATCCTCCTCCTCCTCCTCCTCCTTCTTTCCTGGGAGGATGTCCTCTGGGCAGTGCTGGGAGGTGGCGGCAGCGGTGGCGCCCTAGCCGAGCGAGTGAGTAAAGTTTCAGCGAGGTGGGCGCAGTGCGGCGCCCCCTTTCCCTCACTCCCCTGGGCCCCCCATCCTCCTCCGCCAGCGAGGGAGAGAGGGAGGGAGGGAGGGAGGGGCGCCCCCCCAACCCCTCGCCCTCCTCGGCTCTCGCCCGCTTTCCCCTCGTTGGCCTCCTCTGCCTCCGCTGGGGCTGGGAAGGAAACAAAATGTCTGCCCAAGCCGCCGCAGCTGCTTCCACCAAGGTAAGCAGAGGAGGAGAGGGAAGGGGGCAGTGCCCCGCACCTGGCTCCTTGGGGCTGGGGGGACTGGGGGAGGGTACCTGGAGGGGAGGAGGGTGGGGGAGGCCGGCGCCGGCCCTCGCCCCTCATGTGCCCCGCCAGCCTGGAGGGAAGCCCTCCTTTCCCCCTCTCTGCCAACTTGGTCGGACTCTTCCCTGCCTCCACCCTCCCTCCCTCGCATGCACACGGTGGCAGTGGTGCTGGTGTATCCGTATCGCGCCCCCAGCTTCTGCAGTGCTCCCTGGCCTGGGAGCAGTAGGTGGAGCTGGGGGCGGAAGCGGGGAGGCAGCGCGACTGGCGCTCGCACGAGGGGGAGAGTGGCTAGCGCAACAAGCCTCTCCTGAAATGCTGCCGCTCCCCCCTGGCATCTTCAGGTGAGTGTGTAGCGCCACCCTTGCTGCTTTCATATGGTTGCCACATACGGCAGGGATGCGGCCGTGGCCATTTTTGAGCTCCCCCCACTGTATGTGGCGACCGCAGATTCTCCAGTCTGGCTCAGAAGTACCCACCCTATAAGATGACACCCGGTGTATAAGATGACCCCCGACTTTTGAGAAGATTTTCCTGGGTTAAAAAGTAGTCTTATATGCAGGAAAATACAGTATGTGTGTGTGTGTACACACACACACACACACACATATATACACACATGATATATCTGTGTGTGTGTGTGTGTGTGTGTGTGTGTGTGTGTTTTCTACCACATTGAAGTTTCAAGACAGTTAATAGGTATCAGCTGAATCTATGGTCGTTATAGAGATATAAATACTGGTTAGACTTGTCTTTATTTGATTCACAAGAAAAAAAAGAGGCAAGAATAATTCTCCTTAGTAAATTTTTCTCTCCTAATTGTTTACATTTCTTTTATGTACTTTGTCTGCATGTGAGTGTGCATCTATTAAAATACATAGCATTGGAAGAAGTGATAACCATGGACTTTTGGGATGCATGAACTAGATGGCATTGGCTGTATTTTCCGTTCACTGGGCATAATCCTGTTGGTTGGCAAATCTACACTGCGGTAATAAGTAGTGATAGGAAAGAACAGTGATAGGGATACAATGGCCACAGATAGTGTGGTGACAGAAGAGATGACATAGGAAGTAATACCTGTCAAGAGAGAAAGCTGCCCTGACAACTTTCATTTCACCTAGGAGCCAGTGGGGCAGCTGTTTCTTATGGAGAAAACTTTCTCTCCTGTGCTCCTTCCACTGCACACCTTTCCAAATAGTTACACCAGTATTATACATTGGGAGGCTTCCAGCCACTGAATCTTGAGACCATCCTATAGAAAAATCCCAAGATTTCTAATGCAGTCTACCAGTTCAGAGGAGGGCAACCAAAATATTCGAGGATCTGGAAATGATCAAACCTTATAAGGAGCGGCTTTAGGAGCTGGGTATGTTTACCTTGCATAAGAGAAAGTTAAGAGGTGACATGATAGCTATGTTTAAATATTTGAAGGGATGTCATATGAAGGATGGAGCAAGCCTGTTTTTTTCTTCTCCAGAGACTAAAACACAGAGCAATGGCTTCAAACTTCAGGAAAAGAGATTCCGTCTAAACATTAGGAAGAACTTTCTGATGGTAAAAGCAGTTCAGCACTAGAATATGCTGTCTTGGAATTATAGAGTTTTTTTAAAAAGAGATTCGATGCCTATCAGTGGCAGAGCTTGGAGTGTGTAGAGGGGGTGGATGGGAGAGGGGCAGGGTTACGGCACAAGGGGTAGGGCCACTGTGCGTGGGGGCGGGGCTGCAGTGCTTGGGGGCATGGCCAGGTTGTGCAGATGTGTGGCTATTGGCCAGGATGCCCCCCAAACATTGCTGCCTGGGGCAAATCACATCCTTCACATCCCTACATGACTGATGCCCATCTGCCAGGAAAGATTTGATGGTATATTCACGCATGACAGAGAGTTGGACTTGGTGGCCCTTGTTCTCTCTTCCAGTTCTATGATTCTATGACTCTGTGGTTCTATACTTTTATTTTCAGTGATTAGTTTTGCACAAATTGCATATATGAGATGCACAAAATATGAAAAACATGATTTATTTTTCTTTACTTTTCTTTTCTTAAAAAAAAAAACCTTATTTGACATTCGTGTCTTGTGCAAGAGCTGAAGTTTCTCAAGGCAATTGGTGAATGTTTTCAGTATAGTCTCATTGTGCCAAAATGGCCAGATTACAGAAAAATCTCAGTACTAACCAGATTCATCCAGATTTTTAACTTCTCTATTGACATTTTTCTTCAGTAAATCTAAACACCTGTTACAAGAAATTTTGTAGTCTCCCTCTCTCTCTCTTTTTTCTTCTGGAACCATCCAATTCCAATAGCCAGTTAACACTGCTAGATATCTGTGCTGCAGAAAGTTTGAAGGCTGGTTGATAGAAATGTCCAGAAAATTAAAAAAAAATCAATTTGGAAAAAGCTGTAAGAAGCTAAGAACAAAGCAGATTTTGACACAACATTTTTCCCATGTATGATACAGGGAATTACTAGTCTAATATGATTTAGACATTTTCTTTTTTAATGTCTTTTTTGTTTTTGAAAATGTGGTTTTCCTTCCTGAGATCTGTTTTAATATCTGGGTAGTTATTTTACCTTGTTTTCATCTCGGAGAAGTTATTTCATCCTAAAATTAGGATATTAGATGTTTGTTGTTTAAACCATAGTTTGGAAACTGTTTTCATGTTGCCCTCCTACTTGTGCCATCCCAGTGGCACTTGCTTCCAGGTAACTGAATATTTGCTTTGCATTTTAGCCTTCACATTGGTATATATGCACCCTATGGGCCAATTTAATCAGACCTAGAACCAAATTGGTGCACAAAGCAGGTGCAAGAGTAGAATGAATTCTAAGCAGCTACAACTGGAATATATAAATATGTATCCTGGGCAAGGAATAACCAAAACAAACAGATTCTCCCTTCTTGTTGTTCTCCATTCCTCTCCCACCCCCTTTTCACTTTGTTACCCTTTTGAAATCTGTGTGTGTGACTTTGAAGTCATTTGGGTTCTGGCAGCTGTGTACCATTTTGGTTGCTGATGAGATTGATAATTCCTAATTTTCTGGGGCGACCAAATGATAGACTGTCTTTGGAAATGAAATCCCATGCTGCTACTGTCTACAGTTCTGCATTGTCATGTTAGATTAAACAGCAATGTGTTTGTTGCCCCTTATTAATTATGATGCCTCCCACTGCGTCTCTGATTGTTTTGTTCCAAGGGTACCGTTATGCAGAAGCTCGTCTTCTCTCAGAAAAGCCCATCATGCTGAAAGCAGCTCATTAACTTCAGATTCCCACTCAGTTTGCCACGACACACATCCCTAACTGACTTTCGATGTGCGGTAATAAAGTTTTATCTCTTCTCACAGCATCTCAAGACATTTCATCATGCACTCTTCTTGCAGACAGAATTTTGAGCACCAAGTCTCACGTCAGGAACCAATTGGGTACTAGATGCCTTGCAAAAATGCAAACACATAATGCGAAACTAGGTTTCTATAAAAGATTTGTAGCATCTGATACAACGAAAAATTAGCAGCACAGGGAATCAATGCCAAGACAATTGCTGTGATGTGAATTTTCCCATGTTCTAATGCATCTGATTCCTTATCCCACCTTTCCCTAATACCTTTGTCATAGTAGATCTGGGGTAGTTATGTAGTGAAAAGGTCACTTGCAAAGAATACTACACTGAATAGCCCATGCCATTATGTCCAATCTGGGGGGAAAAGGGTGACATCCAGAATTATTTGAGGGTTTCTTGATAGTGCTTAAACAAGCAGGCTTTTGCCCTTGTGAAAGTAGAATGAGAGGCTCTCTTGAGCAAATCCACATCCAACTCTAAAAAAACCTCTAACAG
Source organism: Iguana delicatissima (assembly GCA_948472985.1). Lineage (NCBI taxonomy): Eukaryota > Metazoa > Chordata > Lepidosauria > Squamata > Iguanidae > Iguana > Iguana delicatissima. The sequence goes on from CAOKZL010000004.1 coordinate 150,689, forward strand.
ACTCTACTTTTCTTATGACTTCCATTTGGATGCTGAAGCTATAAAGGTTTGGGTTGTGAAGGGTACATACACACAAAAATAAATTAAAAAAATCACACAGCTCCAAATTTTTCAACTCATTAAGAGCTGAGCTGAAGACTTTTCCAATATCTGAGATTAGCTTCCCATAGCCAGGGAGCAATCTGTCCCTCCTACCAGAGTTGTGGCCACTACCTTTTTTTCCCATCTAAATTTAGCTGGATATAATGACAGTGGCCGTGGAAAGGGCTAGTGATAAAATTATACACTATTCCTGAAATATTTCAACAAGTTCACCCAAAATGCCTGGCCAGCTAGGTATTATAGCTTTCCATGGGTCACTTTAGCACAGTCATCCTCATTCATAATGGAGGCCGACATTAGTTTTCCTTATTTCAAAGTCCACCTGTCACCATTCCCTCTGACAGATAAGGTTTGACAAATAGTGACTGGGTTGAGAATGAGCAGGTAGGAAAAGTATTAAAACCTCTTTTCTTCCAGTGATATCAATAGACTGAATCTATTCTACTGTCGTGCGCTACTGGAAGTTGTAGCATAAAAAAATAATGGCCAGAATCCTGTAACAGCTACTTATTTAACATATTCAGGGTAGTTATGTTGACACTGCAGCACAATAAAGCAAAATGCAAAACTCGCAAAAGAGTGATACCTTTATTGGCCAAACAAAATGCACAGAATCTAGCTTTTGAAGCTCCACTGGTTTCTTCATGAGGTGAAAGATGTTAAAAAATCATAGAGGAGGAGAAAAGTGATGATGTTAGAGTTACAGGCCTATATTTCATATCAGATGTTTCTGTTGTAGATCATTTGGTTTGGAGAGAAGCTTTGTGAGAGCTTCTTTCCCCCTCAGGAGCTCCCCCTTCCATTCCTGACCTGCCTTGGCATGGGGAACTTGCACGAGGCTTCCCCCGCCTCACCCCATTCCTTTCTGTTTTGCATAGGAATAGGAAAGGAGGAACTCAGAAGGAGGAAAGCTAGGCTTGCATGAGGCTTCTCCCACCTCTCATTCCCTTTGCTTCAGAATCCGTGAGAATGAGAGGAAGAGAATGGGAGATGGGGACGCATGCGTGCTTGCAAATGATCAAATTTGCAAAGGTCAAATCCATGAATGTGGAGGGAGGACTGTATGGTAAATACTCAGAGCAACCATATGTACCACAACTGAATCAAACTTCTCATTCATTCTTGAAAGCAGGAATCACACTGTGTTACAAATGAGAAAGGAAATGCAAAGGAAGAATGCTATTCCAGTGGTTGATTTGTGCCACTAATTCTGAAATTTCCCCACTTTGAAGCCAGCACAGCTTCAGAACTAAAGAACATAGCAGAACTATAGAATATAGCAATGCTTCTTGAGCATGATGGTTTATGCCTTCTAGACTCGCTTCTGTTCTTTCTATTCAATTCATCTTAATTTGATGGATGGGCAGATAGCAAGGCAACAAAGGTATAAGATCACCAATAGCTAAGAAAAGCCACCTAATCAACATCAGAGCTTCAATTAAAAGAACTGATTTATTTAAATGGTAAGGTGTGACTAAAACATCAGTCATACCGCACCTCTTCCAAAGTATGTCATGGAGCTGAATTTAAACCCTAAATCAGGTTAGGAAGGAATCACACACTCACCCAATTTAATTTAATTTAATTTAATTTAATTTAATTTAATTTAATTTAATTTAATTCAATTCAATTCAATTCAATTCAATTCAATTCAATTCAATTTAATTTGCAAAAAGGTTCTTTTCAGGCAAACCCAACCTTCAGCCAAATTGCTTAGGCAAAGAAGTGGTCAGACAGACAACCTTTTTGAGAGCTTCAGTAACATATAGACCTTTCACAGTTACACAAACAGGGCAAAGTCCATATGAGATACAAACATATACAATACTTGCTATCCAGTGCTATAGGGCAGGTTCTTTCTGAATGTTTCTACAATACTTCTCTACAGCAGTCAGCAACAGGGTGTGCTTCACAGCACAACCATCAATGTGGCAGTTCTTATCTCTGAACAGAGACACATAATGAAATGGCTTCAGCTCAGGTAAGCTGATAGTTACAAAGACACACAAGTATGTGTGTAGAAAAACTTTTTACCCCCTGCAAAATCACTGTTAGATCAAAGTAAGCAACTTCTTGGGTCCAGGAGCCATTCCCTCTCAAAACCATGGAAGTCACAACAGGCTACCATAATTAGCTGGTACAACAGCAAAAAGAAGATGTTCTTGCTTAAAAGGAGATGTTGGAAGGCTCATGGTGAATATGTGCCTTCTTTTATTACTGCTGCATCACTGAATTTCAGGAGCAATTTTGGCAGTAGCAGTGGTTGCTCAGGCTGGTGCTTAAAGAGATAACTTCGGGGAGGGGGGCAAAATGATAACATTTCTCCCACAAAATAGAATTCTGCCTATCAAATGAAATGTTCCTTCGGTCTCCAAATTTCTCACATTGCATAGGATGAGACAGTGAAAGTCATCCACACCGAGAACTCTTATATTTGCTGTGATCACTTTCCCTTGGTAACTTTGCCTGTCCCTTTTCTTTGGATGTCTAAACTGTAAAAGCTCAACTGAACTTTAAGTAATGGCAATGCTAGAAGGTATGGGAATAATGGAATAATTGGGATGAGAGAATTATTATTTTGGGAGCATTTCCCTCATTTTGCCATGCCACCCTCCCTCAATAATTCATTACCTAACAGGGACAGTGTTGTTGGTGATGGCAGAAATCTTCCACCAACTCAGATAAACAGAAGACAAACTAGCTATACTTGAAAAAACAGAGAGATTTAGACTTTGCCAAGTGTGAGGGTTAAATTACAAACTGTTAGTTGAGTAACATGCCCCTAATTCTTTCCCCTCTTTTTTTACTCCAAATTCCTCTGACTGGGCAATAGGCTGAACCCAGGCCTGCCATACCTGGTTGTATGCATATAGGCATCTTTCCCCTTTCCGTTAATATACATCCAGATCCACTTATCAGACAATGGAGGCTTGAAAAAGATTGGACTCAGAAATCAGTTTTTTCAAATCATTCTTTCTCCTTCTCACCCAGCTAGACATTTCTCTCACTTTCACAGGGTAGACTTTTTTTTTAAAAAAGAAAACTTCATTTTGTAAATAAAACATACAAAATCAATCTATGTTTCTAGAGGTTCCCTTGGTTTTAATCTTTCATGAAGTAAGGGGCATTGAGAGATACTTCCTTCTTCCGCAGCCAGACAAGCCTATGTTGCTAACACACACACACACACACACACACACACACACACACACGCACAGAAAGATAGACATGCACACATACCACAGACTTTTGAGAAAAATGCACGTAGGAGATTGAAACAGTTTGTTTGCATAAAAAGTGACAACTAAAGTAAGGGTATCAACAAAGAGAGTGGCATACTCATATAACAGAAGTTGATGGCATCCCCACCCACTTCAAGAAACAGCCAAGGAAAAAAATATGAGATGGCAAGGAAACACTATAGAGATCATTAAGATTGTTGTGTCCTTCTGTGCACACCTTTATACTGTTTCAGAAATATGCTAAGACAAGAAGCCAATAAGCTCAAGCAAAATATCCCATCAATTCTGTCAAAAATCTCTAGGAATAAAACTGCATTTTTGTCCACAAGGAAGGAACACAGGCATCATTTAAAAGAAGAGGGAGGGAGGGATTTGAACCACCAAACAGAATGGACTTACTTCTAACTACAGGCTTTCCCCCTTAAGGTTAAGGAACTGAGCACTATCAGGAAATTGAATTGGTTGGAAAGCAGAACCCATGTACTGTACTGTAGGGACCATGAAGAACCTATGGAGGTTCACTTGGGACAGACCATGTTCATGCTGCTTGCAAAGTTTCTCAGCTCACTTTTCAGTGGAATAATAGCTCAATAATAGTGTAGTGCAAAAAGGCCCTTAGTCTCTGCAATGCTAGAAGTTCAGAGACTGAAGGAAAATGTAATTGTGAGTGTAAAATTCTTATGGGGGGAGTCAATGGCCCTTTCTGCATGGCATTTTCCATGTGAAAGGGTGCCTGGAGCTTCATGCGATTGTGAGAAGCGATCTGCACTGTGCACTCACAATCACGCAACGCTCCAGGGGGCGGCAAGTGCCGATTAGGCACTTTTGCATTTTCGGCTAGAAGCCAAAAATGGTGCATGATTGCACATTGCTCCCAGGCCCCACGGACACTTACCTGGCGTGCGGAGCTTCCAGAGCCGTACCGGTCGCATTTCCTGCCCCAGCGCAGCCTGGGAAACTCCCAGGCTGCACTGTGGAAGGGAGAGGCAGGGCTCTTGTGTGAGCAGGCAGCTTGTGCAGAGCTGAAGGAGCCCAGATGCGAGAGCCTCTTGCCAGAGGCTGCTCACACGATCCCCGCAGCCCAGCGCTGGAAGAAGGTAAGGTGCGGAAAGGGCCAATGTCTTCATTTGACCATACTGAATAAAACTCTTTCTGCAGCTTACCTGGGTCTGGGGTCATCCCAGCATTGTTCTGGCAGTGGCTTTGCTGGGATGGGAGTACAGACACCAACACTCCCCTCTGCACCAGGTTGCTCAGTGAAGAAGGAAGCATGATGGCCCCATCTCTTCTTCTGCAGTGCAGCCGGGTACTATCCTGGGCTGTGCTAGGGCAGGAAGAACAGCCACTGCACTTCCAGGCCTCCACAGCTAAGGTAAGTGTGGGTGCATGGCATGATGGTGATGTGTTCACCAGTCATTGATAGGGAAAACCCATCAATGATTTACAGTGCAATCATGCTGCCTGGGGATAGGAGAAGAACAGGACCACAAAAACACTACATAAGTATCCTGTCCTTCTTCCATCCCTATGGCAAGTTGAGAGGGTGGAGTGGAAAGGGCCTAAGTCTGCTGGACAGCCTCCACTGCTGCTTCCAATTTCTATAGAGACTCTCAATATGTCAACTATTCACCTTATCCTAATTGACAAAGAAGAATTTGTCAATGAAGTGGAAACAGTGGAAACCTTGGATGGGGTTTGTTATACAAAGGAAATCCAAAGCTAAATGTAGTTTGGCATGCCCCCTGTGTGAGGAAAAGTTGGACATGACCTGTAGTCCAAATAAAATATATATGATGTACATTGAGATTTGCACCTGGGAATGACAGTGAGTGATGTAATCCCATGTAACTCTTGCTGAGACATTGTAATATGTAACCAGGGCAGAAGGTTGCATCATACATGGGAACATGCAAAGTTGGCTAGAGTTGGATCAGAAATCTATGTATATAAGGGGGTGTGTTCTAGCCAACTGTGACCTCTTGATTGTCTGATGGAGCAGCCAGAGGCTATGTTGGATGCATATCTTCACTTGCTGTGGAATGCTGAAAGAAAGAACTGGCTTGCCAATAGTGCATGTGAATAAGATCTAGGTGCATAGACAATAAAGCTAAACATGAGTCAGCAGTATGATACAGTGGTTGGTAGTGTGATGTAGTACATCCACAGAAATAGTGTCCAGCTTGAGAGAAGTAATAATTTCACTTTATTATGCTTTGGTCTCCTGTAATACTGTGTCTAATTCCAGGCACCACAGTTAAAGAAGGATACTGACAAGCTGGGATGTTTTCATGATAGAGCCACCACCATGGTAAATAGTCTGGTGTATGAGGAATGGCTAAGGATGTATTTAGCTTGCTGAAGAGAAGACTGAGAGGTGATATAATAGCAGTTTTTAAAAATCTGAAGGGTTCATGTAGAAGACATAACAATGTTTGTTTGTTTTTCTGTTCCAGACCCTAGGACATGTCTTGGTGCTTTACTATGAGGGAAGGATACATTTCTCTCCAGACATAATGAAAGATGATTTCGTGCTTTTGGCTACTGTCAAACACTGAAATTGTGTGAGGCTAGTCTATTCAGACTTCACAACAGGATAGAAAAGATCTTTCTCATATTATTCTGCATAGTGAGAACTATAACCACTATTCTTCCCCTCAGGTTTTATACATATTTAAACAGCAGTGAATCCCAATTTTAATGAAATTTACTCTTGTATTTTATCTATATACTTTCATTGTATAGATCTTTACTTATGCATATAGATCAGGCAGCAATCATATATTTTTATGTTTTGTTGCATGATCACAAGGTTTACATCTCAAGGTAATTAGAGTCAATTGCCAGTGTATTTGACTACCATATGAAGTTACCTACATAGATTTTGCACAATTATATGTAAGGCTTAACAAAGTAGAAAACACATTTGCAGTGTGTTTAGGTGATCTAGGGGAGATATCCAATTGTAATAATTTATTTGTTCAATATATTGTATTTCTACGAAACAACGATTAATTGGAAGCAGTCATGATTCCTCAGGTATCTGAGGTATTTTTTTTAGCTCCTAAGCAGAGTAATTAGGCTCTCTTATGACTGAGGATATTAAGCATAAATAATATTTCTAGTCCCATAAATTATGTAAAGTGCAGCCGTACAGTTAATAATATTGCCAATAGCAACCCAGTTCTTTCATGTTAGCACTGGCCTTCTACACTTGCTTTCCTAAATGTATGCTAGAAATGTTGGGCAAAGGACTAAATCCAATATAAGTCCTACTTAGAAGAGGCAAGTTGAAATGAATGGAACTTGTAAGTCCCAACAAATTTGTCCTTCTGATTTAAATGGATCTTTTCTTGGTATGACTAACATTTTATTTAACTCAGCGTTTGTTGCCCGACAGTAAAATTATTAGTAGAATCCTTATACCATTAATAGAACCCTTATACCATTGGTAGAATTCTTATACCATTTCCTGGCCTACATGATTTACACTCTGTTTCTTGTATTTTCTCAAATTTTTTTCCCCAAATAAACTGAATCCATTGTCTCAAACAATGGCTCTAGTAATTAAAATACAAACTCATTTCAATATTTACTGTTCTCTGGACAGGACTGCTTATCTGAAATAAGACTTTCAGAAAGCTCATTAACATCTTTTGTTGCATCCTTTATTCTTTTCTGTTCATTCCATTGTTTTGGGATTTGAAATAATTACTTAATCTGCCTGCCGTTGTTACACCGCAGACAAGGATACAGTCACTGTAGTTCAAGTCCCATTGATTGTTAATAACATTTTAAGTATGTGAGGTTTTAGGATTAACAATTTCAGGTTGTTTTAATCTAATTATTGTTGACTCTTTTGGATATTCATTAAAGTTTCCAGTTAGAAATTGTTTCTATATTCCTCTGGTCATTTACAGCACAGTTGTGTGAAGGAGGAGAACAGGACCATAGTGACTGGAAGCATCTTTTCATTAAGTGTTCCCATCAGACTTTTCTATCACCATCCACATGTTACATGGCGAAGATCTCAAGTGGAAGACAGCAAAAATTTAAATCAGTTGCCTTTTGCTCTCTGGCCATTTATCTCTCTGGCCATTTCCGCACTAACCTGTTATAGTGCTATGATTCCACTTTCAACATCCTATGGAATCCTGGGGTTTCTCCCAAAACTGCAAACCACAGGATTCCATAGGATGTTGAAAGTAGAATCATAGTACTATAACAGGCTAGTGCGGAAGTGGCCTCTGTCTTCCTTTCCTATTGTTTCTTGTCTTTCAGACTGTAAGTAGAGACCAAAGCCCTTTTTGCATGGCTTTTTTTTTGCGTGAGAGCCTCTTGAGCCTCGCATGAGTGGGAGCGTCACTCCGTACGATGCACTCCCACTCGCATGGTGCTCATGAGGCTCAAGCGGGGTGGCTGTGCATTTTTTATTTTCGGCTTTAAGCCGAAAATAATGCGTGCTCGCGCAATGCTCGCGGCGGCCTTGTGCACTTACCTCTGTGCGGTGCGTTGTCCCAGGCCAGCAGGTCGCACTTCCTCCCCCGGTGCAGCCTACAGCTCCGAGACTGCACTGCGGAAGGAAGGGAAGGGGCTCATGAGTGACGGACGCAATACCGGGAAGCCAGCTGCGGTACGAAGGAGCGGGGAAGCGGCAGTGTTTCGGCTGAGGCTTCTTGCGCGAGCCGCCCTTCCCCGTCGCGAAAACAGCTGAGATGTGAAAAGGGCCCAAGATGTGTCTTGTCCTGTCTTAAGTTGTTCCAGCTGACAGGTGGTGTCATGGCTTTTTTTAAAAGAAATCTGCTCTGTTACATTTAAAGTGACAGGAAATTATTCTCAAGCTTAAGCAAGAGAAGTATAACCAAACTTTTGGTCAGTCCTTTCACTATTTTCATTTCTACAAACCAGACATACAACGTCACAGTATGTCATGTCTTCTAGATTAAAATGAATTTGATTGTTTTCTTGATATTCCAAAGTGCTAAAAAGCTTGCTGAAATATTGATTAACATGCCAGAGTAAGAGGGTGATTCATTATATTATTTTTATGAAAGATAATGTCCTGGGGGTGGACAAGCTATACTGCTACTCAATCGGCTACTACGGATTCTTTCTTTCTTTTTCCTGCCCTTTCATAGATAAACCCAGAAGTTTGATCAATAAGCTATCATTGTAGTATTCATCCTGTTTATTCTTTGAAGGAATCAAAATGGAATCATTGGAGTGTTCTGACTTGAAGATCAGCAACAAGCGCTTCCGTAGACTTGCCCTGAATGATGCTAACTATTGAAATTAAGAGATGTTCTTTGGATTTTGCAATTGATTGATGATGGAGCTAACCTGATTGTTCACAGAACAGAACACTACTTAATTTTGGTTCTTTTAGTTAAGTATGCCATTATGTGTACAGTGAACTATTCTTTTTTTAATGAGAATAGTTCACTGTGCACATCATGACATGCTTAACTAAAAAAAGAAACAAAATTAAGTAGTAATTGGCTTGTTTTTTGTGAACATTGAGGTTAATTGAATGTTTTAAAAGAAAAAAAAACCTTCATCAGAAATTATTGTATGAAATGTGTGGTCCTGTTCAGTGCCAACTCAAAAAAAGGTCACTAAGAAATGAAATGATTGAGGAACCATTGGGAATTGGTCGTTTCATTATTTAGATATTTAGATTTATCTTAAAAAGAACACGTATCAAGTCTGCAGAATAATATATAATAAGCAAAGTGTAGTTGGAGCCCCCTCCACCAAATAATTCACAGTCTAATTCAAAAAAAGAACCAAGACATGTTTTATAAACTTCAAAATGTCCATTTTGTCCAGCCCTCTAACCAAGATAGCTTTATCCTTATATCATATTACTTTAATGAGACAACCACTTTGTTTGCTTCCTGGGTGGAGGAAAATGTCTATGAAACTAAGACCCTTTTCACATGCCAGTCCTGTTGCGAAATGGCTTTGGGAGTGTCACATGATTGCAAGGACCATTCGACATGACATCCTTGCCATCACACAATGCTCCTGAGGCCATTAGGTGGCGATCGTGCATTATATCATTTTCAGCTCTTTGCCAAAAATGATGTGTGATCACGCGTCCCTCCCGTGCCCCCCACACACTTACCTTGTGTGCGGAGGCACTGGACGTGAAGCAATAGAGCTTCCTTCTCCAGTGCAGCCTGGGAAAGTATCCGGCTGCGCTGTGGAAGGAAGGGGCATAAGCATTCACACTTCCTTCTGGCCAGCATGGAGCTGGTGAGGAATCGAAGTGGAGGGGATGTGAGTGCCTCTTGGATGAGGCTTTTTGCGTGATCCCTGTGAGATGCCAGTGACACCAGGTAAGATGTGAAAAGGGCCTAAAACTATTAGATGTAAACTAGTAAAGCTGCATCATTTCTGACATAAGACTGGGTTTGTTCATTTCATTAAGTTGCATATCAGCATCAAAGGTCAGCGTCAGGGCAATTTTGTGAGGGCAAGAAAGGTGGAGGAATCAGAAGAACCTCTTCCCCTCCTTCTCTAAAATAAATAATTAAATAAATATTCTTCAGGCTTGAATGATCTCTCAAAACAGATTCAGATTTCAGCCTTTCACTTTGGAAATGTCCTCTCTGATGTTTAGTTTTTATATAAAGGATATAAATACCAACTGATGAGAGTACTGGAAGAAATAGAGGTAGTCTATGCAGGTAATATAGGGGCTACCACAAATCCTCCTTTTCTCAGATATGTCCTCTTTTTCAGAGCTAAAATTTCTCTCTAGGAGGTTTTTTAAAATGTCTGGGAATTTTAAAAATGTCTGTGGCTGATTTGCCACCTGCCTGCTGTCCTGTGCTGGCAGCCTGCCAAGGCTTCACAGCTGTATAATCAGCAGTAACTAGCAAAGAGTGTTAAAATAGTCCAAAAGCAGTCCAGAGCTACCAAGTCTGAATTTACTAAGAGTCCAGGGAGAGAGTGTCCACAAGCAGGATATATAGTTCAGGCAAAGGTCCAAGGTCTGAAGAATACAAGCAAAGAATGAAGGAGTCAACAAGACTGTTGCCACCAATGGAGTCAGTAGATTCCAGCAGCTTTCTGCCATCCTGACCTCTGATTGTATAGCCTTAGCATTCTGGCCAGCTTTGGCCTAATTAATGAGCTCTTCTTCACCTGCCATAAGTACTGTCCCTCTCATGTCTCTAGGGTGTGGCTGTTGGGAAAAGTCCTGTCTGGGTCCTGGGGCATGACGCCTGCCAGCACTGTCTCCTTACCACCATCTCACCCAGCTTCACTGAGAGCTTAGCTAGGAGAAAGGACAGAGGGCAACCCAGAGAAGCACTCAGAGAGAAAGAGCAAGCAACTGGGTGTGCAGTGGGAAAGGCAGACAGACCAAGAAAGAGAAGGAGAGCTAGCTGAGTGGGGTGACTGAAGGAGCCTCTGGCTATGTCAGGACAGTACAATAAGGAAACTGGTTAAAGTGGGTAAAGTGGCTGTTGGAAGAGACAGGAAGGCAAAATTGTTATTTAAATACAATAAAGACTAGGATTATTTCTACTACTAATTATGAAATATGGAAGAGTTACTTAAGGTGAGAATTGTCATAGAGATTGATGGTTTGAAATAATTGGAAAATGTGTCCTCTTTTTTAACTTTTCAAAATATGGTGACCCAAGGTAATACTTACAGCCACTATTCTAGGGCTATAAAGGTCAACTGCTCCTAAAAGAAATGTTAGTGCTACCCAGTAATATTTTCTGTCTTCCATACAGTCATAGGGTAAATCACCACAAAGTGTAATACAATGGGAAACATTATTTTGAAGTTAGGTTTGGGATGAAATATTAGCCTATTGACTTCAATACAAGCAAATTAGGCAAAACTTTTCAGCCTTTATCATTAATCCCCTTCAGGCATTAACAGTCCAGCACCCCCAAAAGTCATTAAGGATATTGTTATGGGTGCTAAGTGACAATAATCATACTTACCTATTGCATCATTTCAGAAACTGAAAGTATTTAAAAAGCAGGAAAATGAATTGCTAAGAATACTATAAATCTTGCACAGTCCACATAATAAATAAATGCATTACTCAGACCAGGCAAAAAGGAATACATTTTTCATCACAGCACAACAACCTTGCTTATGAGCTATGGATTTTTTAATGGATTATATTTGTTATCTTGATTTCAGGTTCTAAATCTTTTATTACAAGGAATGCATTTAAATGGAAAGACTCGGTCTGGATTCTATGTTATCATATACTTTCCCACAAAACAGAAACTACAACTGTAACTTGCGGGAGAACTTCTGATATCATAAAATTTGTGTATACTACACAATTGTTTGAAATGGGACATTTTCACGGCTATTATGTAGGTCTGTTGAGAACAGACTAATGACATAAATTGTACAAAATAGTAGATACCCATAGCTTTTAACTGCAAGTGTATATAGCAAATTTCTCTTCCATTCATGCATAGTTGAATTATGCTTTCTGTAAAATATGAAGTCTCTGAAGCAATAGAGTCTTCTATTTTTTTTCATACCATATGTATATGACATGTGCATGTGCATCTTTTCATTTTGTAATACCTTTTCCTTAAAATTTCCATGAAGCTTGGTGTGTGTGTGACATTATTTCTAAAACTGAGTATACCTAGGGATGTACTTTGTGAACTTTATTAAGAGCTGTTATCTATTTCTGCCCTATAAGTCAAACCCTGGTGAAAGGGAATGGACAAAAGATTTACCTGGACATCCGTAGCCCTGTTGCTGTGTGGAAGGGAAGATTTTGGTGCACTCCCCAGAAAAGGCTACCTAATCCACAGCCAGTGCAGTTGTGCCAAGATGCACCATTTGATGGGGTGGGGCAATGGCCTATTTAAACCTTGCTCACTCCACACATGGTCTTTCCAATTGAACAGTGTGTCACGTGTCTGGACTTGTTATTTTGGGGTTGGACATCAATTGGGAACTTATGAATATATTTCTACATAAACCTCTGAGACCTGGATTTTCAAATAAAAGGCAGCCATGATGTACATTGTGTAACTTTATGTATACAGAGCTACATAACAGAGGCATTAAGAAACCCTGTTAGTGAATTGCAAAGATGCATTATGGAACACTGGCAAGTGTGCTCTAATGTACATCAGGCACTAGCAATTGACACTGGCACTCTCTAGTTTGTCCCAATGCACGAAAGGTTAAATGCACAACAAGATAATGCACAGCACTCCCACTTTGCCTTGGTCACTTCACTGGCTGCTCTCATAGTGATATAACAGCAGTCTTTTACTGGATACTGACATTATGGAACTATCCATTTCTAATTCCTGCAAGCGTAAGTCCACCGACAAACACTTAAGTTCTCAGCAGGATTCCTACACCTTCAAGTCTATCTTTTTTTTCTTTTTCTTTTCCCTAGTCTATCAATAGCAATTTTGGTTTCCTTCAAAATTCAGAATCCACAAAAACACTTTGAGTTTCTTTTGGCCAAAATCAAGCAGCAACCTAAGGTAGAATTTGGCGAATCTAGTTTATGAATTGTGCTAGTTTCCATCAGGAGGATATTACTGCAGCTGAACTGTACTGAAGCAGCTGTATGTTCCTTTCGACTGGTAAACTGCTCAGATTTTGACCAGTATAGTCTCTTGACTTGTACACTCCTCAGATTGTGATTGTGATCCAAAAGATGAGTGTTGGATCTTTTCCTTTGGTTATGCTCAGGTTCACTTTGAGGGAAAACACCCCACAAGGCACATTTAAGCTCATTTTGATGCTTCATTCAGCCATTCCTGATGCTTCAGATGGCTTGAATGAGAACTTTGCAGCTCTCCATGTGAACAGCTTGTTGGGCCAGATCTGCTGCACACAGTACACACCTGCCCTTCCAGCTGTGCAGAAAATGCTGCTTCATGTGTAGAAAATGCTGTAGTTGAAGACTTCTGCACCAAATTCACACCAGGTCTTTTTGTATAGAAAACAGAATTTTCTGCACAGAAAATAATATTTTTGCAGTGAAATATTATTTTCTGTATTATTTTCCTGTGCAAAAATTCTGTTTTGTGTGCAAAATGGTGCATAATTTGTAATAAGTAACTTCTAAAACTGTGAAGATTCTCATCAGTCCAAGATTCTTCTTGTCAGAATTTCCCTTCCCTTGAGAAATATGTTATTCAACCATTTTTGAATATTCTCTCTATTTCTATCAATGACACATGTGTTGACAGGGATTCTGGGAGGCTCATTGCTGGCCCTAAGTTTTGTTTTGCTTTTTGCAGACCTCACATTTCTGTTCCAGGTTTATGAGTTGTGATGCTGGCTTTTTACCTTCTCCAAGTGGCATGATGGGCCCAGTGTGTATACCCATCCTTTCTTTTTGAATTCATCTCCCCTCATTACTTGCTTTTTGGTTTATTGGCATTGCACAAACACCACTCACATACAAAAACCTTTGCACTGAACCAGAAAACCCTGGCAGCTGCTGGAATGGGTGCAGACAAGCACTTACATTTTAAAACTATCTCACACACAAAAACCAGACGTCCTTTTCCTCCAGTGCCATGCACTCTAAGGTGTGTTTTCCTCCAAGGACCCTGTTGGACTTCCCTGAGCAACTGTCTGAAAGCTGGCAAAGAGCAATTCCCTGAGACGTCATACAGCAGCCTGAAAAACAGCAGCCCCATTTACAATGCATCACAAAAACAGACCTGTCTTAATTAGTATCTAGTTCAAGGCATGAAGCATATCAGTCTCTTGATTTGATATTTTGATTGGGCAAAATTTCTGTTTAAAAGAGGGAGGAATCCTGTCGTCATGTAATATTGGCAATATCTTGGCTGTCTGGACAGGCTTCTGTTCAGGTGGTGGAGACATTAAATGGTTTATTTGCATTTTTTTGATCAATCAGCCAATCCTGTGTTTGCCTGTGGTGTATAGTAGCTTCTGTATCAATGAAGTGTTAAATCCACTTTGGGTTTTAGTTCAGACTTTAGCAAAACTGTGCAAGGGATTTCAGTTAAAGTTCAGACAGAAATCCAGAACAAATACACTACCACACTGAAATAGAAGCCATCAACTGGCACTGGGGGTTGCTGTGGATGTGTGCTTTGCAACTATGGCAAAAAGACTCTAGTTCTGCACAAAAATTATTTGCACAAATTATTGAATCTTTTCTGAATTTTATTTTTATTAAACTTCATAGAGAAAAGATCATGACATCAGTTATATTTTAAAAAGAAAGCAATGTAGAATACAGCACAGGATTTACAGACCTATGCAGCATTATATATTGTGTTTGTTCAAGTCGTCTTTAGTTCATGGCATCCTTCCATAAATTATCATGTAAGATCCAAGGAAGCCTTGCATCTCTGTTTTGGCTTATATACCCAACAAGGGGGAACTAGATATATTAAAATTGTCTCCTGTAATATTTTCTTCCTCTCTTTAATGGTTGTATAAGCTTTTCCATCAAAGTTAAATTCTCTATTCTATTACACCATCCATGAATATAGATTCTCTACCCCTCCTTTTATACTAAGACAGAAATTGTAGAAATCTTGACAAAAAGAGCAAGGAGGAGAAAAAAACTTGTCTCGTTCTCACACTGGAGGCTAGAAATCATATGGAAATTAACAAACCCTGAAGCACCCCGTCTCATTGGGAATAAGTAATTTAGAGAGATTTCTTCATAGTGTCAGATCCTACATTATCCTCAAGCCCTTAAAGGTTGTGACAGTGGTGAGGAGCCCATTTGCAGAGTTATGTTCAGTAGGCCAGCTGTGACCATTCCTGACTCAAACCAATCTAGCAATAGTTATTTATGCTTTGATTATCACACAGACCATTTCAAGGTAAAACCAACACTTTTCAAGGTCCCCTAGAGTCTTGTTTGTCAGGCACAAAGACCTTTCTTCTAAGTGACTCCTAGATGCTGGAATCTTTCCTTTTAACTCTGTATCACCCATAGCAAAGGAAGGGTTGCCATTTACCTTTCCTAATCGAGGAAGAGAAAGCTGCAAGTATCATTGTGCTAGGTGTCACAGCATGGTGTGGGGTAGGGGTTTGATGACTGATTTTGTATATAATTCAGCTCTGGGGCACCTTCCTTTTATTTTGTCATTTCTTGGTCTACTCATTCTCCTTAGAGTTTAATATTTGGCTGGTTACCTTTGGGGTTCTATAGGAATTTCGCTTCCCCTTTGGCCTTCAGAGAAGGGGAGTGTGTTTTCTCTACTCTACACTAACTCTCCATGTACTGTATGGGACAATTGGTTTTGGGTGGTGATGAAATGAATTGGTTTAATTTATTTATAAAAGTCATGTGAGTGGATGGGTTAGTTTTGAGCTAATGGAGTCAACTGATGTTTAGTTGGCTATAATTGCAATTATCAGCCACTTTTTGGCAAGCTAGTATGAGAAAGGAGGTCTTGGGGCAGTTATAGGTGAATGCCCCTGGCACCTCTTGGTGACAGGGGATTTTCTGCACTTGCCATTTGGATGCTGGGCCTTGGGGGTCAAAAAAATTTTTAAAAATGCTTTCAGGCTGGACTTAGTTGTCTTTCTTCTTTAGGGCTCAGGTCTTGGAGCACGATCAGCATGTACAGGCTTCCTAGGAGTAGAACAACAAAAGGCAAGCTAAGTTTGTTGGCTTGGCTCTGGTGCCAAGGTTACTCTTCCTTAACATACTGAAGAAGGATACACCTGCTTCAGCATATGCATGCTATGTATTCCTGTTGCAGATCAGAATTAAATAGTTAATAAAATGACCCTTAATTTACCCATATATTTGTGCATCTGTCTCTTTCTTCCAAGTGGGTGGCCACTTAATTCATTCTAAAAACAGTAAATGCTTCCATCCTGTTCCACCCTTGATGCCCCCACCCTGAGGGATGTGCTTTTTCCTGCCTAAAAGTTCTTTATGACTGGAAATGCATAACTGCATGCATGTTGGCCAGGAAAGGGTTACAGTCAGGTCAAGCTTGGTTAGGACATTATGAGGCCATAAAACTCAAAGGAGGACTGAGCGGAAACTCTGGCACCAGGAGTTTCCAGCTAACCTTTCCTTCAACACAGAGTTTTGCATTCTCAAAGAAGTCTATAGGACAATCAGAGGCCCTCTCTTCTGATCTCACCTAGATATCTTTCTGCCACCCCCTTTCCCCTACTAGTCCAAACCTCAAGGGGTTATCATAATTTCCATAATTCTGACAAATTGGTGTCAAAGCAGTTTCCTAATCCAGAGCCTTTTGTCAATCAGTCCCCTGAGAAAATGTTGAGCTTTGCCAGAGCACCGCTTCAAAGTGTGGGAAAGGGTATTTAAACCTAGAATTTTAGCCCCAGCTTCTTGTAGCATGTTGAACATCCCAGATCACTCTCAGTCCATCTGTTATTGTCAGATGACTATCTGAGCTCCCCCTTCCTTTCTTCAGCCTGTTTCTTCAGGAACGGTATCTATTCCCTTCTCATTTCCTAATCTCTCTCATTCTGCACTAGAATGTTGCAGTTTAGGGATGGGCCTCAAAGGCCCCTCCATAGGATGTTGAAAGTGGAATAATAGCACTATAACAGTCTAGTGCAGAAATGGCTTCAGTCCAATCTTTCACTCCTTATTTTCTGACAGCCTTGTGTGGTTCTTGAGACTGCATGTTTTCGCGCGCACGCGCGCATGTGTGTGTATGTGTGTGTGTCATTTTCAACAAGCATTTTGTTTATTTTTAAACTGGACCCCTCTCTCTGCATTATTACTGGTACTTGTAAAAGATCCTGCCATTACTCCCTCTCGCAGGCTGTTTTTGAGCTATAATTTCCCCAGATTCCAATGAGAAGCTGGCACTGTGGATGAGTCCTAAATTCTCCCATGTCTAATGGGAACACTTCCTTGTTTTCAATAGGTGGATCAACCCATAGCTTTTAAATTTGTCTTTTACAACTGTTTTTAATGTTATTTTTATTATTTTGTTACCTTTCGGTGATTATTGTTTGTTTGAATATTTTTGTAAACTCAACTGGCAGATATCAGAAAGGCAGTACAGAAATCCCTTAATAGAACAGGTAAAAAAAAAATATATGATTTAATCCTGCTATACAAAAATAAATCTTCCAGTTGAAGATGGAGATGATTTGCAAACTGTTCTTATCCACTCCCTTGCAAACAGTGCTATCCCTAGAGCAGTGGTTTTCAACCTGTGGGTCCCCAAATGTTTTTGGACTTCAGCTCCCAGAAGCCCTGAGCATTGACCATAGTGGCTGGGGCTTCTGGGAGCTGAAGTCCACGAACATCTGGGGACCCACAGGTTGAGAACCACTGCCCTAGAGGGACAAGAGAATAAGCAAAAGGGTAATGGATATTTATATGAGCAGCATCCATAGATCATGTGTTTTAGATTTTACAAAGAAATCAGAACTGTCCTGATGATCTTGGGAAATAAAGAGACTAGACACAGAAAGCTGGGTTGAAATTTGTTGTCACTTTATTTGTGGCAATTTCTGCACTGCACTGTTATAGTGCTATTATTTCACTCTCAACATACTATGGAATCCTGGGGTTTGCAGTTTAGGGAGGGGCATTTAGAATTCTCAGCCAGAAAATTCTTGGGATTCAGTAAAACTACAAACATCAGAATTCCATAGGATGTTGAAAATTGAATAATAGCAGTGTAACAGTGTAGTGTGGAAGTATCCTAATTGTAGCCTATTTACATTTCCCTCTTGAGAGTTGCAAAGAGGGGGAGCAACCTGGTGTGGAAGCAGCTGAGGCAGGTGATCTTCACCCTAAACCACCTCCTCATCTTCCCCTGGGGTGGGACACCTGAGCCCCAGAGAGAAGCCAGTAGCTGTGTTCCACCCTGGCTGGCCTGCATCCAGAAAGTCAATGTGAGATTGCCTTCCTAAATCACAGGACTTTTAAAGTGAGGGTTTAGCATTTAGGCAAACCCCAGGAGAAGTCTCCTTCCTCACCCCTTAGTCCTATGATCTAATCGGACAGTTCCAGAGTCCTCCCCTTCACCAAAAGGGTGCCAAGGTGTTTACCAGATCCTTTTCCCTTGCTACCTGCCATAGATGTGAGACAAGCCTTTGCTTAAACCCTGTCACCTACCAGGCTGGTCAAAACACCTTGTACTCTGTTGCAGGTCTCTGAAGAAGATTTTGTTCCCTGTTTCAGATAGATGCACACTGTCAGCTCTGTACAGCTGTAGAGCCTTTGGAATACGATGTCCAGATCTGGCAGATAATGCAAGAGCATTGCATATCTCACTAATGGCCCTAAACTGTGCTGTATTGAGACAACAGGACCCCATCAGACCTGCCAGGGCAATATGGTGCACCACAGCATTTCCACTCCAGGCCAGTTGGTTTGGATCACCCTCATATCATGTATTGCTATAAATTTAGGACTTTACCCTCAGAAGTCCCTCCTAGGAGAATGACAAAGATTTGTGGTGGAGGAAAACAACACTCCCCAAATAACATAGGCATCAAGCCATGCCAATGGAGGCCTGTCTTGCCAAGCCACTCCACTGTAGCCATATCCTCCAGTCCTACATGGGATCCAAAGTGGCTGGTGCTTGCTTGCTGAGCCAATCAATAAATCATACTGCGGTTGCAGATCAGTACCTGATGCAGTTCTGGTCACAACCTAGAATCTGCACCAACAAAAGAAGAGCAGACCAACGAAAGACGAATAAAAGAAAAGCAGACGTTGAAGATGCCTGACATACCAATGGTAGGTTGAGGACCTCCGGTGTCCTATTCACTGAAAGCACTATGAGTTCCTTCCCAGATTTGAAATGGTTGAGGCTGTAGGCTGAATGAGGCTGAGTAGTCCCAAATTTTACCCCCTCCCCCTAATAAAGCAAAGTGAAGATAGGGCTTTGGAGATCAGCTACTTCTTTGACCTAACCACTAGCTCACTCTTTTGACCATATGATTTCAATGGATACAGCTACTCTCTAATGCAGGGGAGGGCAAAGCGGAGCCTTTCAGATGTTACTGGACTGTAGCTCCCATCGGCCTTAGTCTGCATAGCAGTTTGTATGGAATGCTGCGGATGAGTGGCCAACTACTTCCAGAACCCTTTCACATTACACATTTACCATGCTATATCCCACTGTAAGTGCAACATCTTTTGGCATCCTGGAGTTCGTAGCCTGGTGAAACATTAGAGATCTCTGAGAATTTTAAGCACTCATTCCTAAAACTGCACTTCTCAGGGTTTCCTAGTAATTATCCGTAGCAGTTAAAACAGTGTCATAGTGCTATAGTTGTATAGTGTGAAAGGAACTGTGGAAACCCATACTTTGCCCATCCCTGCCATGATGATTAAGAATCAAATTCAACTGCCAATCCCATTGAGTCTATAGGATTTACATTAAGTGTTGACTTATTGTTTAGAAATTGATTCAGTAGGCTAGGACTAGAAATTTAGGATTTAGGCCTATGTAATCTCAGATAGACACTTGTTTGTGAACAGTCTGATTTATATCTCATGATATATCTTCACTACAATGAGCCAGAACATCGTCTTCTTGTTGGTCAGTAATCTTCAGCATAGCAATTCAGCAGTATTAGTGTTTTACCCTTGAATTAACTTCCATTTGCAAATGATATTAAATTTATTTTGAGAATCTTTATTATATAGTTCATAGTATCACTCAGTTCATGGTATGCTGTTTCTGTGAAAAAAAAATCACAGCCAGTGACTTTAAAATGATCAATGGGACGGCCCTTTAACAATGGAACTAGAAGCAAAATCGAAATGGCAGGCACTTTCTAAAGGAAAGCAGTGTATCAGAAACAAGAATCACATTCATTAACAAGCAAGCATAATCCATCACAAGCATGAAATCTGACAAAGGCAACTACTTCTAAAAGGCAAACTGACAGCTGAAATTCCAACCATGAAATTCAACCAGCTTCCATTTTACACGCACGCACACACATGCACACACGCTTAATATACGTTTTGCTAATGGCCAATATGTATTGACTTGCACGTTTCTCTTCATAGTTTTTTGCTTTGGAGAAAGTGCCCTCTCCAAGGCTTTTTTTGGTCACCTCATGCTCTTTCACACTCTTCAGGACTGCTCTTTTAGGTCAAAAAGAAAAGTAGTAAATAGCTTGTCTTGGAAATCTCCCAGAAATAGTATTTCATCTTTTAAACAGGTTGCAGCCTTTTCCCATTTTGATTTATTTTATGTTATAAAAACCACCACCATTTTGCAATACCAGCAGTGAATTTCTGGCTGTTTCTAGGCTAGGTTTTTAAAAATTATTTCTGTCCCCCCCCCCCACCATTACTTTGGCATTTTTGGAAGGCCATGCAGACCCTGGAGTGTTCCAGAACAGAAAATTGTCCCCTAGACCTACTGACATTGCCCACCCCACTTTATATGATATGCGTGTCAACTATACTCCACTTGTTATTGGCCACAAATCTTAGGCATTCCCACTTTGTAGAGAGACCTGAGGTGGAATTCAGTCATGTGATTTTCTTCTCCTCTCCTTTCCTTTGAAGTTTCCCACACACTTTGGAGCAGACTTGGAGAGTGCTTGTAGTGTTTGGGCTCAAGAAGAATCACCAGTGTCCTAATTCCACTGATAAAATCAGTTCTGTCAGTAGAAAGACTGTACAGGATTCTACCTATACAAAGTCTGATAGTGTGCTAGGATTACTGCTCCAGCTGGAAAGTTTGAATTGGAAAAGTTCCTCTAATATCTGTAAAGAGATGCCAATAGAACAACAATAAAGACAATAGTTACCGTCAGACTTCATAATATGTCTTAATGTAGTTTTGAGGCATAATGGTAACTTATATAATTAGTGGTAGTTCTTTTTTTCTACTATTTTTTTTACTAGTGCTTGTGGTGTAGTTTGGCTATTATCGTTACTTGAATTGTGTAAGTAACAAGGGCATTGTGTTATAAGCAACTAGCGTATATACCCAGTGTTGCCTGGGATTTTATTTTCTCATAGGTAATACTTGTTAGAAAGATTTGAGAACTTGTGTCTCTAATTCCCTAAACTGTCTTGTCCACTACCTGTAACTTTTCCCAATAGTCCCCAATCCAATCTGTATTCAGAGTTATTAACACAGAGAGGTTGGGTTCCTGAGAGAATACACTGCCCTCCTCTTTGCTACTGGGCCGCATCTCCATAGCAACCAGTCTATTCAAGACAGGCCCAGTTGACTGAGGCCCAAAAGCATTCTGGTTGAGAATTCTAAAGGCCCCTCCCTAGACTGCAAACCCCAGGATTCCATAGAATCTTGTTTTGCAGCCAAACATATGAGGTCTTCTCCTGACACAGCCAATCATACGAGATCTTCACCTGACACAGACAAACTTTGACTTTTATATATTAAATGAAAAAGTTACTAGTTCTACTTAGCACTAGTAAGTTAGTTAGCGTTGGTAAGCAACTTAGAAAAGTACAGTTGTGTTTCCAGTGATCACAATCAGTAGAATGGATCTAGACTACCTGGATTTGAAACCATGAATTCCACCCATGGGATTCTTCCATGAGAGGAAGGCAGAAGACTATATTTTTTTAGGTCCCCCCATGATCACTAGGTCCCCCTGAAAAGCAACTTTAGAGATCTGGATACTCTCCAGAACAATGGAAAATGAAAAGAATCAGGAAAAATTACCTCCCTGCTTCTGGCGGGAGGCTTGTCAAGACCTCTGTCACAATGAGAAGTACAAGAATGGATCCAACCCATTATCTCAGTAACCTTTACGAGATGCCAGCAAAGCAGTATAGTACTGCTCTCATAAAACATTGGGAGAGGCCTGAAATGATAGAAGTGAAAGCTTGCTTAGTATCACTAAATGAGATATGAACAAAGGGAAAGAATTTTTTTTATTATGATTAAAATAATTTTATTGATTTCAATTTTAAAAAAAATAACCAACAATAACAACCACAAAACATAAAAACGTTTTGGGGAGCTTGCGTTGATTTTTTTTTTACTTTTACTTTTCTTATTTTTGTTATTTGATCTGTCCATCAACGGAGCTATTACCCCTTTCCAATCCCCCATGAGAATCATCTTATAGTCTTTTATTTCAAGTTCCATTAGATCATCCAGTAATTTTAAATAAAACTTACTTTTACCTTCTATTGGACCATATACTGCAACTACTATTAATTTTAGATTCCCTGTATTTACTTCTATCACCACCTAATGACCTGTTTCATCACTCAGGATTTGTTTTGCTTCGAATCTATTATTTACAAATATAGTTACTCCTTACTCCTCTTGTCTGAAGAAGATGAAAATGATTGACCTAATTTGGGGTTTCTAATGTATTTTAAATCTTTTTCTTTAATATCGGTTTCTTGTAACGCAATTATATCCAGATTTAATTTTTCTAGTTGATGAAAGACATGTTTTCTTTTATTTGGGGAGTTCAAACCATGTACATTCCATGACAATAATTTCAATTTCATTTTGTATCCTATATTTCCTAATTTTTTATTCTTCGGTCTCTTCTACTTCTTCTTCTAATTCTGAACATATGGAATTCAATTCTTCTCCTCCTTTGTCTTCCTCTTCCTCAATCTCTTCTTCTTGTTTTCCTTCTTCTTTGTCTCTCTTTTGATCCATGATCTTCTCTTTTCTCTTAGCTTTCTTTGGGGTTTCCCACTTGCTAGTATTGATTGTTCAGTTTCCTTAACCATTTCTTCATCTTGAACTCTCATTTCTTCGTCTGTCTTATTTAGCTCTTCTTTATATTTTTTCCAAAATTCTCTTGCTTTTGTAATTATATTTAATACATTTTTTTTCTGTTTCCATACAAAGGAAATGCCTTCAGTTCTCTCCCAAGTATATCGAATTCCTCTGTTTCTTAACAATTGCATAAGAAAATTATAATCTCTTCTCCATTTTAGTGTAGTAGAGTGTACATCCTTAAAGATTCATCTCCATCCACTATCAATTTTTTTTGTGTAGCTTTGTTGTACCACAAATCTTTTACCCTTTCTCTTAGAAAATAGACCACAATGTCTCATGGTATGTTCTTCTTTCTTGCAACTGCTGAATTTACCCTGAAAATTCAATCTAGTTCAAGGTCTAACTGTTCTGGAACCCAATCTATAAATTGGGCCAATGGCCGAACTAACTTTTCGTACAGGTCCTCCTGAGTTGCTTCCCTTAGTCCTCTTATTTTGATTGATTTGTTTCTGTTCTTTATATCTATTATCAATGTTTCCTTCTCTAGGAGTTCCGTCTTTTCTTCCATCTTTCCCATCTGTGATTCCATTCTTAAAGTTCTTTCCTCTATTTCTTTAATCTTCTCATTGATGTGTTTTAGCTCTTTTTTGATGCTATCCAGTTTATTATTGAATATCTCCAATTCTTTCTTGATATCTGGTTTTATCTCTGATCTCATTTGTTTCATTTCCATTCTTGTTTCCCTCATTTCATTTTTGAATGTCATAGTCAGCTTCCTTATTTCATCTGTTATGTCTGTTCCACCACTTTGTCCCGTGCTTTCCAACAGTAAAGTCTTAGTCTCTGGATTGGGTAGTTTAATTTCTGTGGAAGCTCTTCTTTGTAGTAGTGTCTGTATTTGTGTTTGGCCTCCCATAGCCGCCTTTTACCCGCTGCCATCATCTTCTTTTCTTTGTTATATTCAGTCGTAACCTTAATCTTCTCTTTTCTCCTTCTTTTTCCTTTATACTCTATATGTAGTTTACTTATTTATCTATTTATTTATCTAATTGTCTATTTGTCTGTTTATCTATTTATTTATTATTTTGTTTCAAATTAATTCAGTCTTATTCTTTTGACTCCCTTCACCTTTTTCCTGTTTCCTCTCTTATATTATTATATTATTTTTCCCTTTCTCAATTTATCAAATTATTAAATAGTCCAATTATCTTAAAAAAAAAGCAACCTATTGGTTTATGCAACCAATCTGCTTAGGTCAACTTTCAAATAATTAAACTTAAATCAGGTTTCCAATGCCCTTTTGTCCTCTTTTACTTTCCCACCTACTTTTATAAAGAGGTGACCCTTTTTTTTTCTTTGCTGAATTTACTATATTCTATTAGTGTATCAATGTAATAATAAACGAGTTGTTCACAATCCACAATCTACTATAATGTATCGTTAATGACAGTGATTTACAAAACTTAAACTTGGTTGGAGACTCAAAGGCAGTCAGTTATTCCCAATACAAAGCAGTACACAGCAGAGTACACACTATTTGTAAACACTATTACATAACTCACACCGTCTTTCTTCCTTTACTTCTGCCTCCCTCTCTTTACTCCAGACCTTCCCAAGTCATCCTGCAATATTAATCTATTCTTGTCACTGTACCTCCTCCCATCGTTCTCTACTTTTGTTGGTCTCCTCTAGTCTTCTGATCTTATTCTCTGTCTTGCCCCTCTGTTTCTTTTAACACAGTCCTTTCCAAATTTACACCTTCTCTCAATTTCTCAATTTCTCTACTCCTCTTATATTTTGCTCTTTTGAAGATCCAGCTACAGTGTTAATGTCCATTTCAGTCTCTCCTCTCTCATCCTGCCTTTCTTCCGTTCTTCTATCTTCCATGCCTCCGGACCTCCGTACTTTCAGATTCTTTTTCATCCCTTCAAAAATTCTATTATTCAATATCCAATCTCAAATTCTAGTCCCGCAGGAGGAAAGGTTCAACCAATCCTTCTTATTAGTAAAGAGAAAGTCCAGAAATTATTTAAAGTCCGAAAGTCCAAAAGACGCCAGAAGTCATTAACTCTACCGTGGCAACACGTGCTCTTTTCTAGTTGTCTAAAACTCGCAGACCTATCTCCTTTTGTAGATTAGAGTTTTTATTTTTGGTTTTACTCAATAAAGGACCATCGGATCTCACTTACCCCTGACTGGTGGAGTTGCAAATATTAAATTTGTCCTAGCTGGACAGACAGTTCAATCAGTGGTGATGCGGCTAAAGCCTCCAGAGCTGCCCGGTGGGGTAATGGTGGCTCTGCGACCCATCCATGCACTCTGTGAGCAGATCTCCTTTCTCTCACTCCTTCTGCCCACTTGTCACTGATCTTGGGTCCCCCTCAAGTTGCCTCCATGTTCCCCCTTACCAAGGGGTCTTCTACTCCATCTTTAAGATTTTAATTCCGGAGTCCGACCCCACCGGGACTTCAGAAATCTGCAGCTCCGTGGATTCCCAACCGAACACCACGTCGTCTCCACCGGAAGTCCAAAGGGGAAGAATTTAGGGAGGATAGCCTTCTCTCATGTTACACTTATAATTTGACTCTTTTCACTTCAATACATCTTTTCTTTTTATCAGTTTGTTGCCCCCTTGGTAAACCCTGTCCTGGGGTCTACATCTTTGATATAAAACATAATCTAACCCACCAGAGAGGTCACCCAGATAAGCACGTAGGCAACAGTCATATGATCGGAAGAACCAGGTCAGTCCAGTAAACTCCCCTGTCATGTAACCATGGGAGACCTCAAGCTGTGCCAACCCACGCTGGACAAAAGGCCCTTGGCCTTTAAGGAGCCAACTTGAAGGGATTAAGAGCTTTTCCCCCACAAAACTGGGCACTGGAAGCAATAAAATCTTATCAGACAAGGATCATCTACCTAAACTCAGACTGCAACCCAAAGCAGAGGAAGATGCTGATACTTGGGTGACACCTTGTTATCTTCCTATATCAAAGAAGGTGCTGGTGTGAAGTTGTTTTCCGTTGCTGTCCCTTTGGTTCTCCCTGGGAGAGGACTTGCCCTCAAGGTAATTTTTTTCCTACAAATAGTCCCCATTTTTGACTAGTTCTTTGGATACCTCCTGGTCATACCAACTGACAGCTCCCCCCTCCCGACAGCCATGCGATCTCCTCAGTGTCTCTTCACTGAGATCCATTTCTTTTGCTGCTTTCTGGACCAAGGACTTCAGGAAAAGGTGCAGTATCACCCAAACCATGAATCCCTTAGCAATCCCTCTATCTTATTTCCACTCTTTATTTTTCTTTAGCCCTTGGATGTGTGTATGTGTGAGTGTATGCATTAATGCATGATATTTCCATTCAATAAGGTCATTCGTTGGATCTTTTTGTGTGATTTCTGTCTGGGCCTGACCTCATAAAAACTGGGTAAAAGATCTTGCTAGGTTACCCTGCCTCTTGCATTGCTATTGCTTGTCCTCTGTTGAGTTTACTTTCCCCATCATGTGAAGCATATTAAGGAGTCCTTCGGGGACCCCCAAGAATTTCAGGGTAACAAGTTTCTGTGGAATTTTAATCTAGATAGTCTTCATAATCTAAATAGCATTTACAGTGCCCCAGTGCTCCCACTTGTTTGTTTGAGAATTTGGATGGCAGTTTTCTGAAAATCCTGTTCTTTAGTGTAGTGTCTCTTCTGCTGTTAGGCTGAGATGGAAGACACATCTTAAGGATTATTGTCCCCCTGGAAATAAATGGGCTGTGTGTGGAAGGAAAGATGTTTGCACTCTCAGTGCTTTTATATACTGTGTCCTTTTATCAAAAGACACAGCTGAAACCCATAGAGCTGAAATGGGAGGAATAGTCAGTGTCTCTCTCTGCTGATAGTGCTAGTTTGATACAAAACCATAGGAAATGCTTAGCAAGTACCATTTTTTTATTGCACGTATGCCCAGCTAGGCTTCCAAAAGATTTAATCCTTTCTCTGCAATACATTCACTCCTGGAAAAGCCTTGCACAATATAATTCTTTGCATAATAGCAAAACATCAAACATGTAAGACCAAGGTCTTCTTTTTTTTCCCTCCTTTTCTCTTGATTCCCAAAACATTCAGTGACAATCTCTCTCTCTTTCTCCCTCTACTCCCATGAAGAGACACAAGATGTCATATTTGGAAGGCAACACTAAGCCACACTAAATGACAGAGCTTTCTTTCTTTCTGATTGTGTTTGCTTTCAAAATAATAGACCACAAGCAGTGGTTCCTGCATAGCAGTGGGTTGGACTGGATGGCCCATGTGGTCTCTTCCAACTCTACATTTCTATGATTCTATGATTCTATGATTCTATGTACTAATTTACACAGTGTTATGGTAGTGGAGTCTTAGGCACTTTCTGCAGGTTACCAGATCCTGGCGATGTTCTGTGGAGAACCTGGTAGAGCCTCTCCTGGGAGGAGAGTACAACAGGAGCACTTCCCTCCATGCTGATTGCATAAGTGAATGTAGGAAGCACGATGGTGCTGCCTCTTCCTTCCACAGAGCAGCTGGGCATTGTCCCAAGCTGCATTAGGGCAGGAAGTGCCCTCGGGTTGATTGACTCAGACTTAAGTCAAACTTAAGTCACTTCTGTGACTTGACTCGGACTTGACTCAGCCAAAATTACACACTGACTCGACTCAACTAAAGACTTGCATATTTTTAGTGAATGACTTGCTGCCCTTGGTTCAGTAACATAATACATTCATCCAGAAACTTTGCAACTTACTGGTCACATGATGATCTGTCTCAAGCCCAAAGTGTGGAAACATTCTCAGAGGGAACAGCAAATGTTTTAGGCAATGGGCCTGAGGCGGAAGAGTCCTTCCTTCTAAAGCTCTTGAAGCTTCAGTAATCGGGAATAAGAAGGATTCTATTCTCCACTTCTGAAAAAGCCTCCAGCTTTGCAAATGGGAAATAAGAAGGACCCACTTCCAAAGCTGCAGATGGCAAAATCACAAAAGTGGAGGGCTGACTCTACTTAAATTGTTAAAACTGACTTTATTGACTCTGTCCAGAAATTCTGGAATAGAGGTTGGGGTATAAAGTTGGCTCCCAGCTTTGAAACTTGACTTGGGATTTGACTTGAAAGTATCTTGCAAGGTCTTGAGTCTTGACTTGAGACTTGAAAGTAGAGACTTGAGACTTAACTTGAGACTTGGAGTAAAGGACTTAAATATATTATTGATAAGTGCAGCAGGAAAACTGCATGATCATTGATGGGTAAAACCTGTCAATAATTTGTGTCATGATTGCACCTTCTGGTGACAGGAGAACAGTGGGACCTCAAGGACGTTGTGTATAAGTGTGGTCCGGATCCCATCTTTCTCCCATTCCCAATGCAGGACGATGATGTCCTGAAGAAAGGGCCTCCAAATTCCTGTTTTATTTCCATTTTCATGACCATGCTCCCCATAATGCTAATATGCTACCTAGGAGCAAATTTGCCTAGTCCCAACACCTTTCCTAAAAGCAAGAGCAGGTGGTAGATATATATGAGTAGGTATAAGTAGGCCCAGAACTTGGAAAAGTTACTTGTCTTCAACAATGCCCATAATCCCTTTACAGATAAATAACACCATTTGCTGAATAAAATAGTTCCTGAGTTGTATGGGTTCAGAAGGGGGTGGGATTTGTTGCTGCTGTTATTTGTTTTGTGGAGGGGATTGCATGACTTTTGCATGACTGCATGAAGGGAGACTGGATTAGCTTTTCCCAATGTCCTTCCACAGACAGACAAAAGACCAGTGTATTCAAGCAGGCTTTGGAAAACTAAACTGGATCATTGTGGAAGGAGCTTTCATCAGGGTGGCTAATATTCTTTCTTTTACTAATGCATTTTAAATATATTATTATTATTATTATTATTATTATTATTATTATTATTATTATTATTAAAAACTTTATTGTACTTCTCTTACTGATTTTATTCTCATCAGTTGCCTTCTGTGTTATTTTTTATTTGTTGGTAGAAAGATGGAATATAAATCCAATTAATAAATACTTAAATATTCACCCATCTAATCCTCTTTAGGGACATTTTAATTTTTAAACTGGATAAGCATTTTTTTTTCATTTCCTTAAATGTTTTTCTAAACACAACCTCCCATGTACAATCTGAATGGAATAATCCAGAAAAATATGGAAAGTTGTTTGTCTGTAACACCTCCTGGTAGTGATATGAGCTGGTTAATGCCATGGGAATACTGGCAAAGTGGGATGTTCAGGGGCAGCCAGAGGCTTTCAAGTCAGTGGTAAGGAGAATCCACTCTAAGTTTTATCCTAGGCTATAAAGGTGCTATTTTGAGGTTAGGGGTCAGCACCTTGCAAAGCTCTTTTAAAGTCTGGAGCAAACTCACCATACTCCTGCCATGAAAGTTACCAGCTGCCCCTTCAGATATTCTTTAGTGAGTGACTCACTAAGGGACATCTGCAGGGGCAGCTGCTAGCCTTCATGGCAGTGAAACAACACCATCTGCAGCAGTTATTGTAAGACAGAGAGGTGAAAAGGTATAGACCTATTTCCCATGGAAATCAGCTCACTAAGTAGTTCTGAGTGTTACAAGCACTGTCCACTTCAACAATATGGCCGGGGTTCTTGTTTTGTTTTGTTTTTGACAACATGCCAGGTCAGAGCTAACAGCCCCTGACTCTAGTTCTACAGCTCCCTGGTTCTGCTCCGTTGTAGAATGTACAACTTTTAAATCAAGACTATTTGATTTTCTGTGCTGCAAATAATATCATAATGGCAGTCATCTTATTCAATTTCATAGAGGTGTCATTAAAGACCAGTCACATCTTCCTGGTATATTTCAGGGCATGACCAGGGAAATCATTACTGTGTTAGCTCTTTAAATCAGGAGATCTAAGACTCTAAACCTTTGGACGCTTTCATTTCCTAGGCTACCAGTCAAACATGTGCTTAGGGGGAATGCATATAAAGCTTGCAATCCCTTTGATGTTTTGCACCAAAGATCCTATTGACCGTAGTGAAAGAAGAATCAAAAATGTTCATGGCTGCATGCCATCACCTAAGGCACCACTGTAAATTAAAATACTTTGTTGGTCAAGTTGAAAAATATTTTCCAAACTATTCTGATTAGCTACCTGACTGTTGTGATGATTATGCTTCTATATCATACATTTTTTTTGTAAATATAAATATGTCAGAGTCCCTTGGCTAAGAAGTATTTTTGCAAAAGGATTATACAGACATTTTACCCTTTTCAGCTTGGATTTACCTTCTAGCTAAATGAAATATTCACATTACTAATGACTTGTCTTTTGAATAATTCAAAAATATTCAGGCCACACATTTTACCAAGTAACACATTTTCTTTGGATTTTCATTGTTTACATCTGAACTTTGTTGATTGCATTTGGATTTTCTTATCCAATTATGAAGTGGCTTTTAAATGAGTGGTTATTTTGAAATTGTATCTGTTAGGACATTTGGGGTAATCCTAAATGAGATCATCTTTCTTTGGCTTCAAGCTGAATTTTCATGAATCCTTTTAGTCCACAAGTTTGGATGTCAGAGTTTACATTTGGACTAAATATGAGAAAATTTATGGGAGATATGGAAATGCAAAATATATGCAACTGTCTGCTTCTTAGCATGGTCCCTCAACTGTCTGGTTGTCTTGAGCCATAAGGAAAGCTCCTTGAAAGAAATTTCTTACTCGAGTGTAAGGGCATTCTTATGGAAATTTAAGGGTAATAGCAAGTAGGGAAAAATGTAAATCTCCATCGGCTAGGCAGGCAAAGAAGGAAACCATGGGAAAAATAATTTTGTGCCAAAGAACCAGGATCTATGATCCTCATCACACGATGCTGTTATATCACAGTGCCATGGCTTTCCTGGTGGTGTTGTGCTGTAGAGACATCGATGATCCAAATGTTTCCCTCTGTGTTGGAAATATTCTAATAATGACTCTATTTCCCTTTATGATTCAATAACTAGTTTGAGTGCCAATCATCTCATTTTGCTTCATTGTGAGAAGGATTGAATAGTGAGCATGGTATGAGTCTGGTCTGGTTGTCCCCCCTTGGGATACCCAAGGAAATCACGGCTCGATACACTTTCAAAATAAACCCTAGTTTATTTTGGATAAGTAAAAGCCAAATGCAGCCAGCAAAGTTCAGCTGTAAACAGTAGAAGCCTCAGACTATTTCTGGTGTATGGGTGGGAAAGATGAAATTTCCCTAGAGAATGGCTGTATTTCCTGCTGTGTTTTCTATGCTCTACCTTCTTGAAACCCTTTTTAGATTTTTTTTGTTTTTGGTATTTTTTAAATATATATTTAAATGGTTTGCAGTTATACTGCAATAATGGTGTGATTCTGACCTGTTAAACTTTGAAAGTCACTGTTCAGATGTCTTCATTGCACAGAGGTGATTTCCAGAGATCTCTCTTCTGCCTTCATCCAGTACCACACACCACAGTTTTACTGCTATAGTGTTACTTTTTAAAAAAAGTTTTACATACTATTTTTTTAAGAAATTAAGTCAGTAATGTAACAGTGTTGTGACATTGTGTTGTAATTATTAAACCTTAATTTAAAAAGAAAAATCATGAGGAAGAAGGCAGGGCAAACAGGACAGCACAGGAAGTATTGCTGGTATTGAAGAACTGATGGTGCAGAAAAGAAAAAAAAGTGGACGTTACACTATTACAGTGCAATTGTGGTCAGAGTATGATACACAGCAACACATTCAACTATCTTTACAAATAGTGGTGAAGTGGTTTTTGCACAGCACAACCTGAAGCAACCGATTGATGTGATAAGCACATATACCACAGGTCAACAAGTGCTAGGATTTGGGTCATGACTATTTGTAAGGTTGTATCTTCCTATATGAATTTGTTCAAGTTTTAATATCTTTAGAGTAGGGCTTTCTCTCAGTCCCATCACCATTGCGGGCACACCTGGTGAAGATATTGGAGGTAGACATCTTGGTGGCTGCTCTCAGGCTTTGGAACTCCTGTCATGGGAGGTTTGCTTAGTTCCTGTCTGCTCTCCTACTGCCAGCAGACAAAGCCTTTGACATTTTATCTATGTGACAGAAGGATTGGGGGGCGGAGGAAGAGTTGTGGGTTTTTAAAATCATTTTTATTATGCTTAAATGGATTGTAAATTATTTTAAATTTGTACTTTTAATAGAATCATTTTTTTTCTAAAAAAAACTTTTGGAAAATAAGATTCTAGTTGTACTTTAATTGTTGTAAACCACCTTGGGTCCCAAGCAGAGAGAAAGGTGAGACACTATATAAATGAATTTTGCAATCTATGTCACTCTTCTTGTGGCTCTGGATCACTACACCCCCATTCCATTTTCATTCCAAGTTCTAATTTGAGAGTCCAAAAATAGGCAGTTGTACCCCTCAAGCCTCTAGGGGGTGGTGTTGATCATTTTGCAGCATGGGAGGGAAGGCTTTTATACTCATTGGCCCTTTCCGCACGAGGCGAGAGAATCGCTCTGTGACGTTACTTACCGGCTCTTCTTGGGTCCGAAGTAACGCACGCTGTCCCTTGAGCCCTTCCGCAGGGCTCCTCCATTGGTGCAGGGCGAACTGGAGCAGTGTGAGGTCTGTAGATCCGCACTGCTCCGGCTCAAAATGGGGGCTTCCGGTGTCTTCGTGGGAGTGAACCAACCACTGAGGCTGGCCACACCCACAGCCCACCCTCCGCTGATCGCAGGCTCGCATTGGTGCAAGCCTGCGCATCTACACAGGTAAGTAGGAACGCAATGGCATGTTCCAGAAAATGTAAAGACCTGATTTTTCCGGTCTTTACTTAGCTGAGAGAGGACCACTTGGGGGTGAGTTGGATCAGACTGAGGTGCGGAAGTTAAATAGTCCGCACCTAGTAAGTTCATGGTCCGCACCTAGTAAGTTAAATAGTCCACACCTAGTCCGATCCAAGGTGCAGACAATCTCCATGCCAGGACGCCTTGGCCCGTTTTAACTGCCTCATGCAGAAAGGGCCATTATCTCCTCCAAAATGGAGCGTTTTCCAAAATTTCTGTTCAGAAAGAGGATCAGTAAAAGCCTGACAATAGTGAGTCCTAAAAAAAAATCAACAGAAAAGCCCCCCAAATGTAGTAAAATTATCAAAAACACACACAGCATCATTGGGGGAGGGGTTGACTCACTCAGTTTTCAGCATGAGATGTGGTAACCTTTGGGGTGCCACTAAACAGCCTGTGGGCTATACAAGGCCCACAAATGGCACTTTCCCTGTCCTCATATACAAAGAACCCAAAGCAGCCAGCAGTCACAGGATTGGAAGATCCTCTTCCATTTGGTTGAGGCAAAAGAGGTCCCAAGCTTTTCTGTACAAGCTTGTGCCTTATTGTTTGATTTATCACCCCCATTGTTTTCTTTAATGAACACTCCAACCTACCATCTCTGCATCAGTTTGTTATTTATCATAACCTAGCATGTAGAAGACAATGGCTTCTACCTTTTTTTGTGCTGACCAGCTGTCTTTAACAGTATCTAGTAAAATGAATCCTGTTTTCTTTCATGTATTATACTTAATATTTTGCTATTTCTGTTTCCCTCCCTGGCTTGCCCCAAAGGTGGTTAGGGCATCCCAACATATGAAAATCTGCTTTAAGTCAGGACACCTACCAGTCAGTGCTTACCCATGCAGTCTGTACTAAATGATGTGGGCATTAATGATTTTGCAGTTCCATTTCTCTGGCTGTGTCTTATAAGTCCTTGAATTCTTTTGGGCACATTTTTACATTTTCCCTTTTCCATAGCCTTTGATCCAGACTATGTTAGTTGCATCTAGCTGCCATTGAAATTATATCAGTTACGGCTGATTAATCACATTGCTTTCAATGAGACCTAATTGTAACTCTCGCTATGAATACCTACTTTCAAGTAAATCCAATGTATGCCTATGTATACTTACTTACAAATATATCCAATTATGTTTAGGTTAGTGTGCTCTCATGTATCTGGGTACAAAATTGTAACCTTAAATCTGGATTCAGCTTATGTTTCTGACTGATGCCTGATAACAAAAAGTAATCTGATTGAAATGATCACAATCATTTTCTTTTATAAAAGAAACAATGGGCAGGGGGCAATTTCATCTGTTATTTTGAATCTTCAGTATTCTGCTTATTATATCAGACTCTGGTTCTCATTTCCCCAGCATTACTTTGTTCTGGCTTTTTTTTTTTTTAAAAAAAATCTAGTTAGTTACATAGGAAGGAGAACAAAATGAATATGCAAACCTCAGACTGCTTTGCTTTGCCCCAGTTAAATCCATCAGCTTTATTGCTGGTGATTAGGAAGTAAACACAGCCTGTAGATTTAATCTGCTGACCCCGCAGTCTTTTTCATTTTGGGGGTATCTTATAACCACAGACCTGTTAGAAAAAAATTCCTTTTTTCAAAGTACAAGCTAAAACTCTTTAGATATGGAATGCAACACTGGCTGTCAATTGCAGTAATACTCTAGTTTCTTCATACAGTTCATGGTTATACAAGACCATAATACTTGCATGTTAAGAATAATAATTAAGACCTTAGAACCAAACTCAGAAGATTAGGTTTATTTGGACTGTAAGCTTTTTGACACAGAAACCATCGGTTTTCATTCATATTCAGAATGCTGCAGTTTTAGTTTTAGTTTTAGTTTTAGTTAAGATACCACTGTGCTAATAATGTAACAGCCCAAGAAAAATCCAATTATCTTAACAGTGAACCTCAGTGTAGTGGATGCACATACAGTTCTCATTAGTTTGCACAATTCAGTGGCCTAGAAAAAGGAAGAAGGAGAAAAAGAAGAAGAATTTGGTGTATAGTAGCAATCTATATACAAAAGCTTGCTCTAATAAAATATTTCAGATCTATATTCTTTTAAAATAGCTATATTTATATTTTCTTATTTTTATCAACTATTTCTCTATCTACCTACCTACCTATATCTCACCTTTCGCCCAGTACAGAAGAAATAATTTTAAATGATGCTAGGATAATGCTGAAAGAACAATGAAGGGTGTCAGTGTGCTTGCAAAGAGACTAGGATTTAATCTAATTCTGTCCTACCTTGATCTATCTATCTATCTATCTATCTATCTATCTATCTATCTATCTATCATCTTTCTATCCATCCACTCATATATTTTTTTGCCTTTTTCAATATGCATTTTGACATTTTCAGTTTATTTTTAAAATGTCTGGTACATTCACATTTTCTTATATTAATTCAACTGCATGTTGTATTGCATATTACACTTTGGAAGAAGGATGAAGATGTTGTTGTCATAGAATCATAGAATCATAGAAATGTAGAGTTGGGAGAGACCACAGGGGCCATCCAGTCCAACCCCCTGCCATGCAGGAACACCCTCAAAGCACTCCCGACAGATGGCCATCTAGCCTCTGCTTAAAAACTTCCAAGGAAGGACAATCCACTACACTCTGAGGCAGCATGTTCCACTGCCGGACAGCCCTGACTGTCAGGAAGTTCTTCCTGAGGTTCAGGTGGAATCTCCTTTCCTGTAGCTTGAATCCATCGCTCCTTATTCTGGTCTCTGGAGCAGCAGAAAACAAGCCCTCTCCTTCCTCTACATGGCATCCCTTCAAATATTTAAAATGGCTATCATATCCCCTCTTAACCTTCTCTTCTGCAGACTAAACATACCCAGCTCTCTAAGTCTGTCCTCATAGGGCATGGCTTCCAGGCCCCTCACCATTTTGATCACCTTCCTCTGGACTTGCTCCAGCTTGACCATGTCCTTCTTGAATGGGGTGCCCAGAACTGGACACAAAGCAGAGTAGAGTGGTACCAGTACCTCCCTCGATCTAGACACCATACTCCTATTGATGCAGCCGAGAATTGCATTGGCTTTCTTGGCTGCCACATCACATTGCTGACTCATGTTCAGCTTGTGGTCTATGAAGACTCCTAGATCCCTTTCACATGTACTGCTATCCTACAATTCCCGTAATTCTTAAACAGCATCTCCAATCATGAACTGAAGTCAGCAAGAACAAAAAGACCGGTGGTTCCTGTTTTAGAAGGTCACCTCTTCACAAATCAGGATGAGTCCTACTGGCACTGGTTACCTTGCAATGGGACCAAAAAAATGATCAGTTGTGTGGTACTGAGATAAAGAACAACTGTAAGTTATCAAGAATAGCATGAGAACTGACTTAATTATACATTACTTTTTTGCCATTATTTGGAAGCACTTTTCCCTCTCATTCCTCAAGCCTGAAACCCAGCTTACCTTCTACTGTTTTTTTGGAAGGTAACACTTCAGTTCTTATATATTCCAATGCTGACACTCTCTGTACATTATGAGAATACATTCTGGCCTTCAATCTCAAGTTTGTATGACTTTTTCTCTCAATAACAACATCAGATAACTCTGTGGAAAAATGTAAGTATACCAATGTTTCATGTTTATGTCCAAGCATATACAAAGAATGGGAATTATTGTGTTGTTAGTTTATTCTCTACCAACGCTTTCTACTGTTGGTGATGGAACACACAAGCCAGGCTGGAGTGATAGTGATAAACAATGTTGATGCCTTAGGGCAGTACCTAAGTAAATTAGCTGGTAAAGCAAAACTGTGTTCAGTTTCAATTTTTAATACTGTTTTGTAGCTGTGGTTGTTCATTCACCATTGAATTGGCTTTGCTTACTTTGTGATTTAATTGTTCTCTGTAATGTAATACAAGTTTAGAAAATACATAGAAACAGTTCATCTTTTACTAGACAAGTTAAGTAAGAACATCATCAACATCAAACAACATCCTAAGGGAATCAAAGGAGTATTACTAGTGTAAAAAGCTTTTTCTTATAAAGATAATTGCTTGGGGAAGAAAGAACCCTTACATAAGGGTTGAGAAACAGTTTGAAACAGTATTACAAAATTAAGCACATTCTCTTAAGGGACATCTTTCCCTTTTTCTTCTTTTGTATTCTTCTTGATGATACAACATACGAGGTAGTAATGCTGGCATGTTTTTGGCAAGGGAGGCTTGGAATGCTATGGGACCTCTCCAACTCCTTTCAGCTGAACGAAAGGAGATTTATAAACTGAACTAAGAGAAAGGTTGAGGGAGGCATGAAGAAAACAATTCAAGCCAGTCTAGGAATGGTTACATCAAGTGCAATATTTTAACCATGTAGGTAGCAACTAAAGTTTAACATGGTAACTACAAAGCCATGTCAAGCCAGGAACAAGACCAAAAGCCAGAAACAGGACTGGGAAGGATTTTGGATAAGAAGCTGGCTTGAAGGTACAGCAGAAGGTAAAGGTGAACAGTAAGCAGAACTGTGGCATGCATTCAAGACCTTGCAGACAAGACAGCTGGCTATTGAGAGAGAACCTCTTCATCTCTGCAATGAGCCCTACAGTATGACATGACCTCTAGATAATAACACAAGTAAGTGGGTGAATTGTACTTCTCAGAGTTCAAAAATTATAGCCTGCACTTCTTCACATATTGCCAGTTGCATTTTGTTTCAGTGTTGTAAGCTGCCTTTAATGTTCTAAGCTTCTTTGTGGTCCTGTACAGGGTGAAAGGTGGAATATAAATCAGATAGAGAGATCAGCAGACTGACAGGCAAGCAGGCAGGTAGGTAGACAGATAGATGGACAGTTAGATAAACAGACAGATAAATAGAATAAAAAGAACTTAATTCAAAACTAGAGTTCATAATCAGAAATTATATCTCTCCCCCTCCCCGAGTATGAGAAAAAAGTTTAGCCCATTCAACATTAGAAAGGTTTCAGAAAGGTTTTCACCATGATCTCACCTCGCTTACTAAGATCATCCATGGAATCAGAAGCTGGTTAATCAAACGTTTCCTTTGGATAAGCATTGTGATGGGGAGGTCTCCCTATAGCAAAAGCCTGGCTAGGAAGAAGCATGGGACGTATTTTTCCCACTGCTTTCTATTTCAGTCCATTAATCCAGGGAAACGGGGTTGTCCCAAAGGGACAACCCCATGGCAGCTGGCCCACTGTTCCAGGCAGCCAGCTTAGATCCCCCTGTGGGAAATGGACAGTAGTTAGTCTGGCTGGTGGTTAATCAGCCTTTGAGTTTTGCGTCCTGTTAGTTTCTAATCAAGTAACACCTTTGCCACTTCCTAATCTGTTAAGTAATTGCAGTTCACTGTTCTCCCACACACTCAAATGCTGTGTATAAAAATCAGTCAAAGTGTATCACATGGCAGATAGATTATCTACTATGGTTAGGTGTTTCTTCTTGCATAACAGTATATGCATGCAATCACTTTGGGATAAACATTCACATATATCCCATCTTTAGTTTATATTTTTGGGGACTATCATTGATTTCATGTGCACATAATAGAGCCAGCTTCTTTACCTCATTTTCAATAGGCTTCATATATATCCAAGATCAAACTAAGGGGTTATTTTGTAGTTTGGAACCCTAAATGATTTTTACCTGTTTTGTTCTTACATGCAAGAATTAATAATTTCAAATATTTCTCCTCACTTGGTGACACTACAAGGGATTCTTCTCCCACGTTTTGGAACTTTTTAATGTAAAAATTATGCAAAAAAACCCCCACCCATATTGTGCAAACATATTTTTCACAAAGAGGTCCTGAAATGAAAAAAAAAAAAGTTAGAGGAAAAATGGCAGAGTGGAAGGAAGGTGGTGGCGGCATAGCTAGATATGTTTAATTTCATTCCCAAATTTCTCTGCTCTTATTTTTATCTCTGTTTAGTTTCCTCCCTTTCTGTCCTGTGAGTTGTTTAAGGGACTGAGAGTTTACAACTACAAATGGAAACAAAAACAAAACAAAGGGAGTAATTGAAGTAAGTGGATTCCTTATGCTGTAGAGTTGGGATTGAGAGAAGGATTGAAATGGAGGACATTGCAAATTAAGAATAAACAAAGCTATAGTTGCTAGCTGACTGGCTGCTGGCTGTGGTTTATAGGCTGACAACCTAATCTAATCTAAAAATACAGTGAGAAAATTTAACAAGGAAACAAGAGTATGGTGATGACTTGGTTATAAAATTCATGGCCTTAGCCCATCTGTTACAAATCCTCCTCTGAAGAAAGTGAAGACTCAATAAACAAACAAACAAATAAATATAAAAAAGAAAAAAAAATTAAAAAAATCTACTGGCAGTGTCAAGATGTGTCTTGATGTGGCACCCTTTTTCATCAAAGAAAGAAAATCTGTAAGTATTCAGTTACACTCCTGCCATTCATTGATGCTCCACCACTCCATAACTAGGTATAAGTCTTGGATACAGAAGGTCCACAGTTCAATCCTGGCATCTTCAGATAAGGCTAGGGAAGAATTCTTTTGGAAACGCTGGAAAGATGCTGCCCATCAAGGTTGATAGTTTCAGGTTAGAGGTAGCAATGGTCTAACTTAGTATAAGATAACTTTCTCTATTTATACCTTAACTTTTACCTTCCTAGCAGTTTCTGTTATGAATGCTCTCTGGTTTACAGAAAGATAAGAATATATTCAGTTGGAAGTTTCTGGACTGATGGATATTATCAACAGCCTTTACTTCAGTCAATGATAAATTAAGCAACCTACCATTGTTTTTTTATGACCAGCCATAAAATAATGAGACCACAAACAGAAAATTAGGTTAAATAAGGATCACTTTATTTGAGCTAACCTATTTAAATTGTGTTGGTCTTCGAAATGAAGCAAGCACAAGGAGCAACCAGATGTGGGTCATCTGAGGACAAGTATCAGTCTTTGACTACTTCCTTAGCCTTCCCATAGGTGAAACACTTCAGCCCTGAGGGCAATCCAAATACTTGGGTTGCTCCCGAGCCTGCTATAATTTGAAGGTAAACCAGGGAACTCCCACCCAAGCCTCATAACTCTACAAGTGAGAGTTCATATCCCAAATCCCTCCATTCTATTCTGCTTTGGTCAGACTGCATCTGGAATACTGTATCCAGTTCTGTGCAGTACAGTTCAGGAAGGATATTGACCAGCTGGAATGTGTCCATAGGAGGGTAACCAAAATGGTAGAAGGAAATCATGCCCTATGTCGGCTGGCTTAGGGAGTTGGGTATGTTTAGCCTGGAGAAGAGAAGGTTAAGAGATTACATGATAGCTGTCTCTGTCCCATAGCTAGGCCTGAAAACAGATTGAAATGGATCTAGATAATCTGTTTCATCCAGAAACATCTGGAGTTGAGGGGCCACCACAACAACTGCCTCCTTTAGGCAATGCCTCGTTGTAAGAAGGCATTGACTACCCCCTTACCCACTCACCCAGTTCCCTTCTAGCCTGTTTGATAAGCCAGGAAAGGCAAGGTTTTAGCACACATCCAGTAGCTCTCACCTCTCCAAGGATCCTGTCCACATCCTCAAGCTGCACAAACTGAAAAGTATCCAAAAATCCTGGACAAGCAGGAGCCAAAGTTATATCCACTGGAACTGTACCAACTGCAGCAGGAGTGGATTTCAGCCACTTGATCTGCAAACTGATATGCAAGTTCTTCATAGTGGGCTGTTGGGTGGTCTGCATTTTCTGCTTGAGGACTACTATGTAACAGACGTCTGACCACTTGAAACAGCTCTGCTGACAGTTCCTTGCAGAAGCAATCATGGCAGCAATATATTTTGCTACATGCACTGCCATGGAGTAGGCTTTGAAATAGGCTCTAACCCATATTAGATCAGACTGACTTCAAGTCTTCCACCAACATTACTCTAGTCTCCATCTCACTTATTTCATCAGTGTCAACTCCATGGAAAACCAGGGGATTGGTTTGGCTCAGAAGCAACTGTATCTACCACCCTGGCCATTTCCCTATTCCAGAGGTCAGCCAGAATCATCTGCTGAGGTGACAGGAAAATCCCCAAGAGCCATCAAGAATCCATCTGGATCCATCAGCCTCCTGGGGCAGATCATCCTAATCAGTTCCCCACTCCTGCAGAAGTTTAGAGTTCCAGTGAGTCTAAACCTGAACAAGTAATGATCTGTCCTTGACAATAGAACTGCAGAGACTTCCTCCACACCAATATTACCATCACCCCATCCAGCATAGAAAACAAGGTCAAGAGTGTGCCCAGATGCATAGGTCTGCAAAAAGCAGATGTTCCACTGGTAAAGCTGAGGTCCAAGGCAGCAGCACAAAAAGCAGCCTCTTCCTCCTACAGCCTCCACATGTCTCTGTGGTCCTCTGTCTCTCCACTGGGGTGCTATATATAGCTACATTTCCCAGTCTTCTGACAACCAGGACACTGTCATAGTGGCAGCACCACAAAAGAGGAGATGTGCCTCAGAAAAGAGAGAAGTGAACTAGAAGCATTGCATTTACTGCAGCTGTTGTTGGCAAGCCAGCTGAGTGGTAAGACAGGAGTAAGGAAATGGTGGGAGGGAGGGAGGAGTTACTTTCTTGGTTTGAATCAGTTGGTCAGAGATTTTTTTATTTTTATTTTTTTGAGAGAAGATGGTGTCCCTCTATCCCACAAAGAGATGGAAAATGACCTGGCAGTTGAATCTTACTTTAGTACTGATGATGGAATAATGTCTTCTACTGCCCTGAGGGCAGTCAACTAGTGTAGGGGTAACAGGCTATGTGACAAGTGAAGGGAAGTGAAGGGAATAGCCAGGAATCCCAGATGGAACAACCTGGGGCTGTCACTGTTCTCTTCCCTCCAGCAGCATTTTCTTCCTTTGTTTTCTCAGTTACCTTAATTGTGCAGGCTTGGATTGGAACTTCAGCTAGAAAAATAACAATAAGCTCTTTTCTCACACTTAAGGCTGGAGGTTTTTAAACAAAGGTTGAATGGCCACCCAGAAAAAAAAAATGTTTTAGGTATGGTTGCAATTAGATGTCCTTTGGGATACTTTCCATCTCTGTGATTCTATCAGCTTTATGAATCACCAGGTATTATATTCTGAGGAAGGTCATTCTGACTTTCATTAAAATTAGGTAAATTTTAAACAGGAAAATGGAGAGGAAGAGGAAATGAACTTCTAGAATGAATGAGAAGAAATAATATTCTGGTGGAAACAAGTAGAACTCCAGATGTTATTGGACTACAACTCCCAGTGTTCCTCACCATTCACTGTGCAGGCAAGGGCAGTTGGGACTTGCAGTCCAATGAAATCTAATGTTTCATGATTTCCATCCCTGTGTTAAGAAGAAATAGCTGGAGTTAAATAGTCTCCAACAAATTTTTTTAAAATAGCATCACATACAGCTGAGTATTTATTAAATTCCATGTTCAGCATAGGCAAGCAGAACTATTGATTAACTCAGAACTAACACAAAACAGTGTTTTATAAAACACAGATTGGCAATTAAAAACATTTCCCCCCTCAGCACAAACAAATAATGTTTAGTTGGTAACAGAAAATGTAGCAATATTCACTTACTTCCAAATTTCCCTCATGGAATACCTTAATTCAAAATGGCTGAATGTTGTATCAAACATATTTAGGGCATGATGTTCTTTTCTGCATTGTGTTGCATGAAGCATTTTTTTATTTTTACCTCAGGTCCTTCACTGCCCTTGCTGTAGATAACTGTGAGTACCTTTTGCATACAAATGTCTCAAGAGCATTTCAAACTTTCTTCTGTGAATTGAATGTCATCTCTTTCATCTAAAGCCACAAAAACATCTAAATCTTCACTGTCATATTCCAAAGCCAGGAAAGCTTTCAGCAGAAAACCTGTCAGACATGTCTCATCAGTCTTTCCCACAGAAGGCAGATGGGCCAAGTGCAACTTTGTAACTGTATCCCATGAGCATCAGATAAGCTGCTAATTAATCTTAATGTGGTGACTTTTCCACCAGCAAAGTTTTTGACATCACAGACATGCACAAAGTGTATATCATGAAACTGTTCACAAAACTGTGCAAGTAAAAGTGATACAAAGAGACAATTCTATCCTCAAACTAAGGATAAATGAATAATTCCTAGTTTCAATCCATTTTCCCAAATATTCCCTCAGAATTCCATTGTATGCCATTCTGACCACTCTGTTTTTTAAAAAGAATGATGCATGAGCATTTTGTTTTAAATATATGCATAAATATACATTTCAAGATATATTTCTCTCCCTAAGTAAACATTTCTAAATGATAGAAATGTAGAGGTGAGGCCAGCTAAAATCCAACTAAGGATCAGCTAGTCCAACCCACTAGCAGGAATTCACAGCTAGACCAACTATGAGAAACAGCCATCTAACCTCTGTTTCAAATCTTACAACAAAGAAGAGTGCACCACTTTCCAAAGCAAGCCCATTCTGCTATCAAACAATTCTTGCTGTCAGCAAGTTCCTCCTAATGTTTAGACAGTCTCTCTTTTCTTGTCATTTGAAACATTCATTAAGTGTTCCAGTCTCTGGGGCTGCAGAAAACAACGTTTCTCCATCTTCTACATGAAATGCTGTCAGACAGTTAAAAATGACTATCATGTCACCTCTCAGTCTTCTCTTCTCCAAGCTAAACATATCCAGCTCCTTTAGTCATCCCCTTTGTAAGCTAGACCTTTTGCTATCTTCATGGCCCTATTCTGGAAATGTACGTGTTTGTCAATATCCTTCTTGAACTGTGATACCCAGATTGACCAAAGCAGAATAAAGTGGTCCTATCTCTTCACTCAGTCTTGACACTACTCTTTTGTTCATGCAGGCTTGAATAACAGTGGCTTTTCCGACCAGTGTGGTCTTATGTTTATTAAGAATCTGGTCCCTTTTTCCTTTATCATGGCAAATTTCTCCTGTGCTATACTTGTTCATTTCATTTTTCCTGCTGCAGTGTTGAGATTCGTTGTGTTAGTTTTGGCCCAGCTATCCAATCTTGTTCTGTCCTTTGGGCTATTACCTAAGCCCTCTATTTTCACGTCATCTTCACGCTCTCTCCACCAGCCAGGTTATTGGTAAATATATTGAACAACACTGGGTCCAGGTAAGAACCCTGTGACATTCCAGAAATCACTTTACTCTAGGATGAAGAAGAACCGTGGGCAACAACTATTTGGGTTTGTTTGTCAATCAGTTAAGAATCCATCCAGCAGTAACATTGTTTAGCCCACATTTTACTTACTTCTCTGAAAGAATATCATGAAGCACCTTGTCATAAGCCTTTCCAAAACAAAGATATACTACAGCTTTTCACTGATCTACCAACTTTGTATCCCTATAAAAAGACAAAATAAGGCAGAAACAGAAGATGGCTAAAATATTTGTGAAGACAGAAGCTGGATAAACTTGGTTAGAGCCAGCCAATCACTTCTATGTGGGCTATTCAAATAAAGGCAAGAAAAGAATCGGTATCTTCATATTAAGCATAGATTCTGTATGTTGGGGGACTTGGGCACATCACCCACTGTGGGCCCTCTGTTCAATCATTCTACCTTTCTTTCCCGCTCCTTACTTTCCACTTGCTTCCAATACAGGCACACTATGGTTTGAATCTATGCCAGGGCAGCTGGAGGCTTCCATGTCAGTGGCACAGTAAATACACCCTGCGTTTTATTGAAGGTTTTAAAGGAGCCAAACCTGTTTTACAGATAGGATTCAGCACTTTGGAGAACTCCCCTGAAGTCTGGAATAATTCTATAAGTGAATTCACTGCTCTTTTATTTTTTTTTTTTTTAAATTTTAAAAACTTTATTCCTTAAAAAAATATGCAAATTACATAGTAATACTAATACTAATACACAAAATATATAGCATACTAATACACAATACACAATTAATACAAAACAACATATTTAAATATACATAATCTCATTCAAATAAAATTCAACACATATTACTTATTCCACCGCTTATTCAATAGCTTTTCCACACACTTCTGACTTCAGCATTGAAGATTGTTTCATTATTTACTTATTTATTCGGT
The DNA here is from genome assembly GCA_948472985.1 of Iguana delicatissima. NCBI lineage: Eukaryota > Metazoa > Chordata > Lepidosauria > Squamata > Iguanidae > Iguana > Iguana delicatissima. The sequence goes on from CAOKZL010000004.1 coordinate 195,578, forward strand.
CATCATATCTTTTAGCTTTCCTCCTTATCCCAGAACTTCTTTATTCAATAATCCATAATCACCATATTACTATCATACCCTGAGTTTTTAAAATATTGAAATAACTTATCCCATTGCTTTACATACTTCTCTTTATTTTCTCCATTTACTATATATGTCAACTTATCCATTTGTATTAAACCATATAATTTCATTTCCCAATCCTCTATTGTGGGTATTATTTCTCCTTTCCATTTATATGCCAATACCATTCTTGCTGCTGTTGTCATATAAAATAATTGCCTTCCCACCTTTTCCTCTAAATCTTTTTCTAACATTGATAATAAATAAATCTCTGGTCTCATAACAAATCGTATATCCAATATCTTTTCAATTTGATTATGAATTTTTTTCCAAAATTGTTTTACTATTTTACATGTCCACCAGAGATGATAAAAAGATCCTATCTCTTCTTTGCACTTCCAACATTTGTTTGAACATCCACTTGTCATCCTAGCTAATTTTTTGGGAGTAAGATACCATCTGTAAAACATCTTGTACAAATTTTCCTTAATATCTTGACATTTTGTTATTTTTACTACTTTCTTCCAAAAATTCTCCCATTGTTCCATTGAAATAGGGTGAGAGAAATTCTGGGCCCATTTCACCATTGGTATTTTAACTGTTTCATCTTCTGTATACCATTTTAATAAAATTTTGTATATAAGAGAGATTATTTTTGGCTTGTCTGAATATAATATCATATTTAATTCTTTTTCTTTCTTTTGATATCCATTAATTTTAATATCCTTCCTCAATATTCCTCTTATTTGATTATACAACAACCAATGGCATTTTATTCCCATTTCCAACATTTCTTCCTGTGTTTTAATTGTAATTTGCTGTCGTTGTAAATTTATCATATCCTCATATATAATCCATATATCAAATAAAATATTCTCTTTTTATAATAAGCCTCATGTGGTGAAACCCACTTCGGCGTATTGATACAAGCCCTCATCCAATATTTTCCCCCATACTTTTATTAAAGCAGATCTTAAATAATGTTTATTAAAATCCTTATTATTTTTCCCTCTATTAAACCATAAATAATAATGCCAACCCGAACCTAACCCTTCTCCTTCTAAGTTTAACATTTTCGCATCATCTAATTTAATCCATTTTTGAATCCAATTTAATCCACAGGCATGAAAATACAAAGATAAATTTGGTAAAGATAAACCTCCCCTTTCTTTCGCATCCTCTAACAATTTCATTCTCACCCTTGGTTCCCCCCCCCAAACAAATTTTAATATCTCCTTTTGCCAAACTTTAATAACTTTCTCATTTTGAATAATTGGTATATTCTGAAACAAAAATATCAGTTTTGGAAGTACAGTTGTTTTAACTACGGCAATCCTCCCTAACCAAGATAAATTTAAATTATTCCAATTCTTTAAATCCTTAGATATATTTTTCCAAACTTTCAAATAATTATTTTTAAAAAGATCAGAAGTCTTATTTGTAAAGATTATTCCCAGATACTTAGTCTTTGATGTTAATATAAAACCAGTGCTATTTACTATAATTTTCTTCTCCGATTCTAACATATTTTTTGTCAATATCATAGATTTTTCTTTATTAATTTTTAATCCTGAATTTTTCCCAAAATTATTCAAAATATTTTTCAATATTTCTGTATCTCCTTTCCGATATTCTAAAGTTATCATCAGATCATCAGCAAATGCTCTTATCTTAAATTCTTTATCTTGTACTCTAATTCCTTTAATTCCTTCATGACTTCTAATTTTCCTTATTAAGACATCAATAACTAATAAAAATAATAATGGGGATAATGGACATCCTTGACGAGTTCCTCTCTGTATTTCAAATTTACCAATATTACTACCATTAACTAATACATTTGCGAATTGTGTAGAGTATATAGTTTTAATCCAATCAGTAAATTCCACACCTATACTCATCCTTTGACACACTTTAAACAAAAATTCCCAGCTCACCTGTCGAAAGCTTTCTCAATATCTAAAAAAAAAAACCATTAATTTCTTTTGATGATGCCTTTCACATAATTCTATAATATTTATTATATTCCGTATATTATCTTTTATTTGTCTCCCAGGAATAAATCCTGCTTGATCTTCTAATATTATTTCTTTTAATACCACTTTCAATCTACTAGCTAAAATAGACGTAAATAATTTATAATCCGTATTTAAAAGAGAAATTGGACGATAATTTTTGATATCTAAGGGATCTTTTCCTTCTTTATAAATTAAAGTTATATTAGCTTCCCTCCATGAGTCTGGAATTTTCCCTTTCAATCCTTCATTCATTAATGTTTGTAAAATAGGAGCAAGTTCATCTTGGAAGATCTTATAAAATTGATTAATATACCCATCTGGGCCCGGTGCTTTTCCCTTTTTTGCTTCTTGAATTGCAGTTATTACCTCTGTTATTGTAATTGGTTTATTTAATTTCTCTCTCTGTTTCTCTGTTAATATCGGTAAATCTTGTTGTAATATATATTCTTCTAATACTTCTTTTCTCATTCTTGACTTTTATATAAAGACTTATAATAATTTATCACTATTTTCTTTATTTGCTGTACATCTGTATATATCGTCTCTCCACCTCTTAATTTCGTAATTAGTGTCTTTTCCTTTCTTTTTTTATTTTATATGATAACCATTTACCTGCTTTATTCGCCCATTCAAAATAATACCGTTTCATATATAATAGCTTCTCATTCACTTCCATTTCTAAATGTACATCTATTTGCTTCCGTAATATTTTTATTTCTCTTTGTATTTGTAAATTCCGTGGATCCTTATTCAAGATTTCTTCTTTCCTCCTTAATTCATCATTCATTTTTTGAAACTTCTCTCTTCTCTTTTTATTTTTCCATGCATTATATTGTATAAAATAACCCCTCAACACCGCTTTTGCCGCATCCCATACTGTCGCTAAATTAACTCCTTTATTCACATTTTCCTCAAAATACATTTTTATTTGATCTCTAATCTTTTGAACAAAATCTTCTTCTAATAATAATTTCTCTTTAATTTCCATTGATATATTTCTTCCGTTTTATATTTTAATGTTAAAAGAATTGGATTATGGTCTGATAAATTTCGCGGTAATATTTCTTGTTTATTAATCATTAAAGCTAAAGAATTTGATATCAAAAACATATCAATTCTTGATAACGAAGCATGAGGTTCTGAGTAAAATGTAAACTCTTTAGTACTGCCAAATTTAAATCTCCACACATCTATTAGATCCAAATTATCCATCATATTTTGAAATGAATCTGGTAATTTCCCTTGATTTTCTTTTATTTTCTTCTTAGACATCCTATCTATTTTTGGTTCAATCACTCCATTCCAATCCCCCATAAAAATAAATTGATTATATTCTAAATCCATAATTTTCTTATTAAGTTCTTTATAAAAATTTCCTTGTTTCTTGTGTGGGCCATATATTCCAATTACTAATATTTTTTGATTTTGCCAATTAATTTCCACCCCCACATAATGACCTGCTTCATCCTTAAATATTTCTTTAGAGCAAATCTTCGGATTTATATACATTACTACTCCATTTTTTTTTGCTTTTGAAATAGATATATAATCCTTCCCCAATTTCCTATTTCTAATTAAATAAATCTTTTCTGGTTGTATACAAATTTCTTGTAAACAAATTATATCTAATTTCTTTTTCTCAATTACATGAAAAATCTTTTTCCTTTTTTGTGAATTTACAATTCCTTTTATATTCCAAGAGAGAAGTTTCAAAAACATATTCTATATATGTACTGTATATACTGTATTGTTCCTTTATGTCAATTAGATTCCTCCCCTACCTCCAAACTTCCCTCTTCTCTTTTGGGTTTCCCTTTTTTATAACTGCCTCTTCATCTTCTCCTTCTTGTTCTTGTTCTACTTCTTGTTTATCTTCAGAATAGTCATCTTTGATTTCTTCTTCATCTCGTACTTTCCGTCTTATATGTTCTTTTCCATATCTCTTCATAAATACTTTAGCTTCTTGTACTGATTCAATTCTATATTGTTTTCCTTTATATCTAAAACTAAGACCTTTTTAGTTTTCCCCATCGATATGTTATATTTTGCTGTCTCAAAAAAGTTGTTAAAAATCTATATTCATTTCTTTTTCTCAAAATTCTTGATGGTACATCCTTATAGATCTCCACTCTAATGTTATCTATTATCAAACCTGTTTCTAGACGTTTCTGAATTATTTCTTCTCTCGTTTTTTTCTGTACCAACTCAATCATCACCTCCCTTGGGAGTTTTCTTTTTTTTCGCTATTCTAGATTCAATCCTATATATTTTATCTATCTCCCATTCCATTTTTTCTAAGGAGATATTCAAATATTCAGCCAGAGGTGGAATAATTACTATATAAATTTTCTTCTCTCTGTTCCACCAAACCTCTTATTTTTATAAAATTTTCTCTTGTTTTCAAATCCATTAATGCTTTTTCATCAAGCAGTCGCTCTTGTTGTCTTCCCAAATTCTCGCCATTTCTTCTACTTCTTTTGTCTTCAACTCCAATGTTTCCACCCGATTCTGTGTTACCTTCAAATCTTCTTGAAGACCTCCCAACGCTAATTTAATTCCTTTCAGTTCATTTTTAAAGTCTTGTTTTATTTCACCTCTCAAATCTTTCATTTCCTGACGTATATCTAATTTTATATTTCTTATTTCTTCCAATAACGTCAATTGATATTGTTCTGCCTTACTCTGTTCTGATTTTTGTATAGGTTCCAATGAAAGTTTCCTTTGTCCTGCAGAAGCCTTTGCCATTTTTGATGTCTTTCTAATATTCATTAAAAGATTTAATGAATTTTAAAGATTAACTATTACTTACTTAAATGGACTTAATTAATCTCTAATACTATTTTCACCTTAAACTTATATATACTTAGTTTATACTTAATTTATACTTAACTACTATGCAATATACGATATCACACAATACAATATACTATACTATATCACACAATACAATTCAATGCAATAATATTATCTGATAACTCCAATTTCACATACACAATACCCTCACCCCCACTTTTAAGTTTTAAAGTCACATTCAAAGTCCCACTCCCAGTTGATTTCTCACATACACAATATCTTAATATCCAATCATATCCAGTGTTAACATGCCAATATATTTAAAATTCCTTTTTTAATAATCACGTCTTTACTCTGTCGTCGCTGTCGTCCTTCCGTCGCTGCCGTTGTTACTCTCTCTATCTCCTTCGTCAATCCTCTTCGCTTAATTCGCCTGTCTTAATGTCACTATCTTCTTTTCTCCTCTTTTCTCTTTATAAACCATGTTTCTCAATCCCTCTATCTCTCTTTTTTCCCGTGTTAATATTAATCCTATATTAGTCCCTCTTCTTCTTTCTTTCTCTCTTTCTCCACTCTATTCTATATTTCATATTTCATTTCTGTTTCCACTGTCGCCATTACTCCTCCACTTACTCGACCCCGTCCGTCTTCTCCTTGTAATCCTCCCGTTCACCTCTCTCTCTCTCCAAATTCTGTTAAGTCCAATCTCCCCAAATTCCAAACAAAACCGAATATAACAATCTATCACAGAAGAAAGTTCCGTATAAAAATTATTTTGAAACTTCCTTTTACTTCTTCCAAATACGATCAGTTTCAATTAGCTCTTCATGAATGGTTTCTCAAGCACATGTCCATTCCTCTGCCTATTATATCCAAATCAATTGTCTATTTCTTCACCACCCACTTTAAAGTTTTAAAGTCGCATTCAAAGTCCCACTCCCGGTTAATTTCTCAAGATAAATATCTGGTGATTTTAATTCTCAAATAGGATAATAAAAAAAAAGACCTTAAGACTTCTCCTTTACCAAGTCCAAAACAGTTTGCTGGCGCTGCTTGAAGCTTGAACATTCAAGCACTGGCAGACAGCTATGGCTGCTCCCGTCTTCTTCGTCCTGACCGCTGTCGTCTTGCGCGATCTCGCTCGATGGCAGCTAAGGGATACTTATCGACCTTCGGAGCCCCTTCTTCGATCTCCCTATACCAAGGGGGATCTTAAATCAGGCTGTTATTATTGCCTAATGTGTTTCGCCGTCTGTCAGAGGATCCCCTTGCACGGAGCTTCAGAGGGAGCCTTCTCGCAGCGCCATACCCAAACCGGAAGTCCTCCACTGCTCTTTTAATGTATGTTCAGTGAAGATATAGGCCCTTTCTGCCCTACACTGTTATAGTTCTATTATTCCACGTTCAACATCATGTGGAATTCTGAGGTTTGTAGTTTACCTCTCTGGCTGAGAATTCTAAATGCCCCTCCCTAAACTGCAGACCCAATGATTCCGTAGGATGTTGACAGTATAATAATAGCACTATGACAATGTAGTGCAGAAAGGCCCATAATATTCATATTGGCCTCCACAAGTTCCAATTATTCCCTTTGTCTACTGCATGGATTTTTGATATGGGTGCTTACATTTTCATAATCCTATCATCATGAAAACAAGGATCCTTGTGATTATATAAGCTGCAATACCTGTGTATTGCATTACAGTAAACTGAAGTACATAAATTTAGCAATGGTCCCATTTTACTCCTGAGGTATATTTTTTATCATAAATATGCAACAGCTTTATCTTATTGAAAACTAAATATGGGTTTGGAAACCTTCACAAATACTTTATAATTCTTCAGTTTATCAAAAAGGGAAGTCTTGACCCAATATAATTGTTAATCCCAACTAATGTGAGGTCACTGGATCACTGGAATTTACATAGAATCATAAAATCATAGAATCATAGAGTTGGAAGAGACCCCAGGGGCCATCAAGTCCAACCTCCTGCTATGCAGGAACACCCATCAAATCATTCCCAAGAGATGGCCATCCAGCCTCTGCTTAAAAACCTCACTCCACCACACTCTGAGGCAGCATATTCCACTGCTGGACAGCTCTGACTGTCAGGAAGTTTTTTGTGATGTTCAAGTGGAATCTCCTTTCCTGCAGCTTGAATCCATTGCTCCTTGTTCTAGTCTCTGGAGCTGCAGAGAACAAGTCCGCTCCCTCCTCAACATGACGTCCCTTCAAATATGTAAACATGGTTGTCATGTCCCCTCTTAACCTTCTCTTCTGCTGACTAAACGTACCCAGCTCCCTAAGCCGTTCTTCATAGGGCATGGCTTCCAGACCCTTCACTATTTTGGTCACCCTCCTCTGGACACATTCCAGCTTGTCGACATCCTTCTTGAATTGAGGTGCCCAGAACTGGACACAGTATTCAAAATGAGGCCTAACCAATGAAGAATAGAGTGGTATCATTACCTTCCTCAATCTGGACACCATATTCCTATTGATGCAACCAAGAATCGCATTGGCTTTCTTGGCTGCCACATCACACTGCTGACTCATGTTCAGCTTATGATCTACCAAGACTCCTAGATCCCTTTCACACATATTGTTATCCAGTCACATGTCACCCATCCTATATTTGTGCCTTCCATTTTTTCTGCCTAAGTGCAGGACTTTACATTTCTCTCTGATGAAACTCATTTTGTTAGCTTTGGCCCAATCTGTCAAGGTCGTTTTGAATTTTGATCCTGTCCTCTGGGGTATTAGCAACCCCTCCCAATTTGGTATTGTTACTGCAGTTTCTTAGCCCGGGCTTGTGGGATATTAGATATCATTTGATATCAATAATTTGGCCTTCTTTACCTATTCTTCTTCACGTGCTTGCAAGGCCCCCGGACAAGCACGCATACAGGCATGGCCGCAAATTGCCGAAATATTCCAAACTTATACAGGCAGGCCAGAAATAGCCAGACTGCCACTTTAGGAGACCTCAAGGCAAGTACCACATTATGTATGCAAGCTACTTACAAAGGACTCCCTGCCCTGAGCAGGCAGCTTGACAAGCCGAATACTCAATTGTCAAGCACTCTGCGTTTGCATACTGGCTACTCTATTGACAACTCTGTCATAACCCAATCATGTAAATCACTGACCTTTTGGAGGTTTTGTTTCCAGCCTGAAACTCATTGTTATCCACAAGAACGAACTAGCCTGTGGCCACATTTTCCCCTATAAGACCCCCTGACTTTGAGCGCTTCCTCAGATCGCTCTTGGCTTCCATCTCACCTTGCTGTCACTTCGTCCGGCGAGCCTTCCCCTCAGCTCCTCGTGCTGAGAATCCTCACTTCCACAAACTTCTTCTTCAGACTACCTGGGCTTCGGGACAGGTGTAGTATTTCCCATACAAAACCTCCTCTTAAAATCCCTCTATCCAACTCCTACCTTTATTTCAATAGTTCTCTGTGTGAGTGTGTTGCATACATATGTTTGACTGTATATCAATAAAACAATTATTGTTATTTACATTTGTTTGCTCCTTGACTCGGCCTGACCTCGTAGATGTTGAGTAAAAGATCTTGCCATGTTGCCCTGCCTATCGTAGTACTAGCTTGTGCTCTTTGCTAATTCCCAACTTTGTAATATTTGAAGCACACTTAGGTGTCCCTCCCGGGACCCCCAGAAATCAGGGTAACTGTATCATCTGCAGATTTGATCAGCGTGCCCTCCACTCCTTCATCAAGTCATTGATGAAGATGTTGAATAGCACTGGGCCCAGGAGAGAACCCTGTGGCACCCCACTAGTCACTTCTCTACAGGATGAAAAGCAGCCATTGGTGATCACCCTTTGGGTTCAGTCAGTCAACCAATCACAAATCCACCTAACAGTAGCCCTGTCCCGCCCGCATTTTACTAGCTTCTTTGCAAGAATGTCATGTGGAACTTTGTCAAAGGCCTTATTGAGGTCAAGATATGCTACATCTACAGCATTCCTTTCATCTATCAAGCCTGTAACCCTATCATAAAAAGAGATAAGATTAGTCTGGCATGACTTATTTCTGAGAAGTCCATGCTGGCTTTTAGTGATTACGGCATTGCTTTCTAAGTACTTACAAACTGACTGTTTAATGATCTGCTCTAGATCTTTCCTGGAATTGGTATCAGGCTGACTGGGCAATAATTATTAGGGTCTTCTTTTTTCCCCTTCTTGAAGATGGGGATGACATTTGCCTTCCTCCAGTCTGCTGGGACTTCTCCTGTTCTCCAAGAGTTCTGAAAGTTTATTGCAAGTGGTTCAGAAATGACTTCTGCCAGTTCTTTTAATATCCTTGGATGTAATTCATCTGGCCCTGGAGACTTGAATTCATCTAGTTTAGCCAGATATTCCTGTACTACTTCTCTATTTATTCTGTGCTGCATTTCCTCTGCTTCCTCATCTGCTCCCCACACCCCAGGTTGGGTACTTCTATCCTTCTGGAAGAAAACTGAGGCAAAGAAGGTATTGAGTAGTTCTGCCTTCTCTCTTCCCCCCATTATTAATTGGTTACCTTCTCCACATAGTGATCCTATCATTTCCTTGTTTTTCCTTTTGCTACAGACATATCTAAAAAGCCCTTTTTATTGTTTTTGATGTCTCTGGCAAGCCTGAGTTCATTCTGTGCTTTAGCTTTTCTAACCTTCTCCCTATATCTCCTGGCTATTTGCTTGAATTCCTCTTTGGTGGTTTCACCATTTTTCCATTTCCTGTACATGTTTCTTTTAACACTTAGCTCAGCTGAGAGTTCTTCAATCAACCATTCCGGTTTCTTTAGATACCTGCCATTTTTCCTCCTTATTGGCACAGTTTTCAATTGTGCCTTCAGTATCTCACTTTTAAGAAACTCCCATCCATCATGAACTCTTTTAGTATTCTTGACCACAGGATTTCAGCAAGTTACTCCCTAAGTTTAGGGAAATCAGCTTTCTTAAAGTTTAGGATGTGTGTCTGGCTACACTTGGCTTCTCCTTCCTACTGAATGACAAACTCCAAAAGAGTATGGTCACTGCCTCCTAAGGATCCCACCACCTCCACCTCCACAAAAGTCTTGATTTACCATAATTTAATGGTAAATTTATGTAAGTCTCATTTAGATAAGACTTGATTTACTCTAGTTGGGACTAACAACTCTACTCTGGCCATTATTATCTCACTAGAAACACAAGTATAGTGTATCATTCTTATTAATAGGAGGATGATCAGCCTTTCAAAAGCAGCATGTTTCAAAAATTCATAAACTGAAATATAATATTATAGGTTATCTAGGTAGCTACATAATTAGATAGATAGCTGGACAGATGGGTGACAGCTAGCTAACTACTTAGCTATTACCTATCTACCCATCTATTTGACTGTAGCCTTGCTGGCTTTAAAGGTGGTTTTAAATTAGTACTGCTGTGGTAATGTAGCTAGTGTTCAGAAAATGTTTGATAAAAATTTAACTTTTGCCATTAGCAATCATAAAGATTTAATTAAACTTTCCAAACAGGGGTTGTTACCACATTGTACAAGTATAAGATTCTTTTATTAGAGCATACTACTTATTAATTTATTCTATAATGTACACACCATTTCTTAGTCAACAACTCTCAGCAACAAAATAATATAATTTACTGTCAGATATTAAAAAATAGGAGAAAAATAAAAGCAATGGAACCAGTGGAAACAATACAAGTCACCAAAATAAAATAAGCTAACTGATAACACTGGAAGACTTGAGTAAATAAAGTATCTTCTCTCACAAAAAGATGTCTGGTTTGGCCTCAGAGGAAAAGATATCCCAATCTATGACATGCCAGGGTTAGTAAGATCCAGTCCTCAGTTACTTCTCACATGTCTGAGGGCAAGCAGAAGTTGGTAAAAGGCCTCTGGCAGTGACTCTGGAAATATTTGGAAATGTCCATGGAGTAGAAGACAGTCCTTCAGGAAAGGATATTATGCCTGGAAATGCTGCGTATTTTCATTTTGCTAAAAAATGACTCCTTCCATTCATGTTAATGTATCCAGTGAACCAAAAAAAGTATTTTTCTGACTTTGAATTTGCTAATGGAAAGCCACAGATCCCGATATTAACAGAATAAATAAGGCTAGAGGTTATTCCTGGCATTTTCTCTGATAAGAAGTAATAAAAAATAAGCTTATGAAAAAGTATGGAATGCATTCATATTTTAAATATTTGTAAAGTGCCTAATAGGATACCCTATGAAACCAAATGGTTTATTTTATTTTATTTTATTTTATTTTATTTTATTTTATTTTATTTTATTTTATTTTTTATTTTCCTGCAAGAATAACCATCCTTGATTCCCCCGTTGGTTATTTCATGATAAATAATGCTGACTGCTAATAAAATATGTGTTGTCAATATCAGATGGATAAAACTGCATTCAGAGGAATGGATTTATAAACACATGAATATTTTAGAAACACTGGCTGTGATGTGAATGCAATATACTTTTCTTTTAAGTATCTAATGTATTATAAGAAAAGAAGTCATTATCAATTCAATTCTATTGGAATTCAGCAGCTCAGATTGCTCTGCAAGGTTCTCAGAACTGCAGAATACATTAGACACTCATGGCTCTATTTCTTTTATCCCTAGATTGTCAAGGAATCAACACTGCTGCTAGAAACTGTAGATGTGGTAGACTGAAAATAGTAACTGTAGAAGATTGAGATTTATAGACAGAAGGACAATTCAAATACTGTTTGCCCCTTAAAAAAACTAATGAAACTCCATCTGATTGCCAATATTCCATATGGCTAGCCTAACTATTAGGCAAAATGAGGCTGGTACCTCAGGAAACAGATGTTCGATTTCATGTAATGGAAGAAGATTATTAACCTGGTTATCATTGTTATTATAGCTGTTACAATTAATATTGCATTTTTACTGCCAAATATGGGCAGAAATGCTTATGGGATTTCTGTACCACAATTACTTAGCTAGTTTTGTGTATTTGATTTTGATAAGTGGGGATTGCAATTTATGGCTTTGTCTTTGGGAGCAAAAAGACTTGGACAGGCTCTAATGCACCATATTACCCATATTTAGTCAACACTTTGGGAAACAGTAGAACCATTAGGTTCAGTTCTGAAATGTACTGGAGAATGGATTCTATCTTATGCCTGGAGTTTGTTGTGGTTATGTGCCTTCAAGTCATCTGCTACTACTTATGGTGACACAATATTTTCTTGGCAAAATATATTCAGAGGAGGTTTGCCATTGCCTTTTTCTGAGGCTGAGTGAGTGTGACTTGTTCTAGATCATCCACTGGGTTTCTGTGGTTGAGCAGCAATTTACATCATTGTCTTCCAGCACTCAAATCACTGCAGTATTCTGGTTCTATAAGGTTAGGGTAGTGTGGGCCATTTCAGATGGATTTAAAAATCCATGGTATACTAGCGTTGAAGAATCTAGCAAGAATTAACTTATTCCTAGGCCACCAATAGGCCTAAATAAGGGTTTGGAAAACCATGGAGTCTTTGGTCTATCTTGTTATTTGCCATCAAGTCAACTTTGCTTTATGACAACCATATGAAAGAGACACCTCCAAGAGCTCTGGTTGTCAGCTGCCCGGCTTAAATCTTTCAAATTCAGGGCTATGGCTTCCTTGGTTGAATCAATCTTCCTGTATGGTGATCCTCCTCTTTTCCTACTACCTTTCACTTTGCCAAACATTATTGTTTATTTCCAGTGAATTGTGTTGTACACAATATGTCCAAGGTATAACAGCCTCATTCAGTTGCCTTTTTAGTTGGCCACGGCATCTGTAGAACTCTTCTCCAGTGCAAAATTTCAAATGAATTGATCTGATCACTTTCATTTTTCTTCATGGTGCAGCTTCCACATGCATACACAGAAATCAGAAATGCTATGGCCTGGATTATTCTGAATTTGGTATTTAATTATCTATATTTACACCTGAGGGTGGTTTTTAGTTACTTCATGGCTTAAGCTTAATCTCCTTCTGAATTCTTCACTACAGTCTCTATTTTGGTTAATGACTGAACCAAGGTACAGAAATTTTTTAACCATTTCAGTGTCTTCAATGTCTTCAAGCATAACACAAACTATATTTGAAACCTGCCATTGGCTGCCACAAATTCCTGTTCTTATGAAATTGGAAGAGTCCAGAGGATCATTTCAGATCCCTCCCCCCACAGGAAAAAAAAGTATTTGGGGAACAAACAAAGTATGGGGCAGCCATGAAATAGTATTTAAATGGAGAAGTACATTCCCTGAAGCTTCTGAAAGTGTGGCTACCATTTGTGGCTGGGGGTCACAAATGAAACCTTGGCCACATGCAATACAATGCTCAAAGAATTTCCACCACTGGGGCTTTTCAGCATTACATACTAGTACTACCACTCCAGTCTAAGTGCCATAGCTGTATCCTATGAAATCTTAGGATTTATAGTGTGATGAGACACTAGATTCTCCTGGTTGAGAATTCTGAATACCCCTCCCTAAACTGCAAACCACCGAATTCCATAGAATAAAACTACAATATCATAGTGCTACAATTTTACAGTTTGAAAAGAGACCTAATCTATGGAAATGGCAATATTGCTTGCTTTGCCAGTCATAAGAGGGAATCTATAGCAGCCCAAAAAAAGGCCCTTAGGCTGCATATCCCGTTTACTGTGCACTTCTGCAAAACAGAGTGACCAGTCACAAACAAGGGTGTTGGGCACTGCATGGACAGCAACAATCTCATCTATACAAACTCCCCAAGAACATTCCAAAAAGCAGCAGGGTGTCTGTTTTAATAATACTCCTGATCCTCCTGAATGGCATTGTTTTTAATCAAATTTTCTATTCTTTGTTCCAAAGAAAATTCTCCACATTAGTTTGCTGAACATTCTTAACACAGTTTTTGTGGTAATTGGTATTTTTTTCCCCTAACGATCATCTTTTCTCAGTGTGTATTCCTTAAACATTTAACTGAAACATGCTGACCCACCTTTTGCTTCATTTTCAGTAGCTTACAGACTTATTAACTTATTAAAACAAACCAGAGAAAAATAATCTTAAAACATAATAAAGCATAACAGTGCTGGAAACAAACCAACCAACCAACCAACAAACAAACAAACCAGTAGATCATCCTCAGCCTCACAATAACAGAAACAGCCTTATACCTCTAATCAGGAGTTCCAACAAGTTCAGACTGAGGAGAGAGCAAGGTTGCTTCTGCAAATAGGTTATGTAGAACACTGAAAAATAGAGTTAATATGAGCACCAGGGTGTAATGATATATAAATGGGTACCTTTGTGTGATATCTAGGTGACCTTGAGCCAGTCACTCTCAGCTAACCTGCCCTACCTCAAAGGATTTTTATGAGGATAAAAAGGGAGTAAGAAGAGCCATGTACATCATCACGAGTTCATTAAAGGAATGAAAGAATAAATATAACTAACAAATAAACAAATGAATAAATCCTTTTAGTGGTTGACTTGAGAAGAGAATTTAAGACATTGGCCATTTCTGCACTACACTGTTATAGTGCTATTATTCCACTTTCAACATCCCATGGAATTCAAAGAGCTCTCTGACTGAGAATTCTAAATGCCCCTCCCTAAACTGCAAACTCCAGGATTCCACAGGATGTTGAAAGTGGAATAATGGTACTATAACAGTGTAGTATGGAAATGACCATTGTTATTTCATTTTCTATTAAGACAATGAATTGACATCTGATACAAAGCCATTATTATACATTGCTGGTGCATGACTGATTTCATACAATCTGACTTTTTTTTAAGTTTTAGAAAAAGCCAGCATAACTTTATGGTTCAACTTTCCTTTATTTTGTTTTTATATTTTGCAGGGTACCCTAGGGACTTTATTGCAGAGCGGGCTATAATCCGCTAAAAAAAAGTTGGTCAAGTTTCTACATAACAGATGCAGTTATAAATATGAGATTACAAGACCCAGCTCTCTAAATCTACCTCAGCAACCAGGAGCTGCACTGAGCAGTGGGGATCTGTTAAGCTGATTGGGGCATATCAGAGTGACCTTTCCAAGGCTGTCCCACCAGTGATCTGTGATCAGGCAAAAAGTTGCAGCAGGGGCCCTGCTTCTCATAACCTCACAACAGATCGCTGGTGGGAGTGGGCTGGGAATGTCATATTTCTGTGCCCTGTTCACAAGCAGAACGTAGCTCCTTCACTTGGTACAACTGCTGGCTACTAAGGTTGGGGGGAGCATTTGCAACTGTGGCAATAGTGCCATGATTGTAAAACATGAATTTCAAACAATTGCAAGTGTGTAATCCTATCTTACATGTTTATAATTACCCAGCCATAAATAATGAGACGACACTTGCATAAATATCCAATTAGGCGTTACTGAAATCCATATGTGAAAATAGAAAGCCTGGACTCTTGGGGCTAGTGCACCTCAGTTAAAAAGGGGGAAGACAAAAGGTAGAAGTAATCTGAGACTGCTTTACATTAGAATGGCTAGTGGAGATGAAAACATGAGTTCTGAATGAGTGGTTCTTTGAGAAAGGATGAATGCCAACAACTCATAGTGCACTCCTAAACACACACAAGCTTTAATGAATTAAATGGATCAGAGGTTCAACACTAGATCATTCATTATGAAATAAATGTGCAAACTGGAAGAAAAGAATTGTTGTTGCTGTGTACCTTCAAGTTGGTTTTGATTTACGGTGACCTTAAGGTGAAGTTATCATAGGGTTTTCTGGGGCTGACAGTGTGTGGCATGTCCAAGGTCACCCAGTGGGTTTCTATGGCTAAGCAGGGAATTGAAACCAGGTCCCCAGAATCATAGTCCGACACCCAAACCACTACACTATGCTGACTTTCTGGAAAAGGATTAGGCTGGGCTGGTTCTAAATTTTTCCTGGAATGTATGGCCATGATATCCACAAGAAGGATTTCACAATGTCCTTTAATGATGATTGCTTCTCAACAGAGAACAGAGTCCCTACTTTTCAGACCATTTCAGGGCCTTTCTATATCCAAGGACATTATTATTTTTTATTTGAGGGAACAATTTTTCCCATGGTCAAAGCTCTCTTTGACAAAAGACATAGTAACACAAGGCTGATATTCCAACAAATACTTCAAAACTATATATCATCAAGTCAGAGAATAAGAGGTGGCCATCTAAAATATATCACTTCCTGAGTATAAACCTCTGGAGGTGAAAGTCAAGTTTATCACCTCATAATTATGAAGAGTTTCATATTAAGAAAAACCAAGGAGCAGAATGCATATTAAAGATTCCTTATAAAAAATCCCATGATTATTTGAAGAGTAACTGACCGTACATTCCAATGTAATTAGCCATTGGAATAAAGAAAATAACCTCTTTTCTACCACATTGCTCATCTTAATAGCAGTCATTGGTGATGTTTTTCTTCATGATGTACTATTACTGACTTTGACTATTGAGTTCAGGGTTGATTAAGAAGATTACAGCCATTTCAATTCATATTAATTGGATTAAAGCTACCAATGATGATAGGATGAATGCATGTGAAAGTCCACCTTCAACCCATGAAAAATAAATAATCCCTTAAGCAAATCCTAAGAAAATGCTGATAAATTCGTATGCTTACACAGTTTTACTTAGTGTACTATCACAATATATGAAAGATTCATTAAAAATTCACATTCCCAGCCCTTTTTATCAGACCTGAAGTTGCCTGATAACTGCGATAAAACAGAGATATTTTCAAGTCTTTTATTACTTTTTAATCATTTTAATCATTCTTTTATTTTAATTAAATTTAGCACCTTCAGTGTACCATACAGAAGTTTGGTTTCTGTCTACTGGGTTTTATCAACTAATCCCTTTTAACTGAAACAGAGCTTTTTCTGTCTCATAGCAACCATTTAAAGCTAGGTGCCGTAACGGTGCAACAGCAGATGGAAAATAGACCCATTGAAAACATTTTCTCTGCCACTAACCACTGTCAGAAACTCCACTGTTATATTTCTCTATAGTGCTAGGGTATTATATCATCATTAATTCCAAATATAAACAGTATAAGACTCCAAACTAAAGACTGATGAGAATGTTTTTGGGGTAATCTTTTTATCAACTTCCCAGTATTTACCGATTTCTTCATCAATGGGCAGGAAAGAACTTGAGGTTTTTAAAAAAATGAATGCGGGAGAAAAAAAACCCTTCTTCCTTATTTTGTAAAATAAATTTTATGAAATAATCAAGAAAAACATAAAAGGTATATTATCTATTACAATAATTAACGTTGTTTGTTTTTTGTTTTTTTAAAAACCCTCCTGATTATGATAGGAGGAAAATTTTATGAGCTCCTCCAGGTGGGGCAAATCTTTCTTTTCTTCTTTTAAAGAAAAAAAATGAGTTAGTGTGCTATGGTGCATCTCTTCTTTGTTGTTGTTGCTGCTGCTGCTGCTGTTGCTACCACTCATGTTCAAAATTATATGGTTATAGTGTAAAAATGACATTTCAGAGATGCACCATAGCACAGTAACTCATTTACTCCAATATGTCTTGAAATTTCTTTAAAAAAAAAAAACTCTTTAGGGATTGCTGGAAAACAGCCTGGGACATTTGAAACATTTTTGCATTTATCTTTTAAAAACAACAACAACTGAGAACTACAGCAACAAACATTGCAACCCTAGACCCTTTCCGCACCTTACCTTTTTCTGGCGCTGGGTTGCGGGGATTGTGCGAGCAGCCTCCGGCAAGAGACTCTCATGTCCATGCTGCTTCAGCTCCGCACGAGCTGCCTGCTCATGCAAGTGCCTGCCTCTTCCTTCTGCAGTGTGGCCTGGGACTTTCCCAGGCTGGGCTGGGGCAGGAAGAGTGACCAGCGCAGTTCCGGAGGCTCCACACGCCGGGTAAGTGTGCGCAGGGCCCGGGAGCAATGTGTGATTGCACACCATTTTCAGCTTCTAGCCGAAAATGAAAAAGTGCGTGATTGGTACCTGCTGGCCCCTGGAGTATCGCATGATTGTGAGTGCATCATGCAAATCGCTCCTCACAATCGCATGATGCTCCAGGCTCCCTTTCACCTGGAAAATGCTGTGTAAAAAGGGTTACTGTCTTCCTTCTTGCTGCTAGGACTCATTTCCATAGCAACTAGCCAATTCGAGACAGTCACAGTTGACTCAGGCCCAAGAGCGTTCTGGTTGAGAATTCTAAAGGCCCCTCCCTACTGCAAACCCCAAAATTCCCAGAACCTTCTTAGGCAGCCAATCATATGAAGTCTTCACTTGACACAGACAAACAGACTTTGACTTTTAAATATTAGACAGACATTCCCTAGAAACCAGGATGACTAAACTGGGATGGTCTTACTCTAGTGATATCATGTGAAGACATAACGCACCAGAAAATACAATAATGCTTGGTAATAATGCAGAAGACAGCAGGAAAAGAGGAAGACCATGTTGCAGATGGATAGACTCAATCAAGGAAGCCACAGCCCTTAAGCTGTAAGTCCCAAATAGGGCTGTTGATGACTTGGAAGTCTCCCATTCATGGGGTTGTCATAGGCCAAAGTTGACTTGCTGGCAGTTAACAAAAAAATATCATGAAAACTTATCCTTTTTTTAGAGCAATCTAAAAGAGGCCCATAATGTCCAAGTTGTATCTATCTCTGATAAAATCAATAAAAGTGCACCAGACATTGCTGAAAAAGGAGGACATTTTTCTACCATTTCCAGTACAAACTTCCTTTGCTCAGTCATCTCTGCAATTTTTCAAATTTTGCACCAGGGTTCCTTTAGAATGTGGCTAACTCTGATTTTCTGTTTTATGGTAATCAAAGACCTAGGCCATTCCCACACTATACTCTTATAGTGCTATTATTCCACTTTCAACATCCTATGGAATCCTGAGGTTTGCCCAAGATTTCATAGGATGTTGAAAGTAGAATAATAGCACTATAACAGTCTAGTGAGGAAGTGGCCCTAGCTGCAATTAACATATTCAGAAGCATGTCTTTATTTTTAGCATCTGTCTCCATCTACATAAACAAACACAACAAGCAGAAGTTCAGAAGGTATAAAAACATCCACCATTGTTGTTATTGTATATATAACATTTCCCCAGAAACATTTAATAGAATGACACCCCCACTGAATATGCATTGAATCAGTTTTATTGTTATCACACTTCCTCACAGTTTTCATAGATGAGATTCAATTGGAATGTTAAACAATATTGATGTAACATCTCATAATGATTCACTTCCATATTAATAACATAGTGAACATGCTGTATGCAGTGAAAATATTTTCCTCCATGTGTATCATGAAATTGGATACCTTCTCCTTCTAATCTAGCTTTGAAATAATTACCTTTATTTTCATCTCTCTATATAATTAAAAAGTAAATTTGTGGTTTCAACTTCTTTCATTCACAAATTAATTATTCCAAAGAACTTACATCTAAATTCATAGTATTATTGCAGGTGTTAGAATGCTTATGCTTATCTTGCAGCCAAAGAGAGACATATCCTAATTTGTATAAAATATCAGGTAGAGAAACACAAGCTTCATTAGTCAGCACTTGTATAAACCTATAAATATTACAGCTAATCCAATTTAAGAATCCACCAACTAATGTGATATTATTATCAATATAAATAAGTGATGAAAGCTAGGAACTTTTCAGAGAAAGAAAATCTGTAAGACTAACTCAAATAGTAGTAATAATTACAGCAGTGATTATAGCAGTGTTTCATGGATTTTAGGTCTCTCTCTCTCTCTATATATATATATATTTGGTCTAATGCAATAATATACACGGAGCCTTGCACTGTTTTGTGTAGTATACTGGGACATAAATTGTGCTATTAGATGAATTGCATAATAATACACTATGAGCTCAGGTACTTTTAAGTCCACCATTTTCAGAGAGTTTTTCTAACGTTTTTTCCCTGCAATTCTTGCTCTCTTCTAATATAAAACCTAATAATATAGGCTGCATGCACTATTTAATTATGCAGCTACCTGAGTTGCACAGCCCAGGAATGTTCCTATCCCCTCCCAAGATACTTTCCCAGTATCAGCTGGTGTTCAGAGCCCAGGTGGACAATGTCCCCCTGCCCCCACTTTCTGACAGTCAGTGAGGCTATGACAAGGAAATGCAACAGGGATATTCACAGCCTTGCAAGCTGGCTGGAGGGAGTGGAAATATCATCCACCCATGCTCTGATTGTCAGCAGAACAGACACCCTTCTGTCCACATGGCTGATGCCTAGTAAAGTAGCAGTGAAAATTGCCACTATCATGACTACATACAGATCATGAATATGGATCCTGTACAGTTGCTTATAGGTGTAAGCACTTGACATAATACCAACCATTTCTTTAATGCACCTAAAGAAACTGATGTCACTGTTATTTTTAAAAACCAAAAAATATCTTTGGTATTTTTTTCTTGCCTGATTTTCTGGGCTTATAGGAAAGAACTCAGAATTGCAATTATTGATTGAAAATGTGGTGTCATATAGGGAATAGTACAGTTTTTAATAGGGACAAGATGCTGCATTGAGGAGACATAGTATAATTTGACATGAGCGGATATCCTGTTGGTCATTCCTAAATAGAGCAGACCTATTCAATCAACTGTTGAATGGTGAGTCAACCAATAGGTAAATCTCATAGGGTTTACTCTAACCAGGGCTAACAGCAGGACTTAGGCCACTGTGTTACCTAAAACTAGACTTGGAACATCAATTGTGCATGCACATCTGAATACAGTCCAATACACTGTCCAATACAGATTGTACAGTGCAAAGCAATGCACATTAGTGTGCATCCATGCACAGTGTGAATCACTGAGCAATGTGCATCCATGCTGATGATGTTTCTGCAATCTTGAACTGAATACAGTTGTTCCACACTGGACAAAATTGTCCAACCATTTCTGTAGAGGAGCTTAACACATGCATAAATCACCAGCAGGATGTCAGCTTTGGAGTTCCAACTTCAGATCTCCCAAACAAGCTAATCATAAACTGTTCTCCTTTTCCATGGTGAATTATCCTGAGCAAAAGGGTCAAACCTTCCAGTTTCTCAAAAATAAGATAAATAGTTTCTTTTAGGTTACTTTTCAAAAATCTAAAAGTAGAATACCAGGGATACCACAAACTGCCATTTGAACAATGCCTTAGTCCTCCTTCACCATTAATGAGGTTCCATTACTGTAAATGTACCTAAGAAGTTACATTGAAAGACAAGTAAAGTTATCCCTTATTAAGTTAACAGTAACAACTTACTTATACTTTGGAGAAGGAAGAATTACAAGTAATTTATTATCTATGGCACTTTCCTCATGGGGGGGCGAAGCGGGGCCGCGCACGCAGGGGCGGAGCTTACCCGCGAGCGGGTTGCTCCGTCCCTCCGGAGAGCGCGGATCCGCCGTTCCAAACGCCGCTGAATTTCGGTGGCGCTCGGCGGCGCTCAGCGGCACCCAAAATGGCGGCTAGCAGCTTCCGGCAGCGCTGGAAGCCTGTCCCCGGGCAGATCTGCAAGGACGCGCTACCGCGTCTCTGCAGTTCTTCACCGGGGGCTGCTACAGGGCAGCATGGGTAAGTTTTATAAAAACCACTTTTGAAGGTGGTTTTTATAAAACTCACAGCGCCACCCCCGGGGCTGCACTAGAGCAGTTTGAGGTCTAGAACCTCACTTTTTTTAACTGCTCTAGCGCAGACCCCGGTGAAGAAGACCTCTAGGAGAGGTCGCTCTAGCGTGGGCTATATGCCCGTGTGGAAATGGCCTAAAAGTAGTTATTTTCAAGGTCTGGAGCTTCCTTGTCCTTTCTCTTAACTCTTTTTCTGTATCCCTTACTTGCATCAATATATCTCAGTCTGTCTACTGTTTCTCTGTTCATATTTACCAGAGGAGGGGGAACAATCAGTCTTTTGATTAATTGAAAATCTTGCTGTATAAATTTGAAGATGTCTGGTGCTGATTAAAGTAATTTTCTCCTGGAACTGACCCAGCAATTCTCCAAGGGAGAAACACAGGATTACCAATGTCAATGCAGGATCTTTTGGCCATCAAAGGAGCTCTGTGAATCCAAAGCACTTGATGCTGAAGAAGCGCCCAAAGAACAAGGAGGAATAAAACATTAAAAATCAAATTTTCTAAATAGGATTATTTACAGCTTTCTGAAAAGTCTGCATGATGCTTATTCATTTCGTTCATGTCCCAAAGGAGAAGACATGCATCAGCACCAAAGCCAGCAAAAAAAGACATAGAAGTACATATGCTAGTATGTATGCAAATTTAGAAATGATGGCTGGTATCCTGCTAGTTAATTACATTGATGTAAGGAGGATTTTCACCATTGCAACTCACTTTTATTTTTGTCATTTTGTAGGTTTGAATTCTGTTCCAATAATGCAACAACCCAACCTCCTAACAAGCACACCTTGTGATGTGGCCATTTCTATTTTTATTCAGAGAGTGAGAGGATCAGTGAGGATAGTCCAGCTGTTCACCACAAGGGCACCAGGGTTTGGAGGCAAAGAATCAGGAAATTTAGCTGTGGAAAGGTAGCAACAAGACACCAGGAGATTATAACTATGGAAAGGTAGCTACATGATACTCAGTGTAGTATCTTGGTCAAAATGGAATATTACCTCCTCTATGGACGCAATTCTTCACTCATTTTTTTGACAGAAACAAAAAGTAATTTTAGCAATTGTTTTCCCATTGCAAGAAAGTCTTCAAAAACCACACAGTTTTCTCAATTCAGGACTGCATTTTCCACAAAATTCAGACATGTATGTTTTGTGCAGAAAACAACCTTTCTTGCTCAAGAAGCAACATCTTCTGCAAAAAGAAAATAATAGTTCTCTGTAGAACTGGTGGTGAATTCACTTTGGATATACATCTCCGTAAGTTGAATTACCTCTTCAGGAAACTGAATTGAGCAGTTTTGCAATGTCTGTATTCAGCAAGGAGCTTCTGTGAGATTTCTAAGTTGGAAGCCAGTGAAATGACCATTGTCTAAGGGCCGCCAGTGCACATCAGGCATTCCTAATGCCCATTGGGATAATGGATAGGGAATGCTGATGCACACTGGTAGAACCTAATGAGCTCTACCTAATGAACAATCTTGGTAGTCCTGCATATGCATCTATGCAATTCACTATGTCGATTCTTTAGCACCTATGCCAAACAGGTAAGTATGCATAAAAGTATGCAATGTAGACCATGCTATAGACTCACAGCCATTATTTTCTGTGCAAAAATTGTTGTTTCCTATCCGAAACAACTTCTTGCAAATTTGGTGCAGAATAAGTCCTGAACTGCAAAGATTCTGATCAGTCTATGATTCTTCTTGTCAGAATTTCTTGACACTCAAAAAAAATATGTTTTTCAACCATTTTTAAAATGTTTTAGAATATTATTTCCATTCCCAGTGTCCTCCAATGTACTGTATTCATATAAAGATAATATTTATTTTTCTTTTGTCTTTCTGTCATTCTTTACAGCTGTGCTTTCCTCCATAATTCCATTTGGTTTGCATGAGTGTCTGTGCATAATGCACACACAAACACAGACATGTATGCGAACATAGTCCCCTAACCTTTTTTCTCTTTCTTTTATTCAGCTTGGCATTATCACATGCATGTAGAGAAGCTGCTCCCCAAGTTGCTTATTATTCTGTTCCTTCGGCTCTCCTGAGTAAATGAGTGGCATGTGGTTTGTCATGAGCAGCACAATATCTTGCATAATAGAGTCTGAGGTGGCGAGGGAGTGCTCTTGTTCAGAGTATTTAAGAAGCATAAATGAACAAGCATTTTCAGTGGAGAGAAATTATGAAGCAAAATTATCCCCTGGTGTTCTAAGGCAGGATTTTATTTTCCCTCTGGTATCATTCTTTTACAAAACTGTTTAAGCTTTTTCTTCTGGTGGTTTGTCCCAAAGAGTGACACTAGGTCAATTTGCCATAATGTTATTTTCACTGAGCCTCTTGCCAGGTGACCTATCAGAATTGTGCAATCCTTAATGAGCATGTTATGACTTTGTTTTACTTTCTGCCAGAAGGTAAATGTAGCAGAGGGAAAAGAAGCGATTTTGCAGTCATTGATTTACTATGGCATGAGTGCATGAATGCTGTGTGCCAGTAGCAATAGCATGATGGTAATAGGGAGGCAAAAACTCACTCCAGTGTCAAGTTTTCCATTGATGGCTCATCTTGCCACTTATTCCTAGTCTTTTCTTTCCAACAAAGCTAGTAAAGGAAAGATGAGACAGTACATTTTTGCTTCGCTTTTGGTAAGAATTTATCCGTGTCACACCTCCTAAATCAATCTATGAAACAAAGTCCTTTGGTATTCACACTGCTCAGAATGTATTGATACCATTTTAGGAGGCAGGGAAACCAAATGAATCAGGAAAAAAATGTATATTGGGGAGAGGAGCATTAAAAATAAGCTTATTAGTGGAAAGGGAGCATATGAAATGGAACTATGTTAAAGAAAACTGCTTGCAAAAAGTATATTAGGAATATATATACATTATTATTTTAAGTATATTAGGAATATATATACAGTATTATTTTTTTTTGTGTTTTCCCAAGCCCTGCTTTTTAACAATATAACAATCAAATCAATATATTTTTTCCAGACTCTGCTGGATGTCTTTTCCATCTCAAACACCTAAGAGTTCTATCTATCTATCAATCACATCAGTTTGTATGGAATTCCAATCTATAACAACTCAGGGGACTGCAATGGATGCATAAAAAACATCAGTCCTTGTACAAAGAATCATAATGTTAAGAATACTTCCCTTCTCATTTCCTCTCTTTAATTTGTTAAAAATCCTTAAAAACTAGTTTGACAAAAGAAAATGGCAAGAAAGAACTTCAGTCTTGAGGAAATTTACCTCACCAAGATTTCCTGACCCCACAATTAACAAAACAGAAGGTGTGTGTGTGTGTGTGCATGTGTGTGTGTTTGGTAACTCCTTCCTCTCCTGCCCTTCCAGCTTCTCTTCCTTTTCATGTTCTTAGGTCAAAATAAGTGCTTTTCCATGCTGTTGTTCCACAAGGACATACATCTTGACCTCATAATTTATTTCTACACATAGGCTTTCCCTGTTTATCTTCTTATCTGACCCAAGACTATCAGAAAGTGGAAATAGTTGAAAAGCAGAACCCATCTACTGTAGGGAACATGAAGGACTTACAGAGGCTTGCTTGGGACTGATCATGTGATGCCTTTGGTCCCTTTCTCCCTGCTATACTTGCTTTGCAAACGGTACGTGTGAGGTCCCACATGAGCCTCTGTAGGCCAGAAGAACTGACAGAAGCCCACTGTTTCAATGTTTGCAATACAGACAACTTCCATTAATTTGACCAGGGGATCTACTTTTTCCAGAGACAATACTTGGGATTCTACATGTGTACAAGCAGTCTGAAGCAAGGCAAGAAGAACTGACAAAAGAGTGGCTCCCATGTTGAATTAACGGAACTGTCCTTAATTTGGAAGCAGCAAAAGAGCAATCAGATAACAGGGCATCAGAAGGTGAAGCTTCCTATATAATTTAAATAAAGCAAATCACAGTGAGGCTGCAGTCCTTTATACCTCATGCTTGCAAATACAGGCTATGGTTATCTGTTCTTTTCCACCTCAACATGCAGTCTGTCCTCTGTTTGATTTGGCCATACATGTGCATTGTTTCAATCACATACATCCACTGACAATAAAGTGTGTTTAAGCAGCATTTCTTAACGCACTCATTTTTCCACACACACACTGTTCAAATGCACAAGTTTATTTGTGACAGCCACAGACAGCTGTCATTGTGAAGATTTCAAAACATGAACTTAATCCAGCCTATAGATAGTCCAGTAAGTATGGGCAGAGAAAGCTGATGAAGCCATAGACTTGATTCAGATTTATCACTCATGCCTCATTTTTAAATCTGTTCTCTTTACGACTGACTACCTGCTTTTTCTAAAGAGGAGACCCAGGTTATGATACAGACAGACAGGATTTGAAGGGAAAAGGTGCTGCTTTTCTTTTCTAACAGTAAAAATTCATGTATCCTGCATTGGTTAGAAAAGTGATGCTCTGCAGTTTGGATTTTCTATTCCTTTTTTAAAAAAAAACAGTTTCAGCTCTTCCAATTTTCCTGTGTGAACTGACAGGAGGGTCAGAAAAAAATATGCTTTAGCCTGTCCTCTTTCAGAAAGTCAGTAAACATACTACCATTTTAGAACATAGCTATAAAAGGGACAAGTTAATGTTCTGGTGAATATTCCTTGGAGGCTGATACAGTCCATTAAAAATGGGGGCATTTGGTCACTTCACTGAATTACTTCTGCAGTAAGTTGCAATCTTTGGAGCTTTCTCTCTGAGATTTAAGTATATAGACTATGTAGCCTTATTTCAGAAAGCTATTTAAAGTTGTTTTGAGGTCCTTTGCACTTCTCCACCTTGTTCCCATTACCACCACAGGTATTTATTGATTCGGTTTAAAAATAAAACAGAAGCTTATTGAATCAATTTTGGTTGCAATGAATTTACAGAGCTGGAAAAGTTATTTCAAATGTTTTATATTTAATGTTTTATATTTAATGCCAAATGTTTTATATCTAAACATTTTAACATAAATAATCTTCGAAATACCAATGCAAAGTTCTCCAAAGTAAAACTGGGATAGTTCTTTACTTTAATATATACGGAAAAATCAGATCATAAGAATTTATTATTTCATGCTAGCAGAAGTATTTAGTCTTGCTTGAGTTTGGTCCTCATCAATCTTTGGTGCTCTTTCTCTCCCCCAACAACCAGGGACTCTTTCTCTCTGCTTACCCACCACTCACTGCCTTAGACAGTCTTTGTCTCCTTTCACTTGCTCACCTATCCTGGTGCTCTTTGACTTCTCTGGACCTAAGTCTTCTTTCTCTCCTCTTACTCATTATTGTGCTCCTTCTTTCCATTCACTCACCAATCCATGTGATCATAATAAGTCTGGCGGCCAGATCCATTTACTTTCCTAATAAACCAGATTCTGAGGTTATCAAAATGATGCCAAGCCCCTTGTGTAAACAAATTAACAGTGATTATACACTGTCGAGATAAAGATGTAGAATGTGATTAATAAAAGCATGGAAGTCTTATACTGATAGAAGCTGAAATTCCTCATAGCTGATGGTAATGCTTCCCCCAAATGTGCGTCATTCTTCTACATGTTGGCAAATCCTTAGGCAGGTGGTGAACTTCCTTTCCCCCAAGAACAATGGAAGGCACTTTTGTTGAGATCTTATAGTTGTGTCTCTCTCTAGATGATATGAGAAACACAAGCTGGGAAAAAAAGGCTTTCTGTAGGAGAACCAAGTCACACTGTCTTCCTCAATGGAGGGGGAACAACATTCTTGCTCTGGGACATGTGCCATTGAAAACAAGTCTGATTAGGGTGTGAGTTCAGAAGAAGTCAGAACCTAACATCTGCAAGACAATTTACCTTTGAAGCTCTCAATGCTTGCCTGACACCATGTAGGTTACATGAAGGGCCTACCTTTCTAGAATACCCATCACATGTGGCTATACAGTGCATACTCTCCAGTTGTCCCAATTTGGTCGCAACAGTCCTGATAAATTCCTCTACCAACCCACTTTTTCAGCTGCTTTTAAAAAGTCTCAGTTTCTCTTTCCTCCTTCCACTTTTCCCCTTCATCCTTAGTTTACTTCAATTGCTGCAAAATGCAAAAGTAGTTTGCATTCAACAAGTTTTGGTGGGGGGAGGAGGGGAGGAATAGAATCTTGCCCTTTTCTATAGACTCAGGCAAAAGCAAACTGCTGTGACCTCTCCTTTCTTGTCTGTTTTTCATGATTAATTACTTTACCATCTTGACCACTCTCAGATGTTGTTCTGCCACACATGTCCCAGTTTCCCAGTTTTCATCTGAGAAATGTTGGAGGGGATAGAAGTGTGCTATGCCAGTCTGCTCGTCACCATTCCTTCTGATCCCACTGCAGTGAGCTTTCTCTTTCCCCATCCAAGGCTCTGTATCTTTCTCTCTCCTCCTTCTCTTCTCTTTGCCATCTGCACTGA
Organism: Iguana delicatissima; assembly: GCA_948472985.1. Classification (NCBI taxonomy): domain Eukaryota; kingdom Metazoa; phylum Chordata; class Lepidosauria; order Squamata; family Iguanidae; genus Iguana; species Iguana delicatissima. The sequence goes on from CAOKZL010000004.1 coordinate 223,540, forward strand.
TTTTTCAAAGGTATATCTCTAGCTCTGAACTACTGTTCATTCAGCCTTTCCTTCTGCTCATTTATTTCTCTGTTTTATCAAGCAGTTTCTCTCTCTCTCTCTCTCCTCTCTCTCTCTCTCCCTCTCTCTCATTTTCTCTCTCATTTTTGAAGAATTTGGGTCTTGTAAAGGGAGGCATCCACATCTTTTGACAGTGAACTTAGGTGACGAGTGTCAATAGAAATGAAGTCAGATGCAGCCAAGGAGAAACAAAATGGATGCACAAGGATGATGGAGGGGACAGAAAAATATAACTGACATGATAATTTTTGATTTAGGTGAGAGACGTGTAGGATGGAATAAAGAAGTGATGAGAGTACTGCCCTAGATGTTACTAATGTGTGGTAGGCGTTACTGTTATTATATAATGTAGGTCAGCTTTTTCTTTCTCACGGTAGTACTTGGTATAGATAGAGGCTATTGAACTTGTATGCTATCACTATCACCTGACACACTATAGTCGGAGAAGCAGCATCTCAACAGATGCTCTGCTTTATTTAACCCATTTAAAAGCTTATTGCTTTGCTGCAAAGTTCACGGCTTCATTCAGTGCAGAACAGGGACACTGAGACAGCCAGCAGTATCTGAAAAAGAAATGTATTTTTTCTCCCTTAAAGAACAAAGCATTGCAAGTAAACAGCTACAGACTTCAAATAAATTAATATCTGAAAGTTACATGACCTTCAGTGCATGATGGTGTCTCTTGGTACTTGGCACTCTACGGGGTTCGTAAAACTAGTTGAATTAATAGCTTTTGAATGGAGTTTGCTTCCAGGAAGGACTCAGTCTCTTGAAAGGGCATGCGAGCTTTTTTTATGCTATTCTCAGCAACTAAGGGGACAAATAAAAAACAAAAAAATCAAATCATGCCAAAGTGTTCATTTCTCATGTGTTTTGTTTTGTTTTTTCTCATTCCCAGTGGAATTACTCTCACCAAATGGTCTGTTTTCATGGAAACAATTCAGCAAATACTGACTGCAGCAAGGAATCTGTAGTAATCATAAAGTTTCAATTTTTCAGAGGGTTTATTTCTATAATTTTGGGCTGTTGTAGACTATTTCAAAATGGTTTCCTGTGAATGACAAGGAGCTCTTACATAGGATGGTGCCACCATAAAAATACACAGCTTTAAGGACTCCAGACAATGAGTGTCTCTCATTTTTTTCACAGTCCTTAAAGTTACTTTTTTCCTCCAGCAAGGCCCCTGAATTCAGTCAGGTAGGAAAAACTGGGGGGGGACCCACTGAAGAAAGGGAGAAATATCCTCCAATCCCTTCCTGTGGCCAGTGTGAAACAGCAAAGAAATGATTGTACAGAGGTTTGCATTTTATAAAGGTTCCTTTTTTATTATTTTATTTGTTTATTTACTTATTTATTGCTTATCTGTCCTTTTATAAATCTGAGCTTTGGCCTCAAAAGAGAATGGGAAAACATCATTTAGTAAAATTTCTCTTGGAATGTATACGGACCTTTCATTATTTGTATTTTTGACTCCTTATGGGAGAAATAATTGAAATGTTCAAATAATCATTTTCTAGAAATTATGTCTGATATGCAAGAAGTATCTTTTTTTATTTTGCCTAATGATAACATTTGTTTTACCCCTACTTACTGCCTACTGAGGAGGAGAATTTTATTAAAAAACAGTTAGCATTGGCATATGATTGTTCAGTTTTTGCGATGCCAATTAAATATTCTATATAATTTTACTTCTATTTGCTTTATAAATAATTTCAATTTTAATTGCTTTAAACATGGTTTATTTGTGTAGTGTATGTGCAAGAATGTTAATTTTTTAAAATAAAATGTTAGTCATGTGCTTATCTACAGTCATTATTTTCCTCATGTTGACTGATTTATTGGTAAAGAATTCCCTTTTGGGTCAAGCAGAATTATTTCATTTTTGTGGCTTAGCTCCCCAAACCTGCTACCTGAGGTATCTGCCTTACTTTGCTTTACATTATCCTTGCCTTATGACAGAACTATGGCTCCCATTATGTCCAGGACAGCAACTGTGAAACCAGGTTAGTAAAGACCCACAGGTATGTACTACTCAATTTTAATTATCTTCATTTAACTTAAAATGCCAGTAAAGTACCTCAGATAGATCAAGGGATGGTAAGGTAAACAGAGAGCTTTAGTTTAAATGAGCATAGGGAACAAAGTGTTTCCTCAGGGCATGTACAAATGATGTAAATAAAAGAAAACTGACATCTTGGGATAATAGATTCTAAATAGTAAACAGAAGGCACATAGCAACTGCTGTAGAGAGCACTTTCAGTTCAAACTCACAGTGAATAATTTATATTAAACATGCATTAGAACTGCTGAGTACTCACTTCAAATCTGAGACTGTAAAGAACTAACTTGGAATGGAAAAGTTTGTGACAATTCATTGGATTTAATGTATGTGTGCATGGGTATGTGCTCCTCAGATAGACAGCTTTGGAAATGAGAACATAATGCAAAAAAGTATTCCAAATATGTGTGAGGAAACTAGAAAGCCCTGCAATTTCTAGTGCTTTCTGAGGAACAACAGCCCTGTTGGCTTCTGTTCACAAATCATAATGTCTTCATAATGTCTTCCTTTTGCATCAACAAAAGATCTATCTTATTTCTGGATACAGGAACCAGTTAAGACTAACCAACCACTAGGATCCCAGCCTAGGAGTGGTAATTTACCTGCTAAATTCACTTGCTCCCTTTTACAAAACTGAAGCGGACTTATGACTTCATATAATAACTGCATAACAATCCCATGGTGAATGTGTCAAAATCAGATACCTTGAAGAGATGAGGAAAACAAAAATGATGAGGTATTTTATGATGAGGTGTAGGTCTATTCTGGTTTGGTCATACTTCACTTAGAATATTGTATCTAGCTCTGGGCACCACAATTCAAGAAATTGACAAGCTGGAATATGTCCAGAAAAGGCCAATCAAGATGATCAAAGCTCTAGAAATCAAACCTTATGAAAAACAACGGAGGGTGCTGGGTATATTTAGCTTGGAGAAGAGAAGACCAAGAGGTGATATGATAGCTAGAAGGATGTTATGTAGACAATGGAGAATTTTTTTTTCCTATTGGTCCAAAAACTAGAGCCTACATCAATAGATTCAAATTACAGGAGATTCCATCTAAATGTTAGGTAGAACATCTTGACTGTAGAAGCTGTTTGACAGTAGAATGGACTGCCTCAGACAGTGGTGGACTCTTCATCTTTGAAGGTCTTTGGAAGATCAGCTTTCAACAACACTTTAGCGGGGTACACTTGCATGGCAGGCAGTTGGACTACATGGCCTTTGTGATTCCTACCAGTTCTGAGATTCTATGTTTATATGATTCTATGATGCTGTGGTTATTGTGCAGTGGGACTGAGGATTGTGTGGCTCTAGGAATATGGTTGGACTATAACTCCCATCATTCTTAATCTTGTGTTGACTAGGACTGATGAGAGAAGCAATCCAATGATTGGAAATCACACATCCACAGCCCTCCGTTATGTGGAATGTGAAGCACTGATCCAAGAATGAAGAAAAAATTCCATATCATCATCTAAATCCTATAGTCATTCCACATGTACACCATTCATAGTTTTAACAATGCAGTATATTACATAGAAGTTCAATACTGATGTGCAGTTTTGCGTTGGGCTGAAAGCTGGTTATGTGTTAAGAGCTGTGAAAGAACAAGTTGCTGCTTCAAATTACATATTGCTCAAAGCAGATATTCTTTAATTATGGTTCTCATTGTTGGGAATAGCAACGGTAATATATTCATCATTGATCCTTTCCCAGGAGTAGTGCTACAGGTGGGGCCCATTACTCATTTTAAATGCTTTCAAATGGATCCATTGTTGGCCATTCCTTATTTAGTCTTAACACTATATGTTTACTTCTCCACCTCTAGAACAGAAAAATTAGTATGGTCTCCAATGTGTGTGTATTTGATTATTTAAGCAACTCTTGAAAACAATATTGATGAATAACCTAAATGCTGCAAAATGCATCATTACCAGAAATTACATCATATAATTGCTTTTCTGTATCTCAATGCAAGGTTAGTCTGTTATTATTTTTCTTAAAGACAAAAAAAATCAGTTGCCATTGTTAATAATCAACACAAGCTGTGCAAAATTTTGTAAATTAAATGCAGATATTATTAGCTCTTTCTTAATCATGAAAGCAAATTTGAAGTGTTTGGTCAAATGTCAGGCCTTTTTTCCCCCAGATCTGCATGGATAATCTCAAAGTGACTTGTTAAACAGTGGACTGTTGAAAGTGATTACAATGGAATTGATTAGAAGGTTTTAAGAGAGAAAAATATAACTGAAACCTTAACTATGGGCCATCAATCTGTTAATGACTGTATCTATTAATGACAACAGTCCCCCATTGTGATAATTAGAAGAAAAAGTGATTCCGTTTGGCTAATGACAGATCAAACAAGGGTGCATGAAAAGAGAGCTGCAGTTGAGACAAGAAACCTTCACAGAAAAAGCTCTATGTGGCATAGAAGAAGGACAATCCCCTTCCCCAAAATCTGAACATCTCCCAGCATGCAAATAAAGTCACATATGAGATGGGATTCCTTACATGGAAACATTTAATTCATGAAATCCAGCTATCATCTATGGTGCAGATGGGGTCTGCTTATGTAAGAACTGGCCTTACTTTCCCATATGTGCATTGTGCAGATTAGATGAGCTGATCTGCCAGAAGTTTTCCATGTGATGTGAACTGAGTTGCACTTCTGGGATTTATTACTCTTTTACTTAATGGGGTCACTGTTGGGTGGGCAAAGGAGCAAGTGGGAATGTCTTACTCCAGCAAAGTGGAGTTCCATCCTGCCTAAAAGAGGCTGCAATGATGATGATGGTCATAGTTTTTCTTAATAATAATAATAATCCTCCCCCAACCTGGTGCTGATTAGTGCTTGTTATACAGAACATATAACTCCCCTATTGGAACAGATCCACTAACTACAATTTTGTTACCAGACACAATTGCAAGTGTTGGTTTCGACCTATAAAGTCCTAAATAGCTTCTGTCCAGACTATCCGAAAGATTGTATCTCCTGATCAAGTTTTGATATTATCAAGGAATGCCTTTCTTTCAGTCACAGGTATTGCCACTGCCATCATAGTCACATTTGGTGAGAGAGCCTTCTTGGTGGCTGCTCCCAGGCTGTTGAAATCCCTCCCATAGGAAACTCTTTGTTCTCTTTCTGCCAGCAAATGAAGACCTTTAGTGGGTACTCAGGTCTTTAAGCACTGTCTGTTTCAGAAGGCCTTTTAACTGGGGTATGCTTTATTTGTGTTTGCATTTTTAGGATTACTGTTGTGTTTTGGTGGCTGTACTTTAACTCAAATTGTGAGTCATCTCAACTCCGATAGATAGATAGATAGATAGATAGATAGATAGATAGATAGATAGATAGATAGATAGATAGTTTAGTAGATGAAGAGTAAGGTAAGAAGGAATCATAGGTCAGCAGTTGCACTGCTCACAAATTATCCCATGATATATCCCTAGTAAACACTTGGTAAACAAAAATAAATGATGAGGAAGATCTTTTCCTGATCTCCCAAAGAACCTATTGATTAGTCAGAATAGAAAATACTGTGAAAGTAAATGAATAATTTTACCCTATCCAGTACAGTTTCCTGTGTTCCTAAACTGTGACTGAAATTCTCCATTGTTGAGTGTAGCTATGCCAATGCCAACACGGTCCTGTTTGAACTGCTGGTTACACATCAATGGCAAAAGGTGGCTGGGTGTGTGATTGTTCAGTTCCCTGTTCTCCAGAACCTTCAGACTCCTTTGTTTGGGTTGCTACCTGGTTTCTAAGGTGGGTTTTGTGGCAATGGTGGTATGACTGTAAAGGAGAACTACAATATTTACAATGTTGTAAGTCTTGCTTATATCATTGTAAATATTGAACAGGAAGCCTGCTCATATTCTTAGAGGTTATGAGGTTTTAAACAGGAAAAATCTGAATGTTATTCCCTTGTTAACATTGTTAAACATATTGTTAATTTTTTTATTACTGCTTTATATCTTCTTTGTTAATTTTTTTTTCATTTGTCCCCCATTCTGAGATCTTCTGATATAGGGCAGCATATAAATAACACATAAATAACATTTAAAAAATTAACCTTTCATTGTCAAGGAACCTACTGTCAATACTGCTGGGGATTGATGGGAGTTACAGTCAAAGAATGTGCAGATGGACAGAACTGCAAAACCCTGAAGCAAAGGAAGAATTTCCTACAAGTGAAAGTTAAATATAGGATGTGAAGTATAATTTTCATTTTGCCCACTTTTGGATGGCAATGAATTCTTATCTGCATCAGACTAATTTCAACTGAGTTACAAGAAATGTTGAAGGATTAGTCACAGTAAATTTACACCCTATCATCTTAACATCTCATCACAGGCAGTTAAATAAAAGACACTGAAATAAAATAGAATATTTCTTTTCTGCTCTGCTGCAGATAAGGTTAGGGGGGGAAAAAAACCTATGGGGAAGAACAGGTTAAAGGGACTCCAGACTGGGGGGAGCGTAATAATGATTGTGCCTAATTAGTTCATGTCAGTAATTGAAAACTGAACTAATGTTAATGTAAATTGAACTTACTTAAAGTTTCAGCGCACTCTTGAGACATTGTAGAACAAACCATCCTCTAACACTGAAGAATGTAAATCTGATATTTGGTGGTGGTGCTACAAAATTGTCTGGTACTGCTACCTTTTCCAAATATTTACCTGCCTATTATGAGCATCCAGTTCACTTGTCACAAATTTCTGATAGTTTGGGACAACCCAATAAACTTCCTTTTCTCTCCACCATACAAAAGACTGTCTGAAAACTGTCGGGGACCTTGGCAGATCTCTTCATAAACCTTGAGTCTTAAAAACCTTCCCATTTCAGCAGTATTTTTCCACCTCAGTCCTGGCACCATCTCCATCTGGATAAGTAATCCTAGCCATCCTCTGGTCCCTGATACCCTTTCCTTTCCACTGTGATATTAATATTTCTCACTCTTCTCTTCCATCCAACCTCTCTTTCTTCCTTCCTTACTCATCTATCTCCTCAACCTACTCTTTCCCCTTCTCATGCAGTCTGCTTTCATTTCTCTTTCTCAGAATTACAAGGCATCAGAAGCATGTTTCCCTCTCTCCTTGCCTCTATTACTACTGTAGTTCTACCACCTTGTTCATATCCACATCTACATCACACAGATACACAGTTCCAGTTTCCCCTTCAGAAGTTTTGGAGTATAGAAACAGAATGTTGGATTTTCTTAGTGAAACAAATATGGATTTTCCCACCCCATCTATTAAGTTACAGGTTAGGAATCAGCCAAGTTGCCTTTATATTTTTGGCACAGGTGCCATCAGTGATTGACACCATCTGTTGGGATTAGGGAACTAATTCTTCACTGAAGATTCTTCTTGAAGGTAGTAAAGAATAATATCAGTGGGTTTCATTCTGCTTCAACTCAGTACTTATTCTGAGCAAAACTTCTGTGTGGCTGTTTTGCACAGAAAACGTTTTATGCACAGGAAACAGCATTTCTTCGCAGAGCATATTTAAATTAAGAAATATTAATCACTGTGCATAAAATGCTGTTTTCTATGCAAATCAACCATGTGCAAATTTTATAAAAAACAAAGAAAATTTTATAAAGAACAATTTCCCCCCCTAACCTTATCTGCAGCAGAGCAGAAGAAAAATATTTATTTTATTCAAGTGCCTGTGATGAGGTTTTAGGATGATAGGGTGTGAATTTATTGTTTTTTCTGTGCAGGGATTAATGCATTAATGCATATCAGCTGTGTGTGAATTTTAGCAGAACAAATCCCTAATTACAGCTTTTATCTGCAGTGAAAACTATACTTTATGTGCAGGAACCAATACTTCTACATTGAAATATTATTTTCCATGCAGAAAATGCTGTGTGCTGCACAGAAAAGGCTGTTTTCTATGCAAAAAGGCAAAGATATAATTTTTGTGCAGAAATGCATACATATCATTATCAGTCCAGGATTCTTCTCACCAGGATTTATTGACACTAGAAAAACATGTTTTAAATCACTTTTAAAATATTTTTTAATATTCTTTCCATCTCTAATGGGGATCTGACAAGCTATATTGTTGCATTTTTATTTGTTCTTTATGTTTCAGAACATTAGTTCTTATAATTTTTTAGATACCGGAAATGTCATCCTGGGGTTTGCAGTTTAGGGTGGGGCATTTAGAATTCTCACCCAGAGAACTCTTTCGCCTCAGTAAACCACAAACCCTAGAATTCCACTGGATGTAGAAAGTGGAATAATAGCATTATAACAGTGTAGTGCGGAAATGACCAAGATGTTCAGCCTCTTTTTGAAGATGTCCAAAGAAGGACACCCACCACCTCGTTAGACAATTGGTTCCATTGCTAAACCACCATCAGTGTCAAGATTTTCCTTCTAATGTTCCATACAAATCTACTCTCATCTATCTTCAAAGCATTAGACCTAGACCTACCTTCTGGGGAACCAGAGAACAAGCCTATACCTTCCTTTCTGTGTGACAGCCCTTCATGTATTTAAAGAGTGCAGTCATATCACCCCTCAGTCTCTCTTCACCAAGTTCATCTCCTTCAATCTTTCCTCATATGTTTTGTTCTTCATAACTCTTATTTATCCTCATTTGCCCTTCTCTGAACCTGCACCAATTTGTCTATATTCTTCTTAAAACGAGGCAACCAGTACTGAATGTAGTACACCAGATGAGGCCTAATCAGCACAGAATATAGTGGCCCTCATATTTTCCTCAATTCGGAAACTATGCTTTTATTAATGCAGGCTAAAATATCATTCATGTTCTTTGCTGCATTATCACACTGCTGGCTCCCATTCCGCTTATGATCAACAGTAATCTCAAGGCCATTGTTCATAGTATAGAACACTGAGGCATTCCCGTCAAGACCTCCTTCCAGTTTGAAGCACAGCTACTGATGACAACTATTTGAGCATGGCTTTCCAACTAATTATGGATCCCTCTGACAGTGTTCTCCTCTAATTCACATTTAATCAATTTGCTACTCAAAATATTGATTAAATATGAAATAGAAACACTGTCAGATGGATCCATGGAGATTTATAACACTAAATAATGTTGTTTCTAAATATATAGTAATCATACAACAATTCTGTTGATCCACGTTCAGTCTTGCAGAAATTGCACTGAGCAGAAAGCTATGCAATGGATTTCTGTGTATTTGGCTGAATATGCACAGAAACCTCCTCTTGACTGAGCATTCACCACAATGTAGTTGAGCGTGGACATAGCTAATAGTGAGGAATGACAGGGATTAAAACAGTTGGAAGTAAAAAAAAAAATCAAAAACATGAATTTTGAGAATTGAAAAAACCTTACGAGAAGAAACCTGGACTGACAAGGATCATTGCATTCTGGGACTTTTTCTGTGCAAAATTTGCATGAGGGAGAGTTGGACAGAAAACAGCATTTTCTGCATAGGAAATTATTATTTTTGTGCAGAAAATGATGTTTCCAGTGAAGAAAATGTAATGTTTGCCACCAAACAACTACATGCAAAGTTTACACAGAATAAGTTTGAAACTGCAGAGCATTTCTGAAAACTGGGTGGCTTTCTCACAGCAGGATGAAAATTGATAAAATTACTCATTGCTTCCTTCAAACAGAAAAATTGTGAAAAATTACCTCCTTAGCCCTGGTCTTAAAGCAGCTTCTTGTAGAACAGGTTCTCACATGACAACTTCTGCAACTGTGATTTTTGTGTAAGAGTCTGCAGCAACAAATTCCCTATATAGTCTTTCAGCTTTGTGAGTTTGTGTCAGAAGATTGATAAATGAAATCATTGTCCATCTTAGCAAGCTGTTTCACTTTTCCATTTCTGTTGACATCATTGTCTGCCTAATATTATTGATCAGAAGTTTGTGAACTATGTCTCTACTGGAAAAAGTACTAGACTGTGTGTATATGTGTGTGTGTGTGTGTGGGTGTGTGCACACGAGTATGTACGCTTACAAGTCACCTGTTGACTTACTGCAACCTCATGAATTTCATAGGGTTTTCTTCCGCAAGTAATACTCAGAGGTGGTTTTACCAGTTCCTTCCTCTGAAATAAAACTTAGCACTAAATTGGCATTCTTTTGATACAGCAAGAACTGAATTTTTATTTGTAAAATGTTTTCAGTCAAGGATTATTCAAGATCAATCCAGCAAGAGTGGATTCATGTGGAATTGCTGTAATGCTCAGTAAAAATTCAATACTTGAGCAGCTTGTGTTATTCTCAGTAGCATTTATTTCATTTTTGCAGTGGAAATGAAGCAGCTTTAAAAGGATTTAAAACAATTTAAAATCATATCACATGTATAGATTTGTTTCTATTTGTTACTAAAGTGACAACAGTTTTGGCATGAACACTGGCCTGCAAGGGGAAATTATTCCCCAGTGGGGTGCCACAGCACAGAAGACCCTATATCCCATGTCCTCTCAATTCCCACTGGTGGGACACAGAGGACCCCTCCTGAAGGCCTCAGTCTTTCTTTAGGTATATACGTTATAGGGAAAGACACTGATTGTCAGTAGCTGTCTAGGGTTTCAATCAGGAATTCATTTTGCTTCAGCTGAAAATCCTGTGGACTGAACTTGGGATATTCTGTATGCAAATCAGGTGTTCTACTTATGATCTGTGACCCTTTTCTAAGGTTCTATCTTGAAGCAAATTCACATGAAAAAGGTCTTGTGGCACAACCACTGATAATGCTTTCCAAATAAGCTGATCTGTATTGATATGTTAGACCAACCTAACAGCGCATTTGCTGTAAAAATCTTGGAAAGAGTCTCCATTTATATTAGCCGCAGAAGGCTGTAGAATATACAACGATGCCATATCAAGAATTTTTGTTGCCATGGAGCTCCACATAAACCCTGTTATTCCCTCCCACTCTTTTCTTTCAAAGCAGTGCTGTCATTACATTATATCAAATCAGAAAACTTTCATGTTTTATTAGAAAGGCAGACTAATTATTTGTTGTTTTCATGTGCTGTGAAGTCATTTCTGACTTATGACAAGCCTAAGGCAAACCTATCACAGGGTTTTCTTGGCAAGGTCTGTCTGGTGGGGGTTTGTCGTTGCCTTCCTCTGAGGGTGAGAGAGTGTGGCTTGTCCAAGCTCACCCAGGCTTATTTCATTACTTACAGACAGCTTGACTTATCTTTTAACATGATTATCTGATTTCAATAATAATGCAGCTGGAATAACTACTGACTGTACACTTCTGCTATGGATACAGCAAGTATACATGCTGCCAGTGAAAGTAATTCACATTTCTGCTATCCCTATAGATCACAGAAATTCAGATTTGCCAATCTGGTGCTTTTGTTCTTTACCTTTTATAATGGCAGAACAAGAAAGCAGGGATGTAAATAAATCTTCCTAAGTTTCATTCTCATAGAGTACTAATATTGCAGCAAGAAAGTCCTCAAAAGCTGTGCAGCTTCCGAAGACTACCCACAGTTTAGGATTTATTCTGTGAAGGAAAAACACACATTTGGTGTTTTGTTGTTGTTTTATATGGAAAACATGATTCATAACAGAAAAAAAAAACCCACATCTTTGGTGTGAGAAATCCTGTTGCACCACCATAGTAGTGCAACTTGGGACTGTGCCAGGAGATCTACATCGTGTGGCTTCATGTAAGGAGATCCCTACTACCTCCCTATGGAAGTGGTTCAACTGAGAGTGCAATAGCTTCTTGTTCAGTGCCTGAGCGCAGCTCTGCCTTCTCTGCTACTCTAAATGGTCACTAAATACCTGACTCAAATGACGACAAGGGAAAGCTTTGCCCAAATGTAACTGGGCTGACCACTCACATCCTGCCTTCTCCAGAATTTTACACTCTACAGCTTTGTAAAGGATCTCAGCCGAAATGATGTGGGTTGCAATTCTTCTCTAGGGGCTACCTTCCTATCAGCAGACAATGTTGCTATTCGCAGTCTCCCAGACTGAATGTTTCTTATTTAGGACTTCATTTGTTATTAAAATAATCCACCAACAGAAGGCTGCAATTGCCTGCATGTGGAGTGATTGGAATCAGACTAACTAGGCAAGGGGTGGGAATCATACAGCATAAGGGCCTTCCTAGTCCTCTCCCTGGTACCACTCTGCAAGGAAAAAATAATCAGCTAAAACTGAGAGCTGCTGCTCCTGCTTCTGCTGTTTCTTTAAAAAGCAAGACATAGGCCATTTCTGCACTACACTGTTATAGTGTTATTATTCCACTTTCAACGTAAGTGGGGACTTCAGGACTCTCCTAAACTAGAGAATACATAGGGATCATGAATACCAAACTTAGAAAAGCATAACAAAGTTAGAAATGCATAACCTAGAATTATGCATTTCTAACTCCCCGACAGGATGCCAGCCTCTCAGGAGAGTGGGTTGGTGCCAGTGTTGTCACCATTCCAGTGCCAAGTGAAAATACAGTAATTCAGTAAATTTTTCAGGACCTAATTGGTTTTACACGAACCCTTGCATGTGCATGGTTTTAAATAATTTTAGAATTATAAAATCATAGAATTATAGAATGCAAAAACAATTTTTGCTAGTTCATTTTCTAGTCTCAGAAACAGTAGAAAACAAGCTTGCTCCATCTTCTACCTGACATCTCTTCAGATATTTAAATATAGCTATCACGTCATCTCTCAATCTTCTCTTCTCCAGGCTGAACATACCCAGCTCCCTAAGTCATTCCTCATCAGGCTTGGTTTTAAACTTGTTTAACTGTTTTGACCAATCTTTTTAATTTGTTGAATTGGCTAATATGTGTTTAGACTTTTAATTTCTTTCTATTATTTATACTCTTTTAAATTTCTCAGATTGTGTTTATTGTATGCTACACTGAGATTTCTGAACAGAGGGCAATATATATATATATATATATATAAAATAATAAATAAATCTCTGGTGAATGTTTTTAAATTCCTTGATTTTGCTACATCTGATATTTGAAAATAAATCACAAAATTCAGCATGCCTTCCCTTCCCATTGTAGACAATGCTGTCTTCTGCCAGACTAAGCCCCTGCTTCCATTTTTCTCCCTTATGAGTTGATGCTGTATCCATTAATGTAAGGAATCTGTTAGCAGGTGACAGAAAATGGAAATGAGACAGGCCTCTGATTTATTATGAATGTTGTTTCTGGAATTTTCCTTGCGATTGTGAGAGTCCATGACATGTTCCTTAAAATCTATTTAGACATAAACATCAAAATTGATCAGTCATAATCTGGGGAAAGCTGCCATGAGCCAAAGCCATCTTTTTCTATCTACACATAAAACTGCTCAGAATGACAGCTGGTACATTATCTATCAACCAACTCCATCTTCTCAGAATTTAGTTTTCTGTGTTAATCTTTAAAGAATGACAGGTTCTTAAGTAGCCAGCAGAAATAATGCTTTGTATAGTTTGGCACCAACATAGAAAAATCCCTTTTGACCTTATCACTTCAAAACATTAATTAAGGTCCTAGTTCAGGGCTCATGAGCATAGGGGCTGGTGGCTTCAACATCCGTAGGGCACTGAATCCATTAAGGGTTTTAGTTTGAACTTTTAAAAAGCAATATAAGCTGTGGTGCCTCTTTGAGGAATATGATTCAGCATTTTTGGATGGATCTTTTAAAGCTAGGACTAAATCCCAGAACAATTTCATCAGCCCACTGATATGGCAGCTGCTCATTGCTACTGCAGGTGAGGCTCATATTGTTGACACTACTTTGGAGCAAAGCACAGCATACAATAGAGTTGTAGCACTTATCAAAGTGCTTCCACTAGCAGAATCAGGAAGGGGACAATTCTCCTTCTCCCTGCAGTCTTGCTCACTGTGACTTTGAAACCTCTTCTGGAAGGTTGGGAAACCTTCTGGAGCAAAGTGGGATGCAGAGCTTATGAGGAGCTAAGGCAACATGGGATGGCTGCTAGCGTGAAAGTAGATTCAGGCAAGTGTTTGAGATAGTATTTATTTATTTATTTTATTAGTTGTTGTTGTTAACTGCCATCAAGCTGATTTCAACTTATGGTGACCTTATGAATGAGGAACCTCCATGTTACTCTTTCCTCAATCAACTGCACAGGTCTTGCAGACTCAGGGATTTGTCTTCCTTGATTCAATCTATCCATCTATAATTCAATCTTCCTCTTTCCCTACTGCCTTTTATGTTTCCAAGCATTATCGTCTTTTCTAGTGTGTGATGTCTTCCTATGATACAGCCAAGTTTGACAGCCTCAGTTTAGTCATCTTGACATCTAGGGAAAGTTCAGGTTTGGTTTGCTCTAGGATCCATTTATTTGTCTTTTTAGCAATCCAGGGTATCCATATCCTTCTCCAGCACCACATTTCAAGTGAGTTGATTTTCTTCCTATTAGCTTTCTCCTCTGTCCAGCTTTCACAACCATCTAAAAACTGAAAGCACAATGACATAGACATTCCCAGCTTTAGCATTCAATTATATATCTTTACCCTTCAGGATTTTGTCTAGCTCTGTCACAGCTGCTCTTCCAAGTCTTAGTGTTTTTTCTGATTTCTTGACTGCAATCTCTGTTCTGATTAATGATTGAATCAAGGTATGGAAAATCTTGAACTATTTCAATGCCTTCATCATCTCCTTTAAGGTTACATAAATCATCTGTGGTCATTATTTGGGTTTTCTTAATGTTCAGCTATAAACCTGCCTTTGTACTTCCTTCCTTGATTTTCTTCTTCTCTATTTTCTGCTAGCAGTATGGTGTCACCTTTTTATTCTACCCTATATCACAAGATCTCAGGGAAGTGTGCAAGTACAATCTGTATCAACAGAGCAGAACAATTTTAAACAATACAATTGATTTAAACAATTTTTAAAAACACATTGACAAGTAAAAAGCTGGTTAAGAAAGTTGGACAGTTTGAAAACATATTGAGACTGAAACAGTCATGGCCTAAAAATTTTAGTGATAACCATGTTTTTATTTGTTGCTTAAACAGAGACAGAGTTGTCTGTCAAATTCCACAACTGGAGTGCTACAACCAAGAAGACTCTCTCTTACAGCCTCGCATAGTATATACAACTTACTGGTAACACACAGAAAAAGGCTTCTCCAGAAAAACAAAAAAAACCCCAAAAACCTCAATCTTTGGACAAGGACATATAAAGAGAGGTGTTCCTTCAAGTATTGCCAGTCAATGCACTTATTTTAAGGCAACCCATGATATCCCAGGCAGCAATCAACCTTCACCATTTGTACAATCCCTGTCAAATTGGTAGTGCAGAACCTTTCCAAATATACACTGTGGTACAAATGTTATAAACAAACAAACAAAAATATGGAATGATATTGTCCATATTATCATAGCTCACTGATATGGCTCAGTCTAGCACCTAAGAAATTTTTACATTAAAAATAGAATCAAAGCACATGATGTTCTTTAAAAAAGGCATATCTTAACTGTATCTTATGCACAGTGAAAACTATTCTGTGTGAGTCCTGGAGTGTTTGATCATTATTTCTGCAACTCATCTCATTAGACACAATGATTTTAATAAGGACTTTGTCAGCTGAGCTGGTAGACTAATCTTTATAGATGTTTGAACTATTTATCAAAGATATGCTTGGACTGAAAGCAGTTGTTAATTGCTAAGCAACTTCTCTTTCAATGTAATCCTCTGCGAAGTTGGAATTCACAAATTCCCCAGCTTCTTCAACATCTTTGCTCCAGGAGACTAGGCAACTGCCTCTTGGAAAGATCCCTACTTAGTTCAGATGTTTTGCCTAAATAAAAAGTGAGCTCTAGTCAGTTCCATCTGAAAACATTTGATGATCAATGTATTTTTCAGTGTTTATGTGTGCCAACTGTGAAAATAATTTCCATACATTTGCCTCCTTGAAACAAGGACTTGAAACTCTCTCTCTTTGGTGTGTGCCATTTTCAATATTAACTATTCAGCTTATTTACTCTTATGTAGAGAACTGCTGCATCTGGATACTGGTTTAGGATCTTCCAAGTCACACCCGACGATGAGAACATTTTCAGAACAATTTTTGATACCTTCCTTCTAGAACAGGAGTGAGGAATCTCCAGTCTGTCTGCTCCATTTCCTCCAGGTCCATGGCTTCCTCAGCTCCACCTGCCTGCCTGGGATATCATGGGTTGCCTTAAAATAAGTGCATTGACTGGCAATACTTCATCCCAGGCACCTTGATCCACTGTGTGAAGATGGGCATGCATGTTATATCTTAGAAAATATATAAGTGAATACATGTATATAATGAGAAAAGTTCTGTACCCACTTTATGATGTACCTACTTTTTGTAAGAAGATATACCTGCCTCTATAATGAAATCTCTGGAAGGTTCTCCAGAAGGCAAATGTGATTCTCACAGACTGAAAAAAAATCTCTCACCTGCACTCTGGAAGGAAGTATATAGAGAAGTTTCCAAATACGGAATTTAAGGTCTGAAAATAAATTATACAGTTTCTTAAGTAATACACAAGGCTTTGCTTGTGGAACCTCCTGAGTCTTAAGAAAAAGGAGTTGAACATATCCCAGTAGCTTCCCCAAATGCTATCTGTAAACCCTCCTTGTACAGTGTGAGTTAACAACGTCCATTTCTTCTTCTTACATTCAGAGAGTAAGGCTTCTAGAGAACATACAAAGGAAAAAGACAAACATAAAAAGCTTCACAATCCATAGACCTTTTAAAATAGAAGCCTTGGAGAGTTTTTATATAACTCTGTATGAGTCACTATGCTTTTCAAGAGTTCAGAGAAAAAAAAGAAAAACTAATTTCTGTGCTATTTGCTTAGTTTTTCTATTAAAGGTTCACTCTTATCAAACATGCAAATTTCAAAGCCTATTGAAAAGCATGCTCAAACTTTACTTTTCTTGCATATTATTGATACTCAATGAATAGAATGCTTTGACTTTGTAACTCATCTTTCACTTGAATATTTCTTAAGACATAGCATCTTTTTACTGCAATTCCCTTTCTTTAAATAATAAAACATTCACCTTAAAAGCTTGTTGTGCCATATGCATGTAGGAAAGATATTCATTTCTTGATTCACATTTTTACTGGCTACATCTGTACTCATTGGCTTTACATGAAAGCCTCTTTTCTCCAAAGGTTAGACTATCAAATAGTACATCTAAGGTAAGAAAAGTGATTTCTCATTCTGATTCCCTAGGAGCTTGGCTGTAAATGCATTTGCAGTGAATGCATTAGGCAGTTCAGTGAAGGACACTCATACAAAAAGCTGCTGAATAATGTCAGAAATCTGAAAAACATTACAATGGCATTGGCTAAATTTTGGATACATGAATTTCCTATCCTGTGCTGGTTTTTGAAAATATCTCATGTATTAGTGTGTAAAACTAATACAAAGATTGTCTTGAATTTCTATTTCATAGCTCATGTTGGAGACAAGAATAGTATTGATTTCAGAAACAATAACTCAATCCATTAACACACAGCAGACTGGGAGTTGTTTCCTGAAGTGCATATAGCAGTATCACGGTACTATGTGACTAAACACAGGAATCATGTGGGCAGGGCCATGTATGAATCTTTCCCCCATAACTATTGTCTTCTTTCTCAGATGGGCAGCCATTTCCATAGTGAGGAAAATTTCTCCAGCCAACGTGCGAGATTCTTAGAACTGGAGACTGACAGGAACTTTTCTCAGGCTATAGTAAAGAGTTACGGAACTGGCTATACAAGTAATCCTGATATTCTGAAACATATTAGAGTAGTGTCACTTCATTGGTTCTCTCTTACCTTTGATGGTCTCATGATTCAGTGATGCAGTATTGAAAAGGAAAAAGAAGGAGCTGGACTTCTGTTTGGGGAGAGAGTGTTGGTTGAATGTTTGGCTAAGCTGTTTGGAGGGACCTGTATGTTTGAGTGCTCTCTCTGATTATGTGGTCTTCCTGAGCTTATGGTCCAAGGAGAGGGGGCTTCTGCTGAGAGGAGGTAAGCCACTGACTTGGATGAGGCTGAACTAGCAGTTGCTGGCTTCATGTAGCTGCTGCCTAAGCCTGTGGGGCTTGACAAACAAGAAGATGAAAACAAACATTTTATATGGGCATTTTACAGGGACATTGAGGGGGAGGTCTGAATTGTTATGCTACTCCTTATATAGGATGATTAAATGTCAATGATGTGGGAGCTATTGCACTGGCCTGCATCATGCGTCTCATCTTTGTTTTCTTCCCAAAGGATGAACAAGGCTGTATTGTGACAGTCCCTTTATTTTTCCTCAAATTGGTATGGCAGTTCCAATCCAATAATGCACCCTATCCATGTCACTATGTCCTGGATCCACCATTTTATCACAAACTTTGTGTAAGAAGGCTAGAGTTTTAATCATTCCTCAGAACCAAACTGTTTATTTAAGGTAGCATGTGCTCTTTATTACAGTAACTTCAGATAATTCAGACTGACTCTGCAGTTATAAAGCAAACTGTAATATTTATTATAGTAACAGTGGAAATAAAGTATTTTGTTAGAGTTCAGTTGTAGTATAGTGTTGATACATTAACAGTTTAAACTTCTGATGGACTTTGACAATCAATTACTGCTTTAGACATCAATTCTCTTGTATTTTCCTTGACTGCTTAATCACAAACCAAGCCACCCCCTCTCTAGCTAGTTCTCATTGAAGGCTCAAAACGCACACAGAAATCTTGCTTTCATATAGAATTCCTTTCATTCTTAAGCCCCTTCCATGCACACCGTTGGCTGGGTTTCACTGTTAAGGTGCTACCACTCAATTCTGCTTTGGTTAGACCTCATCTTGAATACTGTGTCCAGTTCTTGGCACCTCAATTCAAGAAGGATATCAACAAGCAGGATCATGTCCAGAGGAAGGCAACCAAAATGGTGAAGGGTCTGGAAGCCATGCCCTATGAGGAGTGGCTTAGGGAGAAACAGAAGAGAGAGTTAAAAGGGGACATGATAGCCATGTTTAAATATTTGAAGAGATGTCATGTCGAGGAACGAACAGGTTTGCTTTCTGCTGCTCCAGAGACTAGGACAAGGAGCAATGGATTCAAGCTGCAGGAAAGGAGATTTTACCTGAACCTCAGAAAGAACTTCCTGACAGTCAGAGCTGGCCAGCAGTGGAATATGCTGCTTCAGAGTGTGGTGGAGGCTTCTTCTTTGGAGGTTTTTAAACAGAGGTTGGATGGCCATCTGTTGGGAATACTTTGATGTGTGTTCCTGCATAGCAGGGGATTGGGCTGGATGGCCCTGTGGTCTCTTCCAACTCTATGATTCTATGCTATTCTTGTTGCCTAGCAAGCAGCTGTCAAGTTGCAATGGCATTCCAAATACCTAACCCCCCAAACAACTTTACCACATGTAAGTTTGATTACCCTGCTGGAAAAGAAGGTGCAGTAGACTGAGGCTTGTGCATCTGTACTTCAACTTATTAGAGAGGATGAAGATTTTTGTTTTGTTTTTAGAGCATGGCAAACTCTCCTGGAAGGGCAAGACATAGGAAATACCTGTAGGTAGAGGGAAAAGTCACAAATTCAGGAGACAGATACTTGAAATATGTGATACTCTGAAATGGAACTGTCAAGAACTATGTTGCAATTTGAGAGGTACATTTTCAGTTCCAACTTTCCCCTTAATCAGTGGTTATGAGGCACAGAAAGATGCAAAACAACCTTACTCCTTATAAGACATGGAGGTGACTTTGGCAGATTCTATGGATGGAAGATGGCTTCTATGGATGGCCTCTGTTAATTTCCAGAGGAAGAAGATACATATGATGATAGTAGGTAATCCCTATTGATGATTCCCTATTGAGAAGAACAAAGCAGTGCTGTGTTGGCCTGATAAGACATTTTGAAAGGTGTACTGTCTCCCACAGGGAACGATCCACAATTAAATAGAAGGACTGGCAAGACTCATCAAGTCCACTGATGATTGTCAATTTCTTTTTGATCCACATTGGAACAAGTGATAACTGCAAGATATAGTGTTCAGTATATTGCAAGGGAGTATGATGCTCAAGATAGGAAGGTAGTGGAACTTGGGTAAAAGCTTGGTTTTCATTGCTCCTTCCTGTTAAAGGATGCCACCCAGGAAGAGGAAGAAGAGTGCTAGAAGTGAACAATTGATTCTTCAGAAGGTATCACAAGGAAAGATTTGACTTCTTGGACTACATTCTCTGCTTTCATGAACAAAGACTCCTTGCAACATATGAGCTGTGCCTCACAGAAATTGGCAAGAACATATTTTTGGGGGGAGTGTCACAGACCTGATTTGGAGAGCTTTAAAATGAGCTACACAGGAGAATGATACAGTATTCCAGAAGGCGGAGGGTGCCAAATACTGGGGACAATAATCTCAATGATACATGGGGAACTGGGCCAATATTATAAGAACCCAAGAGTAGGAAGAAAAGAACAACAAGGACTAACCTGAAGAGAATGGTTTTAGATGTCTCTATCCTAATAAACGGTGCATAGGAAATAAACAAGATTAATTCGAATTCTTAACAGATGAAAGCAAACAGGATTTAATAGGCATCCCTGAAACCTGGTTGTATGAGTTTTATATACTCGTACAATCTTAGAGTTGGAAGGGATCACAAGACCCATCTAGCCCAATCCACTGCCATGCAGGGATGATATGCAGAGCAACCTCAACCTCAGCCTCAGCCTCAGCCCCAGCTCCATCAGCACAACTATCTCCACTAGTATGAACCCTGTTTCTGGTGTGTTAATGACAACCATCGTGTGATTGTGGGTCCCTGCCTAGACCATAGGTGATGCTGGGACAGCTCTGGAGCCATTGGGTCTTTGCTGCTAAACTTCACAAGAATGATGGACCAGTCTTGGAAGAAAGTTTCAAGATACAGGACAAAAACTGAGGAGCAATGTGACTTTTTGGAGAAGAGAGGGAGGGGAGAGAAATAACTGCAGAGATGGAAACAGAAGGCTCAATGGTTCTCAGCTGAAATGTATGTGCAGTATTTGTCAGAAAACATCACCAACTACACTTTCAGCAAGTGTGAATTAAAAACAGTCTTGGAAGAGAAGGTGAGTGCACTAGAGCAACATGTTGTGCCCCTTCAATGCACAGAGAACATGAGGACTTCCTGGACAGGACACAACTGATCCTACAAGAGCCACAGGAAGAAACTATTAAGAAAAATGAAGAGGCCTGTAACAATGAGGAAAAACTCTGAAGGACAGTCACTGTCAAGGTCAGACCATACAGAAGGGATTCAGAACCTTTCCAACTAAGCAGTCACTTCCTACATCTTCATGAGGATAGCAGAAATGAAGACACTCAGACCAAAACACAAAAACAAAAACCAGCAACAAATGATACCACATAACAAGGAAGGGTCAAGATTATTGCCAGCCACAACAAGAAGAAAGGAAAGGTGGTAGTTGTAGTGGGGACTCCTTCTCAGTGGTACAGAGGCATCTGTGTGTCAGCCTGACAAGATGAATTGGGAACTGTGCTGTCTTTCTGGCACGTGTATCCAGAATGTCTTTAACAATTTGCTAAAACTCAACAAGAATGCAGATCAATATCTGTACTGTCTTTCTCCTTATTCATGTGGACACCAATGACATGGCTGAGAACATCTTTGAGCAAATCACCTCTAACTATGAAGTTTCGGGCAAGAAGCTGAAGAGTTCTGAGGCACAGGTGATCATTCTTGTCAATTCTACCAATGAAGGACAGAGGGCTATAAAGGGACAGGAAGATACTAAAAGTGAATGACTGGCTTAGTAGATGATCTGGATGGAAGAGGTTTGGCTTCTGTAATCACAATTTTTGCTCCTCAGACAGTAGTCTACTGGCTACAAATGGGCTGCACCTCGTGAAGACTGTGAAGAATGACTTTGGTAGTAGGTTGCAAGTCTGATCAAGAGAGCTTTAAGCTAAATCGTTGGAGTGTTGGAGAATGATAGCTCAAAGGTCAGCCCAAAGGCAAGTTCTAAGTTGATTATATTATGGCATTATATGTCAAAGACAATTTCAATTGTACAAAAATCCATGAGAGTGATTGGAGTGGACCAGTTGAGAACATCTGGGTAAAAATAAATAGAGAAATAAAAGATGGAACATAGTAGTAGGAGTTTACTATAGGCTACCAAACCAAGAAAAGGTGGTAGACTACTCTTTTCAGAAGCATGCCTCAGAAATCTTGATGATGCAAGAATTAGTTCTTTGCGGGGGGGACTTCAATTACCCTGGTATCTGCTGGGAGACTAGCTCTGCTAAGCATAGACTCTCCAACAGATTCCTGATATGCCTTGCAGATGATTTCCTATTTCAAAAGATGGAGGAAAGAACAAAAGGAATGGCCATCCTGGACTTTAGCCTATCCAATAGGGAAGAATTGGTCAATGGAATCAGAGTGGTTGGCAGTTTAGGGTGAAGTGACCATTTAATGCTAGAATTTGCAATTGTGGAAGAGGGCAAAGAAGAGTTTAGCTAGACATGGACTTTGGATTTCAGGAAAGCTGATTTTAATAGTTCAAGGAAATACTGGATGCAATGCCATGGTTAGATATGCTAAAGGGAAAAGACACTTAGCAATGGTGGGAGTTCTTGAAGAAGGAGTTGCAAAAAGAACAATCACAAGCAATCCCATGGAAGAAGAAGATTGGAAAACATCTGAAAAAACCAATGTATCTGCACAGCAAACTCACTAAGGAAGAATACAGAGATGTAGCCCAAACTTGCAGAAATAGTACAAGTAAAGCTAAAGTTCAGAATGAGCTGAGACTCACTAGGAAAATAGAAAACATTTTTTAAAGATACATTTGAGGCAACAGAATGACCAGAGAGACAATCAATAAGGATAATAAAATGCTAACAGATGACAGTGAAAGGGCAGACGTACTCAAATCTATTTTGCTTCAGTTTTTTTCTCCAAAAAGAGAACTGTATTCTTCCAAGCAGCTGCAGAGATCTTTTCAAGGGATCTGGATAGCAAACAGTGGTGTAGGGATGGGGGGGCGATTGGAGTGGTTCACCTCTGGTGGCAATGTTTTTTGGGTGTCCTGGCTTGTAGCCATGCCCCCATGCACCATGGCCATGCCCCCATGCTGTAGCCCCCCCCACACACACACACTTCAATCTGCACTGCTGATTGCAAATCAAAATTTGAGTTAATCAGGAATCACCTAGCTAGCCTAAACAGGTTTAAATCTGTAGGACTGGACAAACTGCATCCCTGAGTATGAAAGGAATTTGCTGATGAAGTATCTGAAGCACTTGGCATCATTAATGAGAAATCTTAAAGAACAGGTGAAGTGCCAAAGAACTGGTGAAGGGCATAGTCTTTTCAAAAGAAGGAGGAGGAAGAGGAGATAATAAAGGAAACTTCAGACCAGTCAACCTAACTGCAATACCAGAAAAAATATTTAAACTTATTATACAGAAGTCTGTCTACAAATGCAGTGATCAGTAGAGCCAGCATGGATTTGTCAAGAACAAATCTTGTCAAACTAATTGGATATCATTTTTAAAAAAACAGTATAGTACTGTGACAGATTGTGGGAATGCTGTGGATGTCATTTATCTAAATTCAGTAAGGATTTGATAAGGTCTCCTCTAATATTTTATCATCTATATCTATATCTATATCTATCTATCTATATCTATGTATGTATACACACACACATCTATCTATCTATCTATCTATCTATCTATCTATCTATCTATCTATCTATCTATCTTTTTACACCAGGTTTGTGTCTGTCTCTTCATCTGTTTTTGGCTTACAGATTTGTGATGGGTTGTTTTGTTGTTATTTTTTTTTTAAATCCTCTTTGGTTTCTTTTAACTAGATTTTATGTAATAAACTAGAACATATTTTAAGAAAATGAAAAAGAAATATTTATTCTGCTAGGTGAATAAATGTGGAATAGATGGGAACACTGTCACATGGATCCATAATTGGTTGGGAAACCATGCTCAAAGTCATCCTCAATGGCTAGTACGGCAAAACATAAGGTCCAACAAATTCTTCCCTACAGCCAATTTCAATGTACAAAATGTTGAAATGATGATGAGGAAATCAGCTGTTTTGGATTTGATCCTAACCAACAGGTATGAACTTGTCAGCAGGGCTCAAGTAATGGGGTTCTTTGGTGGGAATGGACATGTCCTCTCATAATTAGTTTACAAAGAAAAATGGAAACCAGATGTTGTCAGACTCTGTCTCAGAACTTTGGTTATGGTAACCTTAGGGAAATGCTGGGTAAGGTCCCATGTTCAGAAATGACAAAGGGAAAAGAATCCATGATACATTGGAATTTCTTAAAGGTGAGATATTGAAGACACACTTGTAAATAATTCCAGTGAGGAACAAAAATGGAAAGTGTCTGAAGAAACCAGGGTAGATGTAGAAAGTACTTTCAGATGAGTCAAGATTTCAAAGACGTGTGTATAAGAAATGAAAGAAAGGCAGAATTATTAAAGAGGAATACAAAAGAATACTAGTGTTTGCAGCAGAAAAGTAAAAAAAAAAAATCCAAAGCTTACAATGAGCTCAGGCTTACTAGAATAGATAAAAAAATAAAAATAAAAGGGGAGGGTATTGACTGCACTGGGAGCAAGAAGAATAAAAAGAGAATGGTAAAGCCATAGCATAAATAAGATGATGAAATTCTAAAAGAGAGGTAGAAATCTTGATACTTTTGTTGACTCAGTCTTCTCCCTAAAGGAAAACAGTGCTCAAACTAGTGTAAATAGAATAAATGATGCAGTAGGAGGACTGCAGCCCAGAATATGTAAAGAGATAGTAAAGGAATATCTAGCTTATCTAAATGAATTCAGATCTCTAGGGCCAAGTGAACAACATCCAGGAATATTATAGGAACTAGCGGATGTAATCTCAGAGTCACTATTGATAACGTTTGAGAATTCTTGGACAATTTGAGTTCCCGGTGTTAGAGTGGATAAACAAACCACACCTCACTGTGGAACATGGAGCTGGTTTTAGCCCCCAAACACAAGGTAGAAAGGTAGAAAAGAGAAGGAAAGAAAGACAGATACACACACACACACACACACACACACACACACACACACACAACTTTGGCCAAAGAATCCCTCTAGCAATCACCAACAGTGATGACCTCAGAAGGATGATTTATTCTTTCAGGCTCCTCTTATACCATTTTTATGTTTACATTAAAGAATGCTTACAGAAAAGAAAAGATTCATGGATCAGCATTAGCAGAGTCACGGCTTGTACACGTGTTATATGTCATCTGACTCTTAACTTCCCAAGTCTATAGAACCCTGTTACATCGTAGGTGATTCTCAAAGATATCTTTCACATTTGCAGTGTCCTTCTTTTTGCACATGCTGATTATAAACAGAAGCAGAGCAGAATAAACAATTCTAAAGCAAGGTTGTTTGATGAGCTCTGAGTGTCTAAAATGCCAAATAATATCACAGTTAATGATTATCAAGTATTAATTCTATAGCAAGTTACAGAGCCTCAAATTTCAAGCCTAATACCAGAAGACTGGAGAAGGGTAAATGTTGTCCCCATTGTCAAACAGGGCAAAACAAAGGAGCAACTATGAACCAGTCAGCTTGATGGAAATATCAGGAAAGTTCTAGAACTGATCATTAAACAGTAATCTGTGTACAGTGAGAAGGGAATAATGTCATCACTAAGAGTCAGCATGGATTTCTCAAAGTCATGCCAAACTAATCTCCTCCCTCCCTCCCTCTCTCTCTACATTTATGAACTTGGTAGATTGAGTATTGCTATATGTGTAGTATATCTTGATTTCAGTAAGGCTTTTGACAATATTCCCCATGATAGTATTGTAAGCAAGCTTTTGAACTGTAGGCTAGACCGTACTAGTGTTAAATGGATTTGTAATTTGTTGATGGACTGAACCCAAAGAGTGCTAACAACAGTTGCTCTTCATCCTAAAGACAAACGATTAGTCGGGTGTCTCAGGGTCCTCTCCTGGACCTGGTCCTGCTCAGCACATGTTAATAAATCATTTGGATAATGAAATATTAGGTTTGTTGTTAACTGTGAAGTCAACTTCAATGGCAACCCTAAGAGTGAGAGATCTTCAAGTCACCCTACCATCAACAGCCCTGCTCAGGTCCTGCAGACTCAGGGGCTTGGTTTCATTGATTGAGTCTATCCATCTGTAATGAGGTCTTCCTCCTTTCTTACTACCTTTTACATTTCCAAACATTTTTGTCTTTTCTAGTGGGTAATATCTTCTCAAGATTGTCCAAAGTACAATAATTTCAGTTTAGTCATCTTGGCCTCTAGGGGCAGTTCAGATTTGATTTGCTCTAGGACTCATTTATTTGATGTAAATACCAGGATAGAATCTTTCAACTTCTTCTTCTTCTGCCTCTATGGCTGGAGCATAAACTTGGAACATGGCTATATTGGGTTTTTTTCCCTGAAGTCATTTTGATTTAATTCAGTAAGACTATGCCATATATCCTTTAACTGCTTTTGCTACATCTCTTCTCACTATTAATGCAATCCCATCTCTTTTTAGATGTTCATTTTGTGTGTAAAATACTGAGTAATTATCTGTCTCAAAATTTCCCATTCCTGTCCACTTTAGCTCTCTCACCCCAAGTGTTGCAGTTTTTACATGTTCTATTTCTTTTACAATATCTAGTTTCCCCTGATTCATGCCTCTCACATTCTATGTCCCTATCATATGTATTATGCAACTTTGGACTTTCCTATCACTTTTGAGCACATCAACAGTTGAATGTTCTTTTGAACTGAGTTCAGTCATTAGCCACGGCACTACTTGTAGTTGTCTTCTGCTGTTTCCCATTAGCCCATTGAGTGCCATTCAACCTGGGAATTTAATCTTCTGGCACTATCTCTTGTTTCATTTTGGATTGTCTCATCATAGGGTTTTTATGTTAAAAGATATTAAAAAGGAGATTTACTTTGCCTTCTTCAGCACAGTATTAACAGGTATTAGCTATGGTGCCACTTCTATTGTCTCTGAGGGATCCTTTCTCAGAGTCAAACCCTCTCCACTTCTGCTGCTGCCCAGTAGCTGTTTGACCCATTTAGTGTGGATCCTTAGCAAAAGCCTGTCTGAGATGGGAGACCTGACCAGCAGCACTGCAACCATAAGCATAGACTCTTGCCTCACAGGAGCACACAATCCCACCACCAAGGAAAGATAGCATCATTGGCGAGGGAATAAAAGGTACATTTAGCAAATTAACAGATGCCACCAAATTTAGGAGTGGTAGCTCATACCCAAGAGGATATAATCAAAATTCAAAATGACAGATTGGAAAGCTGGACCAAAACATGACAAAACAAAATATATATAGCTATATGTAAGGTACTACACTGGGGCAAGAAAATGAAATGCTCAAATATATGATGAGTAACACTTCATTTGAAAGCACTACATGCACAAAAGATGCACAGGCTAAGCATGAATCAACACTGATGTTTTAGTCAAAAAAGCAAGGCAACCCTAGATTGCATCGATAGGAATACAGTATCCAGTTCAAGGGAAGTAGTTTTACCATATAATCTGCTTTGAGGAGCCCTCATCTGGAGTACTGAGTCCAGTTCTGGGCACCATAGTTTAAGAAGGATATTGACAACCTAGATCATATCCAGAAAAGGGTGATCAAGATGATCAAAACTTTGGAAACCAAGCTGTATGAGGACTGTGTAATTTTATTTTGGAGAAGAGAGGACTGAAGAATGCTATCATCTTTAGCTGATGGAGCAAGATTGTTTTCTACTCCTCTAGAAATTTCAGGCTGAACTGATAGAATCAAATTGCAGGAAAAGATATTCTGCCAAAACATTAGGAAGATAATGTTTACTCTAAGAGCCACTTTACAGCAGAATATACTGTTTTGGAAAGTGTTAGAATGTCCTTATTTGGAAGTTTTTAAGGTTTTTAATGTTGATGACCATCTCTTGGGAGTGCTTTGGTCGTATAATCCTACATGGTAGGAGATTGGACTAGATGGCCTTTGAGGTCCTTCCAACTCTATGATTCTATAATCTTATGATTCTATGAGTCAAGAACCAATGCGTTGTAGTGATCTAGGTGTTGAACTACTACTCTAGAGACCAAAGTTTGAATCCTTGCTTGGCTAGAGTTAACACTGGGTAACCCTGGAAAAGTCACACTATTTCAGCCTCAGGGAAAGACAAAAGCAACTCACTTTTGAACAACTCTTGCAAAGGTAGGTCCACCTTGAGGTGTCACCACAAGGCACATAACTACAACAGCAACATGATTCTATGAAAAGAGACTCTTCTGGAGACCTGAAAAGTAGCTAGGGCTTGAAATTTGAAACATATGTGCACTTCTAGCAGGGAGGAGGAACTGGCAACATGCTCAGAAAGATGACAGAGATAGTCATTTCCGGAAATGTAGGGAAGGTAAATGAGAGAACAGAATATTAGGATGAGATGCAAGCGAAATGAGGGAAAGGTGTTGGAGAGAAAGGGAAGGACAAGAACTGGTAGCATAGCATAGTAACCGAAGAGCAACATGAGTGCAAGCAGGAGGGAAGCTCCGTCTTCAGGTCAGGGAAATGAAAATGACATGAAGGAAGAGGCATATTAATAGGTCTATGTGCCAGAGAGATGATTTTGAAAGCAGACAAGATAAGAATGTGTAAAGGAGGAGACCATACCGTCCAAGTCAAGTTACATAGAGGTGAAAAAATAGATGGCAGGAAGATAGCACTGCTATTGATCAACGAAGATAAACTGATGGGGGAAGTGAAAGAGAAAAGAGACTGCCAGTCTAGCAACATGGGGAAATGTAAGAGAGATATTTGCAGCTCACAAATCTCACAAGAAGTTGTCTAGAAGCTCTAAAAATAAAATAGATATTTCTCAGGGCTTTTGTATTTAGACCTTGATTTGTTTGGATCTTTTAATTTTGGGGGGGCCATTACTCTCCCCAACATCCCCCCCACCGTATATTTGTGTCTGTGTGTGCCTGTGTACATGTCTATCTATGCGTCAAAGACACACAGGCTCAGATTATCAATGACTCAATTGGTGCAATTGTTCCAGATGCTTCCCTGGCTAGTGATTCAGTGCTAAAAGAAAAAGGTGTTGTTGTTCCTTCTTTCCTGTTTCCTGAATCTTTTATTCTTTCTGTTGCCATCAATGTTTTATGTGTCACTTGAGTAAATTAATAAAAATGCATGGACCTAGGCTATTAGTCTCATCAAAGCCACAGGGCTGAAAAATAGTTTCACCTAATAAAGATTTTTGTGCTCTTGTTGATTGTACTATTGTCAGTTGTACTAGCTCACATATATGCATGGGAGAGGGGTCCTTTTAGGAACTGCTTCAGGGCACCAACCACAAGGACAGAAATGCACACATTTCAAGTGGAAGACAGTTTAAAAAGAATATAGGTAAAGTGGAAAGGGTTCAAAGGGTGGCAACAGCGAAGTGTATGGAGAACAAATCTTTCAAGGAAAGGTTGAAGGAACTTGTTATGTTTAGCTTAGAGAAGATTCAGGGAGAATATAAAACTGTCTAAACTGCTGTCACAAAAGAGAGAATAAAGACTTGTCCCTAATTCTCCCAAATTAAATGAGCATAGATTAAGTGGCCATAATTTAAAAGGAGAGGGACTGTTAGGAAAAGCAGTAAGAACAGAAAGATAATGGAATCAATTTGCAAAACAAATTATGCCTGCTGGTAGCTTTCAAGCAGATACTCAATAGTAATGTGTTAGGGAATCTCTGAGTTTGGAATAAGGGCCAAACAAGACATAATGTGAATTTCATGAATGAAATTCATATTCATCTTTTATACGAACATAGCATAAATAAAACCTAAGATGGATTCTTCTCCACTCATGAGCATCCCAAATGTGCTGGTTCCTACTTTGGCTATTTTCATTCAGAATGATCCCTTGAGAATTGTAGACCAACATGTGGGGAGGCACCAGATTGGATTGAAAAAAAAAAAATACTATTAGAGATCAAAATTGGTTAATGTGGTTGCCTGTTGGCTACTAGTTACAAAAAAGAAGTGGAGCATGACCAAAATGAAGAGGACTGAGGCTAGCTCACTGCTACGGTTTAATTTTTATAGGGAGAGTTTGTAAGTGCAATCATATATTCTTCACCTGAGGCATGAAGTCTGATTTCAATTTAATACAATTTATTTGTGATAAGATTCAGTTTGATTAAATGAAAACTACACAGTTAGTAACATGGCCTTACTTGGTTACAAAATTTATTTTGCAATATAATTGTCAAAAGCCTTTTAATGAACAATATCTGCTGTCTTTTATCTTTTAATCTTCATTTCAACCTGCTGGACCTACGTTTCATACCAAGTTGGTTGTTTAATTGCATTTGCTTTCATTTTATTGTTTTATTATGGTAAGCTGCCTTCAGACTGTCTTGTCAAAATAAAGAAGGTAGGATACAAATTGTACAAACAAACAATTTTTTTTAGGGTGGTTTACGAAGTGGTTTATCATTAATGAATGATACACGACCAGCAGTGAAGCAAAAACAGAAAATAAAATCAGTAACATTCAAACAACCAAGTGGCACCAGAAGTAAATAAACTCTATCATAAACTTCAGAGTTTGAACTATTAGGGAAAGAAGAGAATTCTTAAAAGCCAAGCAGAACAAAAGTGGCCAAGATCATGAACTGGGACACTTAGCTGCAGCAATGGAGTTCCAGTATTGTAACAACATCTCCCAATGTGATCTCCAAAACCCACTAACATGGGGGGCTCTATGGCCCTTTCTGCAGCTTACCTTTTTTTGGTGCTGGGGTGTGGAGATCACGTGAGCAGCCTCCAGCGAGAGGCTCTTGTGTCCCTGCTGCTTCAGCCTCACATGAGCTGCCTGCTCCTGAGAAGATAGCGCAAGATCCCGCCTCTTTGTTCCACAGTGCAGCCTGGGAGTTTCCCAGGCTGCACTGGGGCAGGAAGCATGACCGCTGCAGCTCCAGAGGCTCTGCACACATGACAAGTGCATGTGGGGCCCTGGAGCAATGAGCAATTGAGTACCATTTTCGGCTGAAAGCCAAAAATGAAAAAGTGCACGAATGGTGCCTGCCCTACCCTGGAATGTCACGCAATTGTGAGTGTGTTGTGCAGATCGCTCCTCACAATCATGCAATGCTCCAGGTGCTCATCGTGCAAAAAGGGCCTATGACTACTTGTTGCAAAATACCCTGCTGGAGAAGGCTGGATGCTGCTTTACGCATGAATCTGCTTCCTAGTGCCTTGAAAATTCCTATGATGGTAAGCCTGCCTGCCTTCTAAGGTAGATTGTGGAGCCCTTTTGGTCATTGCAATAGTGCAACCACCATAAATGTGAACTCTCAAGTTTATGATGTTGTGAGTCTGGCTTATTGAAGAGGAAGTGAGACAATATTTTTACTTATGTCAAGTAAAAGGAAAGTGGTGGAGGCATTGAGTTCTTCAGGGGAAGACTCACTTAATTTAAGTGAATGTGCACCTGCAAAATGTGATCAGCTGGAGAAAACCTCATAGGCAAATATTAAAATGAAAGTAAGGGTTTATAAACCTTTATTAAACATCAGTCTATTATCTGTAATTTGGTAAATTTAAACAATGTTTTTAACAGCCATTATTTAATTTGTGCAATGACAACTGCAGGATGGGATTGGCTAATTATTAGGCATCTCTTCTAGGGGAGGTGAGTAGTTCTGCATCTGGGATGTCCATAAGCACTTTGAGGTAGAAATCTTCTTGTATGATGACTTCTTGGAGCTCAGGAATAGAGTAAATTTTCTTAAACAAAACAAAAACAATAAAATAGTCTGACATTTTCAATAGTGTAAATTATTACATTATTTTTGGTGTAAATGGTGGGCTCTCGCAGACCCTTTAAGAGTAATTTTAATTGTTTCAAAATTTAAAACTAATACTGATGATTAATATAGAAAATTAATTTTATGATCCTCATTTAAACTATAAATGTCAACAACTTAATTCTCAGTTTAAGGTTACTATTAATGTGTATTTCATTGTTTCTAATACCTGGTGAATATTTCATTTTCTTGTGTTACAACTACCATTGCAGCAAACCACAATGTATCCAGGGGACTTTGCTAAGTATTTGACATCACAGGTCTGTGATATAAACTTACATAAAATTTACATATGAAATTTTACTTAAATTTTGCCAATGTAAACAAAAAATATTAAAATGAGCACCTCTGGATATATGGAGAATACTTTTATGACACTAGTGAACAATTACAAATTGAGAATAATGAAGAATGTTGGGAAATGTGATCCAACAGCATTGAATGAGTAGTATGTTACTCTCTCTTATTTTAAAGTTTCAACATTCTCTTTTTTGAGATCTACTAAGGATTCCACTGATTCGAAGTTGTGACACCAAAACACACTCTCTCCTCATATTAGGAGTAGGCAATCTCCTGCTTTTTGGACTACAGTTTGTATAATCCCAAACTATTTTTCATGATTTCTGGGGCTTAGGTTATTTAGTAAAAACATGGCACATATCATATTGCCTACTTCTTCCCTATACAACAATTTCTTCTTGTAACTATAAAAGGTACAAAGGACAGTAAAGAGAGATGATGCATGTATGTATCAGACTATCATGCAACAATTAGATTTCTCCACCCAAGGTTGACACTGAAAGTATAAAACCGATAAAGAGGAATTGTCAACTGATTTTACTACTTTTATTGGCTAAGCTCTGTTGTTTCTTAATGACTAAATCTTTTGGATTACACTAGACATAAAATATTAAATTCAAGGAACAAATGGGACAATATTCAAACATGTGAAGTCCGTGTGGACTTCAGATTTAAAATAATGACATTTGTCTCCATGTTATGTGTCATGAGAGGATTAGGATCTTTTTACAAAAGAGAGATCCAATTTATTCCTTGTTTTATCAACCCATAATTCTGTTGACAATAAACTGTCATGCCTGAATGACTGATCATGCAATCTAACATATAAAAGTCAAATTTTGTGAGTTTGTCTGTGTCAGGCAGGCAAAGACCTCACACAATTGGCTGCCTATGAAGATTCTATGGAATCCTGGGGTTGGCAGTTTAGGGAGGGGCCTTTAGAATTCTCAGCCATAGAGCTCTTGGACCTGGGTGGTTGCTATGGATATGAGGCCTGGCAGCAAGAAGGAGGCCAGTGTATTCCCGCAGAAACCTAACCTCTGTATGTTAACAACTCTGAATACAGATTGGATTGGGGAATATGGGAAGAAGTTACAGGTACTGAACAACACAGTTTGGGGAATTACAGACACAGGAGCTCAAATCTGTGTATTTCAACTGCATCTATTTCCTAAGGTAAGGTAAGGTAATTCCTAAGGTATTTCTATGTTACCTATGAGAAAATAAAATTCCAATCAATGCTGGGTATATACACTAGTATGAAATAAAATTAAACTATTTTATAGAATCCCAAGACTTATATTCCATTTCTCTCTCTTAATTAGCAGCATTAGACTGTAATGGAAAGGGAGAGGAAGGTACAAAATAGTAATGCTCCACCACCTCAGTTTGTTGGTATGACAGAGCAAAAATGTATACAAGTCCTGGGATTTAGATTACAGAGCAAATAGAAAAGGGTTTCTTTTGTGAGTGCAAAAGGTATGGTGTTATTGAAGCCATTCCTCCTTTTAACAGTGCAAACTAGTGTGGAGTGAAAGCAAATCACAGTTATTCTGCAAGGGCACACTGGTAAAAGGGAGCAGGGAGTGTGCTTCCATCCACTCTTCAATCCACAGCTATGTCATAGAGCACCTGTTTTTTTTTTAAATTCAGAATATGATTAGCAGCTACCTGTGACCTAGAGGACACCCTTACTTGTGACCTAGAAAAGCTACTACCACTCACAGTAGACAAAGGGTGGACAACTGGGTGAGAAACCACACTTAAATTCACTGCCAAGCCCTGGAGGCCACCTTTGGGACCTTTTACTAGCTGGAGAAGGGGAACAAGGGCAAAGATCAGCAGTGCCTGGCTGCAGCTGATGGGATGTAGGGATGGAAACAATATTCAAAAACAGTCAAAAAATGGTTGAAAAACATGTTTTTCTATTGTTGAGAAACTCCAAGAAGAATCCTGAACTGGCAAGAATCTTTGCAGTTCAAGACTTATTCTGCACAAAATTCACACCTGGTTGTTTTGTTTAGAAAACAGCATTTTCTGCACATGAAACAGCATTTTTGGTGTGGAAAATAATATTTCAACACAGAAACAATTCCTGTGCAAAAAATGTTGCTTTCTGTGCTGAAAATGTTGTAATTTGGGTTCCATTTTATATAAAATCCACAAATTATTGATTTGTATACATAACTGCAGTTTCTGTGTAGAACACGGCAAAAATTAGTATTTTAGCACTGAAATATTTTCCATGTAGAAGATGCTGTTTTCTTCACAGAACAACCATATGTGAGTTTTGTCCTAAGTAAGTCCTGAATTGCAAATAGCCTTTAAAAATTGGATGGTTTTTGTAGACTTTCTTGCAGTGGGAAAACAATTGTTGAAATTACTTCTCACCACCTTTGAAAAGAGACTTGAGGAAGAATTACATCCCTAATCAGAAGAAGAATAAGGTCAGTAGAGATCTGAGAGAGTGATCTCATTCATCTTCTCCTTGGCAGCAGATGGGCCTGTTGGTTGTCTCTTCTCCCAGGTCAATAAACTGGTGTAGCAGGGCAGTGGCCTCCAGAGTATGACCATTGCTATGGGGTATTTCTTGGACACTTCATGATGAGCTAGTGAGTAGGTACATCCACATAGTAGTGTTGAAAAATACATGCACACAAACCCTCATGTAATCTCATATATGTTACCAACTAAGATTCCAGGCATAATTTTAAAGGAAAACTGCTAGGCTTCCCCACTGCCAAGGCCACTGTTGCAGCAAATTCAGTGGCAGCATGGACTTCGCACCACATAATTAATTAATTCATGCACTATAAATAAGAGAAAGAGAAAGAAGAGAAAGAAATGAATGAATTAGGCACTAAGGTGTACAAAATAAAATCTATAAACCAAATTACAACAACAGTGGAGAAGATTGACTAAAAGGACAGACAAGAGACAACAAAAGGCGTAAAAATCAGGTTGTTTTTGCACATCTGTATGAAGCTGAAGCAGGCCAAAAATGCGATGCAATTTTAATTTTAGGAAGAATGGGGACAGGGATAAACCTTCATAGTTTTCAAGAACTATTTACAATTTGATATTTAGTCTGCAAAAATTCCAGATGTGGAGGTTCTTTTGTGCAGGAAGCAATATTTTCTTTGCAGAAAAAAATGCCCTCTTTTTCTGTACAAAAAACCCACCAGCATTTTCTATGCACAAAATTATTCATGAATTGCAAAGATTTTCTTCCATTCAGGATTCATATAATCAGGGTTTCCAGGTACATGAGAACCCCTCTTCCCCTGCTCTTTGCATTCAAATATTTACAAACATTCTTTCAAACCCTAGAACACAATTGTACTGCATACAGAAACACTAACCATCAAAAGACGGATAGACTGATTCTTCTTCTTTTCCTTCTCCTCCTTCTTCTATTTACTTCTATCCCATCTTCTCCTGAGTTTGGTGTACAAAGTGGCTTACAACAATTTAAAAAACACATCATGAAAAATTCACAAAATAGTAAGAGTTAAAATGAGGTTTAAAAAATTAAATTAAAGTAATGAAAACCAGAATAAAAATCCATCATTATACACACATACGCCAGTACAATAATTAGGAAGATCCAGTGCATTACTTAGTTGGGATGAGCCTTATATACTTATCAAATGTGTGTTAGAACAGAAAAGTCTTTATTTGGCTAAGAAAAGAAAGTCAGGAGAATGCCCGTGTAAATTCTCTGAGCAGGGAGCTCCAGAGTCTGGAGGCAGCCACTTAGGAAGACTCTCTCCCATGTTCCCATCAGATGTACCTGTGAGGAGATGGGGCAGACAGAAGGGCCTCTACAGAACACAAAGCACAGGCTAGTTTTTAAGGGATTCATTCTTTGTGTGTCAGTAGATCTCTGCTGTTGAAGAGCATGAACAAACGGAAAACTGCAAAGGGGAACTATGGTGGAGCAGGTCTTCAAATGCCAGAACTGTGGATTCAACATTCTGTGGCTCGTTGCTGATTCAGCTCTGATTTGTGCTAAGCCAGTGCCTTGATCTGGCCGGTGATTTAGCTTAGACACTGATAGGAACAGTCAGGATCAGTAAAAGGAAAGGGAGTGCCAGGAAAGCAAGTAAGTAATGCAAGTCAGGAGCCAGGAATCAGGAATTACCATGTTAAATGTTGAGTAGCTTCCAAGCTCCAGACAAACAAAATACATACATATATGCACAACTGATCTGAGGTATGAGTCAGACTCTGAATCCAATGAAGCCTACCGGCAAGAATATTCCCAGAAAACACATACTTATTCCCTTAGGTTCTTCACAGGCTGGCATGAAGGTGGTCCTAAATAATACTTCCACCATATCCTAAAAGGAATGGGGCTGAAGTTTGTTTCAAGGAGGATTCCTCATATTTTTGGGGAGAGAAATGGAAAACAGTTTCTTCTCTCTCCTGTTCCTTACCCTTCCCTTGGCTTAAGGTTTGGGGAGCAATTTGTATGAAAGTGTCATGTTTCATAGAGATGTTTCTGTGAAAGAATTTTGCCAGGTTTAGGAAGGATAAATGGAATTAAAGAACTACATTTAAAAAAAAATGATTTGAGACATTTTTAAAAAAGACTGGAAGCCTTTAGTTTTTAAAGTCACAATCTCTTTTTAAAATCACAAATCATGGTTATGTGAACATAACCTAGAATTAGAAGACTGACTCCTCAGTCACTCAGCCGCATCTCCTCCCTCTTTTCCTCTTCATCTCCATCTTAGATTTTTCACGGATATGAAACCTAAAATGCACTATCTAGGGAACCCTTTCCTTGTTTTTCCAAAGTCCATATACTCCATGAAGACTTCTTCAGTGCCCAGTGTCAGTTCTGTCACCTTTTGAGATAATTCTGCTTCACCGAACACAGGGTTCTTCAAAGGCCAAATTTAGCTCCGTTTTGGGGATTCATCCAAACCTGATTCACATTTCTGCTTTTCAGTATGTTGTCTTGCTACTGCTTCCCATAAAAACAACTTGAACCTTGTGAATTATCTCCTCAAATAATTTGTGTTGTTGTTCAGAACATGAAATTTAGGATAGTCAGTGTAGATGTGATAGGAGGGGAACAAGAATGGGACTATGAAATGGCCATTTTCAGGACAAGAAACTTAGGGAGATGAGCATAGACCTTTTAAAAAATTGCAAAAATATCCCTGCACCTAAAACTTGAGAGTCTTGATTCTCTCAGTGCATGATTATTATTTTTTTTATTAAGTTATATGAAGAAATGAAATCATCATTATCAGGATATATTGTGTTGGCATGCAACTCAAGAACTCCTGGATCTATTTCTTCTACAATTTGGAAACTAGTTCCAGTGGAAGAAGTTCCTGGTCCTGAAAATTTCATTCAATTTTAATAAAGAGGGGGAAAAAATACAGTCAGCCTTCCACATTTGCAAGTTTCACTTTTGCAGATATGATTATACACGGATTATTTTGCTGTCATTTCTGCTACCTCCCTATACCATTTTTAATAGGGAATGCAAGCCTTGTGAGGCTGAAAAACTGTGAATGAGGCTTGTAAGTCCCTATTAGCAGTGGAGGTAGCAGTAAACCCCACCAGCCACCCACTTCTGCCTTGTGAAGGAAGCCTCATGCCTCAGAGGAATCCATGGTAGGTTGAATATGGTGACCATCCTTTTTTTTCTGTGTTAAATATGGTTTGGGAGGGCCTAGATTTGTTCATGGTTTTCCCACTTTCATGGGGGTCCTGTGCCCCTTACCCTAGCGAATGTGAAGGGATGACTGTAACTGTTGCTGCTTTGTTTTCTAAAGATAGCAGATGGGAAACTTGGAACATTGAATTTTTAAGTCTTGATTTAAATATAGAAGCTAGTTATAGGATCATAGAAAAACAGAGTTGGAAGGGGTCTTCTGCTCCCTTCCAGATTTCCAGCTAAAGAATTTCCAGCAGGTAGCTGTTCAGCCTTTTTTTTTTTAAAAAAAAAGATGTCCAAAGAAAGAGACCCCTACTTCCTCTCTAGGCAGTTGGTTCCACTGTTGAACTATCTTTACCATCAAGAAGAGCCCTCTAGTCTTGAATTGAAATCTATTCTCCTGTAATTTCAAACCCTGAGACCTGGTGCTACCTTCTGGGGCAATAGAGAACAGGTCTTCCCCCTCTTCTCTGTGACAGCCCTTGAGGTATTTAAAGAGTGCAGTCATCAAAGCAAACTGGCTCCAAATCTCTCTGTCCTAAATAGGGGTGTTTTCCAAAGCCCTGAATATGGCTTCAGCCCAAATATTGTAGTCAGTGTAAACCTTAAAAATATGTTATGTCATATGCCTTTGATGTCTGTTCAATGTGCATGCGCGATCTACATGTTCACATTTTCATGTTGACTGACAGTGCTGCGATGAAGGTATCTTCCCCGGTGATTCCTTTTTTGCTTATTCCTTTTCAAATTATGTGTGTGCACTGCTTAGGTGCACATATCTACATTTTGATTGTCATTACTGAAATGAAGGTGTCTTCCTTGGTAATTCATATTTTCTTACCCCTTCTGAAACTGTGACACATTTATGATGATCAAAGCAGACATTGAAGGCGATGAAAATTTCCTTTATTAACACATTTTCTCAACCACAATTGGAAATCACATGTACACTCTTTCTGCACTAGACTGTTATAGTGCTATTATTCCACTTTCACTTTCTTATGGAATCCTTGGGTTTGCATTTTAGAGAGGAGTTCTTTGGTCTCAGTAAACTACAAACCTCAGAATTCCACAGGATGTTAGTGGAAAAATAGCGCAATAACAGTCCAGTGGAAATGACCTCAATTTTCATTGAATAATACTTGAAAATTAAACCTGTTTGCTTTCTTTTTTTCCCTCCATATATTTTTATTAATTGTACAAACATTCCCCTTTTCATACAAGAATGTATATACACACACACACACATATATATAATATATATATATACAGTATAGTTTTCGATGTCCTAGGTATCTGATTTGTACATTTTCCATCTGATCTTGTTGCTATTAAATTTACATTTTCATGAACATCCTAAATTCTGTTATTTATTATAAGAAAGTAGTTATATAATAACTATGTAAATGAATAAAATCTTCCTTTCTTCCTTTCTGAAACTCTGTAGAACTCTTACTCAAGCTCTATATGTCTTCTTAACTTCCCCATCACTTTTGACCCAATTATACATTACACTATTTGTTTTTCATCTTCATATAGTCTTCTATAACAAATATAACAATAAAAATATTAGAAATATTATTATTTTATTTATATTATTTATTATTAATATTTATTATTGAAATATAGAATTAGAAATAAAACTCTGTAAAGAAGAAGACCACTGTATTGCTAAAATGTATAAAATATTTCTTGAAATGGACATGGAGCCTGAAGTAATCAAAAACAATTTGATAAGATGAGCACAAGACATTGGACATGCAATCGATTTAGAAAAAAGGGAATGGTTGTGGACCAAAGGGTTAAAATATATTCTTTGTTATGATTTAAAAGAAAATGTCTACAAAATTATTTTTAGGTGGCATTTAACACCAGTAAAAATATCTGAGATTTTTAAAAATTCTGGAAAAAACTTGCTGGAAATGTGAAGAACAAATAAGTACCCTATATCATATGTGGTGGACATGCTCTTGTGCCAAACTTTTTTGGAAGGAGTTTCAAAAATGGCTACAGCAAATTTTTAAAATGAAGATGTAGTTAACACCTGAGTTAGCCTTTTTGGGAATGCCTAATGAAGATTTCAAATGCTGCAATTATAAAGTGCTACATTACATGATAATTGCAGCAAGAACATTATATGCCCAAAACAGGAAAAGCCCAGACATTCAAACTAAAGAAATATGGATTTCAAAAATATTAGACATTGTAGAAATGGGCAAGCTTTCAATGAAAGGAAGAACAACTGAGCAATTTCAGAAAGATTGGGAGCCTCTGTTGGAATTTCTGAAAGAGGAAGAAGGGACTAGGCTTTCTGGAGGATTTGCACTTTAAAATTATAAATGTAATGTAAGGGCAATCTTAAAAGAAATGAAAATATTTATGTTTTTAGTTACTTATGTCTTTAAAAAGGGAGAAAGAGAAAAAGAAATATGACCAAATAATAGATTGGCCAATACAATTATATAAGTATATAAATATTTTTAAACCGGTTTGCTTTCTAATGATGAATCAGCAAACAAACCATACTGAAAGCTGTATACACAATTAAAGCCAAGTATGTGCTGCGACAAACAAATACCTTTCACCCTTACAGAAGCACAGCTTCTAACCAGGTGCTAAATGCATCAGGGTTTGATCCTGATAAGTCTTAATCCTTAGTATAGTTGAATATCCTATCATGGGTAGCTGGTAGTTTCCATGTCAGTGGGCCAGTGAATCTACTTTGTGTGTTATTCTAAAATTTAAAGCTGCTAAACCCCCAAATAGGTTTGGCGTCTTTCATATCTTCTTTAAAAGTATGGACTAAAACACAGAGTTGATTCATATCTTTTATGTTCTTCCCACCCCCAAAAGGTCTCTGTGTTACTCATGTTCAGAATATAAGAAAAGTAGTCTGCACAACCTGATCATAAGTGAAAATACAACATATTTGTCAATGTGCTTCAGATCTTTACCAGCATTGTAATGCTTAGATTACATAATAAGATGATCACATGTTTGATTGTGTTTTATATGGTCAGAAGACAAAATAGAGCAAAATAATAAAAACAGTTGAATCTCAATATTATTTTGCACATGATTAATACTTCTCTGAATAAGAACTGAAATTAGATGCAGAAGGTTTTGTGCTTTGATGAAAATCTGACCTGACAATGAACCTAAAGAGATCCATGTTTGCACAGCTTCAATTCAAACATTTATTTTGAGATTCAACATGTGTACCCACTTCTGTACTAAAATCAGAAATGAAATGTCAACCAGAATGGCCATTAAATATGAAAAACACACATCGTGTGCAAGCATGTAGAAGGAGTAATACCTCTAATGAGGCTGACCTAATGTACAATTGTTAAGATTAAGCATGAGAGCTACATTTTATTTTCCTTCTACAGAAACATAACTGAAATACACACACACACACACACACACACACAAGAGAGAGAGAGAGAGAGAGAGAGAAGCATACAGTTTCAGTATTCATACTCAATTTCCAGTCATTGTTGAACAATGATATACACTGTATTTCAAGCACATTTGCTCTAACGCAAATGGACTTCTCAAATGATGATTTGTGGTCACATAAACAACATGTCAGTATTTTAGCTGATAATCATTGTGAAAGTTTCTTAAATAATCCTCTGAAATAATTTTAAAGTCACATTTTTACTCTTCTTGTGCCTATCTGGGCAAAATGTGTTATTGTTACAGATAGGCCATATAGCCCTGCTATATTGCAGTACTAAGCTGTTTACAGTGGCAATATTTTTACCCCTTAAGTTCTGTTACCTCTGCAGAGAACAATATAAAAGTTATAGGGATGGAAATATTGCTGACCTGAGACCAAACGATTGTTTTGTGTAATTACGGTCTGGAAATCCTGGTGTCCTCTTTATAGAGAAAGGGGAAAACTGTTCTTCAGTCAACTCTGACTTGTAATACTTTTGCCTCAAGTGGGAGATTAGTATAGTATCAGAAGGTGAGAACCACCTTAAAAAGTCAAAAACTTGGCCAGTTTCTTTTGCCTGACCACTCCTGTGCATGTCTGCCAAATTCATTAGGGTTTGCATCCAGGTAAGTTCATAAAGTAGGGATATAATTCTTTGCTATTTTTCTTCTTGAAGGAAGCACTGAGGAATTTTAAGCAATTTTTTCACTTGCTGAAAAGAACATTTGCAGCTCAGGATGCTGAACAAAATTTCCATGTGGTTGTACCATTTTCTGCACAAAACTCTCACATGTGAATTTTCCTCAGCTTTAGTTCTCAACAAATATTTCTGAATATACTGTAATCATATTTTCTATGAAAAACATGCTGTGTCCTGTACAGAAAATACTTTTTTCAGCACTAAAGAACCATTTGTGATTTTTGACTTGAATAAGTTTATATCATACTACAGAATAAATTATCTATGTGTACTTATTAGCTTTTATAAAAATAGATTATACATGATTCTTCAGCTGTCTGAAGTAGTATGGATCTATACTGGGATATTACACCTAGAATAAAAAAATAAATCAACTGATTTTAAAAAAAAACAAGCAAGCAAACAACAACAAAACAAGAACTCTCTGTGATATGAAGACAGCTAAACTGTAATATCAATCCTTGGTATGAATGAGTAAGTGAGGAAACCAAGAAAATAGCTTACGTA
The DNA here is from genome assembly GCA_948472985.1 of Iguana delicatissima. NCBI lineage: Eukaryota > Metazoa > Chordata > Lepidosauria > Squamata > Iguanidae > Iguana > Iguana delicatissima. The sequence continues at coordinate 266,152 of CAOKZL010000004.1, forward strand.
CGAACAGAAAAGGCTAAGGAAATTTGAAAGACATGTAATAAATTGCATCTAAAACAAGTATATAATATTTTAGAACAGGAGGGGACAGATATATGAAATTTTATGAGAAACAAAAAGAAATAAAGTAAACATATTTATTAATACCACAGTCCTAACAGATAAAGCTATGGCTTATGAATCTGATATATTTGACAACTAACAGTTTCGTAATTAGAAAACATGAACAGAGCAGTTAAATGATTTGAACTATGCAGTGGTAGTTGGATTATTCTTGAATAATCTAAACTCTAAAGTTTTCCAATTATAGTATCAAGAAATAGTACAGGTATAGTACCAAACTCCAGTCTTGATTTTCTCAATGACCATAAGAACTATTGAAATAAGCACGCAATCCAAGTTGGGAATAATCCTCATCCAAATCACTGGCACTTATTTCTGAGTAGAAATTGCAAGATAGGAGCTGGCATGGTGTAGTGGTTTGAGCATTGAACTGTGACCTTGGAGACCAAGGTTTGATTTCCTGTTCGGTCATGGAAACCCACTGGGCAACCTTGGGCACATTCTCAGCCCCTGAGAACCCCATGATTGGTTCATGTCAAGGTCACCATAAGTTGGAAATAACTTGAAAGCACACAGAAACAACAATTATATTCTACGTAATATATTACTGGTTCTAAGGGCTTCCTTCTTTATGTAGGGCTTCATTTTTGTTGGTTGCCTATTTTGTGAGGCAAAATGAGTCCTCTGCATGAATATTGACATAGCAGAGTGCTACAGAGATATGTTTTAAACAGTGGGTCTCACTTTGGGTCCTCAGATGCTAATGGATTACAGCTCCTCTTTGGACAAACTAATTACAACAGGATTTGTACTCTGAATACATCTAGGTTCCTAAAGTTGGAAGACAGTGCTTTAAGCTAAGTTAGGGATTTTCCCCATTTCCTGCTTTAGAGCAGAAACAGGGGACTCTCAAATTCTATCTGTCCCCCTCACAAATATTGGCACCTCATGATTCAGTAACTTAGTGGGAAGCCAGTGAGGAATTTAGCTTGTCCTTTTTCTGCCTTTGAGTCTGCAGAGATTTTCCCTCCCCTCTCAAGGAGATGGGATTCTCGCCCATAGATTCAGCCAAAAAAATGAGCAAAGGCATCTGGAGAGAGAGAAAGGAGGGGCTCATTTTAGGAATTCTTTTATTCTGAGCAAGAAAATCTCACATATGCAAAGGTATTTCATACATGAAGGCACTTTCCTTCAGTCATGATTTCAGAGGAGTTACAAAGGCCATTTCTGTGCTACACCGTTATAGTGATATTATTCCACTTTCAACATCCCATGGAATCCTGAGGTTTGCAGTTTAGGGAGGAGCATTTAGAATTCTCAGTGAGGGAGCTCTTTGGCCTCAGTAAACTACAAACCCTAGACTTCCCTTGAGATAGTGAGGCAGTTGGAACCTCTTCTACACCTCCATCGGTGACAAAAGTCTCTCTCATTCCTCATAGCACTGTGCTTTTATAACCTTTCACCCTAAAGCATCCAGAAACTTTCATACTTCTCAGGAGCAGGTCATCCCCTCTGGGCAATTCCCTCTTGTGATTTCTGCCACATCTATGTGATGATTTCCCAAAAAATGTAGCCCAATTCACTGTGTCATTAATTCTTTGTCTACCTGGAAGGGAGCTGTGTTGCCCGTGACATTGGCAGAGCCCATTATTATTAAAGATATCAAAACTACTCATCATGTTGATTTTAAAAATAGTACCTAACCTCATGATAAGAAAAGAAAAACCTTTCTATCACAACTTTTCTATTTTGGTTCTTTATCTAAACTGAGCAGAAATTATGTGTATATTCCTGAAACCTGTGTATTATCTAAGCAGAACCATGCTGGGTTAAACCAAATGCCAAAAGTTCCCACAGCAGCAAACCAGATACATATAGGGGGCCCAGAGCAGGATATGAGAGCAGAAACATCCTCATGTTCACTAATCCTGAAGTGTTGACTCCACTATTCAACTATTGATTCAATGTAGTTGATGCACTCACCGACATGATGGAAACAATTCTACCTTTTGAATTTGGCAGGTGGGGATGGATAAGAATTCCATTTGTTCATTAAAAAAAATCCCAAACAATCTATCATAATTTGTAAATTTCTTCATAAATGGGATGCAAAGAATTCTGAATGGGTGTGAAAACAAAACTCATAGAATTAACCCAACCATACACAAATACTTGATGGTGTCTACCTTTTTTTTTAAACACACTGATCTGTTTTCTGTGAATTATAAAACCCTTTCCTGAGTCTAACTGCATTAGAGTTTAACAACACTGTTCCTTCCCCTGGTCTAGAAATTCCACAAACACTACAGCACAAATGTTTACTGAAGATCTCAAACATTTGTAAACCCATTTACTAGTTTGATTTGATTAGAATTTTGCAGAGAATGTCAGTTGAAACTGGTGAAACATTATACTGTTGAACAACTCAGGCTTAAATTCATTATTTTACATTTTATGTCAGGATGATGGATTGATTTTGTATAATTTTCAGCACTCATTGCAAGCGTTGTCAACAGAATGAGAATACCAGGTATTGTTAAAAAGTGACATTGCCAATCTAAACTAAAGCAAAATAATATGGCCAAGCTGTGAGGACAGTAACTCATGACTGTTTTAAAACCTTTCTAATGACAGAAGGCAATACATCAACCTCACACATGTGAGTTTGAATAAGATTTATAAAATTTGAGCTTTTTTTAATGACAGTCTAATTCTATGTCTTTCTTAATGCCATCAAATAAAGCAATTAAAGTGCATTACACAAATTACACAACAGTTCTATGAATTCGTACATTCTAGCATTTTTTCAGTTTCATCATTTTCTTTTCTTCTTCATTTTGTCCTCCCCATGGATTCCATAGCTCCCAGGCTGGAGTAGTCCTCTTCAATATATTTTGTAGGTTTGCCAGGGAAATGAGAGGACTTTCAGTCCTGTGATTCCAAGCCCTGCCTCCATCACTCTATGAAAGTCAATAACATAAATGGTTACAAAAGTCATAAATACAAAAGATATTTTTCTTAGTCTTTTCTATAGCCATAGCTTAACTATCTTCAATTGCTAGCAATGTTTTGACTTAATGTGATTTAATGTGAAATGACTGATTTTTTTTAGTACAGATTCACTCAGTTTTATCATTTGGGTTAAATGTAAGAGTAAAATTTAAATGCTGTGTCGTTTTCAGAAATAATGTAGTTACCTTCCTGGACCTGCCTGGAAAATGAATTTAGATGGGAAACTTTCAGTGAAACTGGGGATCTGAGCAGAGGGAGGGGGTGGAAACTGAATGAGAGGAAGTGGATTAATATATAACTAGTCTATTTGATTTTATCACTATTCTTGCATCTGCCGTTTTATTTGTTTTACAAGAACAATGTGTAGCCTGCAGTGGCATATCTAGTATAAACAGAACCTAAGACAAGCATGGAAGTTATGTACCTATCTTCTTACCTTTACTCTCACCTATATGCATTGCTTTTTTGCACTCCCCTGGCATTGGCACTCAGGGCACATACTTTACTTGCCCCACCCTAGATACACCTCTGCTAGCCTGACATTTAGATAAAAACTGAGCACTCAGGGCAGCTAAGTGTAAATGCATAACTTAATTCCATAAATAAATAATAAATCAATGGTATTAGATCATTATTTATAAAAAATAAAAACAAAAACAAAAAAGTGAAACAGAAAAACTTTTTTTTAAAAAAAAGTGGCTTAAGTTCTCAATAAAAAGCCAACAAAAATCTCACATAAACAGAACAGCCTTAACAAGTTTGCAAAAGGTGAAAAGTGGGTGGGGGGAGTAAAACTCCCATGGAAAAAGATTGCTTCATAATATGGGTGCAGCTTTGCAACAACATTCTGGAGCTCAGAGAATGGCCTCTCTGTCAGATCTGAGGATGTGGGTAAAATAGTATTTGAGAAGGTGTTCTTTTTGGTATCACAGACTAATCTTTGTAGGCAGTGAGGCTACAATTAGGCATCTTTGATACTAGAAGGAAGATAAGGGAAAATTGTTATTTCGTGAAATTAGACTCCTCACAGCTGTGTGTGTAAAAGTTCTTTAGGGTCACGTGACAGGCAGACTAGTGAGCGAGATGCAGCAGAGGAAATCCAAAATGCCTGTATTGACCTGTTCTGTTGATTTGCTATGTTGCATGAAGACATGTTCTCTTTCGATGTTGTTATTCGCCTTCACATTAGCATTAACATAAGCAATGATATGAAGAAGAGACCTCCAAGAGTCCTGGACCTCAACTGACCAGCTCAATCTTGCAAACTCAAGGCCAAGCTTCCTTTATTGATTTATCTATCTTGGCCATAAAGTCTCTTTCTTGGACCACACAAAGTGGTCAAACTGCCAGAACAACATGTTATTCCGAGTCCAGGACCTGTGCTATTGCATGACATCATCACTAACCAGCTGTTGTTGTGTTCCCATGTATTGGAAATCCACTCTTTTTCAATGCTAGCAAAAATCCAGTAATGGCCTCCTTTCCCACCACAATCCCATCAGCCGTGTGAATGTGGTTTCTCAATAGTGCTTGATAGTGCTTCTTTCCATAGCTGATCTAGGAGTCAGCATGGTGTGCGCATTACCAGGTTGTCCCTCCCTCAGCATTCCCATGGCTAGTAAGTTCAAAATCTATCACCTCTCCTTGTTTATTTTAAATTTCTCCTTTGAGCTTTTTTTAATTTTTTAAATACATTTTTAGCATTATAGCACAAAAATGCAATAGTGTACTGGTGTGTCATGATGTTACAACATTGCTGCTTTAGTATGGCTTACAAAAAAAACCTCTGAACAATCACAAGGTGTGGAGTGAAGAAAAGGACTTGCCAACGATGCTGTAATGTGGTGGGAACAACAGTGGCAATAGCACTACTCATCCAATGAAGTTGAAAAGGTGTGGTAGAGAACATTGAGAACCTGATACTGTCATGGAAATGGCAATGCTGGGATTGAAACTGAACAACGTGCTATTGAGGCATGGTGCAGTAAGGGCCTTGGTCATTGCTGTTCTGGTCTTACCACCCTCCATTGTAATAGCATATCTTTGGTGTCAAAACTCTGCTATAGCTTGTGAGCCTCTGATAGTTGATTGGGCTCAGTAATGGGCTGTTTTAACTTTAGATTGTTCCTGTCCTCCATCTCACTCATAGTAACATAACAATTAAATACATGTTTGACTTACTCAACTTTCTGTTGCAGCAGGGTTGCAAGTGGAGACTACAGTCAGAGAATATGTTGGATTGTCATTTCTGTATTTCTGCTGTGGGAAAGTACTTTTATGGATGGAGAGGCAGCAAAATCATAGATAATTTATCTTGTCCACACTACAATTTGCCTTTTTCGTTTCACAGAGGAAAATGCAGGTGCCTGTCAGAGCAAGCAGAAGACCAAATTGCCCTTCTGACATTAACAGGAAGTTAACAACACTTCTACTTCCTGTCCCCTTCCCTATCTACCACAACTAACACATTTTAAAGCTGTAAACATTGTAGAAATGTTAGACTTCTCATTGATAGCATTGGTCTGGACTGAAAACTGGAGATGGTTCCTGTTCATGACTGTGTGGAAGGGAGAAATTCAGCAGGTGTTGCTTCTTATGCAACCATGTGAAAGCAATATTTTCTGAAATTCCCTCTTGTATACAGTTATCTCTCTCTGGTCCACAAGAGAGCTGGTTTAGTGGTTTGAGTGTTGGACTATGACCCTGGATACCAGATCTCTGGGTGGCCTTGGATGCACCACACACTCTCAGCTTCAGAAAAAAACATGATAGGTTTACCTTAGAATTGCCATAAGTCAGAAGGCACATAATAAAAACACACAATGATTAACGGCACAGGAGCTTTCTCTAGTTTTCAGCCTGGAGACTTTGTGATATATACTTTCCTTTACGCACCTAAGAAATGGTTAAAACCCACCTAACATCTTGATTTTTCTATATTTCAGTCTGAAAGTAAACTGATAGACAATTTCTCCCATGAAAGCAGTATTTAAGGAGAAGTGGAACACTAGTCAAGATGTCAGGGATTGATTAAATCATTGTGGCACATCAAGCACAGGAAAATACATCTCTTTATTGCATCATTCTCCTCCTGTTCCCATGCTTCTTATTCACCTACGGGGTGATTCTAGGCTAGAAAATAAAACCAGTTTCAGTATCCACAGAGACTATATCTGTTACAACTCTGCTTTTCTTATCCCCAGAAGATATGCCTCAGCTGCTTGCTGATTCATATTATGAAATATGTGGTTGGACTTGGTGCTCAGTCTTACTGAAATGAGGCTTCAGATGAAGATAATTAACTGTCCTCATTCATGCCTCCCTTCAGAATGAAAAGCTATCTTACCATCTGCTCTAAGAGGTATCCTTCACTTAATTCAGTGAAGAATTGTCACATTATATATACTTTTTATATTTGATTACAATTACATTCATACTTAGCCAAAACTTGCAGGTCTATAGTTGAATGTTTTAAATAGCTTATTTGCATTGATCTCTCTGGAAAAATTCTCTTTTTTGTTCACAATGGCAGAGGACATATATATAGGTCCTTTCACAATTTCATTCTACCATGGCAACATCTTGTGGAATCCTAGGGCCCTTTCCAAATGGCATTTGCCATGTGAAAGGGCACCTGGAGCATTGTGCAGTTATGAGGAGCAATCTGCACGACGCACTCACAATCGTGCAATGCTCCAGGGGCTGGCAGGCGCTGATCGTACACCTTTTCATTTTTGGCTAGAAGCCGAAAATGGTGCTCAATTGTGCATTGCTACTGGGCCCCACGTGCATTTACCTGGCGTGCGGAGACTCCAGAGCTGTTCTGGTTGCACATCCTGCCCCAGCACAGCCTGGGAAACTCCCAGGCTGCACTGAGGAAGGAAGAGATGGGGCTATCACGCGAGCAGGCAGCTCGTGCGGAGCTGAAGCAGCAGGGACATGAGAGCCTCTTGCTGGAGGCTGCTTGCACAATCCCCGCACCCCAGCACCAGAAAAAGATAAGGTGTGGAAAAGGTATAGGATTTGCAGCTTATGGAGGGGTATTCAGAATTCTCAGGCAGTAGTGTCTCCTCAGCTACAAACCCCAGGGTTCCATGAGAAGCAGAAATATAGTGCTTAAAATGGTGTGATGTGAAAGGACACACAGAGAGAAGCTAGGAAAGGGTGAGGGAGGGAACCTACAAGGTTAATTAGCAAGGATTATAGGTGAATTCATTTTGGAACTTCCCAAACAGGGGAAAAAATGAGAAAATTCAACCATTTATTGTGAGAAAGGAGGGGCAAATTTAGACGGTAGCATTTGAGAAAAGGATGAGATTGGTAGAAACAGCTATCATGATCTATCTCATGTAGGTTTCATTAACAATGCTCTCTTTTTTTTATTAAAGGTTTTATTAAAATCAGTAGAATAACAATTTCAATAATAAGTTACATACTCACTTACATTTAGATAACATATTCCATATCTTCCATTCATGTTAATCCATAGTACTGACTTCATGTAGCAAACTATGTAACCTATATCTATCACATAATTTCTGTCTTCTTCTTCTTCTTAACATAATGTATTTCCACTGTACAAGATAAATTTACTTCCTGCTTATCTTTGTCCAGTTTATTTTGTGTGCTATTATAGTTACCTCTATATCTACATTACATTCCACTTGATTTAACCAAACATTCAACCTACACTCTCCTTGTCCTAGTGTTAGACCACTCTGATACTTCAGTATTTCACTATTACCCATTCCCGTACTGACCTCAGTTAGGGTATATCTAAAGGTCGTTGTACCGCTGTTCTGGCTTTCTCAATATTATTTGTTACAATGTCTTTTAATTTTACATAACTTTACAAGATTTTACAAAATTACAGATTAACAATGCTCTCTAGCAACCACATATGCACTCTGCACAAGATTATGTGGTTTTAAAGGGCATTCTATTATCAATTTTAGGGATTAAAAGCAACAACAGTGGGTCCATAAGTCTCCTAGTGATGCATTCTTGTTTTTAATCTCACAGTATACGAAACTGGACACAATTCTGCACGAGGAGAAAGCTAGGAGATGTAGCTACAATAGTGTCCCATCCAACTCCTCCACCTAGCTGTTCTCTGCAGCAAACCTGGCCAATTCCTGTTCAATAAAGAGGAGGAGGGGAGCACCAGACAAGCATCCAGCTGTTCTCCTATAGGTGGGCACAAAGCAACAAGCATCAACAGTTACCTCTGGTGGGTTTCCAAAAGCCCCTGAAGATGATGCCATTGCTCTCTACCGAACTATAGGAACCTTGTCTTCTGCTCCCTCTGCTCTCCACCAATAAGAAAGGTTCAGCGAGCTGTAGCTGACAAAAGGTGCACTTTGAGAACATTGTGTGAAGTCAGTAGTTTATTCTGATCTCTGAAACAACCAAAACACCCTGAGTTGAGATGGTGTAAGTCTACATGATGCCATCATAATTCACCAACAGAATGCCAACCACTATTATTAAAAATTACTCATTTTAGGACTTCATATCCTTGCATAGACTACAACTATAGTTGCTAGACAACATCTATAAAGAAGCCAACACCGCATGCATCATACCAGTCTTTTCCATCAATGTCTTCTTTTCTTCAAGTTTGTGTCTATCCCACCTTCCTCACTGAGCCAGCTAATACCACTAATTAAGCTGCCAAACTCATCTCTTGTCTAATTCACTGGGATTCTCTATGGCTTCACATTCTGTCATACTCTCTCTCCATCTGTCACCCCGCTTCTCTGGTGAAGCATTATATCTTTTTCCTGCTAGGAGATTTTCTCTGCTCAAAACCTATTTTAATGTACCTAAAAAAGAGAGCTGTGGCTGAAAGAGAAAATATTTATGTTGTGACTTCTCTTTTATCTAAATATCTCCTAATTCATATAAATAAAGTGTTTCCTATAGTTACCATATCTCTTAAATCCAAATCAGACTAAGAATGAAGCAGCCATGAAAATCATTCTCTTAAATATTCACTTTCTATCAGGAAACTTCCATTTACCCTTTGGCTCCCATTTACAAACTGTGAATTATTTCCAAAAATCTCACACACATTTTGACTAGACTCCTATTTTTATGTTCATGGGTCTAGAATGCATCCGCTCATAATGAAGGTAATTTTCTCAATGTACTACTGTTTCTGTAAGTTTCTGTGACTATGGATCTCTTCTTAGAACTTTTGTGCTGATTCAGAACATAAATCTGAATGTTTTCCCTCTCCTTTTATGAGTTTTTATGGCCATGAGTGATGCTGTGAAGAATTTATGGGGGTGAAATCTCCATTAACTATGGGGTTATTGCCTTTTCTAAAGGAATAAATCCAGACTACCTAAAAGCAGAGATATAAAGTTCTCTTTGCTATAGGACTCACAATTGACGGCCATATTCCCAGGGTCTTGCTAACTGTTGGATGTTGCCAGGGTTGTAAAAGACATAAATGGAATGAAGGATAAAGATTAATAGAGCTCTTGCAGCAGTCATGTAAAATATGCATAGGAATAGAAGCAATTTTATTTATTTATTTATTTGTTAACTTTCTCATTTTAAAAAGTACATATGGACAAATACATATCATAGGGTAAATCACATTATGGGAATATTTGTCACCAAGTGTGTCAAACTATCTAAGCACTGTTGAGAACTGTGGTATCTTTAGATCGAGAAGAATGTTAGGACTGAAGAAAATCACATGTTTTGCCTTTGCATCAATTCTTTTTTAAAAGTATTGTAATAACAGAAGCAATATTTATTTAATTGTATCAGGGGTGGAAATGTGCTACAAGCCACATGCAGACTTGAAGCCCACCTTTTTGATCTTTGAAGCTAGCACAATTCCTCCAAATCCCCTCAATCTGTGAGGGTTTTTTAAAAAAAGAAATCAGCACAATTTTCAGGCAATTTTTGCCTCCAAACCATTCTGAAATCCATCCAAATGTGTGAAAACATGTGAAAATATCCTCAGAAGCACCCCAAAATACCACACTACCTCCAAATACCTCTTTTCTGCAGTCACTCTCAAAAGAGAGACAAAAAGTTATGCAATGTCACTTTCTGTCACCATTTTGAGAAGGACCACATAGGAAAATTGAGGTATCTGGAGCCGCGAGGCTATGTGGCTCATGGGAGAGGGTGGGGAAAAACTGAATCTTGGCCCCAGTGTAGTTGCCCACCCCAGAACTATATAGTCCTGTATATTCTTTCACCTTTTTCTCTTAAACCAGATTGTCACAAAATGACAGATTTTTCACTATTTCTGCATTGTCTACCTGTGTGGATGTGACACTCAGTTCCTTCGGAGTCTACAAGGCAAGTTATTTTGCATTAATTGCAGGTTGTGTGAGGAAAGTAACAAGAGACAAGTAACAATACCAAGTACTCTGAGAAACCTTTAAGGTGATGGGGGATTCTCAAGATTAGCTATCAAGGTCTGTGGGTCAGATTGGGACAGGCACATAACCTCACATGAATGTGTAGGAGTGAGGTAGGGTGATTCAGGAAGAACTCTTCTTAATATATGAAAAGGTGTGGTCAATGGGAAGACTATAATTACTACACAACTGATAGCTGCTTCACCCTAACTAGGTGGCAAAGCTGTGTTAATTACTATCCTGTAATACTGTAAGATATTTTTTTCCCACAGACATTGGCTTCTAAAAGTGAATAAACATTCCCTTACTTAGTCCACTAGGAAGTGTCTCCAATTGGAATTCGTGTAAGATCACAAATTAAGTATGACATCCTTTACTCTCAGTCCAGCCTTACTCCTATCTATAGAATGGGGATAATTTTGATCATCTCAGTAGCTGACCTTAGCTGGAAACAAGATATGGGAATGGGTTCTTCATGTTGGCTCTGTTGGAGATGTCAGCATGCTCAGAACCATCAATAATATTATTTTTCTGGATTTGTCTGCCAACATAGGACTGGGGCCACTGTTCTATGATTTTTGCTTGGTTTACCAGGATGTCAATTTGAGAAAGTGATGCTGAGAATCTGCTGTTCATCACTGTAGTCATTTGATGTTTATGCCTCTTAGGGTTATATTGTGTCTGATGTACTTTTCAATATTTATGTGAAACTGTTGGAGTTTGATTTGTGGTTCATTCAGTATATTACTGACACACCACTCTTTCTCACCTTTGTATCTGAGTTTGCAGAAGTAGTTGGAATCAGTAATGGGTTGCATGGAGGAAAATGTAACTCCTGGTCAGTAGGACAGTTAATATGAGAAAAGGAATCCTGCCTATATTTACTGTTTGTTCTTCCCTTGAAGACTCAATGCGGGAATAGTGTTGGAATACATTTTGATGCAGTTTTTAACCTGGATACTCAGATGTTATGTGTGATATGGACTATTTTTAATCATGTGGTCATGATAATCAACATCTTAATTACACAAACAGTGGTCTAATGGAATGTGCCATGCATGGGTCTACCTCTGAAACATGTCTAGAAACTTCAGGTCTAGGTTGTGACTGGCTGCAAATCAGACTGGGCTATGCATTGGACTATGAGTGTGGAGACGAGGGTTCAGTTCTCCACACATCCATGAAAAAACCCACTGAGTGGCCTTGGGCATGTCACACACACTCAGGCCATTTCTTCACTATACACCATTAGTGTGTTGGACTGTTACAATCCTGGCATTGCCATTTATGCAATGCTGTCAGGCAAGGAATGCTCTCTTCTACACCCTTCCACCTTAAGTGGATGAGTAATGGTATTGCCACAGGTGGTCCTTCCACACTACAACATCCCTGGTCACTCCCTTTCCCCATTTTTACCCTGCCCCACCACCCCCGATTGGTCTTTTTTGGGGAGGGAGGGAAGCTGTACTAGCACAGCAATGTTGTAAGGGCATCACATAGTACACTATTGCACTTTTGTGCTATAATGCTTAAAAATGTATTTTAAAAAATAAAACATTTTAACTCAAAGGGAAAATTTAAAATAAACACGGAGAGGTGATAGATTTCAAAGTTACCACACCACAGGAGTAGCTGAGGGAGAGACAAGCTGGGCATGCCCACACCCTGCCCACTCCTGGCTCCTGGAGGACAAGGAAGTGCTATTAAGCACTTTTACGGTACCACGTTGAGCCGGCTGAGGAGACTGAAGCACTAGAGGCTCTTAATGGATTTTTTCTGGAAATGATATATGGTGGTTTTGAAATGCTTGGAGACAGGATAGCAGCTGGATAGTGACAACATTATGCGGTAGCACGGCTCCTGGACCAGAAACAATGCGCTGCTGTTGTGCTACAGTGACATTGTGCAGAAATGGCCTCAGCCTAAGAAAACCCTGTGATTGACTTGTCTTAGAGTCTCCATAAGTTGGAAATGACTTAGAGGCACACAACAACTGCAGCAGCAGACCTTATTACTCTCCAATTATACCAGTTTGGCATGCACAGTACTGAGGATTAAGTAATCCTCTGTCATCCAATTTTGTCAGCTGCTTTAAAAATCTCCCAATTTTTCTCTCCTTTTGTCCTCTGTTTACTTCAATTGCTATAAACTGAATTCAAAGTACAAAAGTAGTTTGCACTTAATTAACTAACAGCAGGGAGAGGACAAGAGTCAGTGGAATCTTGTCCTTTCCAGTAGGCTCAGGAAAAAGCAAACAGCTGCAGCCTCTACTATCTTGTCTGTTTTTTCTCATTAATGACCTTTGTCATTTTGACCACACTCTGATGTTGCTTTTCCACATGTGTCCTAGATTTCATCTGTGAAATGTTGGGGGACATGATATCTTAGATCATTTTCATTGCAGTCATTGTATCATTAAATACTTGTTGACTTGGAATATTGTGAAAGCAAAAACTGAGAGCTCTTAGATCCAAGAGGTTTACAGTTTTGAACAGACAAGGGGGAAAGATAGAGAATGGATGTTAAGGGCTAGGAAGCAAATGCGCAAAGTGTAGGCATTCATATCTCATTCCAAAAACTCTGAGAGAAAATTTGTAGGCAACCCATATTGCCTCATATATAGCTATTGAATTGTATGCAGAATTAATCAGAGACACCCACCCAACCAGGGAGTGAGAGGCTGGGAGCCACCTGCATTTCCGAAAGTATTTTATGCCGTTCCTTTACTGAAACATTGTCTGAGTTTTCAAAGTGAAACTTTTGATTCTGATCTCAGACAAAACTACTTTAGATCTTTCTTGATTTGTTTCCTTTTTTAAGTTTGAAAATATTATCTGACTGAATGCAGTATTAAAAATATTGTCTAAATGATTCTATACAACAAAAGAATCCCTTAAAAAAACTTTTTTAGATCTTGTTCTTTGTACAGTGAAATGCACATTGTTCATCGAAGTTGCACAAAAAGTGCTAGCCTTTGGTTTGGCTTTTGAAGCTAAAATGGTAACTTGCATAGCTTAATTGTGGAAGAATGAATGCACAATCTGATTGACAGAAGCAGTTCTGAACAGAAATCTATAACCTATTATTTGGTGGTGACAGTATGCTATTATGCACTGTGCCTTCTTGTTACTTCTCTATAAACTATTTTAAATCCCAGCTGTCCTAGAAAAGCCCATGCTGTCAAAAGATTATACTTCGTGAAATATTTTGATTTGGTGTCACCTAAGAGAAACTTCATGTTCTTTCAGTTCACTCTGATACATGCGAGAATGGGTATTTTATTTCATCCGTCAGTTCAATGGGCAACATTTGCAATTATGGCCCCAAATTTTGTGGAAGTAATTTACTGCCATGATATTTGGTCCATCAGATAGACATATGGCACAGCTGTAGCTCAACTATATTGGCTTCACACAGTCAATTCACACAATATTGTGTAGCTGATAAATCCATCACATTGTCATATGCACATCTTTCTTATTGCTTACCCCAACATTTTTAAAGTTGCAGCTACTAATATGTGGAGAGTTTCAACAGTGAAATTATTATAACTGCAAGTTGTGATTGCTATTAAAAAAGAATGATTGGCAGTGCAATCCTGTACATTTCTATTCAAAACTAAGCCCATTACATTAAGTGTCATTTTCTCCCAAGTATGTGAATAAGGGACCGTAACCTCAAGTCCTACTTATGGAAATGTATTTTGGTGCTGAGTTACATCATTAGGGTAAGAGGGGGAGTTATGCAGCCATCCAGCTCCCAGAATTCCTCACCATTGGGCTATGCTGGCTAGGGCTGTTAGGAGTCCAAGGATTCTTGGAGGCCAGAAGGAGTCTCAGTGGATAAGAGGGTGATAAATGTTGTCCCCATCCTCAAAAAGAGGAAACAAGAGGGCCCAAGCAACTACCAGTCAGTGAATTTGATGATGATACCAGAAAAGTTTCTAGAACAGATAATTCAACAGTCAGTGTGTGCACACTTACAAAGAAATGCTGTGATTACTAGAAGCCAGTGTTGTTTTCTCAAAAACAAATCATGCCAAAATCATGTTATCCCTTTTTTTTTAAAGCAAAAGAGACTTACAAGCCTGATGGATTAGGTAGGCACTTTTGATGTAGTATATCTTGATTTCAGTAAAATTTTTGACAAAGCTTTTGAGAAGGTCCCCAATGACATTCTTGCAGATGAGCTGGTAAAATGTGGGATAGACAGAACTATAATTAGGTGAATTTGTAATTGATAGACTTATTGAATCCACAGAGTACTCATCCTTGAGAGAAGTGACCAGTGAGGTGTCTCAGGGTTCTGCATGGACCCAATGTTGTTCAACATCTTTATAAATGACTTAGGCCATTTCTGTACAACACTGTTACAGTGCTATTATTCCACTTTCAACATCCTGTGGACTTCTGGGGTTTGTGGTTTACTGAGGCCAAAGAGCTCTCTGGCTGAGAATTCTGAAGCCCTTTTCACATGGCATTTCTGAAGCGAAAGGGCCTCTTGAGCATCACGTAAATGTGAGGAGTGGTCCACACGAAGCACTCACATTTGCGCGATGCTCAAGGGCCTGACGCGGACCGTGCATGCATTTTTTCATTTTCGGCTGAAAGCCGAAAATGCTGTGTGATTGAGCATCGCTCTGGGGCACCGCGTGCACTTACCTTGTGGGCGGAGCCTCGGGAGCTGGGCCGGCCATGCGCCTTTCCTCAGTGCAGCCTGAGAGGTCCCAGGTTGGTCTGCGAATGGAAGTGTCGGGGCGCTCGTGCAACCAGGAAGCAGCTGCAGAGCCGAAGCAGGAGGGATGCAAGAGCGTTCCTCCGAAGGCTTTCTGTGCAAGCCCCGCAGCCCAGCACCAGGAAAAGGTAAGGTACAAAAAGAGCCTGAGTGTCCCTCCCTAAACTGCAAACCGCAGGATTATATAGGATGTTGAAAGTGGAATAATAGCTGTGTAACAATGTAGTGCAGAAATGGCCTAAGATAAGTCCATAGAAGTCCATGCTTATGAAATTGCAGATAACACCAAATTGGGACTGGGGGGTAGCAGACAACCCAGATGAGAATATCAGAGTATCATAGAGCTGGGCTAAAACTATGAATTTCAACATTTCCAGATCAAGGGAAGGAGTAGTACCACTCTATTCTGCCCTGGTCTAATTTCACCTGGAATACTGTCTCCAGTTTTGGACCTCACAGTTCAAGAACTACATGCAAGCGAAACATGTCCAGAGAAGGGTGATCAAGATGTTGCAAGGGGTAGAAGCCAAGCCTTATGAGGAATGACTTAGGGAGCTGGGTGTGTTAAGCCTTCAGAAGAGAAGACAAAGAGGTGATGTGATAGCCATTATTAAATATCTGAAGGGATGGCACATAGAAGATGGACTGGGCCTGTTACCAGGCTGTATTCCCCTACACTTTGATATGATTTGATTGGCAAAATATATTAATTAGCATATATATAAAATATACCTTGCAATGGCTGAATGGCCAGGCTGGATAAGAGAAAAAGTCTAGCTGAACATGTGCATTGCAAAGTAGGTCAGAAGAAACCTGCAGGCATAGCCAGGTCAGAGTCAGGAAACCACCAGGAAACTCCAGATGTGGTAGGTTAACAGTTTGCCTTAACAATTCAATCTTTTAGACAATAGCATCTGGAAGATTCCTACAAGATGGCTGATTATTTTAACTCTGTTCCCTCTGTCCAAGCAAGTTTCCCTTTTGTCCTCAGATCTGTCTGACAAGTACTGAGCTGTCAGGACAGCCATTAGACCATTAGCCCATTCCAGAGCTCATTGTCCACTCTGCAAACTCCATTGTTTACTGGCCATGGAACCATTAACACCTTAGCCTTCCAGGTAGAAATCAGATATTTAAACCTCAGTTTTTAGTTAGACAATTCACAATTCATCAATTGCTGGTAGCCACTCTGGTTCCCAACTGTGTACTTTCTTTAGACTGATGTCGAGGCCACATTGCCTCTTTGCTGCTCTTCTGGATTGACAAATATCACCCACTTCAACCTGAAATCTCGCTATCCAAAACTATCTCACTATCCTTTTTCCTTCTATTAGCCTTGTTTAATTGCATGACTGCTTGGATTTTGTGTCTGAGGGGGATTGGAATTCCCCCAATAAAACACATTAAGTTACTTTTGGATCTCTGGCTGGGTGTACTGGTAAACATAGCTGTAAAAGATCTTGTTAGGTTACCCCCTCTTGCAGGCCTCCTATTTTGAGATTGTAATTCTCCAAGGTACAGTTTGTAAATACTGTTTTGGTCCATTGTTTCAAACTTCAGTATAGTGCAGGCTGTGGTTGGCAAAAATGTTGGTAAGATGTAATAGAAAGTATATTTCTCTCTGAAATGCCAAAGAAGGGATGCTGGCACAAGAGGAAGGATGAAATGAGTGCAGCTTGTGGGGGGGGGGGGCAGTGGGGAGGGCATTTCCCCCTCACAAGAATTCTGCTCTTCCATATGAAATTTT
Organism: Iguana delicatissima; assembly: GCA_948472985.1. Taxonomy (NCBI): domain Eukaryota; kingdom Metazoa; phylum Chordata; class Lepidosauria; order Squamata; family Iguanidae; genus Iguana; species Iguana delicatissima. The sequence continues at coordinate 283,093 of CAOKZL010000004.1, forward strand.
CTTTCAGTCCCAAATGTCTAGCATTTCAGTAACTCAAAACTTCAGTTGAACATTTTTTTAAATACTATATAGGCTTCCAAAGCAAGGGGGCAAGCAATATTCCCAAAGGAATTGTAAACACAGGAAATATAAGAGTTCTAAATGTGAATGACTTTCAAAGTCTCACTCTCCACTATGCTAAAAAAAATTAGGTACTGAAAGAAAATTTCATGGGCAGAATTCTCATTTGGCAATGCCCTCATTTTGACCTCTTCTTCAGCTGCACCTCTGAGAACCCATGAAATAAGTGGCTTGAAAGAGATGTAACCTTGCATGACTAGGTAATAATGGCCTGGTGATCAGGACCCCTTATGTCCTGATCACCCCTTATGAAGGTGGTGACCGCAAAACAAGAAGAAATAAGATTGAGTAATTTTATTTTCTGGGCTATCCAGCTACCTGATACTACACAAATCATGCACATGTGTTGACACTGTTGTTGCTGTCAACAACAATAAGCAGCAGCAGCAGCAACAACAACAACAAATTGTACATACGGTAATATCATTGTGCAAATGTCATCCCATCTTTCTCATCTCTAGAAAACACTATGTTAGGAGAACCTGTGAACATCTAGATCAAGGTCTTGGGGGTTGTTTTTGCCACTTCATTCCTCCATAGATCTCAGTGGGAAGTCAGCAGTACACCATAAATGACATAATATCAATATCTAGTTCTGTTTCCCTCCAGTTTTTAGCTGAAAATCAAGTTTTTTCTTAGCTTCTCACCTCCTTGGGGGTTGGAGAGGAAAGAAAAAGGCATATCACTGCATTTGTAAATGAGTTGGGTGCATTTTCAGCAACTTGGGGACTAAAAAAAAAATAAGCCACCAAAACAGATTGAATGTCGGGGATTTGGGAGAGTATCAGAGGTTTTAGGAGAAACAAAAGTAGATTTTAGGCTTCAAATGTAGCCCACAGACTGCCTTTCGCCGTGCCTGGTCTTGATTTAGTTGCACTTCAGTTTCCACCAGCCCCAGCCAATGTGTACCCAGGTCAGAAATACTGACAGTTTCAATCCAACATCTGTAAGTCCACAAGTTCCCATTCCTCAGGTTATGCATAACTGGATCCCAAGGATTGCTAAGGCCTGCACAGAGGAACATTTTTCTTTCCCTAGGTCTTAACTTTCACCACTTGATGATTCCAAATTAGATGATTAATCATCAATGCATTTAGGATACTTGCTTTTTTAAAAAAATCCTGAATAAGTGAACTGCGGCCCACATACGTTCACACCAGAACTCTGTGATATTTCAATTTAGCACTCTTATTCACCTTCTGAGAAAGTTTGGTATACTTACTCATTTCTTTTGTTTTCTCTTCTAAAGTCTATATTTTTCTCTGTATTTTTGACTACAGTAATATTTTTGGAAAAAAAATCAAAGTATCTGATTAATGTTGGTCATGGTACTCGCAGCTGTGTTATTAAAGGGTGATCTCACACCCTCCTGCTTTCACATCATAGCTCTTTGATATTTTGCTTCTGTTCAGCTACCAGTTTCTTGTATTCTTTTTTAACTCTGCAATGACATTAGCAGGTGCTTTCAATATTCTTTGCTCAACACCAGTCATTTTCACTGTAAGTTTAAATACATTTCTCATCATTTGTCATTTCTCCCAAACAATTGCACTCCTAGAAACAACAAAGACATGGTAATGCACTAATCATAGAATATTGTGTCCATTTATAAGGTAGTGTCCATTTAAGATATAGTGTATATTGATTTCAGCAAGGCTTTTGCCAAGGTTCTTCTTAACATGTTTGCAAACAGGCTAGGTAAAATGTGGGCTAGGTGATAGCACTGTTAGATGAATTTGTAGTTGGCTGAAGAATAAAAAAGTAAAAAAAAAAGTGTGCTCATAAAAAATTCCTTATTTTCCTGGTGGGATGTGACAATTGTGGTGTTACAGGGTTCTATCCTGTCCACAGTACTATTTAGCAACTTTAAAGATGACTTGTCATTTCTGACTTATGGTGACCCTGTTGAGGCATTCAAGGCAAATGCAGGAATTGTTTTCTTTCTTAAAAAAATTATTTTTGTTTAAAATTTTCATTCTTACAAGCATAAGTTCATAAGACTTGTTAATGTTTACAATATAAAATATACTATAACATACCATAATATACAACATATAATATACTTTTTTGACAAGTTCATAAGACATGTTCGTAAGACATGTTATTGTTTACAATATATAATATACTATAGCATACTACAATATACAACATATAATAATATAATAATTAATAACAAATAATAATATAGTAATATAATAATAATATTTAATATATAATAACATAACATATAATATACTCTTTTGTATGATGTAAATTAAATTAACATATCTCTATGTAAATCATTAAATCCATACATTCCAAATTTCTTACTTTCCTTTTTCACATTTATTTCTTATATTATTATTGTCACATGTTGATTAATATTTCAATATTCTTATTCTTACCTTATTATGTAGTGTCTACTGTCTACCTATTGTTAAACTTCCATCTTTACTTATCTTTACAGCCTTATTCCTCTCCTTTACATAGGTTTGACCAGTTATTACAGTAGAGTCTCGATTATCTATCCTTTGGTCGTCCGACATTCTGGATTATCCGACGTCGCGGGTGCTTGGGGGCATGGCTGTAGGCATTTCTGCACCCCCAGACATGCCCCAGACATGCCCCCAAACATGGCGGTCGCGACGGGCAAGGATAGCCCTCCGGATTATCCGACATTGTAGACTATCCGACTATCAGCCCGCCCATTTATGTTGGATAATCAAGACTCTACTGTATCTATAAATTTTTTCACTGTTTCCATTTCTCTATTTTTTTATTATTCTTTTCTCTTCTCATTAATCTAGTAAAAGCGTCACAATTTATCAATTCTCTAATTTTATTTAACCATTCTTCCAAATCAGGTATTTTATCTCTCTTCCAATGTTTAGCAAATATAATTCTTGCTGCTGTCACCATATATAATATTACTTCCTGTTTGTTTGTTCCCATCCTCTCTCTTCCTCTAGCACACAAACATCTTTGTTCTTGGCTCTTTGTCTGTCTATTTCTGTCCCTTTCTTCTTCTGCCTGATTTCCTGCAAGCATGGGGCCAGAAGAAGTAGATCCAGTGAAACCTTGTAATTGTTTATCTTTTTCTTATTTTTATTTTAATTTTTTTTTGAGAACGTGAGACTGTGTAGATTATGCATCTGTGAGTAAACTACTTTTATATACATTTTTAAAACAAAACTGAGTTTGTGTTTACTTCTCAGCTAGAGTTAAGTGTGTTAGGCGCAATAAAGTGGGCTGGTAAACTATTCAAACTTCTGTTTGCGTCCAAATTGCTCTGCTGTGTAGAGAAATCCACCAAATTTCTCTCATTTTCCAATAGCCTTAGCATGCTAAAATCCACCAGCTCACAAGTTCCTCGACTACAGTACATGGATTGTCTGCATTTTGGATCTGAGGTTGCATCCACTTATGAGGGCTGGTAAGATCCAGTACAGCACTATTGGATTTTCAATGCATTCTTGAGTAATACTTTGCTCCACTTCTTCTCTCTTCTCTCTCTCTCTCTCTCTCTCTCTCATTCACACACAAAAATAGTATGAAAGTGATTTGTGTTCAAAAGTTCCAGATCTTCTGAAATTCCATTTGTAGAAAATGCATAAGTTTTACACATTAACAGGAAAGATTTTTAGGGTTAACTTGTGAAAGTCCTTTACAGCTGTGGTTAGCATATCTATGACAACCCACTATTGGAAATCATTGCTATGGAAGATTAACGGTTTAGTCACCATGCGCAGAATCTTTATATAATAAACAGTACAAAGATCATATCTGGTTAAGTGACTGTTATCACAGGATGCAGTCATTTCATCTAAAGTAGATTCATAATACTATAATTGTGTAGTGTGAAAGGGCCACCTGTTTCATATAACAAGGTTTTTTCACCCTGTTTCCTTTTAAAAAAATAAAAATTGCTCAAAATGAGAAGTGAACTTTTGCTCTTCTGATTTCCCACTACTTCTGGTTTTATTTTTCTGTTCCTCCTCCACATTTTTAGCATTTTTGGCAATATGGAGGAAGGGGTCCTCAAGGCATTGGACTGCAAAGCCACTACAGTTGTACCCCTGCTTTAAAGGAAATAAAAGTCACAGAATTGATGTGATATAGTTTTCAAAAAAAGCATTGAACATAAACATACCAATGTTTTCATCACCTAAAACTGCACATAAGGATGTGTAGTTTATATTCTGCTTCTTAAGTCCTTGGGCTTTTTCGCACTTTGGGAGGAAAACGGGGCGTTCTGATACTTACCGGGCTGGCGCGCTCCCTCCGCTGATCCAGGCTGATCCGGAGCAGCGCGTGGCTGCGCTACACACGGCTCCGGGGATAAAAATGGCTCTTTCTGGTTGGTGGAGGCTCTCCACCAACCGGGGAAGCTCACCAGCCTAAAGCCCACCCCGGGAAGATTTGCAGCCTCACGCTGGTGCGAGGCTGCAAATCTACACATTAGCACAGCGATGGAGTGGGGTGCACTGTGCTATTGAAAGACCTCTTTTAAGCGGTCTTTCAATAGCATGGCGAACCGCCAGTTCTGGTCATTCTGGAGCGGGCTGAAGTCTGGACATACATAAAGTAGTCCGGACCCAGTCCGCCCCTAAGTGCAAACGTCCTCGACGGAGGACGCTCTGCCCCGTCGCTAAATCAAAGTGTGGAAAAGGCTACTGTTTTATTATATTTTTGGTGTGTTTGGCATTTTTAACATATTTGACACTGCCCACTGAACGTTGGTTAATGGACATTTTTTTTAATGATAAGAACATATAAAAACAAATACAAAATATACAACAAATATAACATAAACATAAATGATACAACATAAACATACATACATAAATCACATACATATTCTCTAACATTCAATTCCAGTCTTCCCCACCTTCACTGGCTTCCCGAATAGATTATCCTTATGATAATATATTACATAGATAAAAGAGGATCTATTTCCTCCCTTTAAATACATCAGGACTACTAATATAATCTTGAGTATACTCCTACTAATTGCTTTACCTGTTTTATCACTTTGAAGTTTAACATTAACATTTATAGAAATACATTTGTATATTATATAAATTAAGATACTCAAAATAGGATTTGACCATATCTCTCTCCTCAATCAACAAAGTTTACTATTGTCAAATCTCCCCATTTGCTTCTAAAGTATTGTGTAACTGGATCCCATTTCTTAACAAAGTTTCCAAGGGGGATCCCTCTTAATAACATCATCCGTTTACTCACTGATGCCATATCAAACAATTTTATTTCCCAGTCTTCTACATTTGATATTTCTAGGTTTTTTCCAAATTTTAACATAATTAATTCTTGTAGAGGCTGTCATATAAAATAAGATTTCTTCATATTGCCAGAACCTAAATGAAAATATTTATACAATGTACTTGCGGTGGTATCTCCCTTCTGAAAGACTGGCAAAGATATAAATAAATTGCAGCAACAAGTGCTGGAAGTGCAGTAATGAAAGGGGCACTTTCTACCATATGTGGCAGACATGCTGAAAAGCTTAGAAGTATAGGAAGCAAATACATCTGCAGATTGAAAAAATCTTGGGTCTTCAATTTCACATGTCACCACATATGTATTTATTGGGTATGCCAGAAAATGAATTAGAAAGAGTTAGTGGGTATTTTAAAGATACTGTCAATCAATTGATAAGTCTTTGTGACACAGCAACACATAACTTACAGACCTGCATCACCATAGTTTGGTATCTCAGTCTGATTTACTGAAAAGGAACAAAGCACAATGCTTTCCATTTGAATGCAATGGGCAACTGTGCTTTGTTTTATAGTGCAAATGGACATTGTCTCACTCACTTTATGTATGAAGGACAAGAGGCAAAGATCATTATGAATGATCCTAATACAGGATTATTCACAATCATCTAATTCAGGAATGAGCAATATCTAAACCAGAGGCAGATGGAGTACCACATTGCCTTCTCGCAGGCTGCTGAGGGATGCACCTTCCCCTCCTCCTCATACCATATTTTCCAAAATTTGTCTACATGGCAGCAATGAGAGCAACACACCCCTCCTGCCCCTAGCCATAAAACTCTTCCATTTTAAAAGAAGGGAGTGGATGCCCTGTTGTAAATGCAAAACGTTCTTTCAGGAGACCTCTGAGTATAGCTTCAGAACAATGTATGCACTCCTTATGGACTTTATTTTAAAGCAAAAATATAGGTTTAAAAAGTGTGGGGGGTTTTTTACTATTTTTTTTTTCCACTGAACCAGCAAATTGTGGTAGGATGGCAGAAAATTTAAAGAAAAGATATTGCTTCTTCCTCCCTGTCAAAATTGGTAAATTCAGCAGGAGAATTGGGGATGGTGAGAAACTACTTGTTTACCTTAGGAATACTTCTCAGCCTAGAGCTCTGGCAACCTGTATCTGACCTGTCTTTAAATCATAGATGGACTAAGTCGGATCCATGATCCATGTAAGCACCTCATAATGGTCCCCTGATTCCCCAATGCTCTAAAACAATGTTTACCTAGCAAAATTTTACAGATAAAAATAGAAATGCATGTGGTCCACATACTTCATAGGCCCTTTCCGCAACTTACCTTTTCTTGGCGCTTGGGTGCGGGGATCACACAAGCAGCCTCTTGCAAGAGGCTCTCATGTCCCCGCTGCTTCAGGTCTACAGCTGCTGCCTGCTGGCCAGTAAGCAGCATGAGGGCTCTGCCTCTTCTTTCCGCAGTGCAGCCGGGCATTTTCCCAAGCTGCGCTGGAGGAGGAAGTGCGAGCGCTGCGGCTCCAGAGGCTCCAAGCACATGGTAAGTGTGTGCGGGGCCCTGGAGCGATGTGTGATTGCGCACCATATGAAATAGTGTGCGATTGGCAGCTGCTGGCCCCAGCAGCATTGTGTGATTGTGAGGACATAGTCTGAAATGCTCCTCGCAATCACGCGATGCTCCGGAGGCCCTTTCGCATGACAAAAGCCATACAAAAAGGGCCATAGTGTGGTAAAAAGGGTGTGGCCAGGTAACAATAGGTCAAATGTTATTAATGAGGAAGGGGAAAATCTCCTACTATTTAAAGCAGAGTAACCTAGAAATTTATATGCTGAGTATGAGAAGGACAAGGTTTAACACCCTTCTTTCCTCTCCTTCTTGCTGAGTTAAATGAGTCAAACTACATTTATGCCTTGAATTCAGTTTGCAGCGATCAAATTAAACCAGGGATAAAGGGGGAAGAGAAGAAAAGAAGAGAGAAAACTGGAACATTTTGAAAATAGCTGCAAAAGTGGATAACTGGGGCAGTTCCCACCAAATTAGGACAGCTGAAGGGTATGAAATTGACTCCAAATAGCAAACTGCACTCCCTTGCCTGAAGCCTCTGCAGGAATCTTATTTGCCAATAAAGCGTATTTTATCTCTCCTGAATTGTTTTAGACCTTTAAAGATTTTTTGTCTTTTAACAAGCTGTACATAATTGACTGGTCACTTCCAATTCAGGCTTCGAAGGCCTGAAACAGACCCAGAGGGAAATCAGGCCTAGAGCAATGCAAATGTCAGAGGGAGGACTCCCTCCAAGGTCGAGAAGAGGGCAACAATGGCTCATATACCATTTGCTCTCCTCTGCTTTAGATGATCACTTATTAGGCCTTGTTCTCTCCCAAAGCCACTGAGTTATTTCATGCAAGTTGCATAAACTGTGGTCAAGTTTAAGCTACCTCAAAAAATCACTTTGTGAACCATTAGGATCAACTTTAGTCATCTTATTCTCATTACAATACTCCTTCAAGAGTTATTCTTTTTTAAAGATGGATTTGCAGGATAATTATTATCAAGGTTGAAATACTTAGCTAAATAATTAATTCTGTTTATTAAATGCTATCCATATTGTTTTAATTCACTTGCCCAGGATAGTCCAATAAGTTATAATAATCGCTTTTAATATGATCATCTAAACAAAACAGTGCGGATTTCAAATTAAGGATAGATATTTTCTTTGGTGAAACTGCAGGAAAATATTTCACCCGTTAATTCTCTGGTTCTTGGTTCACTGAGAACAAGTGTCAACACACTGCAGATATGCTTACAGTGAAATCTGTGCATGAGCTCTGTGGCATAACTAGGCAGATCTTAAGGGTTTCAGGAGCTCTGGACTGAAAACCTACAGTGTACAAGAGGTATTTGAATATCTAATATTCAGCCTGCAGAGTTCAAATGTACACTTCTAGAGAAGGGAGAAGGACTGAAAGCAATGTAAAGGAAACGCTTAAAGAAGAATAAAAATGGCCAGAAGGCTGAATAATGTGAAGTTGTTGTGTGCTTTCAAATTACTTCCTACTCATGGCAGCCTAAGGCAAATCTGTCACAAATGTTCCTGGCATGATTAATTTAGTTAGATTTATTTATTGATGGATTTACTTAGATTTATAGGTTTATTTAGATTTACCATTAATTCCTCTGAGGCTGAGAGACCGTCATTTGCTCAAGATTACCGAGTGATTTTCCATACCTAAGCAAGGATTCAGAACCTGGTTTCTCAAAGACCTAATCCAACATTCAGACAAATATGGTTTTCCTTTTTGTTCTACTCTGCCTCAGTTGTTCAGTTATAGTCTAATGAAACAAGGATGGGAAAACTCTATAAATCAATAGGGGATTTCTGTGGCCCCTAGAGTTCCTGGGGATTGCATCATCTCTTCCAAACCAACCAAAATTTCACTTCCACTCTCTATTTTATCTCCCCCTCCACCCAAGCCAAGGAGTTGTGTGTTCAAACCTTCTTGTGGAGAAGAAACACTATTATCTTGTTTTGGAGGCAGAATTCTTCCATTTTATGATACCAACCAATCAATAATAAATTGTTGGTGGAATTTGGTTCCCTTTGGCCAATTTGTCCCACAAAAGAAGGTTTGGAATATAAAAGGTATGGATTCTTCTACACTAAACCCTATAATTGTCACACAAAGAACTCATATATTGCTGTGCAGAATAATTTACCTAAAAAAACAACAACCAACTTTAGGGCATTTATATGCCAAAAACTGCACAAAGTTCTCACCACTGTGTTATCATTCCTGACCAGGTTTCCTAAGTGTCAGGAAATCCACGTTTCAGTGAATAAATGAATGGAATACTCTTTCCATTCCTAACTGGGAAGGCCAGTGATCCAAACCGAGGAAGCATCAGACCTGAGGCTCCAACACTGATCCTAGCCACCATCATGAGCCAGAGGCCCCTGAACTAAAGATCCTCTGAGACTGAGCTGTACACACAGATTTTGTGGAAGGACTACTGAAGCACAGTGGCTACAAGAATACCACACACACCTAGGCAATTTCTGCACGACGTCTCTGAACCATTTCTGCCATGAGATGACATCGTCAGCAGGTCGTACTTCTGCCCAACGTCATCGCCATCTCACTGCAATCCTGTTGTGAAGCATCACACTCACATGGTATTTGAACAATGAATAAAATCTATTTTACACATCCCTTCCCTGGTGCTCCTGTACTTACCCTTACAGAAGCTGCGGTCATGCTTTTGTGACGCTTCATGCCCCAGTACAGCAATGACAAGTGCCCAGCTGTGCTGCAGAAGGAAGGGACAGGACTGTCCTGCTCCCTTCCACAGGGAGCAAGCAAGGTGCATTGCTGATGTGCTCTCTTCTGATCTGGATTTGCAGCGCCACAAAGCGGAAGAGCAGAAAAAGGCCTGGTCTTGTCATTAAGAACATTATCTTAAAAAAAATCAGAGGATGTTAAGCTGTTCAGGAAGGTTGGTCTAACAAGAGAGAAGAAGCAAATATCACTGTGGGACAGGGAAACTAGAGGCCAACATCTACAGCATAGAATTTAATGCCTTGTATATCTCAGTTGACATGATAATTGGTGTGATTGTCATTGGTGATAACTGGTGGAGGAATTAAGAGGCCAATCTACCAAGAAAAGAAAGAACAATGAAGGAAAGAAAGAGAGGAAGGAAGGAAGGAAGGAAGGAAGGAAGGAAGGAAGGAAGGAAGGAAGGAAGGAAGGAAGGAAGGAAAGAGAAGAGAAGGAAGGAAGGAAGGAAGGAAGGAAGGAAGGAAGGAAGGAAGGAAGGAAGGAAGGAAGGAAGGAAGGAAGGAACTATGTCATAGTACTGCAGACACAGTACTACAAACCAACATTGGAAGTCTGTGGCCCTTTTTGCACCTTACCTTTTCACGGAGGCAGGGAGCAGTGCTCGCACAAGAAGCCTCAGCAGGAACGCTGCTGCTTCCCTGCTGCTTGAGTTCTGCAGCAGCTTCCTGGTCGCGCAAGTGCTGCGCGAACGCCCTGCCCCTTGCTACCGCAGTGCAACCTGGGAATTGCAGGCTAGCACTGAGTCAGGAAGCGCGACCGGCCCGGCTCCTGATGCACCGCACACCAGGTAAGTGTGCGCGGGCCCCAGGAGCATTGCATGACTGCACACCATTTTCGGCTTTAAGCCGAAAATGAAAGGTGCGTGTGCGGTCCGCGTCAGGCCCTTGAGTGTCACATAAATGGGAGTGTGTCATGCAGACCACTCCTCCCATTTACACAATGCTCAAGGGGCCCTCTCACTTTAGAAACAGAGTGCGAAAAGGGTGTGTGTTTCTCCAGCTATCCTTCAGCATCCTCCCAATGCTGATAATGCTAAAAAAAAAAGAAAAGAAAAAAAAATCAGCTGGTTCGAGGACCATGAGGAAAGAGGGGTCTGATGGGTGTAAAAATTTTTGTAAAAAGGAGCTTCTTTGTCAGAAGCTTTGTTAACTGAAGTATGTCTATTGAAGAGTGATGGCAGATACATTAACATGCAGGTCTCAATTCAGCACAGACGGCATGACTTCTAGGGGTGTAATTTATATTAGATTCAGACAAACTGTCCATGTCAGGAAAGAAATACATCTCCTCTCACCTGTTTCTGGATACTTTTTAAGCAGAGTTGTTGAAGTCCAAATTTGGATCCCTTTGCATGCAAAGCATGCTATGAAGCTTTGGCTAGTCACTGTAAGGATGCTCTAGCACTGGCTGTCTTGTGATATTTCTATTACAAGAATGAAGAACTATTTTGTTAAATATGGCACTGAAACTGGTTTTATGGGGGCATTGAACAGCCATGAACTGGAATTAAAAAGATAAATGGGGTGGGCTGAGGCTTTCAGGAAAGATTGCCTGATTTGCATTAATGAAAATGATTGCTGAGAGTGGACAAAATGGTTCAGCCTACCCAAATATTCTTCACTTGGCTATTATAGCAAACCTGATTGGATGAGTCCTCACAAATACAAATGAGAGATGATGAAAGACAATTAATTAATATCTGACACAACTTACTTTCCACTCTTCCTTTGATTTGCTTTTGGCTTCCTCTTTTGCATGTGCCTAGCTTTAGACTTTGGTTTGCTTTGATCCTGCCTTGCTTTGCTTTCAGTTACATTTTCTTCCATTTCAGTTGTCTCTTGTTTAACCTGAATTTTCATTTACTGTATTGTTTTCTGATCAGTTCTTCTTTCACTAGAACAAATAAACATGGACAGTCTGTCTGAATCTGATATAAATTATACCCCTAGAAGTCATGCCGCTAGTTCTGAATTGAGACCTGCATGTTAATATATCTGCCATAACTCTTCACCCGCAAAACAGTTATCTTCCAGAGACAGCATAAAAACCTAGCAGGGATGTTCACCAAGCACAAGATTGCATCTGGACTCCAGTTCAGTGCTTCAGAAGTTAGCCTGATTTGAGTCAGACTAATCTGGAGGCCTTCCAGTTCAAACCACCTCAAGATTTTGAAGTCCAGTGGATTGTGCTTTAACAAACATCAGAAGAAATACCAAAATGACTATAACTTCTGTCTTGTTCATCAGAAATGGATGAAATATGCTGGGCTAGTAACTGCTTGTTGGGAGGGGGTAGTTATGCCTGCCAAATCACAGACAAATATATGATAGCAGTTATGTTTTGTTTTTCTATTGGTACTATGAGCCCTTAGAGTTTGATTCTTTTTTAAAAAATGCAAATGCAAGTAGCTTTTAATTTTTCAGCAGAAACAAACAAACAAACAAAATCTGCCGACATGGAACCTATTCTTAAAGAACCAAAGTTACGATGAATAGTTTCAAGGATTATTGTGCAAAAGCATTATTTATACTTTGAGGCTACCAGAAAGGAATGCTTTTTCTGCTGGGTTCCTAGGTTCTATAATGATAGGTGCAGCACTTAATATGAGTATCCTCACATTATGTGGAATCCTGTCATGCCCTGCCTTGGAGACTGTGGCAGCGAGGAGGAGGATTCCGACTCCGAGGCTTCAGCTTCCCCAGAGGCTAAAGTGTCCCCAGAAGCTGGTCCAGAGGGAGATAATACACAACAACAACAACAAGGGCCTAAGCCAGGGGAACAAATAGAGGAAGACATAGCTGACACACCTACCTTGCAGCAGAGATGCCATGAAAGGGAGGGCTTGCATATCTCGGCCTGTTTAAGTAGTAAGCGAGTCCTAATGAGGGAACACAGGTGGCAACAGCAGCCATAGATAATAGAGGGCTCCACCTGACCTTTCCTCCCAGGGTCACCAACTGGTCTCTTTGGCCCTGAAACCCTGTGCTATGCTCTTGGACTTGGTTGTCTTGGAACTCTGCCTGTTTGGACTACAGTTTGGATTTGCCCCTTTGGACTTGTTTGCTCTAGGCTTCCTTTCTGTTTGGACATTCTTTGGCTCTCGCCTTGTAATACGAGCTACGCTGCTTGAGATTTACTGCCTGCTTGCCATGGATACGACAAATCCTCCCTCACCCCATTGTTTTCTGGTCAATTTGTATAAAAATGGTATAGGAATGTGCCTATTTATAACCTCCAGATCCATAGATTTCTTTTCCCTAACACCATATCCAGTCTGTCTCTGTTTCTATCAATATGCATCCCATTCTTTTTTTCAGATTTGTCTTCATGCTTTGATTTGTGCCCATAAAATGCTTGAACTCATTCAACTAATGACTAAATCTGTTGTTCAATGTGATAGTAGTGTAGTGGCTAATTCCAGGAACCGAAGACACTCGGATTGGAAAGCAAGAGTTTATTCAATGGCCGGGCTCTCTGGTGGAATCTCTTCCGAAGACCAGAAGCCCCGAATGTTCATCTCTCTAAGGTTTTATACTTTTACATAGACAATTGCAACATTTGTCAGCTTGAAATTTCTTGATCATTCGCCCCCCTTATGACGCTCTTCTGACTGTTCCCAAACATTGAACAAAACATCTTAAACAGACATGCTGAACAAGCATCTAGCTAAGTGATATACGTACACATGATTACTCAAGCAGCTCCTCAAGAACTCACAGTTCATGAACGTGTAATTTTCTTTCGCAACCTGCTCTCACAGTAGCATAGTAATTAATACTGATAAGAAGAAGATGAGTAATAAACAGTCCCACACCACCACTACACAGGAGCTGGCACAGAAATACAGCAGGCTTACATTTTTTTTTTTTGGTAAGTAAGGTTATGTACAATACGAAACATTTTGTAACATCTCACATGACAGGTTTTGTAAAAATAGCTCATCAAACACAGAGGAAATACAAAAATGATGGAGTAAAAAGTAAAGGTCAATCAAACTTTAGATTAACTGCAAACTGACTGATGCAGGAAGAGATATTGTATTCAGATAATGTTGAACTGTACTCATTATTCCTTACCATTGCCTATGTTGGCTAACTCTGCTGGAACTTGCGATTCTAGAATATCTTGGGGGCTGCTGGATTCTTGCCTCATTCCCACTTAAAATGTATGTTTAAGAAGATTATACGCTCGGTTGCAAAGTACATGTTTTAAAAAGGTATATTTTTTCCTCAGGTATATAAGCAGTTATTTGTGAATTTGTATTTGTATTTGTAAAGACGTTGAAATTCCAATTCCACCTATAGTGTAGGCCAAGTGTAGGCCAAGACAAGTGTGATCCTTTTAGCAAAACTGATTTCTCATGCATTGCTAAATGACATATATGATACAAAAAAACTTCAGTGATTCAGGAGGAAAGGTACAGAGGTTAGAGAGCTGAAAACTTGAAAACAAGTTTAAAGCTTACAAGCAGTAATGTATGATATTGATGGAGAAGTGCCTTCTCCCAGTCTCATCTTATCTCTACTGACAGTCCTAACTACCAGGTTCTGCTATATTGTTCCAAAACAAGTACATTCTTGAAAAGAGAGAACTGATATGAACTTTTATTGTTGACTTGTCATGGAATAACAAGGCCAGACACATAGAATTAGGTGGAAAAGGCCTACTTAATTTAACCAAGAATCTAATAAAACCAAGTTGAACCTGGACAAACACAAAAGAGGGGAGCAATCTAGTGTGGGATCAGCTAAGGTCGGCATCACCCTTTAGCCTTTCCTTGGTCAGCATCACCACCTGAGCCCAAAGGGCAATCCAATAGCTGGATTGCTTCCCATCTGGCCATTTACTAGAAGGCAGACCCAAGAAACCCCACCCCCAAACTGCAGGATTTAAGTGAGGGCAAAGACCCCCCTCCCCAGACCAACCTGAAGGGTAGTCTCCTTCCTATCTCCAGGGTCTCAGTACCTAAAAAGCCATCTTCTTCATCAAAAGTATGCCAAGGTGTTTACTGTAACTCTTGTTTCTCTCTCCACTATTTGCTACAGACAAGGGACAAATGTCTGTGTAGCCCTTTCCCCCACCAGGCTGGTCAAAAGGACCCTCATTCCTTGTTGCATGGAATAACCTATTACCCACCTTGGATAAATGCACACCACTCACACTATATTGCTCAGGGCTCTGAAATACTGTGTTGGAGTACAGGAGAAAGTAGCCTGTATATCTGACTAGGAAATTACAGATTTCCTTATTTATGCTTCTGTGAGCTGTATCAGTGTATCAGGGATCACCCTCACCTTTCTGTTGCCCCAAAAGATGGGTTACTCAGAAGTCCACCCACAATGCCAATGCCTCCATGGAAAGATGGGGTATTGTTAGCTCAAAAAGGAAGCCTGAAAGAGAGGGGTAATTTCCAGGAACTTTTCACTTTTGTATACTGATACTAATGCAGAGACACCAGTTGGAGATAGAAAGAGTGTTTTCTTGGGGGGAAATCACAGTCACATGCAAGATTCAAGCAGTCTCACAACCATACAAGGCTAACCAGAGGAAAGTATGGGAAAACTGGCTAGTGAGGAGTTAGGACAGAGTGGATGATATTTACCTATCCTGAAGAGAAGAGATGAGGTGATGTGACTCAGACTAAGGGTCTGAAGGGTAGCACGTGAACAGGAATCTGCAAATGAGCTTAGGGTCTGGGATGCTTTAGCGGCATTACTTTTTTGGCACTCTATGTTGCTAGATTGGACGACAGGATTGCTAATGCCCTTTCCCATCAAGAAAGTGCTTCAGACAACTGACACCAGAGGTGAAAACCCATCTGTATACAATGCTGGCATACATTTGGCAGCTTGGAGGGGTGAGGCTTCTCCCTATACCCCTTTCCTCTCTGGCAGTTACAAAAAGAATGCACTCCCTCCCAAATGGAGTACTCATGTCAGAATTTGCAAGACAAGCATGTGCAGGCACTCTGGACCCAAAATTCCCAACATAGTGGTTTCCCCATTATCTAAGTAACAGAGTTTAAGGGAGATAGTTCTCCCTCAGGCATACAAAGGGTTAATGGACTGCTAAGATTAGGTTACATTGATTGGAAGTCACAGGAGATAGGTCACATGAGATAGTTGCCCAATCAGGGCGAAGAAAGGAAAGAGTCTTCAAGACGCTTCCATGAGAAGTGGAATAAAAAAGGCCTCAAGAGACCATGAAGAGGGTGAGGGAAGCCAGTAGAATCAGACAAGGCTGCTTCCTGGCCCTCCCTAAAATACCATCTCAGAAATAGCCACCTGCTGTGAGTAGCTTAGAATGTGTCTAGTTAGCTGCATTAGAGCTTTGTTATTTTGAACAGTTTGGCTGATCTTGAGAATCTATCTGTTCTTATAACTACTTGTAACCATCAAGCATACCAGAGGGGTGGGGAAGGCCTTTCATGAGTATTATTTTCTTGTTTTACCTTGCATGTTCAAAATAAATATTTTTCTTTAGGCCTCTGTTCCCTCTCCATTCCCACACATTCCTCAGCACATGTGTGGATAGAATTCCTCCCACTCAGAAGGGGGAGGTGAGGGAAGTGAAAGGATCTTTGAACATTGAGATTGTGAGTTCCCAAACACCATCCCACTGCGTTGCTGTAGAGTGGGCTAAATCAGTGGGTGGTGGCAGTGTGGAATTAAGAGAATTAGGGGAGAATTCCTAGCTCCTATTCAAGGTGTAAGACAGCACTGAGAGGTAGGAGGACCCCCTTTCCTCCGAATCTCCACAAGCGGCCTGTGCTGTTGGCCTACAACAACTTGCTGCTTATTGCTAACCCCAAACTTTGACTTTTGGATGATATGACTACTGTGCAACCTCAAACCTTGATTTAATTGAGAAGCTGTATAACTTGCTTCCACAACAGTGTGACTGCGTCAAATCCTATCTGAAGGTGGGATTAATTGTTGAGCTCATATAGAAAACCTTGTTGTAAAGTAACTAGGCTGGACCAGCAAAATCCACATAGGCCCTATAAATTATATCTATACACTGGAGGAGTGAAAATGTCTTCCATCACTGGGCCCTGACAATAACCCCTGCATAGATAAAAAAAATCTAGGCAATCAGTTTCTGCAAGTCCTGTCTACTCTACATCTATGAAATTTCTGCTTCTTCTTGTCATCCAAATTCTTCTTATCCTTCTTCTCCAATTCACAGCAAAGAAGAGTAAAGAAACCCACATATTCACCATATAGGATTTTGTTCCTAATGCATTGTAATAAATGGTCTCCCATGGGAAACATCTATTCCTAATACAGAATAGAACCATAAGGGACTGTACTATACCACCAGTATTGGGCTGCTGCATACTTCCTAAAGCCCCATAAAAATACTGCAGATGATACGTTCCTTTGGGAATAACAAAGCCAGGGAACAATATGGAACTGTTCTAGATTCCAACCAGGTTGCATGGAGAGCCTACTGCCCATGAGATCCACTTCCCCTCTGCTTGAGCCTACAGATGCTTGCCTATCTGGTGCACTCCAAACCTGCCATAGCCAGTTATATGAACCTACATGTAACTTACCTTTAGCAGGCTTCACTGATGCAGACTGCTGACACCCATCCTCAACATTAATGACTGCAGTCATTGGATCAACCTTCACTCCTCTGGGTAAAACACTGCCATCACTTTGGCTCTGCTTTTCCAAAGCATTTAAATGAGTCAAAATCGGTTCAGGAAGACTCACTCTACCCTTGGTTCTTGTTTCCTATTTAGCTGGAACTACAGACCTCTTAGAGGAAATCCAACACTTCTCAAGAGCTACAAGTCTGACCAGAAAAACCAGCAATCCAACCCTTCCCCTGCTTTATAAATCATACAATGCTGGGGAGGGGTTGTTTGGTTGGTTGCCTTTTAGGCTGGACTTTTTCCCTTAGGCCCTCCACCCCCTTTTTGCCATTATCAGTTGTTGAGATGAGTTACTAACCCAATCCTGAACCAACCAAGAAGCTTGGGCCCTAATATCGCCTACTTAACCTTCAATTGTCACACTCAGATTATCAAGCACTTGGCCTGTGAAAGAGTCCACTTTCCTCAAGAGGCCTAGCTGGATCCACTCAGTCTGTAAAAACTAGAAGGTGCACAGAAGCGGCTTACTAAGTTATGAAAGGGCCTGTGGGCTTGTATAGAACTTGCAAGACCTGCAAGGCCTCCAAATGACCTACCTAGTTACCAGAACCTCCAAAGGACCTAACAAGCTGCTGTTCCACTGAGCTGCCAATCAGCTTAACAAATCACCATGGCCCTGTGAGGTCTACTGGACCTCCAAAGGGCCAATTGCTGTGGCCTAGTGGGATCTACTGGATCTCCAAAGGGCTTACACAGCTGCTATGGCCTGCCAAGGGGCCTACAAGTATGAAGAGGCCTGGTCTGAGGTATACTAGAGCCTAAAGAGTCTACATAGACCAACTAACCTAATACACAAAGTGAGAAAGCCTGCCTGAAATGCCTGCCTGAAATGCCAGTGTGGGAACTAAAGGCACTCAGCAGTGACAAGGCCTAGACCAGCCCCAGGAGCCCTCCAATACCTAATAATGGAGCTAAACAATCAGGTGGGGAATGACACAGTGGTCCTTTTTCCATGGCATTTGTCATGTGAAAGGGCCCCTAGAGTGTTGTGTGACTGCAAGGAGCAGTCCACATGACACACTCACAATCATGCGACACTCCAGGGGCTGGCAAGCACCAATCGCACACGGTTTAATTTTCTGCTTTGAGCCAAAAATGGTACGTGATCGTGCATCGCCCCGGGGCCCTGCGTGCACTTGCCATGTGTGCGGAGCTCTGGAGCCACGGTGCTCGTGCTTCCTGCCCCAGCGCAGCTTGGAAAAATCCCAGGCTGCACTGCGGAAGGAAGAGGAGGGGCTCTCGCGCTACCTGCTCACGAGCAGACAGCAGCTGCGAAGCTGAAGCAAGGGGGATGTGAGAGCCTCTTGCGAGAGGCTGCTTGCGTGATCCCCGCACCCCAGCTCTGCAAAAAGGTGAGTTGCAGAAAGGGCCAGTGTCATAGCTGGGTGTAATACAAACACAATAACAGCTCGTAACTTCTTAAACCTCCCCCCAGCACTAACCATCCTTAATGAGCCAGATTCTCACAAGCATTACCTGCCATAGAACCATTTGGCTGGTCCAGTAAGCAGCTGCTGACCCAACCCTGTCACTGCTAGCCCCCTCCAAAGACCACCACCACCACCACTGTCTTTTCCCTGCCATTCTGCTCTGTCCTCCGCCCTCTGCTCCATCATGAAGCTTCATTCAAAAAGAAATGAAGAGAGTGGACAGGGCTAGTAACCCCTTAGCTCCACCCCCCAAAGCCTGGCATCATGGCACATTATGTCTGACATCAACACTGGTCTCCCTCTCACTGGAGGTCAGCAAAAGTAGGTTCTCCCTGGCAACGTATCAGACTGCATGGATTCAGGTCTGTGTTACTCATGTAACACATCACCACAGAAAAGTAAGAAAACATAGGCCTTTTCCACATGGGGTTTTTGAAACAGTGCAGTCTGTCCTCCAAGGAGGAGATCTGCACCACGGACCGGACTGGGTTGGACCTATTTAAGGTAGATCCATACCTCAGTCCAGTCCGGAATGACCCCAAATGGTCCTCCAGCGTACTTTTGAAAGACCTGTTTCTTTCAATCTTTCAAAAGCAAGCAGCGCACCATTGCGAGCCTGCCCCCTTATGCAGATTCGCAGGCTCACACCAATGTGAGCCAGCGATCTGCCCGGGGGCAGGCTTTAGGCTGGCAAGCTTCAGCGGTTGGTCGAGACCCTCAACCAACCAGAAGCTGCCATTTGGGATGCCGGAGCAGTGTGTATTGACGAGAACACACTGCTCCAGAGCGCCGTGGACCAGACTGGGGAGCCGAAAGGTCCCCAGTCCAGTCAACGGTGTGGGGTGATTCCTTCACCCAGTGTGGAAGAGGCCATAGATTCTAGCCTGTTATAAGGTTTCAAATATATAGAGATCCTATTCTCTTCTTAGTTTTCATTATATACTTCTTCAGTCACAAACTGAGTTCTCATGTAAAAACACTCTGAAATGTCAACTATTATTCTTTTTTAATCAGTTTGTGTATATTCTTCATTAATGCAATTTATTTTAACATTCATCACACTTAAGACATTTCCTTTCTTGATATAAGCTATTTGTCACTTAAATTAATATTATATCTAGTTCTTTATTATCATTTACAACTGGACCAAAAATATAACTGGATAATAAATTCCTGTTTGAAAAAAATTAATTCTGTAAGAGTACAAAACAAATGCAGTATGTCTATAAACACAAAGCAGGTGACTTTTCAAAGACTGACTACTGAGATGCTTCCATCATTCATTTTTTGACACCACTGGAATTACTTTCAGGGTAAATTTGGTTCATATCCAGAATTCTCCAATAATAATTCCATACAACCTAAATGTATTGACATGATGGGTCACAGGATATTTACATTTCATGTAACTAGAATCTGAAATCCTACTTTGATGTGGAAGTAATCCTCAGGTGGCTAAATTTCTGATATTTCATACACATGCACAATATCATGTATACGTGCATAGTAACAAGGATATATTAGTGATATACAAATCAAACATTAACATTGAAACAAACACAATCTATATGAAATGTGTATGTACTTTAGTAATCCAGGTGCTCTTTTTCCCCCAGACTGTTCCATCCCTTTTTTTTCCATGTTTTTTTCTTTCTTTCATTATTATCTATAGTTTTCAGAGGTTATACAACATTTCCCATGTAAATATTTCTGTGTGTGTTGGTGGCAGGGAATCATCTCCACTCAGCCCCAGATTTTGCTGAGACATGGCAGTCTGGTATTACAAAGCTGCCACCCCTTAGGAACATGGTAAGTCTGGTACTAGTAGATTCCATGGAAAATTTTGCTAGCATCCCTATAATATACACACTGATACAAGTCATCTTGTATTCCTTCCTCAGTATGCAATTCTGTTTACTAGTTCTATCACTCCTATCATTTATTTTTATTAAGAAACTTCTATATCTTCTAACTCATATCAAAGTAACTCCAGAGTCTTTAACTGGTCTAGAAGTGGACTTATGGTCTACTATATTGGAATAGCCCGTCCTTATTTGCAATCAATTTATAAAATATATAATTATGTTACCTAACATAAATTCACATATTCCCCCATTGAAGCATATCAGGTGTATTGTATTGTCAGTTTGATTGAGAAACCTGTGGCTCTATTTCTGCCTTATTCTTTTGTGGAGCTTAACTATTGTAATATCATGGTCATCAATTTGTTATCTCATAGCTTGGGTGACAAAAAGTTTTTAATTACCAGAGTCCACTCCTTTTTAATTTTTTCCTCATCATTCCCCTTGATTACACGTGTTAGAATGTCTATAATTTTTTTACATATTTCTTTATTAATAGAATTTCATAAAATACATATGAGCTTGTATTGCAATTTTCTCTCTTTTTTTCCCAATAGATGTGATATGTATTTTTACTTTTTTTAAGGTATTCAAAATTCTAAAGGTTAATAATACAATAGGATAGCATCACAATGATTCAAGTTTAAATTTTTAACAATGGAAGATGGGAGATTACAGATATATTGGTACTGTTTGATGACTTGTTTCTCATGTGACTCTTTTCGTCTTATGTTTTGTTTCGTGTGTGTATTCAATAAAAAACTATCTCAAAAAAAGTATACACACTGATACCGTCTCTATTGTTTCCTGCATCTGATACAGAATATATTTATGCGCAAAGACAATTCATTGATTGTGATCCAGATATCCTTGTCTGTAGCAGTAAGAACAATGAAGTAAGCAATAAGATCAGACCCTCAGCCACCCACACACTGAACAGTAGGCTAGCTCTATCACCTTTGATGATTCATCACTCATCATGGTGGACACTCAGAATTACTTCAGAAACTTACCACCCAAGCTACCATAATTTTACCATACAATTAAATTCAGTTAGGTAAAAAGATTTGATTAATTCAAAAAGTGAACCCAATTTAAGTTACTATGTAAGGTCATGTTTTAAATCTCACTGTCTACTCTTTCATCAAAATGAGCGGCACAGTGAAAATAAATGGTACTAAACATCTTGTTGGTGGGGCATGCACAGTCTGTAAATATAGTGTCCTGAGCACAAGTCGGCAAGCACCCACATCTGCGGGTTGGTGTATATGGTCAGTCCATTCTGGGTCAAGATAGAGGGAGAAGCATGAAGGTGGTCTTTAGCCGATTCAAAAGTTGCATCACCAGGTCAGAAATCTAGGTACAATTTGGTATGAGCCAACAAAGAGTGCACAGAAGAGTCCAAAACATAGTCAGGCCCAGGTTGAGGCAAAACGTGAATGCCAGAGTACTGCTAGGCAACCAGTTAGACCAGTTGTCAGCATTAAGGCGGGAAGGCAACTGCCAGAATATTTATGAGCAGCTCGTTCAAGATCACAAGTGTTTCATTAGTAATTCAGTCAGCATTTAGTACCTAAATGACATGGGGCTTGACAGTTTTCCCACCTTCTCTCAATGAAGGATGTGAGTGTGTCATTTTCAGCATTTGTAGCCATGTTTTGCTGGGGAGCAGGATTCTCCACTGCCTCAGCCCCCATCTCCTCAGACTCAGAAAGTTGCAGCTTCCTGGCAATCTGCCTCGTCCCCTCCTATCCTTCTCTGAGTTGTCCAAGGGGTATGTTATGACACCTAGGTTCTGTGTACTTAATTTCCTGGTATGTCCTCCTCTGCACATGGGTTGAATTTGAGGCTACAGGTAAGATACTGGAGGTAAAAAAGAACATTTCCACACTGCACTCTTATAGCGCGATTATTCCATTTTCAACATCCTATGGAATCCTGGGATTTGAAGTTTGGGGAGGTGCCAGCTGACCCCTCCCTAAACTACAAGCCCCAGGATTCCATAGGATGTTGAAAGTGGAATAATCGCGCTATAAGAGTGTAGTGAGGAAATGGGCGGTGTTAGCTGTAATGTTCGTTCTTTCTTTCTTTCTTTCTTTCTTTCTTTCTTTCTTTCTTTCTTTTTGAGAATGTTTTCTTTTTTTTTCTTTTGGTAAAATAACAGAATGGTTGGTAAAATGACAAGTAACAACTGATTTATTTTAGAGCATAAGTAGTGTTCAGTTATAACACTATAAAGTGCTCCTATAACATTGTTTTGGAAGGTGTTTGGAAAGGCTAGGGTGATTTTTTGATTTCTGTAAGCAACAAAAACAAAACTGAAATACAGTGCATTAATAAGGCACGCCAGCCCCCTGGAGCTCATATCTGGGGAATTCATGGAGATATATGAGAGACGTTGTCTATTCTTGGCTCTACTGGATTCTCCTCTTCCACCAATGGGAGTCCAGCACTGGATACTGTCCAAAATAATCTAAACTCAGGCCCCTGCTATGAATCTCAATCTGAGAATGGGGAAGGGCATGGTATTATTAATAATATAATTCATCCTTGCCATCGTAATCATCCATGTATATGTAATATGGCTTGGATTAACTACCTCTGCATCTGTAAGATGACATCTTTTATCTAACTCTGTGTATTTGAATGGAAATTACTCTTAAGTAAACATGCTCCTGATTATAGTGTATCAGAATATATGATGCCATCAACAATAGTCCCTAGTATTACTTTTCTTGCAAAGAAATTAATCTTTTTATATTATTATTTTTTATTAAAAACTGTCAATATTTACAAGTACCGTAACAACTGTTCTATTTGTTTTTTCCATACAATATATATATTTAAAAAGTAGGATTTAGAAATTAATTTTAATATAATTGTAAATGGACATGTTATGATTTTCTATGTAAAATGGGAATACTTAAGGATATGATACGGTACGATATGGTATAGTGCATTCTTTTTCCTTTGGTTATTTTTTCCTGCTTAGAATATTCTGCGTCTTAGCATCAAATGTTCCCATTTTCTCTACTCAAATCTACTCAAATTTCGGTTTGGGGGAAGTAAATAGAATTATGCAGTTAGATATCTTTCCTTCATCAGTAGTATAAAAAACCCCAAGCCTCCTTTTATTACTTCTCTCTTGGATAAGGCTGCTCTGTTCATTTTTATCCATTACACAATGTACATTGTGGTTTAATAATTATGCACATAATTTTGTGCTAATGCTATCTTTTAGTGCCAGAAAAAAAAATAAACTTTTTTTTTTGCTTTGATCTTCTGTGCACAGTTTCTTTATGTGGCCAAATTCTGAAAAAAGACTGGGTATAAAACTAAAATGTACATTATTACTTAAGAGGCTATATAAATGGTTTGTAAAGGATATAGCACAGTATAGTCTTGCTGATGCAAAATGCATTAGTCATAGTGACTATTATACTTGAAAACAAATGCCTGTTTTCCATTTCTTACATTTCATCCTGTGTTCTAATTTCTCTTCTATTTGGCTAACAACAAAAGCACATAAAATACTTGGGAGCTGCAATTTCAGACAGCACTGATGCTATATTTTCAATGAATGAGCATAGACCATTAGCAGCAAAGGCTGAAAGCCTTCAGCTAAAATCCCATTGATTTCACTCAGATTTAAGAGCTCAAAGTAATGCATGAAACTATGAACCTACCTCACAGTAGTCTACCTCCAGATATTGAGTTACTCCAGATATTTTAACAGTTACTTTTGAATTGATATCTCCCAGAATCCCATAACTAACAGTTACTGGCCATGCTGACTGGAAGACTTTGGGAGTTGTGGTCCAAAGAAGTGACTGTTAGAAATTCTGGTTATCACTGTGATCAGCACTGACTGTGTATGATCTCAGGTACCACACCTGTTATATGGAAGCCTCTTAACAGAAGACACTAGGCATGGAAGCTTTTGCATGCAAAGCTATACAAAGAGAAATTGAAATCAATTTGTTTAAGTGGATGAGACTGGCTGAACTAAGTCTTTTGTTAATTAGATCATAGAGTGTCTGGCTGCCTAGAAGAAACAACTGCTGGCTTGTGTTTTTAAATACAGATAAATCCTCTTTGATCAAAAGACATGGGCTCAGAATGGTTGTTTTATCTTCCAGAATACTTCTTGACTTATACATATGTTGGTCCAAATGACTGAACAGTCTGTCTAAACACAGATCTCATCCTGTCAAACACAGAATGAATAGCACTGGCTGCCTGTATATGTTACAAACATCCATACTGAAAACCACATCGTGAAATAGCAAAGATGGATCACTTGAAATGACTCCTTTCCTGAACAGGTACAAGGAAAAGAAATATATGAGATATTTTTGAACCTAAGATGAATGATGTACTCCATCGAGATCTTACAAAAGGCCTATCATTAGTAATTTTGTAGTCAGCCGATACTAATTTGAATTGGGACTAGTCTCAACTAATTAAAGTTTTACAGTAGATTTTCAATAACATTTAGAAAGAAAATGGCCTCTGATGAGCATTCGTACAAATAAATTAAGTCTTCTAGAAAGATCTTTGTGCTTTGTATGTAAAAACTCATGGGATCTGGGGAAATGAACTGAGTTGTTTTGCAAGAGGAGGAAACTAGATGTGACCCCAAAGTCAAGCATTTCAAATTAACATTTGAATTCTGCTCTAGGAGCTATTTAAATAATCTTAAATGCTATAAAATAGTTTGAATTTGAATTTTGAATTGCATAAAACAAACACAAGTAAATTTTGCTCGGAATAAGTCCTGGACTGCAAAGATTCTCATAAGTAAACAGGCCTTTCTCACTTACTTACTTTCTCTCTCTCCACTTTCATTCAACAGTAACAGTACTAACTACTTGTTATTTGTACTGTTATAGGCTTTTAAGTTCTCAAAAAGGTCAATGCTCTTAGCATTCATTGTGGGAACAGAACGCAACATGAATAGCCGATGTTGCACAGTACAGCGTACCCATACTTGCTATAACAGTACCAGCTCAGACTCTTTCTCTTTGTTGCCAGTGTTTCTCTAATTTTGATTTCCTCACGTACACCTTGTTAGAAGAGTACCTACTTAACTGGTTCAAAGTTTATGTGATATATAGAGTGTTCCAAGATTAATTATACAATGTGCTGAAAAGCAGAGTGATTGCACACCCCTCCCTCCTTCTTCAGTTGCACAGTATTTGGAAGCAACTATCTCATACGTACAGCTTGGCATTATTGACCTTGACAGATCCTCAGAGGGCGTAAAAAGAGAACACACATTCCTCACTGGCATAAGCTGATTATGTTCAGTAAAGTCGTTCAGTAAAGTCAGCCTTTTAGGATCATTTATAATCACATTTAGAGGTGATGTACATACCACAGTCGGCAAAAACCTGTTCTTAACCAAGCACTTCTATTTAAGATGGAGTCAGTTGCTAAACATACTGTGGATATTCTCAAGTAAACTGAAATTGATTGTTTATGTTACAAGTATATTCAAACTGGGAGCAGTTTCAGGAACAGCTTGAGAAAAGCTTTTACAAAAGCTTAACTTTTTGCAGATTGCAAATGAAGATACAAGAACAAAATATTCTGAAATAAACATTTTTTATAAAACATACTTTCAAACAATTCAGTCCAACAGATCCAACAGAAAATGTACTTACTGACATTTTAATGTTTTCAATGCTAGTTGTCTTGTCTTCAGATGTAAAAGTGTTGTTACTGTTAATGTTCTTATAATAGGCAAGTTTCATTAATTCTATTCAATCATGATGAAAATTAGTTTCATGAAAACACAAAGAGAGAAGTAAATTAGCCCAGCCCTTCTGTTTCCTGTTCTAATATACTCCTTAAGTGTTGAAAAAGAGCAGGAGAGATTGTTCCATGTGAAAAATAGCCTAGGAAGACTGATTTAAGTTTTGTTGTTGTTGTTGTTTGTTGTTTAGAGCGCTTCCCCCTTGTATGTTTATGAAACAGTACAACTCAACAGGGCTATAGTGATAAAGCAAAGCATTTCACTTTCTCTCCCTGCCCACTCCATTTGATAATGATTATCAAACATAGCAGAAGAGCACTTTGTAGTCCAATAACCAATAACCCATTTAAATTTTATGCATTTGGTTGGAGTGGAAAGTGCAATTAGGATGATTCAAAGTGTTGGCAATGAGTGATGACTTATATTTTAGTTTTCAGTTTTCCTGGAATTCCTGGGTGTAATGTGCAGCAATACAAATTCATGAGAAGTATTATAAGGCTATATATATATATATATATATTCTCAAAAGCTTTGAGTTGTGACAAGTATCTTGGGGAATAAACAACACTGGAATGTTGACTTGCACTTAGAGGCTGTACATTTGTCACCAGAATGCTGGAATACAGTGTTTATGCAATACAAGTAGAAGCCTAGGAAAATTCATAAGAAATTTTATTCACATTGGTTTCTGCTGAATTCAGCACTCCTTAACTTTCCATGGAGCCCTTCTTTGTAAGGGCATATATTTTGCTTTCTCGTTCCAGAACTCAATAAGACACAACTGTGTTTAGTCCCTAAACCTAATTGGATCTCTAAGTTTTACTAAAGCACTTGTGTTGTTGTGTGTCTTCAAGTCATTCTCCGCTTGTGATGACCCTAAGGCAAACCTATCATGGAGTTTTCTGGGTCTGAGAGTGTGTGATGCACCCAAGGTCACCCAGTGGATTTCTATGGCCATGTGGGGAATTGAACCTCAGTCGCCAGAGTTGTAGTCCAACAACACCGTACTGGGTCTCTAAATCTTATCAAACCAAAACCCTGGTTCTTCTCTAGCAATTTTCTTCAGGGTTGCAGGTGCACTTCATTCACAGAACCAAGAGGTAGACTGAATTTATAGTTGCATAATCAGGGTGGCAGAGCTTCAGTTGGTTTATTTTAAAGATCAGTGGTAATTTTGTGGCTTTCAGTGGTGCAAGGATATCCAGGAAAGGCATGTACGGCTGATTAGTGGTGCTTCTGAAAATAAACTTGATTGTGGCATGATCAGAACTGATATAATATTTAATTTAACAATGAACTTAAGAAATATCAGTTTCACAGAGGATAGCTTTCTCATATCATTGACTATAATATTTTCCCAGACTATTTTCAGTGAAAGATATTAGTGAAGCAACAGTAAACATCATGGCCTTAATACTGTTGCATGTTTCTGCCCAAGAAGGACCACTAATTCAATTAGACTTACCTACATGTTGAGTCACCATAGAGTGACTGATTCAATGCTCTAATCAGGACAAGCAAACAAAATTCCACACTAAATGTGCTTTGTGGCTTATTTCCATCTAACATGATCTGTAATGCATGTGGGAAATAGAGAAAGCGGTCCACTGTTGCCATGAGGGGGTATCAAGGATTGCTATGTTATCGCTCTTCTCTTTTACTATTTCAGCCAAACTGGGGAGGCTGTCAGCTGCTGTGCTGTCAAGGGGTGAGAACATTGGCAGTTTTTCTACACAGAAAGTACCATTTTCTAGACAAAAAACAAAACAAAATAAAAAAACCTTTGTTTTTTTTCTATGGAAATATAGTTTTCTATGTTATTTTCTGTCTGGGAAAACTAACTTCTGCACAGAAAATGCCATTTTCTACAAAGAAAATTGCATTTCTATTTCAATCTTCCCACATACATTTCCATGCAAAATCTGGAACTGTGGAGATGCTACCCATCTAGGATTCTCTCCTGCAGAGTTTTCTGACAATTGAGAAACCTGTTTTTGACCATTTTTTGAATATGTTCACTATTTTTCTATGTGTGTATGTCTGCGTATGAATATCTGTGTATGAAGAAAGACTTATATATTTGTTTCTATCTTATTGAGAAAAAAATCATACATCACCACTGATTTTAAGCACAATGTGCCCGTTTGAGCACTCTTGCTCTACAGGTGGACAGTGATAGTTCTTTATTAGGTCCAGTAAGTTGTACGTAAAAGAGTATCATGCCCAACTCTGAGGCCTCTTTGAGCAGGGAGGATGGTCAAATGGACCTTTTGCCCCACTCATACTATATTCACCCAATTTTCATTCACAAACTATTGTTCACATTGGCAGCATTTGAAATTACCCAGTAACTAATAAAGAAGTCAGTGACATCACTCATTGATGCTACTATGTTAGAAATGAACACCAGCGTTTTGACCTTCAGCTTAAATGGATGGCAGAGGCTTTAAGGACAATAGCACTGATATATTTCAAAACCAGATTGAAATATAGGTGAATGAAATTTTAAGGCCCTTTTTGCACATCAGTCCTGTTGTGATATGGCCTCAGAAGCATTGCGCGATTGCGAGGACCATTCCACATGACGTCCTTGCAATTGCGTGACACTCCTAAGGCCATTAATTGGTGATTGCGGATTATATCATTTTCAGCTCATTGCCAAAAATTATGCATGATGGTGCATCCCCCCCCCCGGTGCCCCACACGCACTTACCTTGTGTGCAGAGGCTCCGGGTGCATGGCCATTGTGCTTCCTCCCCCAGCGCAGCCTGAAAAAGTACCCAGCTGCACTGTGGAAGGAAGGAGGGGTCAGAGCGTTCACGCTTCCTTCTGGCCAGCATGGAGCTGATGCGGAGGGGAAGCAGAGGGGACATGAGCACCTCCTGGATGAGGCTTTTCACGTGATCCCCATGCGATGCCAGCGGCACCAGGTAAAGTGCAAAAAAGGGCCCAAGTAAGGCTTGCTTTTTTTGGCCAGACATCTTGACAGCTCAGTCCTATCTGTCCATCGCCTTTTCCTACAGCAATTCATTTCCAAAACAATATTTTATAAAATGCAGAAAGCACAGCACCTGTCCCTGTAAGTTGTTGGATAATAGTTCTGTTGATATGTGTAGAACATATTTACTGTGCCCATTGCCCACCACATCCCTTCTGTGACACAGTTATGGGCTCACATATCAGTTTTGATATTATACAGTCTTAATGCAATGGTGAACATGTGAGCAATACAAATAATACAGGATATTATATGTAGGAGATTGAATGGCTAGCTATAATTTCGTGTTGCCAGTCTCAAAGAAAAAAATGCAAATCCATCCTTTTGAAAAAGAAGGCATGTAGATCAAACCCTTGACTTGAGTAAGTTTTCTGTGTTTAAGCATGACAGACTCACAGCCTAGTTAACACTGTCTCCTCTTTGACCTCATGCATGCAATATCAATAAAGTAGCTAGTCAAGATTCAATATCAAAAATTCCTTTATTGGGGCTATTATATGAAGCAGAAAGGACACAGCATGAATTTTGCATGGCATGTTAAGCCTGCAGTGTTAGTGGTGTGGAAAAAAAATCTCTCTCAACTGATTTGCCAACTGATAGAGTTTGCTGTGACTGTTCTGAGGATGATTAAATGTTAGATGTAAAAAAAGATGGACTATTTTAAGTGTACGCTTCTCCGTGTGACTACAAACTGAAGGCAGATGCCAAGAATAATAAAAATATCTATTAGATGGGATAGATCTTAATAAAACAGCAAGCAATGGAACAAATTCTTTACTTCCTATTCCTGACTGTTTCACCTCTTCTCACACCATCAATAAAGTAACATCATTGCAACTGTTATTAAAATTGCTGATGTGGAAAAATGGTAACGGTAAATTATTGATTATAAATATAGACAAAAGTATAGCAAATGATAGTCCAATGGGAACAGATTTCATCATATAAATAGGGATTGTGAAATATTCTTTCTGTATTAGAACGTCCAAGGTAAAATTTATATGTCCATGTCATAGATAGATAGATAGATAGATAGATAGAGCACAATTTCTCTATTAGAAAGCAGTGGTCATAAAAATTCACAAAACTAATGTGCTAAAATACAAGTGGCACTGAGTATTGAAATTATGGATCCATAACTTAGGGTTATGGAACCATAACTGTGCTGGATTCACTAAAACTATGTAGCCTTACTGTAATAAAATATAAATAGCACCCCAGACCAACTGAAGTGCAGGTAGCCAGATCTGGCAAATATTGTCCATTCAGCTTCTAACTGGTGCTCAAAGAGGATGACATTTTCATTCCCACCCTGCCAGTGTGACAAAGATTACAACAATGAGAAGGAAGGCTCCTGTCACAACTCCATATCACAGGCTCATTCACTAGTGCAGTTGTTACTTGATATGGTGAGGAGGGCAAAGAGAGTTTGAACTTGGGAATTGATAACAATGAGTGAATGGATGTGCAAATGGAAACTTTGTTCAATACTGGCAGCCAGGATTTGTGAAGAAATCTGTTGCTCAGAGGTATGAAATAAAAATTGATTTCTTTTCTCACAATAGTTGGCACATTCTAAGCCTCCAGATTTAATGATAAACTTTTAGTAACGCACTTGATCTTTGTTGAATTTCAGCACCCCTTGTTGTCATGATCTGTAATATAACTCATCTCTTACTAGCTTGAAAGCAAAACAAAATTTGCCACAACTTATAGACAAAGGGGAAAAACTGCATTGTATGAGTTGTGGGGTATTTTCTGACTCTAATGAGAGCTCCAGCATATTATGTGGTGTAAATACATGTGGTGCAAATCTACATCCATGGAGTGGTTTTGTGTGTAATACCAAGGCTCTTACTCAAAGATGGGAATACTGTGGTCCTCTAGATGTTGTTGTGGTGCAACTCCCATCATTCCTCACCACTGCCTATGCTGGCTAAGGCTGATGGGAGTTTTGGTCCATCAACAGCTGGAGGGCGACATGATTCCCACCTTGTCCTACAGCAAGATTACACACGATAGAATAAAAATAAAATAAATTTCTACATATCAAAACAATATGCCATTCTTGCATTATGGAATTTTTTGAATATTTTCTGGAACTTAATTGGTTCCAGAGCTACACAGTGGAAGAAATTCTGGTTTACCCTGAATAGGGCCAACCTGCTCATAATTAGAACATGTCAGTTCTGACATGCTGCATCATGATTGATCAAACAATACCATGAGACCACAGGTGGCCCGTAACTGGAGTGAAGGTCATTCCTCACTCCATCTTTTTGAATGAGTTCTGTCCCACCTCTAAGATCACAAACTAAACTACTCCAGCTGGGACAAAAAAGTTGGGAGATTACTTCGTCTTAGCTGTTTTCTATTGGTAGGAGGAAAACAACAGTGTTGGTCAGTGGCTGAAATTTAGAGATAGTTCACAACTGTGCAGGTGGCAGTGTTGTAAAATACCTACATGGTAGGTCTCATTCTGAGGAAATTCTGTGACAAAATGTGACTCTGGGCTACTAAAATGCACCCTCATCTTGTGAGGCTTAAGACTGCAGTTATCTGGAAACACATACATACACACAATGAGATTTGCTACAAGGTAGAAAGGTAGATCATGTCATAGCCCTGACATATGTACTTGGAGTAACTCAATGAGATTTGCTTCTGAGAAGGCACAATGGCAACTAATACCTCCATGGTACTAAGCCAGCCAGGGTTTTAGCCCAAACTTTCAAGGGACTATCCAAGATGCTAAATCTGTTTGGGGGCAGGGTTCAACACCTTGGATAGCTTCTTTAAAGTTCAGACTAATACCCAGAGGAGATTCAGTCCCACCACCAACACTGACATAGATACCACCGTCTGCCACTCAGTAAACATGAACAAGATTGAACTGATTTGTTCTCTTTCACATCCAGGTCTTTAGTTTTATTACTTGCTTTATTCATATTGCCTGCTGTGCTGTTATCATGCCACTGCTATTTGACCACAAAAGAAATCTGCCTGTCATTATCTGTTTTTCTTACAGCATTTTTTTTTTATAGAGAGAAGCAAAGGGTAATTTTATTTTCAAATCTTTCTTTCAGTCTTACTGCCATTTTAAATATTCCCTTATTTCTGCTCCATCACCTACCTGTTAGACTCTGTAATCACCTCTGCTATGTATGGTAAAAATGTCAGCCTTGTAGTTAAAAGCAGAAATGTGATTGTTCACACATATTTCTTGTAAATGCTGCTGCTTCAAAAACTGTGGCTGCAATTCATGTCACAGGGACCATCACTCATTTCACAGAAGCCTTGCAAATGGCAAAGCAATGTTATATATGGGCTTCAGCTGTTATCTGATGATTAGGAAAATGAGAAATGTGGAGTTCAGCGGACAGCAACACTTTAGACTTCACAGGGACATAATCTAGCAAAGAGTATCTAATAAACTTGCCCTTTTTCTGAACTCAAACAGTAGTCAAAGAAGCAACTGTAAACCCATTACAAATGCTATGGAAACTATACTTAATCCAGTTTCTTCTTAAATCCATAAAATAAAGACAGAGTGAGATTATAGGAATTAATGCAACTTTCAGTGCTAATTGAAATGGCTCATATAAATTAATAGTTCTCTATAATATCCCAAATCCTTATGAATGGCAAAATATTTAATTCTGGGTGGAGAATTTGGTCCTTGGGCCTCAAGCAGTTGTTCAGTTCCAAGTTCCTTAAATGTCCTGATTTTGGGGGGCAGGCATGGGATTTTCAGGTGATTTCCAACAAAAACCACAGCAAAGGTCCCAAATATATAAAAATATATACTTAATAACTCAAACTACCCCACATGACCCTCTGGAATTTGCCCACCTCCAATAACTTCTCTTTTGGCCGTTGTTGTTGTTGTGTGCCTTCAAGTAATTTCTGACTTATGGTAACTTTTAGGAAAACCTATCATGAGGTTTTCTTAGAAAGATTTGTTCAGAAGGGGTTTGCTTTTGCCTTCCTCTGAGACTGAGAGAATGTGTCTTGCCCATGGTCACCCAGTGGGTTTCCATGGCTGAGTGGGTATTTGAAACCTAGTCTCCAGACTTATAGTCCAACAGTCAAATTACTACACCTTTGTCCCTATCTCACCCAAAACCATGACCAACAATGACATGGCATGACTTCTGGCAACCATTTTGGCCATGATGCTGTCAACAGTGAAGGTCTAGTTTTGTCCCATTGGGAGTTTGCAACCCACAAGTGGAAGATGGGGGCAACTGGCCTTCAGACCTCATACTAATCCCTGAAATAGTTGATGTGATTCTGTAGGTGACCAAGGGAGAGTCACATGAAGCAAAACTGTGTATCAAGAGGAAACCAGAGCTCAGAAAGGAGAGAAATTACATTGGACTCCCTTTGAATAGTGTTTGCATTGGGTTTTCCCAATGAGAATTCCTATTCCAAATATGAATGAGACTATGGTAAGGAGTTGCTGTAACAAAGAGCTCTATTGCTATGTTCATCCATTATAATTAAACATTTGGACCAAGAGGAGAGAGGAAGAAAGCCCATAGAATTGCTACATTCCTTCAGTCAGCCCTTAGGTCTGGGAAGCTTCACCCAGCTTCATTCCATCAGATAGACAAACTAGCTGGGGCAGCTGGTAGCTTCCATGTCATTTGAGTGGTGAATCTCCTCTAGGTTTTGGCCCACACTTTTTTAAAAAAAACCATCCAAAGTGCTAAACCTATTTAGGAATAGCAGTCAGCACTTGGGATAGCTCCCTTGACTCTTGGACTAAACATTGACTTATTGCTCCATTGACATGGAGACTATTTCTCTTTGTGGGTCAGATTGAGGGGATTGGAGAAGGAAGGTGTCCTTGGGCCCTGAAGCCTTTCCCTCTCCAATTCATGGCCAATGAAGATGGAATCCAACAGGCCAGTACTCCCTCCATCTTTAAAGAGAGAGGATAATGAATGGTAATGAATGGTTTGCATCAGTTATGCAGCTGATCTGATATCAAGAAGCAGGACTGTATAATCCACATGAGGATTCTCTCCTACTATATTTTTAAATAAGTATGCCCACAGGAAATAAAGATGAAATACTTTCATTAAAGCCCATTGGTCTCAAGAGAATGAAAGCCAGCTTAAATTTAAACATTCCTGCTTAGCTGGGTTATGGATTCAGTTTCAAAATCCTATTACCTTTCCTTTCCTTTACATATACAGTTAAATGACAAAAAAAAGAATAAACAAGAATATCTATGACCAGCCTGTTAAAAAATAGAATAGTCACACCCAAGAGAATGTGATTGAGCTACATGAATATACTTTGGATCAGTCTGTCTTTTGTCATATATTTACAACATTTATATATATATATATAAAGTATTTAAATATCAAGAAATTGCTATAAAGGACAGCTAATAACATGGAAGGAGTGAGAAGATAAGTCTGTTTGCATTCTCGACTGCATTCTAAAAGAAACTGTTCAAAATCTCCTAAAATGTCTTTATTAAATTCTAATGACAAGGTTTTACAAGTGTTTATATCTATAACATATAAAATAAACTGAAAAAAACCTCACACAAAACACTGAGGCATATACACTTTTCTTCTAAGCTTTTCTGTATCATGTATTTGATCATCAGTTACTGTATTTCCAGGAGAAATATGTTGGTGGTAGACCATTTCTTTTTCATGTAAAGATCTGTAGTATCTTCAGCTAGGCCTGAAAAAGACCCTGTCTGAAAAACTAAAAAGTAAAGGCTGTAGACCACAGATAGGAAAAGTGCACCCATTCTTCAGAGGTAGTTGGATTGCTATGTCCATTATCCCCAGGGGTCATAGCCAGTCATGAGAGATATTGGGAGTTGCAGTGCAATAAGATCTCGAGGACCATATTTTGCTTACCCCTGCAGAAGACAGTACTTTATTAGACAGACCAATATTCTGACTGGCAGCTCCTTATGAAACAGCTTTCTCTAAGTAACTTACTTTGGGGATCACAGCATAATATGCACAATGTCTATTATACAATTTTTATTTCCAGTTTTGCATTCTGTGATGTCAGGTTTCAATGTATGGTCTCCATCATGCAAGAGAAAACCACGAGTGAACAGTAGTGTGCCATGAGCATTAGCAGCCATTGTGGTGCTCTAGTAATAACAGGATAAACAACTGCATTGCCTATCCTGTTGACATGTCTGGGATTAGTTAAAACATAGGCAGCAATTTATGCTTTCAGTTAATCTTGGGGGGGGAAAGGACATTAAAAAGAGACAGGATCAACACTGCTAGAGAGATTTGATGTTAGGTTATGGGAGAGGAAGCCACATCCACTTTTCTCTCATTACTGGGGAAGCCATAGCTTTGGGGGGAGTGTTCTTGTCATAGCCAAACAATCAGTGGTAGAAGGTTGGAGGAATTCAACTTCTGCAAATTTTGCATGGACAGCTCATGGGCTAATAGGTGGATGAAACTCTGACTATGCGCTTCTATTGGCAGTTTTCTGAATGTTGTGATATACATGTCAGAGGTATAAACACATAGTGATTTAGTTATCAGAAGTCTCAACATACAAACATGTCTATAATATATACTGTTGTGATTATTTTAAATTGTTCTATATTTATTGTGTTGTATGCTGCTCTCAGGTCTTTGGGTATAGGACATAATATAAATATTTTAATAAATAAGTAAATAAATATTGAGATACATTTTGAGAACATTAAAAACACAGTTTAACCATAAAAGAGAAAATAAATGAACTAGGAGTAAAATAGGTGAAAGTGACTGAGATTAGAAATTGAGAGATTTATCCCTATTGATTTCCATACACAAAAGAGCACAGACATATTTCATAGGTCAGTCTGTTCTTGAAGCTCTGCTCTACAATCCTAGACACTTATTCCAGATGGGCTTGAGGAAACTGTAGCCCACAGGCTACATTGTGATCCCCAACCTCATTTTGCAGACCCCCAAACTCCCTAAGACATGACAAAACCCCTGAATCCAACAAATTTAGGGAAAAAATCAGGTGAACCCCCAAATAATCAACAATTCTAAGTATCCCTCTTTTAAACTGCAGTTCCCAGGATTCCATAGGAAGTCTTCATGGCAGTTAAACTGGAATCATTGCTCTGAAATGCTGTAGTGTAAAAGAACCTCAAGAGATTTGGGGGTAACTCTCTTCCACATTTCCTAGTAGAATAAAAAGGACTTGGGTAGCAGTAGAAAACTGGGAGGGGGTTCATGTGGTTCATGGGCCATATATTCATCTTCCCCATTCTAGAAGATACAAAGAAGAAATGACATTTTGTACTTTCTTGCCTGGAGCTACACTGTACTTTAGATGTTTAAACAAATACTGAAGCTGTATCTGCATGGCTGCACTTGTTCTCATAGATGAAAATTTCCCATTCCCATTTAAGATAAGGGATTTCTTATAATACTGTCTGGGCTGGGATGTACAACCATGGAATCTAATTTCAGGTTCTTTTTTATTTTTACAGATGGTATGTAATGGTATGTTGCATTTTCTTTGCAAAATCAATGCAGCCATTTCCCTGTTGCTCACTGAATCAAACAAATAGTGTGATAGAAAATGGCAAATGACAACAATCACATCAACTGATTAAAAATAGGTAATTCTAAGCAATTCCATGTTGCTATGTAAACTAAGCAACCAAAAATCTTTTGTATGCTCTCTGCAGGAGAGGGGAAAAGAAGAGATGGAAATGAATAAATTGGGTCAACACCAGCGGGATTTCTGAGAAAAGCCGGGAAATGGAGAACCATCTTTTGTGTACGTACATATTTACACAGCAGGCTTCACAAGAAGCAGAGATTGTCATAATGTCACACTGAAGATTCTTGCGAGTGGGTGACAGATTCCAGAAATACTTTGCCTCCTCCAGTCAGTAGCTTAATGTTAAATTGCAGGTTTATCATCATCATCACAAGTGAAGCGTGTCACCATGGTGCATTTAAAGCAAAGTTCCTTGTAAATTTATGTCTTTGTGAAAATTAAGTTTTATACATTCGAAGTGAGCTAAGCATAAAACGATTTTTTTTAAAAAAAAATGGCTGAATTAGAGATGTAAAACTTTCCTCACTTTGTTCTCACACACAAGAGTGAAAAAAGTTCAGAAGTTATTTCCCCTCCAGATGAAATAACAAGAATTTTTCAACAGTTCTGCAAGAGTGTTGTGCACTGATGAATCTTTCACAGTGCAGTGATTTTTACACAAACAACAATGTTTTCAGTCAAGCCTTGACATTTTTTATGCAAACTACAATTGCTGTTGCCAGGTTGTGTGCACTTTATAAAAGTAGGAGCACTGGATGGATTGTGCATTTTTTATCAAAAATTTTATCCTCATTGTGCTTGATCTGTGAATACTTTGCTAACAAAGGGGTAATCAGATTTGTTTTGCACAGAGATTTTGGGCAGATTTTGGAGTCGTTGATGGAAAAAAAATTTTGGTCTCAGACAAGGGATGAAAAATCATGCAGGGGTTACAAATGTTCTAATGGGATGTTTTGGCATGTCAAGACACCCTTTCTTGTCAAAAAAGGGAAAGTTTGCAAGTATTCTTTACATCCTTATTCTGAACATGAAGTGCAAAGAGTATTTTACAGAAGAGTTCCTCTTTGGAAATACCTACTCAAATTATGGCATTTTAGTATGAAAGTATCCATTTTGCACCTTCATTAAATGAATACATGCACTTTCTCTCTCCGAATCTGCATTTTTGTACAGCTTGGGGAGCATTTCCGAAAGGTACACACAAAATGATGTGCACGTATTTAGAATGTGAAGGGCTAAAAATGTGCACAGTTTAAGATACTCCCAAACTGTGTACAGTGAAAGAATCTACATGGTGTGTTTTGAATATTGGAGTAGGATTCTTGAAGATCAGTTTCTACGCTCCAACATTTCATGTATAAAAACCGGAGCACATGTGCGCAAACACTATCAAAGTGTGGTGAAGATGACAAGATTTATTAATGGAGAAGAACACACAGTCTTAGAGAAACTACAACACTCTGCTGTTGTATGAATCTACTGGGAACAGCAAGACTGCACCTTCCCCACCTCCTCTCTCCTGCTCAGTGCAGACTGTTTTTCCACTTTGAACTCAGTTTGAGGCAACTGAGATTAGGTGAGGGCAAAAGAGGAAAGTAAGAGAAGAAGAGAGAAACTGGAGTATTTTAAAAACAGCTAAAAAAGTGGGATGACAGAGGAATGATCAGGACTATCCCTGCCAGATCAGGACAGTTGGGGAGGATGCAGAGTTGAAATTCTAGCTCAACCATGGAAACATATTTAGTGAGCTCCTCCTAAGAGGAAGGCAACGACAAACTTCCTTTGAATAAATCTTGCCAAGAAAACTCAAGACTACTCTCACCATAAGTTGGTATCACTTTGAAGGTTGTTAACAATGAAAAATACTTTTTTGAATGGAAAACCACACAGAATGCATATATGTTAGGGGAAATGAATGTAAAATCTGTATTTTAGGAAACCGTACCTGGAAAATACCTATGACTACTATTATGTTATTAATCACAATTGCAGGTTTGATGTAAAGTCAAAGGCTTTCACAGCTGGAATCCATAGGTTGTAGCGGTTTTTCTGGGCTTTGAGGCCGTGTTCTGTTAGCATTTTCTCCTGCATCTGTGGCTAGCATCTTCAGAGGATCTGGTGGCATGGAAGTGAGACAGAGTATATATATACTTGTGTAGTCCCCGGGTGGGAGGGAGCAGTTTGCATGTGTTACAGTTGGCCTGTGCAATGGCCTATTGTTAACTGGGATATCCCCCAAGGTGTATAGTTACTCAGGGGATATGCATAACAGTGTGTTAAGTATATTAGCAACCCATTGCATTGTTCCCTGTAGAGCAGTGGTTCTCAACCTGTGGGTCCCCAGATGTTCGTGGACTTCAGCTCCCAGAAGCCCTGAGCATTGACCATAGTGGCTGGGGCTTCTGGAAGCTGAAGTCCACAAACATCTGGGGACCCACAGGTTGAGAACCACTGCTGTAGAGGGACCTCCAGAGTCTGGGTGGTGTTCATTGGCATATTTTTGAGTCTTGATTTTAGTGTTCTTCAGTACCGGTAGCCAAATCTTGTTTACTTTCCGAGTTTCTTCTTTCCTGTTGAAATTGTCCATGTGTTTATGGATTTCAATGGCCTCTCTGTGTACTCTGACATAGTAGTTGTCAGAATGGTCCAGAATTTCTGTGCTTTCAAAAAGCATTCTGTGTCCAGGTTGGTTTATAACATGTTCTGCTACTTCTGATTTTTCTGGCTGGATCAGTCTGCAGTGTCTTTCGTGTTCTTCGATTTGTGTTTCAATGCTGTGTTTTGTAGTTCCCATGTAGACCTGCCCACAGCTGCAAGTTATGCGGTGAACTCCAGCAGAAGTTAGAGGATCTCTCTTGTTCTTTGCTGAATGTAGCATTTGTTGAATTTTCTTGGTCAGTCTGTAGATTGCTTGGAAGTTATATTTCGTCATCAGTTTCCCTTTACAGTCAGTGACCACTTTGATGTATGGTAAAAATACATTCCTTTTGGTTGGCTGCTTATCTTCACTGCTGTGTTTTTTTCCGGGTCTTGAGGCTTTTCTGATGTCTGAACCAGAGTAACCATTGGCCTGTAGAGCCCTGTTTAGATGGTTCAGTTAGTCTTTCAGGAGGCGCGGTTTACCAGAAACTTATTGTGCTCCTTTTTGTCCTGGGTGGTGGTTGGAGTTTTTGTGTAGATATCTGTGTGTAGGTTTTCTGTAAACTATGTGGCCCAATTGTTGGTTAGGTTTGTGGATGACCAAGACATCCAGAAATGGTAGTCTTCCTTTATTTTCTTTTTCCAAGGTAAATTAGATGATCAGGTGGATGTTGTTCAGATGGTACAGGAACATGGTCAGTTCTTCTTCTCCGTGGCTCCAAATGGTGAAAGTGCCATCCACATAATGGAACCACACAGTGGGCTTTTTTGGTGCGGTTTCCAAGGCTTGCTTTTCAAACTGTTTCATGTAAAAATTTGCTATCAAGGGGCTAATTGGGCTTCCCATGGTGACCCCATCTCT
Organism: Iguana delicatissima; assembly: GCA_948472985.1. Classification (NCBI taxonomy): domain Eukaryota; kingdom Metazoa; phylum Chordata; class Lepidosauria; order Squamata; family Iguanidae; genus Iguana; species Iguana delicatissima. The sequence goes on from CAOKZL010000004.1 coordinate 323,575, forward strand.
CTGCTCAGAGAACTCATTGTCCCACTGAAAGTAGCTTGTGGTGAGGCAATGTTGAAACAGGGCTGTAATGTCTTTTGGAAAAATTTGGTTGACAAATGCAATAGTGTCCGCTATGGGAACTTTGGTGAACAGGGAGACCACATCAAAGCTGATCAGTTTGTCCCCAGGTTCTATAAAGTGAGCTGAGTCCTTGATATGGTGGGAGGTTCATCTGATATGGGTTTGTAATTGTGTGGCCAGGAACTTGGCGAAATCATATGTGGGGGGATCCAATGGCACTTAGATGCTCATTTTTTGACTAATGCTGATATAGAGGAATAGCACCTCTTTGTCTACGTTTGACAGTTCTTTGCGGGTGGTGTGGATTCTCTCAAGTAATAGTGCATGTTCCATTAGGTTGTAGATACGGTTAGCCTGTGCGGATTTTAAGGTCCTTTTTGCTGTGAGAGAGGATGGAATGGTTTCTGTGTCTCTGCAGTGTAGCATAAAGGTTAAGGAACATAGTAAGTGTGCTTTCCTGATCCAGAGTTTTTACAGTTTCTGGATGTCTTGGAACAGTTTCTCCCCATAGAGATGTTCGATGTAAAGTCAAAGGCTTTCACAGCTGGAATCCATGGGTTGTTGTGGGTTTTCTGGGCTTTAAGGTAGTGTTCTATTAGCATTTTCTCCTGATGTTTTGCCTGCATCTGTGGCTGGTATCATCAGAGGATCTGGTGGCATGGATTTGCATATGTTACAGTTGGCCTGTGATGGCCTATTGTTAAATGGGTTATCCTCCAGGGTGTATTGTTAGTCAGGGGATATGCAGGTTTGTTGTTTAACAGCATTGGTTCTCCGAGTATAGGTTGGATCTCAGGAAAGTATCAAACTCCCCCCAGATCCTCTTGCAGCACATCTTGACTGAATCCTAAACCAGAGTTTGGGGGTTTTTTAGAATTAACTCTAAGGGTTTTGTATTTGAAAACTTAAAAGGGACATGAATAAGAGTGAAATCCACTCATCACCAAGGTCCTTTCCGCATGGCATTTGCCATGTGAAAGGGCTCCTGAAGCATTGTGTGATTGTGAGGAGCGATCTGCACGACACACTCAAAATCGTGTAATGCACCAGGGGCCGGCAGGGGCCGATCACGCACCTTTTCATTTTCTGTTGGAAGCTGAAAATGGTGCACGATCGTGCATTGCTCCCAGGCCCCGCACACACTTACCTGGCATGTGGAGCCTCCGGAGCCACACTGGTCACACTTCCTTCCCCAGCGCAGCCTGGGAAACTCGCAGGCTGCACTGCGAAAGGAAGAGGCGGGTCTCTCGTGTGAGCAGGCAGCTCGTGCAGAGCTGAAACAACAGGGACACGAGAGTCTCTCTTCACAGGCTGCTCACACAATCCCCGCACCCCAACGCCGGATAAAGGTAAGGTGTGGAAAGGGCCCAAGAGTGAAACCCACTCCTCACAATTTAAACTTGAATTATTCTTCTGTTTTAAGATCGTCTTCCCATTTCTTTTCAGTGATACCATCTTGCCTGGTTAGAAAACACTCCAGATGAAGGAATTTAGCTGAGTTTTTAATTTTTAAAAAATTAAAATCTTCTTGGATTTTTCAAAATAGAATTAAGAAAAGGGAGAGCCTATCATGGACTCTTTATTTCAGGAGCGTGAGAGATTAATTAGGGTGTCAACCCCTGTGCTGTTAGCAAGTGCTAGTAATCAAGAGGAAAAGCCTACTTTTCCCACCTTAAAATGATTCCTCTTAACAGAGAAAATTACAAATGAGACCATTAGTGCCGTGCTATATATATCTAGTCAGAAACAAGGTCCAATGAATTCAGTGGGGCGTGCTCCTAAATAAAATGTATATAGGATTGCAAACATACATTTCTAGAATAGTAAGGGAAGATAGAAAGCAATGTGACAAAAGTTTAAATGCTCCTATTTTACTCCATTCACTTAGTGATCATGGGCAGAATCCTGTTGATTTAGACGTAGGCCTTTCCTCACTGTTATAGTGCTATTATTTTACTTTCAACATCCTGTGGAATTCTGGGGTTTGTAGTTTACTGAAGCCAAAGAGCTCTCTGGCCCAGAATTCTAAATGCCCCTTCCCAAACCCCAAACCTCAGGATCCCATAGGATGTTGAAAGAAGAATAATAGGACTATAACAGTGTAGTGTGGAAAGGCTCTCAATGAATCAATTGTCAAATGGTGAGTCAGCACATGGGTAAATCCTATTGATTTACTGAGTCTGCTATAGTAGCGTGGATGGGACAAAGTAAGGAAACATGTTTCTGTCACCTTCCACATTCATAAAAATTGAACATCTGAGAAGGGATTTTTGGCTGCAAAATTGGATTGTCCCTCTGCCCTCATGTCCAGAAATTAACTTCTAGAATAGGATAGGTCAACTATGTGAGGGAAAATGTTCACTCCTGTAATCTTCTACAGTTCACTCAGTTACATTTGGACACATTGGAAGTAAGGTTGCACCACTTCCATGTGTCATTGTGCACTTTTTGGTCTCAAAACTTAGAGTTTCTGGGAGAGTGGGTGGTTTCAGGCTATTTTGATCAGTTTGGGGGTAAAATCGCCTAAAATTATATTTTTAAATATGGAGTGGTGGTGGTTTGAGGGGTCACCATGGGGGCTTCAAGGGACCAGAAAATTGATGGTCAGGATCACATGCAGTCCATTGACTGCATTTCCCCATCTCTGTTCTAGATCAAAGTGGAGAAGGGCTGGGATGTTCATGTCTAACCATTCACATGGCTCAAGTGATGAAATGGATTTGTGAGGAGTGGAAATGATTGAGATAGTGATGGGATGGGTAGAGGCTAAACTTAAGGAAATGGAAAGGCACAGGATCGATTGCCACAGTGGGTACTTCACTTTCACTGTACTCGTAAGATTTCATGGGCCTTTAACATCCCTGTTAGTTTCCCAGCTTCCTTTTTTTTAAAATTAAAATGCCCTATTAATTATCGTCCTAAACAGCACAGATTCAGCATATTGTTGGACTACAACTGGCACAGTCCTCAACCAGCCTGTCCAATAGTCAGGTTGATAGCAATTGTGGTTGCACCATGTAGAAGGCAACCAGATTCCCATCTCTGGGCTACAGACATACAGAGTTGAGTATATAAAACAGGAGGCTGGTTTGCAGAGCCATTGCATTAGAGAAGAGTCTAACTGTCTAGGTGGCCTCGTAAACTCCTCAGTGACAAGGAACTTATGAAGGCCCAGAACTGAATTCTTAACCTGAGTTTCTTTGAAATTTATTTAAATTCAAATAAATAAATGAATGAATGAATGAATGAATGAATGAATGAATGAATGAATGAATGTTGGAAAAGATTGTGTGCCAAAGTCTTATCTCTAGTGAGCAATCCCCTGCACAAATGTAGTTCTGGCAGTAAGGAAGATGGTATGTGGGTTTGCACCTCATAAATCTACAATGTCCAAGCTAATAACTAACCTAATTACGTCTTTTACTGCGTTCATAAACAATCTTCATGGGCATAGAGGTTATGCTCTGAACCCCTTAACTATATCTCAGCACCCGAACTGGAATGACCTACCTTGGTTGTACTAGCTGTCTCTTGTGGTCCTTTGCAGCTCTGTGATTCTATAATGATTGTTTGTGCCTTTACCAAATAGTAAATTAATGTAATATTCCACAGAAAGATTCCTTTATCATTATATATGCACATAAACCTGCCAGAAATGTACAGACTCACTAGAAAATGTAAGAAATGCGGCAGCAGGGATTAAGCAGATTTTGTCAGAAAAAGCTTTTCCTACAGACTGAGCTATGGAATTTAATTTGTTCCCCCAGATTTCCTTCCCCAAGGAAATATGTTTCAGGAAAGAACACCATGAAGGCAGTAATGAATTTAGAACTTTACTCAACAGATCATAGGGCAGAGTCTGAAGACATATGATCCAAAAAACACTCTGAAGATACAGAGGTCTAGGTCTGGTCAGAGTCTAGATGGCTGAGCACCAGAGGGGATACCCTCTGTACATGGCATCTTAATTTTTATAGAAGAAAAGTGGGATACAAATGAATTATGCAAACTAAGGCCATGTCCACACTACACCGTTATAGTGCTATGATTCCACTTTCAACATCTTGTGGAATTCTGGGGTTTGTAGTTTACTGAGGCCAAAGAGTTCTCTGGCTGAGAATTTAAGTGTCCCTCCCTAAACTGCAAACCCCAGGATTGCATAGGATGTTGAAAGTGGAATAATAGCACTAGAACATTGTAGTGTGGAAATGGCTCAACAAATAAATGTAAAATAGATAGGATACATAGGCCTTTGGTCAGACTGAGCACTGCACTGAAAACTGTACTCCTGCAATCAACTGAGAGGTGATTGGCTTTATTGGCTAAGATGGCTTTGAATCATGCTGAAGAGCAAAAACATATAGAACAAACTTCCCCAAGCACCCTCTAAATTTTCACACTACAACTTCTATTTTACTAAGCAAGCCTACATATGAGGGCGGTGGGAACTGTAGGAGGTCCCAGACTGATAAAGGCTGATACTGAGAGAGTTGTTCTCAGTGACAGTCCTTCAGTCCTGGAATTCCTTTTCTTTTGGAAGTGATGTAAGAGATCCTTGTTTGAAAGGAAAGCTGAAATTGGGTATGCTGTTTGTATTGTTTTGCTTTTTGTCTAAAGCACTACCTGTATTGTACTTGTAAGATAGAAACAAACAAATAAATAAATATAACTTTCCAGTTCCTTTGGGACATACACCAGCAGAGTGTCAAATTAAGATGTCAAAAATATGCAACATGAAATGTATCTGCATAATATCAGAGGTTTCTTTATTTTTTTATTTTTTTATTTTTAAGAAAATCACATTGCATCTATTAGAGGAGAGGCTTCCGAAGGCTATATTTGGTTTAGATAACCTCCATGCCTTTGCGATCAGTGGGGCCCCATTCACCATCACTCAGGAAGCAGCTGACTAACATTTCCATCCCCTCCCAGGAACAATCTCCATTATGACAGGTAAAAGTGGGGTTCTTGTGCCAATTCCCCCTCATACCAGAGATTGCTCACACAAGGAATTCCACAGGATGTTGAAAGTGGAATCATAGCGCCTATAACAGTGTAGTGTAGAAATGGCCTAAGTTACATATTCATAACTTCCCAATAGGATTCTGGCCTGTATTTCTAAATTTTCAACTGCAGTTTTAAGCTATTGCAGTGGGGGGTGAAGGGGAATTTCATGAGGCAGGCAGAATTCTTATTGGATGGCAATGCTTTCATTTTGTGTCCCCCCACCCCACCCTCCAAAGTTATACACCTGGCTATACTATTCAACAGAGTACAGAAATGCTATGGTAATACTTTCTGGACAGGTCTCTCCTGTCTTTCATTGTGCTAGATTATAGCCTACATTTATCTGAACCAGAATACATAGATGTGTTTAAGATGACTCAGCATTTGGGGGTATTTGCTGACATTATACATTGCCATGAATGACCCAAGCGTTTTTTGCCTATATAGTCTGATATTAGGTGGGGGAAATGGCTTGTCTGTGCATCTGGTTGTCCCCTTTGGCTTCATTACCGTTCCCCGAAGAAATCCTCTGTCCTTGATACATTCATACTGAATTAATTATAGTTCTCATTAAAGTCCACCTAATCTAGTATTTTATGCATAATATTTCTTATTGTCCTACATTTTTTATCACTTTATAAATTCTCCATTGACTTGAAAGCAGCCAGAGGCTCATGAACCTGGCAATCTTGAAAGCAATTTGTTTGAAAGTGAGCTTTCTTAAGCTTGCCTGCTTCTAATATTGATGAGATCTCTCCTGATACACACTCCAGGATAAACGTTTGCGGCAATTCATTGAGAGTTTTATGTCAAACTCATGTTTATCATGTAAATGGGTATCAGACACCTCCACCACATTCACAAGCTCAGCACTCTGAGGAAGCCCTTTTTTCTTATCGAAGAAATGATGCAATATAACAGCCTGTAGTTTCAATATGGGAGCACTTTCCAATAAATGACTGACTACATGACCATTCAGATGGTGTAGTCACTAAGTGAAGTCTAGACTACTTCATTTCATATATGTGTGTGGACCTTAAGAACTAATTTAAGAACTACTGCATCTGTAGCTCTGGCTCAGATAGCCAATGATGAGGAATATTGGAAAATATTGGAAAGACTGTGTGGTTCTTCAGATGTTGTTGAACTGCAACAACTGAAGGACAAAACAGCTTCCATCCCAGATTTAAATGTTGGCAAATGGAGACAGCAAATTTCTGAATTATATTACTTTACATAGAACATTTCTGCACAACACTCTTATAGCGCGATGATTCCACTTTCTACCTCCTATGGAATCCTGGGGTTTGCAGTTCGGGGAGGGGCCAGCCGGAAATGGCCATTGTGATAACAACAGTATGACATCTCTGCAGCACTAAATCTCTTTTCTACATGCATATGACTTTCTATCTGGACCCTGAAATGATACTCTAAATTTTCCACATTATTCTGAATCATTATACTTAGCGTGCTGTAGCTCAAGGTTTTTGTTTTTGTTTTTATAGTGCTTTCGTGGTCTGTTCTATTTTAATGTTACCTAGGTTTTTGAAGGTGTACTGCTTTTAAATGCTTAATTGCTTTTATTCTTTGTGATTTATCTTGAAGGCGTATAACACAGCAGGATATTAATATTTCATGTATATATTTGTTGCATATTTCATTTAAAGATATTTTGATATATGTATAACAAAACAGTACCTCTTCACCCTTTCTATCAGGCTGGGTCAGAAGTTCATGTCAATTCATTATCGGTCAAAATTCACTGATATTCACAAAATCTGAACGTGGAAGAAACCAAAACTGACATATCTGCCCACTCCTAGGGTTCTCCACCCTTCTTATTCTTCTCGGTTGTTTGTTCTCAGTTCAGAAGGTTCCTAGCCAGTTAGTCTCCTTGTGTCTCTATAGTATGACGGGCTTTTTGAGCATTGTTAAAGTATATGTATTCACTCTTCCTATATAGTCCATTGTAAGTAGAGATATTTTTCCAATAGAGATGTGTTTGTGTGTGTTTGACATAATTTTTCAGTTTAACTTTGTGCAGAACAGACTCCAGTAAGAAATTATTTCATAATTTAGGTTTCTGTGTTACATACTTGTCTTTTCTAGCTTGCTGCCAATTATCATAGTGGTCAGTGGTTATGTAAGAATGTGAAAATCTTTCAAATTTGCCTCTCATCCAATCTCTCATCTCAGTCTCCATCTATGTTTTATTCTAATCTTTTTTTCATATAGATTGTAGGGTTCTATGTCTTCTTTTCACACTGAAATGTATACAGTTTACTTAAATTGTGTAGTTTTCCACCCTTTACTAATGTGTGTCTATCCTTATTTCCCCCTCAATTAGGCACATTTTAGCTATTTACATTTTTAAACGTGTGGACTGTTTTGTGCACATGTTATTTTTCAGAAATGCCTTTTAGGTTTCATAAATGTATGAACGATCAAGATTAGGTATATTTCTTTTCTCAACAGGACTAGGGAGGTGTAAAAATGCTGATTTCTTCTAGATAGCTGATTGCTACAAATTCCATCTCTAGGATGATAGAATTACCAGATCAGGAAGACACCGATGTGAGGAAAGCTACTGCATACAGTTACCTGAAAGTAAATAAAAGTGGACTATCTGAAAGACTGTATCTCCCCATATAAATATGCCAGTGTTTTTAATATATATAGGGAAGGGCATTTTCTTGGTCCTGCCACCACCACAATCTTGCTTGGTGAGGACTTGAGAGAGAGCCTTCTCAGTGGCTGCTCCCAGGCTGTCCTCCTCCTCTCTCTCCTTTTTCCAAAGGCAAAGACCTTTTTGTTTAAACAGGCTTTTAATGTATAAATAGAGAGGCTTCTTGTGTGTGTGTGTATGTGTATGTATTTTACACTATTTTTATACTATTTTATACTATTTAATTTTTTTTTTACAATTTTATTCTTAAGTTTTTAAACTGATTATTTTGGGGAGCTGCCATAAGTTCGACTGTAGGATAAAGGTATCATAGGAATGAAATAAATGAAATAAATAAATTGATGGAACTTATTTCTTAATAATTGCACTGAACTCTAAATACTCTTTGCCTGGCAAAGCCAGAGCATAAAGCAGTTTGTTACACTTGGGTCCTTTTCCGAGCTCTGAAATCGCACCTTGCAAATGAGTGCTGCACACACATTGTCCAGATGGCATCTCAATGTGTGTGCAGTGATCACTGTGTGGAATTTGTAGCTTTTGCAGCCAGATTCCTCAAAAAGCACAAAAAGTACCATTCTCCAGTCACTCATTCACCACTTCCCAGCCATTTCAATGGCTTTACACACAAAAGCTTCTGGTGGATTGAACCTAGGATAATCAAACTTCCTTCCTTACGTGGAATGAATGAACAACAATTACAGATAATATGCCAGTAGAGGAAAAATGCAGGGTATGCAAAGATGTCCTGTGGTTTGTTGGAAAATGTTATTACTATTATTAGATTTGATAATAGGGCAGATGGACATTTTCAGTACATGAGGAATTCAGTTTTTGAGACCTGGCACTTCCCACACAAAAGTATGGATCAGAACATTACCGCTGGCTTTTCTAAGTGCACAAATGTTCCAACTTAGTTCCTGAGAATACAGAATTATCTTTTGTGAGAAAATAACTTAGAAATGCATATTTTGAGGGGAAAATATTTACTCTGCGGAAAACTATGCTTAAAAACCAGTGTTTATATTGTAGGAATGAGTGCCTGTGAAGACAGTGTGAATTTTCATACAGATTTCTTTTCTTTCTTCCTTTTCTTAACAGGCAGGCATGAGAGTAAATGCAGGCAAAAGTGACATGGTTCAGCAGTAGACAGATCTGTCCAACCTCATTTGTTGAGGGGAAGGCAAGAATGTCTTTTATTTTACCCCTTCTTATTTTTGACCCAACAGCTCACAACTTATTCTCAATTTAATTGATGGACATATTTTCCAACCCAGGACTTCAAGTTCCTGTAAACGAGGAAAGTAAACCCCAAATTGATTCATATTTGTAGCTTTTGCTACAAAAGTATTTGACACAAATTGCATTTCACACAAGTAGTGAAAAACATGGTGGAAAAAAAAATCCATAGCAATCTCCATCTTTCTCTAGAATCACAAATTCTCAAGAGACTGTCTTATCATGCTGAGGGAGCCATAATCTTTCTCAGAGGAAGATCTCTTCATATCCCTACTGGAAAAATATCCAAGTCAGTTGGCAATCTCGTAATATTGTATCACCATATAACCAGGTTGAGTTGGCCATCTGTCAGTGTCAGGATGCCAATTCAGGTTAAGAGCAATGATTCTTGTGTTAGCTTCATTCTGAACAGATGTTGCATGGAGGAAGTTTGGCTGGAGCCTGAATGATAGCAAGGGAGGGTAAATTTAGAGTGAGCACTGTTTGATAGATAGGAAAACTTTTTCCATGAGACCAGTATCACATATATCGGGTGGCTTACATTACAACTCTTATAAGCACAAGGAAGAAACACTGCCACATATACTTATGCTGTGAAAATGCAAACTATAAAAGGGTCAACAAATGCCCACTGATCATGACTGTAAAACTATAATGAAGTCAATATAATTATTTATATCACCACTACCACCACCACCATCCATTGGGCTAGTTCCATCTTTTATTCTACACCACAGGAAGAGCTGATCAGATTTTTTGCTGAGCCCTGACATGTGCTATAGGTGGGGAGACCTAGGCCCTTTCCACACCTTACCTTTTTCCAGCATTGGGATGTGGGGATTGCACGAGCAGCCTCCGGCGAGAGGTTCTCGCGTCCCTGCTGCTTTAGCTCCACATGAGCTGCCTACTTGCGCGAGATCCCCACCTCTTCGTTCCGCAGTGCAGCCTGGGAGTTTTCCAGGCTGTGCTGGGGCAGGAAGCACAACCGGCGCGGCTCCGGTGCGGGACACCAGGTAAGTGCATGCGGGGCCTGGGAGCAATGCGCGATCATGCATCATTTTTGGCTTTGAGCCGAAAATGAAAAGGTGTGCGAGCAGTGCCTACCAGCCCCTGGAACATCACGCAATTGTGAATGTGTCGTGCAGATCACTCCTCACAATTGCACAATGCTCCAGGAACCCTTTCGCATGGCAAATGCTGTGCGGAAAGGGCCCTAGTATGGGAGCAACTGAGGTGGGGTTCTTCCCTAAACCACTTCCCCAGCTTCCCCTTGGTAAAATACCTGAGCCATAAAGAGAACCCATTGGCTGGGTTGCTCCTGGCTGACAACTACTGGAAGCCCAACCTGAGAATCCAACCCCCAGGTAACAAAGTGACTTAAGGTGAAAGCTAAAGTCTCAGGCCAGCCTCAGGGTCTCACAACATGTAGGGGCATTTTTAAAGGACTATTCATGACCAAACAAGGGCCAAAGGTGTTCACCATACTTTCTCCCTCCACTACCTGCCATAGATAAGGGCAACTGTCTGTGTAGTCCTTATTCCCTGCCTGGCTGGCCAAAAAGGCCTTCAAGACCTGTTGCGTAAATCCAAGGAATATCTTGTTCCCCTCTTCAAACAGATGGGCCCCTCTGTGCTCTGCAGAACTTGGGCTGCTGAAAAATAATTTGGGGATGTGCATAAAATGGCCAGGGCATTCCAGATTTCCATATTAGCTCTGCACTGGGCAAAACCAATGCTTTCTGGATTGCCTTCCCCAGGCCAAACTTGTCTGGACAGATAGCAGGCCAAAAAATGGACGCCAAGAAACACTGAAGACCCGTAACTCCACCCTCTGCACTGCTTCCTGATGCACAACACCAGTGTGAAGGGGGAGTTCCAAATTATGTGATGATATTACTATGACAAATCAGTGCAAGGGCAATGTTTTATTGCTTTGACTATTTACTTCATAACTATATCAAGAGAACTGACAGAAAATGAAGCTCTGTTGTGCAATGGGAATATACCCCCTCCTCATCAAACTTTCACATATACACCTATTTTTTCTCTGCTCTTCCTTAATTACCTGATAGATTTCAAATTTTAGGATATTTTATTTCTAAAAGCAACTTATTGTATTATATTTTCTAAAACCATAATTTCATTTTTTTTCTCCCACCAGTTTGACATAATACAAGCCTGATCTTTTTTAATCTTCTTTAACTCAGAGCTCTTTCCAGGATATTTCTGAGACAAAAGTCACATTACAATTCCTCGAGTTTTGTGTTACAACCGCTGCCAGTCTCCATTAACAAGTTTAAGCAATTTAACCAATTCATTAGTAATGGGTCATATGGAATATTTAACCACTGTAGTGCCAAATTAAATCCATCTTAATCTACTGGAGAATTCTCCCGTTGAAGCCTTTCACGCAATGAGAGAAGAGTTATTTAGACAGAACATTTTGCCTGTTAAAACTCTAAAGGACAATTAGTTTCTCCTCAACATATGGATTATATTGAACAGAGAACCAACTCTGGAACAAAAAACCACCTACATTGACCCTTAGCTGGATGTTATCCATGTGTGTTATTGTTAGGTCTTATTCACCTGTTTATTTGTAACAGCAGGCCTTTCAGAGCTGTACTACAGATGCTCAATAGCTGATTCTTTCTAAGGGACATAGGACATAGATTGATCAAGGGACTTTTCACACTGCACAATTATTTGATTCTACTGCGGCATCCTATGGAATCCTATATTGAGTCCCTACAGATCTTTGCCAGAGGTTTCTAAGTTTGTTGTTGTTGTGTACCTTCAAGTCATTTCTGATTGAGGGTGATGCTATCATGGGTTTATTTTTGGCAAGATTTGTCTTTCCAGACAGGGTTTGTCTTTGATTTCCTCTGAGGCTGAGAGTGTGTGATGGACCCAAAGTTATCAAGTGGGATTCCATGGCTAAGCAGGGATTCGAAACCTGGTTTCCAGAGCTGTTATCCAACACTCAAACCACTATGGCCCTTTTCGCATAGCATTTTCCATGTGAAAGGGCCCCTCAAACATCTCACAAATGTGAGGAGTGGTCCACATGATGCGGTCACATTTGTGTAATGCTCCAGGGCCTGGCAAGCACCACTCATGCACTTTTTCATTTCAGCTTTAAGCCGAAAATGATGTGTGGTGGTGCATTGCTCCCAGGCCCCACGCACATTTACCTTGCATACAGAGCCTCAGGAGCTGGGCCAGTCAAGCTTCCTGTCTCAATGCAGCCTGGGAAGATACCAGGCTGCACTGTGAAAGGAAGAGGTGGGGCTCTCATGTGAGCAGGAAGCTCCTGCAGAGCTGAAGAAACCTCGACATGAGGGCATCTCACAAGAGGCTGCTCACGCGAGCACCGCAACCCAGCACTGAGAAAAGGTAGGATGTGGAAAGGGCCTATATCATGCTACCTCTCCGATTTCTAAGCATCCCTCCATAAAGTGTAAATCTCAGTATTCTATGGAATGCCTTTTAAGGTGATATCAATGTGCTAGAACAATTAACTAAAAAGGCCTACAAATATTAATTGTGTATATGTGAGATAGTGGATCATGCCTTTCCTCCTTTTTTCTTAAAAAAAAAACTGAGTAGGTTTTGATACTTAAAATGAACAATTCACTGGCAGATAAAACTGCTTTTCTTTGCCGATAAAACTGCTCAGATTCGTTCTGTCTTTGGTGCTATGATTGATACAGATCCAGTGGATGTAACTCTGGCCTCTCATTGTCCAGTAATAATGGATACTTTTCAGTTAATGCAACTCAAGGATGTGGACAGGATTCTTGGAAATATGAGAGTTACCACATGTTCTCTAGATCCCTGTCCTTCCTAGCTTATTAAAAAAAACTAAAAGTGGACTGGCTGAGTGGGTAGAGGGAGTGGTTAATACCTCTTTAAAGCAAAGTAGAGTTCTAGCTTGCCTCAAGGAGGCTGTTATAAAACCATTACTGAAAAGGCATCCCAAGGTTCCATCATTTTGGGTAATTATTGGCCAGTCTCTAACATTCCATTTCTGGACAAGTTTCTGGAGTGCGTGTTGGCCTCTCAGCTCTAGGGGTTTGGGGATGAAACAAATTACCTAGATCCATTTCAATTTGGTTTCAGGCCTAGCTATGGGACAGAGATTGCTTTGGGTGCCTTGGTGGATGACCTACGCCAAGAACAACAGAGGGCAATGTGTCCCTATTGGTTATGCTGGACTTCTCAGCAGCCTTTGATACCATCAGTCATGGTATCCTTCTGGGTCACTTTGCAGGGATGGGACTTGAGGGCACTGTTATACAGTGGCCTTGTTCCTTCCTGGAGGGCTGAGCCCAGAAGATGGTGCTGACTCCAGTTCAAACACTTGGCCATTGGCCTGTGAGGTCCCTCAGTGTCCAGAACTGAATTCACACACACAAATATAACAGTGCATAAACACTGTTTATTAGGGGCATGATACACAGTACAGAACTTCAGTGAGTGAACTGGAGGCAATTAGCAAGATGAGCAAGATGAGCCATCCATTTGAGATAACTTGATGGCCTTTTTTAGGGGGTCAAATTTTACTGGAAGTTCTTTAGCCACAGTGGGGTTCAATAAACTAGTTGTGCAGCCCAAATCAACTAAGGCCCTGTACATTCGTAATTTTCCGTCACTTCCTTGTAAGGTTACTGTAACATACATATGATGAGTTGTGATTGTACTTACATTCGCGGACTCGTCAGGATCCCAATCCTCGCTATCTGAGTCAGATGTGGTCAGTGGGCTGTCCTCATCCTCGCAAGTTCCAGCAGCGGTTCCGCTGGTAGGCTGTTTGGTTGGTGGCTTGGGGGTGTCAGTTTTGCAGGATACAGGTCAGGTGGTGGGGGTGCCCAACTTTTCTTCAGTAGGTTTCTTCAATCTCTAGCATTCACTGACCTTTTTTCCCACGTTAGAAACAGGTGCCTTCTTTAAGTCATTTTTTCTTTTTCTCGCTGTTCAGGAAAGTGGCTTTTCAGGGTTCGGTGACTGCTTTCTTGTGCTTGTTTTTGTCGGGCAAGCTGGACACTCTCCATAATGCTTTCCACTTCTCCAGCTAGTTTCATCCATCCCAAGAGACTGGCAGGATCCCCTTGGGTCAAGCAGTGATCTAAGATGGTCAGGGTCAATCCATCTCGGAAAAATTGCTTGAGGATATCATCTCTCCATTCTGGGACCTTAGTAGCTAGCTTTCTGAATTCTCAGGCGTATTCGCCGATGGTTCCTTTTCCTTGGCACATTTTTCTCAGTTGGTATCTGGCTTGTTCTTGAAAGAAAGGATACTCGAACCTTTCTCTAAGTATATGCATGAATAGCTGCAGGTCAGCTGTTTCTTCAGCTCATGAGTCGAAAAGGTAGCGACTTACTCCACTGCCTCTCCTTTGAGGTGCTGGCTCATGTATTTGACTCTGGTGGCATCATCAGGGAAATTGTTCCTGTAGTTGATCATATAATTAGAGGCCATGTTGAGAAAGTATGGCCCTTTCCACACGAGAAGAGGAATTCGCGTAGTGAGGGTTCCAGCCGGTTTTTACCGGGTTTTTTTGTATCCGCGCTAATGCGCGCTCTCTATTCATACGTCTTATGTTTGATCCGGCTTAGCGCGGTTTCAGAGATCCACACGTTGCCGTCCTGACCACCCCCGCTATTAACATAACCTCGCCCACTATGGCTGTGATAGGCTGATTTCGATTTGAAGAAATGGCGCGTTGCATCGGTACGTACCCGCGCATGCGCGCACGTACGTATGCAAGGTCCTCCCCCAACGCCTCCTGCCTTTCGCCGCCACCCCCCACCTCTGGCTAGTGCGTCGGTTGGTGCCGGTCGTTGTGCTTCCTGCTTCGCCGATTTTCTGGCTTGTTCGTGGCTTTGCGATGGAAGGCGAGGTTCTCGATGACCTGGTCAGGTTCCTGGGGCCCTTTGTTGCGGTCCTGGGTGTAGTGGTGGCCACCATGCAAGAACAATGGGCCAGAGATCGAACGAGGAGGTCCAGGCTCCATCGCGACCATGAGGAGGAGGACGTTTTCTATGCGCCCCTTCTGAGAGGACACTCGCGGCGTCTCCCACACCCCAGAAGGTGGTGGGTCAGGGAGAGGATGCGGAGGACATGGTGGGCTGAGGAGGTGCTTGCTAAGTGGGACGATGACCAGTGGCTCTACCACTTTCGCATGACGAAAGCCACCCTCTTCGAGATCGCCGACCGTCTGCGTCCCACACTTGAGAGGAAAGCCACAGAAATGCATCAACCCATATCTGTGGAGGAGAGAGTGGCGATTACCGTGTGGCGGTTGTCAACGCCGCTTATATATCGCAAAACGGCGAACACCTTCGGCTTGGGGATCTCCACAGTCGCTGTGATTGTCATTGAGGTGTGTCTGGCGATAGAGCAGGTCCTCCTGTCGTCCACCGTTTCCTTTGGAGACTATCGCAGAGTGAGTACTCAACATCCATCCGCCCTCTCTCCCTTCCGTCCTTCCCCAGCACCCCGACGTCTCCCGGTGACGCTATCTCAGCCCAGACCGGTCCCGCCGCTATCCCTGCACTGGCCATGAAAGGAGTAATGTTTGTTTTTTGTGTTGCCACCCATTGTAGGTCATGGATGGATTCCATCGCATGGGATTTCCCCAATGCATCGGCGCGGTTGATGGTACACACATTCCTGTGCGGCCACCAAAAGGAAGAGGGGAAGAGTTCGTAAACCGCAAGAGCTCCTTCTCCATTCTCCTGCAGGGAATGGTGGACCATGAAGGACGCTTTTTGGATATTGTCCTTGGCTTTACGGGCAGAACACATGACGCATTTGTTTTCCGTCACTCCTCCTTGTGGCACGCCATGGAGGCTGGACGATATGTTCCTGGGAACCCTACCATCACCATAAATGGCGTTTCCATTGGTCCAGTCATCCTCGGAGATGCGGCGTACCCCCTGTCAAGGTGGTTGATGAAGCCATACGGAGGGGCCATGGACCCAAGGAAGTTGACTTACAACAGGGTTTTCAACTGCTGTCGGAACGTGGTGGAGCGGGCCTTTGGAAGGCTCAAGGCACGGTGGGGCTGCCTCTCAGCTCCCCTAACCGTGTCCGAGAAGAACTACCTTCCCGTTATATCCACCTGCGTGGTCCTCCACAACATCTGCGAGTCAAAGGGCCACATCCTGCACCCCGACCTTGCTCCCCCCACCTCTGCGCCTCCCACAAACACGGGATGACTTCCAATCCCACTCCTCCGCCAGGAGGCTCCGTGAAGGGGAAACAGTTAGGAATGCCATTGCAAGCCTTATTGCCAAGGACAATGTTCAGTCCTAGATTTGTAGTTTTCTCCCTTGTTTGTAATTGCAATTAGAAGGTGTTTTGCCCCTCCCCGTTGTAAATACTTTCCCCTTTACAAATAAACTTTACACTGGTTTTGTTGCAAAAATAACAGGTTTGCTTTTATTATTTCAAAAACACAAAAACAACATGAATGGCAAACAATAGTACTGACTTCAAAGGAAAACAAGATATATGGCAACTCCCCTTTCATAGGAGAAATAGGAAACATATAACTTTAAACAGTTAGATCATGGATATTGCTAACAAGTTAACGGGGCCATATTTGTACCCATCCAAATGGGCAGGTAGGTGGGGAGATGCATTTCTCAAGGGCTGTACCTGTGGCAGGGTCTCTTGACCCTTGGGAAATGTCGTCTTGCCACCTGCTGCTGGGAGGAGGTCGATGGGCTTCCCCCCATTGCAAGGCTGTGGCCTGGTTCGGGCTCAGTTTGTTCGGAAACCACACTGCCATCATTCCTGGGGAGGATTGCAGCATTTCTTGCATTCACTGCATCCGCGATTGCGGACATAACCCTGATACATTCCCTAAGCAGGGAGAGCAGCTCCCTGCGTTCTTCTGTCACTGTGGTACTCTCATGCTGGAACTCCCTGGCACGCATGTCCCTGTTGAGCTCCTGCTGCTCCCGTATGAGATCCATGGTAGCTATGGTAGCAGCGGGAAGGTTCTCACTACGCTCTGCTGCAGTGGTCCTATGGCGCGACATGCGTAGTCTGGACCGGGGAGACAAGCCCGTGGCGGTAGTACTGCGTGTCACCTCTGCTGTACCGTTGCTTGCCTCATCTAGGGAGAGTGAAAGCAAAATGGAAGTAGCATTGTACTGGTTAATGGGATGTGATTTTTGAAACGTAACACAACATTCCTGTGAGGGCCGCACAAAACTGCATGCCGGGCAGCGGCAAAGCCAATCACATCTCTCATCATCCCATGTAACATCACCTCTCGTGTCACATCTCACTGAGGAGTGACAGCCACAGCGAATACCTAACTTTAGGAGAAATGTGTGCAGGGAGAAGGGAAGCAACAGGAACCGTGCATGCAAACAATTATATGTCTAGTTTCATGGATCCTGCTCACTCGTGAGACACCAGGCTAGACTGTTGTGCAAAAGTTCCAGCAGGAAGGTTCCTGTACCTTCCGGCCAACACCTCTAGTGCTATGGTGACAAGGTGTGGAGTAAGGGTAGTGGTTAAAAACTCACCTGTACCAGTGGTGCTCTCATTTTCCGCTCTAGATGTCCCGGGATGAACTGGCGTGTTGCTGGTGTCGTGCATGCCTGCATCGGGGGATAGGTTGCGAGGTGTGAAAGAACAAGTCTGCTGAGAATGCATTCTGCATGGCTCCCGGCGGCCCCCCTTCCGGCCTTCCCCCCCCCATTGACCTATGCACATTGATATCCAGCTGGAAGGGACCAGGCACATACTGCGCGCCGTTTGCATGCTCCCACACCGTTAGCATACCCAGAGACCCACAGGAATCCAAGAGTTCAGACAACTTGGCCGTTTTGGGGAGCAAAAGGGCTTGCTATTGAGTTACTGAGTAAGTAGTGATGCAGGAATTGAAAGGTAGGTAGCATGCACATTGCAAAAGCATTCTTTCCGCTTCATAGCAGCCATGCCCAAGGGCTATTGCGACCCAGGGAGATAAAGCGAAGCTTATACGTTTGTTGCCACACTAACAACCTGCCTTACCTGATGTCTCCGCATCAAAGGTATCCGGGGAATCCCCAAAAAGCTCCTGGCTATGGGCACGCTCTGGAGCACAAAAAGGGAAAGGAATGGTTGGAATTTCCATGCATAGATGAGTTAGTGATACAAAACCAAGATGAGGGTACCCCTCTTAACATTCATACCTTCTGATGCTGCAGCCCCCTCCACTCCGTGATCCCGTCCTCTGCAATCTGTAGGCTCGCGATGACCCTTGGTGGGTGTGCACCCGCGTCACCACCCAAAATTTGCGACAGCTCCTCGAAGTAAGGACAAGTAACCCGGGACGAGCCTGTCCTTTTATTTGCAGCGACCGCATGACGGTAGTCCAGCCGCATCCGCTTGGTTTTTGTGCGGCATTCTTCCGCTGTCCTTTTATGCCCTCTTCTTTCCATTTCCCTGGCTATTTCTTCAAATATTTCGATATTGCGGTAGCTTTCCTGAAGATCCGCCTGGTACTTCTGTTCGTCCCACACTTCAAGGAGATCCTTTACCTCGGAGTGGCGCCACGCAACCCCCCTGCCTTTTGCCCTGCTTCTCCTCGGGTCACCTCTCCCTCTCCAGGGCTGGACACCTTTCCCTGGCTTGCATCTTGGGTCGCCATAGCCACCTTCAACAAAACTCTTCCGCAAAGTTTGGCTGACCACGAGGTTGCTAGTTCCGAGTAATGGCTTCCTCCTTGTCGCCCCAGCGCAGTTTCTCCCGGCGACGCTTCGCACATGCGCAGCGGCCACCAGGACTTGGCGCCGCGGACCCCCACAGGAAGGCGGTGGAACTGCAGCCTTCCTGTGGGCATGTCGGGGCGGAAGGTAGGAGAGATTAGGAAAGTGGAGGAGCGTGAGAGTTTGTGGATTTTGGTTTTTAAGATACTTTTATTAGATAGATAGATAGAGAGAGAGAGAGAGAGAGAGAGAGAGAGAGACAGATAGATAGAAAGATAGATAGAGAGATAGATAGATAGAGAGATAGAGAGATAGAAAGAGAGAGAGAGAGAGAGAGAGAGAGACATAGCTAGATAGCTAGATAGAGAGATAGATAGGAGTGTTAGAGAGAGGGGAGAGAGAGAGAGAGAGAGAGATGGAGCGTGAGGGTGCCCTCTGGGAAGATTTCGAAACCAGGGAGATGCTGGCTATGGTCGAGTGGTGCGGAGGGGTCAATGTACTCCTCCGTAGTACAAATGCCCCAAACAGGGAGTACTACGAGACCATAGCCAGGGGGTTGTCACGGCAGGGGTTCGACCGGACGGCCGCGCAGGTCAACTCCAAATTCAAGGCCATCAAGGCGGCGTTCTACGAATGCACGGAACGCTTCAATGGCCACCCACCCCATGCAGCCAAGCCTCCCTACTTCCGCACCATGCTGCGGCTGTGGAAGTCTGCCGGGCGCCCCTCCTGGCGTGACCGCAGAAGAGGACATGAGTACCCTTGACAACCATCCCCCTCCCAATGAACAAGTGATGGTCAATCAAACGGTGGGGGGTTCCTGGTTCCCCCCATTATGTGAGCACACACTGACAGCAGCATGTGCCACTTCCCTTCCCAGGTGCCAGACGCCGTGCCACCAGGCAAAATGTTGATGTCGCCGGGACCCCAGAGAGGGAAGGCAAGTGCAACACCTCCACTTCTTATGAGATTCCCAGCCGTGTCCCTGCGTATGCAAACACGTGGGGAACTCGTGTGTTTTACGGGAGGTCTGCCCGCTGTTTTGCAAAGGTTGAGAGCTTTGCTTTTTCCTGTTTCTCCAGAGCCTGAAACAATCGTGCTGGGGGACACCTCGGGCCCTGGGGAGGAAAGTGACGTTGGAGGTGCAGGGGAAGATATAGGTAAAACATGTGCAACAGCTTTGGCGTGAAAACTTTATTCACAGCTAGGAAGTTGATCTGTTTCCGGGGCAACATCTGTTTCCTGCTTGTTTCTATTTCAGCCACAGGCGCACAAGCAGAGAGCCCCGCTGGTTCCTCCCCCGGTCACGGTGACCTGGTAATTGATGTGCCAGGGGAAAGAGGAGCAAGCAGCTGACGGTACAGTAACCACCTATGTGGGAGAAAATGTGGAGATTAGATGCACAATTGCTGACAGGGATTTTGAACAGTTTCCTTCCTTTCGCAGTTGGCGCACTGTCCGCGGTGGAGGAGCGACAGGAAGACTTTCCTAGACCATCCTCACGCACAGCTGGCAAGTATCAAAAAATTACTCCGCGGAAGGTGGCACACATGGAGGCCCACTCCAAGGAGTGCCTGGTCGCCAATGTCATCTTTTCTTTCCAGGTCCATCCCCCAGGATCTGAGGTCCATTGCAAATTCCTTGATGGCGGGGATGACCACGCTGGAAAGGAAAACTGCCAAGATGTGTAAGTTAGTAACACGGGTGGCCATGATGGAAGGTTGGCTACGGTGCTTTCACCAAGCGTGTCAGCACGGCGTCCTAATATCTACTCTCCCACCCACAGATGAGTCTGCACAGAGAAGCCTTTCAGAGGTGTCAGCTGCCCTCGATAATTCGTATGCAGAGATAAGGAGGGAGCTGCGGGACCTCAAGAGACAGATGAGGAGGGGCAACCTCCTATAATGTTTTTTGACCTTTGTTTTCTGTTTTTCTGTTATGTTGGGTGATAATTTTATCTAGTTATTTAATAAAATATATTTCTCTAAGCTTTCCTGTGACTTGTTTTCAATGGTTGCATATAACCAGTTCACCCTTGGAAGCAGTCTACAGTTTGACCTGCATCCATCCGCCATAGCAAGGCAGATGTGGAAAGCACTTGAAGATCATGTGAACAGGCCCCAAATCCCATGCTAACCTGGAATGCTAAGCACGGTGCGTTAGGATTTAAACCTGGATGGGAGACCACCACTGAAATCCATTTTGGAGAACTGGATGGAGGTTTTTCGCCACGGAGTGTTCCTTGTCTGATCCCTCTCTCAGCCTCGAAGGACGGGCCACCGGGGATCCACCTGCGAGGAAATAGTGGGTTTTGGGGAGGCTTGTGTACACAAAGCAGATGGTCATCTTCCTGTCCGGAGCACCCCACTTAGCCCCCTCCTCCCCATCCTGCCAGACCGCGTCCCTGTCGTGGCCCCCACCAACCGCCCACCAATCAGGCTCTAGTTCCGTTGGAGCAAGGGATGTCAGTCGGGTCACACTCTCTCAGCCTCAAGTGACACCAACTGCAAATCAATCACGCCGTTCAGGGAGATAACTGGTCGGGCTGAATGCATGGGGTTTGCAGGCCCCCCAGCTAGCCACCCCTCCACACTCATTTCGGTCCATTCTGCCCAATGCAGGACATGGCCCCCTGCCCCGTTTTCCCTCATGTTCTGGGCAGCATTTCCGGGGGACAGTCAGGGTAGCCCCACGACGCTTTTTCAACGTGAAGGCGAGGCTTTCCGTGGCCCCCCTTGCCCCCCGGCTCACACATTCAGCGCTTTGTGGCGGGTTGCGAAATGACGGTATTAGGGGAGACTTTCTAAAAATAACCCCCCAATATGCCGCCGCGGAAGAACCCACAGCCCCCTGAAGCTTCCAGGCCCCCACTGAAACTCCAGGTGGCTGTGGATCTTTCGCTTTCATCCGCGGTAGCAATGGGGGGGGGGTTTTCAAAGAAATAATCCCAATTTGCCAAACCTGCAATTGATATCCCCGCAGCGCTTCTTCAAAGTGAAGGCGCCATTACTCCGAGGCTTCCCGCGGGACCCCTTGGCGGCCACCATGCTGCCCTGTCCGTTCAGCGCCCTCTTGGCAGGGCGCCGAAGGGTCCCCATCTGCCGCCGCCGCGGCCCCCCTTGCCCCCCGGCTCACACATGCAGCGGTTTGTGGTGGGTTGCGAAATGGCGGTGTCACTAGAGGCGACTTCCCAAGAAATTCCCCCCACCCACCCCCACCCCCACCCCGGATAGGCCACTCCAGATGAAGGCAATAAATCCACAGTCCCCCTGAAGCTCCAATATCCCCACGGAAACATCAAAAGGCGATTTTAAGATGGACTGTAAATAAATAATTCCAATTTAGCATACCTGCAATGCTTTTTTCTTTTTCCTGCTGTGGGCTCTCGCTAGCGAGGATAAAAAAATGGCACCGTTCGGCTCTTTGTGGGGCGGGCCAACCGCCGAAGCTGTCCACGCCCATGGCCCGCCCCCCCGTTCATCTCAGGGGCGAATCAGCGCGTATCTGCGCTTCCACACAAGTGAGCAAGAACGTGATTGCGCGGATCAGGGGGAAAAGAAACACTTTTTTTCCGGTTTTTAAAAAGCACGTGCAAGCACAGTTGGAGACGTTTCTGAACGGATTGACGTGTGGAACTTGGAAGTTAAAGACGACTCAGTGCACTTTAAGGTATGGAAGACCTCCGTCAGATATCGCGCTACACTGCGCTAAAACGTTTTATTACCCCTGTGTGGAAAGGGCCTATGTTACAGTGCCTCCATCACCATCATAAGTGGTTTTCAACTCTCGAAAAGGCTGGGGCCCCATTTGCAGTGGTGGTATCCCGGGAGGTGCAGGTGCCACAGCCACTGGAGCAGCTGCTTCTGCAGGAACATGGGGTGGTGTGCGCCCAACGTAAGGCACCAAGAGTCTCCAGTCATGCAGCTGAGCTCTCAGTTTAGAAATTTCTTCTTGCTGCTTTCCCACTTCTTCTTCTGTGGCTAAAAGTTGTTCCATCAAGCTTGCCTAGACAATTGATGTGTCCCATCTTGAAGCCCAGTGACACTGGCACTGAGCAGTTTCTGGTCTTTCTCCCCAGGCCCAGGTTTGGCCTCTGGTCAGGGTGGATGGAAGTATTGTAGGCTGTGTCTTGAGTCTCGCCTCAGGAGGCTGGCTGGGGACCTTCTTTTCTCCTTTGGCTATTCCCTTGCCTGGAGCTTCGACGACTCTGTCGGATGCTCCTCTTTCTTCAGGCTCTTCTTCAGTTTTTTGATACATATTGTTAATATTTTTTACAGGAGTTCACTCACTCTGTCAGGAACTGAATTCACACACATAAATATAACCATGCATAAACACTATTTATTAGGAGCATGATACATAGTACAGGACTTCAGTGAGTGAACTGGAGGCAATTAGCAAGATTCAAAACATAAAAGGCAAAGAGTTTCCCATCCTGCCCGCAAGAGACCTTGGAGTTCTGGTTTAGCCTGTTAGTGCTTATCACTACATTCCTAGCTTTGTTTAGATAACGGTCTCTGGTCTCATACTTTGTTACAAGCAAGCTGCTACTTAACTCCTACTACATGTCCCATAACTAAAATATGGAGGGCTACCTGACAATCAGGGCTCAGTTCTGTCCCCCATGCTGTTTAACATCAACATGAAACCATTGGGATAAGTTGGAGTTTTGGAGTTTGGTGCCATCAATATGTGGATGATACCCAACTTTATTAGTCCTTCCCACCACAAGCCAAGAAAGCTGTTTTGGTCCTAAACCAGTACCTGTCATCAGTAATAGACTGGATAAAGGTGAACAAATTGAAACTTAATCCAGACAAGTCAGAGGTGCTCCTAGTCAGCTGAAAAGCAGATCAGGGAATAGGGATTCAGCCTGTGTTAGATGGGGTTATATTCCCTCTGATGATGCAGGTTCATAGCCTGGGGGTGCTCCTGGATTCAACTCTTAACTTGGAAGCCCAGGTCTCAGCAGTAGTCAGGAATGCATTTGCACAATTAGGGCTTGTACATCAGCTGTACCCATTCCTTGAGAAGTCAGACCTGGCCATTGTGACACATGCCTTGGTTATATCCTGGTTGGATTAATGTAACAAGCTCTGTGTGGAGCTGCCTTTGAAGAGAGTTTGGAAACTTCAACAGGTCCAAAGAGCTGCAGTCAGATTGTTAACTGGGTCTGCATACAGGGAGCAAACAACTCCCCTGTTGCAAAAGCTCCACTGGCTGCCAGTTTCCAAGAACAATTAAAAGTGCTGGTGATGACCTTCAAAGCCCTACATGGTTCACATCCAGGTTATTTGAAGGACTGTATTCTTTCTTGCAAGCCAGACCAGGCTTTGTTATCTGCTGAGCAGGTTCTTCTCTCTGTTCCACCACCCTCACATGTGTCTGATGGGAAGAGAGGAGAGGGCCTTCTCAGTGGCTGCCCCCAGACTCTGCAATTCTCTTCCCAGAGAAGTCAGACTGGTACCTCCTTACTATCTTTCTATAATCAAGTAAAGACTTCTGGGTTCTGTGTCGCATGGTGCACATGAGAGGCAGCACGGAGTGAAGCTCCGCTAACCCATGCTGTCTCCCATTGGTTTCCAGCCACCACTCTTCCATCTGAGAAGTGGAGAGACACCGCTCCGGTAAAGGGGGTCTGGATCTGCTTGAAGGGGGTTCCCAATCTGGCGTCGAGCCCCTGTAAATTGAAACAGGGGCGGGAGACGCCTGGAGGACCGAAGAGCTAGACGGATCCAACAGGTACGCTGCAGATGCAGCACAAGTGCCGCCGCCGATTTTTTAAAGGAGAAGTTACTCTAATATGTAACAGTAAGCAAGCTGTTTCTGGATTTCTTTTCTATTTTAACTACAACAACTGCTGGTCTTGCAACGGTGGGCAGATGCAAAATGTGATGGGACCTTGCTGCCAGTGAGCGTAAGTGTGGATTAATTTTAACTTTACTTTTACATTTCCTTTTGTGGGACGGAGACAGTTTGCCTTAAAATGAGAATGCTTTACTGAACCCTCGATCGATTACCTGAGTCAGTTTGCCTGAATATCGAATATAAGACTGATTGAGATCTTTGGACGCTTTCTAATTTGGAATTTTGTTCGGACACAGTTTTTGATTGTTAACTTGGACCTGTCAACTTGGACCTGGATCAGCTGGATTTATAAATTGGACTGGATTTGATTACTGGATTTATAAATTGGACTGGACTTGATTATTGGAGTGGAGTTATAAAATGTTTTCTTTTTAATTTTTTTTCTTTTTTTGTATTCTGGAAGAGAAGAGACAATGTATTGAGGACTGGGAACAGTGATTCTGAATAGTTAGCAGTAGTTTTTTTTTCTTTTCTCAGTTTCTTATTGGAATATAAAATATAAAATACTAAGAAGTGAGACTTTTGGAACTGTTTTTTTCCATCTTGGATTGCAAGCGGAGTATTGTTGTGATATGTTTTTTTTTCTTCCTTTCACTGACCTTCTGAGGCTTTTGCTGTGAGAATCAACTGGGAGAACTTTGTTATGGTTGTGTTGTGAGGACATAGGACTCCAAGTATTTTTACACCCACACAGCGGAGTGGCTTGGCTTTTAGCTAACATCAACAACAGGAGGATGAAGTTCAGATTACTCTACAGGAGGTGAGATACTGGGAGAGATCTTTGCTCTTAAGAGGTGTTCCAGAGTCTTCTATGGAAAATTTATTTGAATCAATAGTCCCAGTTTTGGCAGATTTCATCGATATTGACGAGGAGAAGATGGAGAGTTCCATTGATAGAATCTTCAGGGTATCCTTTCGAGTGGCGAGAGAGAGGAAATTACCCAGAGATATTATCATTATTTTCACAAGGAAAATTATAAGGGACAGGGTACTCCAACAAAGCTATGATGGACCTCTGAAAATCGAAAATAAAGATGTAAAAT
This sequence comes from Iguana delicatissima, assembly GCA_948472985.1. Classification (NCBI taxonomy): domain Eukaryota; kingdom Metazoa; phylum Chordata; class Lepidosauria; order Squamata; family Iguanidae; genus Iguana; species Iguana delicatissima. The sequence goes on from CAOKZL010000004.1 coordinate 349,189, forward strand.
TTTTTAAAGACATTCCTTATCAGATTTTAAAGAAGAAACAAGAATACAAACCTTTGGCAAACCTTCTGGTAAAGCTTCAAATTAGTTATCAATGGGAGAAAATTGAAGGCTTGTCATTTACATATAAACAACGGAGATATCGGATTAATTCATTGCACAAAGCAAAAGAGATGATGGAGAGACTGAAGACTGAACTTCAAAAAACACTTCGGAGATGGGAAAAGATCAGGAACAGGAGCTGGGTGCTCTGGAAGAAGGAAGTCTTCAACTTCAACAAGAAGAAGAAAGTGTTGGAGCAGGACAGATAGCGTTTGAAGAGGGAGGAGCATTGGGTGGAACCCTGGAACAGGAAGAAGGGGAATTAGATGGAGCTCTACAGGAGGACTAAGTTAAGCTTTATGCTATAAAATATAATAAAACTGACAGAAAATGGATCTGAAGATATACTCTTGGAATATTAAGGGGTTTAACTCCGAATATAAAAGAAGACAAATTTTTCATCACTTAGAGAAACAAAATTTGAATATAATAAGTCTTCAAGAGGTTAGAATTAGAACTCAAGGTCTTAAATATGTTAGAAATCTAAAATTGGGAAGCTGTTTTGCAACTGTGACAGATAAAAAGAAGAAGGGTGTGTTACTATATGTGAACTCAAGATATACAGCGCATCAAATTTTTCAAGATAATAATGGTCGATATATAGGAGTGGAAGTTACTTTGAAACAAGACACATTTTTAATAGTGGGAATATATGCACCGAATGGGGCCAAAGGGGATTTCCCCCCCAAAATACAGCAACAGATATTGGAATATTTAAACGAATCAGGAAATATTAATATTATTCTTTTGGGGGATTTTAATGGAGTCATCAATCCTCAAGTTGATAGATCTACTCAGAAATTGATTCCCCGAAATAATGGCAAACTTCCAAAGAGTTACTTTAATCTGATGGACAATTTAAATCTATATGACACTTGGAGATATAAAAACGGGCAAGTGGAAGGTTACACATTTTATTCTGATTGACACCATTCCATGTCAAGGATAGATATGATATTGTTATCTAAACAACTACTGATGAAGACTATACAAATGGACATTCTTCCGAACTTGTGTTCAGACCACAATCTGATACAAATTAAAATTCAGGTGAAGGACAGAGAAAGAACATGGAGAATGAACGATGAAATCTGAAATAAGGAGAAGTATATTGAGAATGCAAGAAGAGAGATAACTAATTATTTTGCTGAAAATATGACATCGGAGCTGTCAGTGAAAATTATCTGGGATGCAAGTAAAGCTGTCATGAGAGGAAATTTTATCAGATGGTCTGCTGAGATTAGGAAAGAAAGGAAAAAAAAGAGGACTTAATCTTGGAGAAGATGAAAGAGATCGAGAGAAAAATGAGACAGGATCCGGCTAATCAACAGATTAGATTACAGATGAAATTACATCAAGCTGAATTAAGCCAATTAAATGCAGATGAAATAGTGCAACAGATGCGGAGAACAAATCACAAATTTTTTGAACAAGCAAATAAACCTTCAAAGTTCTTAGTCTCTCTGCTGCGTAAAAGGAGGGCAAAAAACATTATACTGGAGATTATGGTTGGAAAATTACAAAACAGGAAGATATAAAACAAGCCTTTTATAAATACTATCTTAAGTTGATGGGTAAGGTCCCAAAGCTGAAACATCAACAAGGAATTGAAGAATATTTGGAGAAAATGAATAAAATGAGGTTTAATGAAGAGCAAAGACTGATTTTGAATAACCTATTTCAATGATGGAAGTGGTCAAGGCTTTTCAGAATTTGAAGATTGACAAGGCTCCAGGACCAGATGGGTACACTGCTAGATACTACGAGACTTTAGAACATGAGATTTCAATACCTTTGCAAAGTACAATAAATGAAATAGTACAGGAAGGAATACCAGATACATGGAAAGAAGCGAATGTGGTACTGATTCCAAAAGAAGGCTGAGATTTGACTGATGTGAAAAATTATAGGCCAATATCACTTTTAAATGTAGAATATAAGATCTTTGCTTCAATCCTCGCTGCTAGACTGAAAAAAGTACTGCCTGAGGTTATCAGATCAGAATGGTTTTCTACCAAGAAGATCATTGAGAAATAACGTTTGGATGGTCTTGAATTTAATAAAGTATTATGAGAGGCATAACAAACGGAAAATGGCTATGATATTCCTTGATGCAGAGAAAACATTTGACATGATTAACTGGCCATTTATGATAATGACTTGTAAGCAGATATTGGCCGGTGAGAAATTTGTTCCATGGGTAGAAGCAATTTATAAACAACAACAAGCTAGATTGGTGGTAAATGCGAAAGAACACAATTGATAGAACTGAAGAGAGGGACTAGACAAGGGTGTCCATTGTCACCTTTGTTGTTTATAATGACAATGGAAATATTAAACAATGCTATAAGACAATGACATTAAAGGAGTTCAAATTAAGAAATATCAATATAGGTTAAAAGCTTTTGCAAATGATTTGGTGATTTTCCTGGAGGACCCATGTAGAGGCATTAATAAGTTGGTTAAAACAATTCAAGACTATGGAGAGCTTTCTGGATTTAAGATAAATGTGGAAAAAACAACTTTTTTAACTAAAAATCTGACAGAGAGAAAAGAGACAGAAATAATACAAAAAACGGGATTCAAGAGAGGACAAAAAGTAAAATATTTGGGTATTTGGATAGCCAAAAGAAACAATGAGTTATATTCCAACAATTATGAAAAAAAAATGGAAAGAAATAATTAAAGATTTGGAAAGCTGGTCCAAGTTACACTTGTCAATGTTGGGGAGGATCGCAGTAATAAAGATGAATGGTTTACCAAAGATGAACTTTTTGTTCTAAAATCTTCCAGTAATATTGAATAAGAAGCTTTTTGTACAATGGAAGAGAGAACTAACCAAGTTTATATGGCAAGGGAAAAAACCTAGGATTAAATGGAATATTTTGACAGATCAGAAAAACCAAGGCAACTTGGGGCTACTGGATTTACAGGTATATTATAAGGGCACGTCCTTTATATGGCTAAAAGACTGGATTGACCTTCAAGACGCCAGAATGTTGACATTGGAGGGAGCAGATCTGAGGATGGGATGGCATGCCTATGTGTTTTATGATAAAGCAAAAATAGATAAAGATTTTACAGATCATTATATCAGAAAATCCCTTTTGAAAGTTTGGGACAAATACAAGTCTAGAAACATTAGGCAGCTGCCCTCCTGGGTCTCCCCGCAAGAAGCTTTCTTTGGTAGATGGACTGCATTTGAAAAGTGGCTTCGATATGATGATATAATAGAGAGGTCAGAATCGAATGGCCTTCAGCTTAAATCAAGAGACAAGCTAGAGCAAGAAGGAACAGTTCTAAATTGGTTTCCTTACAGGCAGTTAACCGAAAGGTTTCAGATGGATTTAAAGATATATGGAATTGAAATAAACGAAAAGACTATTATTTGACAATCCTCCTCATCTATTAGCTCAAATTACCCAGGAAATATTGCATCAGGAGATGTATGAAGAAACAGTCAAAGCAGTCATGATTTCCTGGGCACAGAATATTGGTCATACAATTCAACTGGACTCTTGAGAACAGAGTTGGAAAAAGACGAATAAATTTACAGTTGCCCAGAATTTAAAAGAGAATTATTATAAGATGTTTTACAGATGGTATTTGACACCAGATAAACTACAAAAGATTTATAATTCAGGTATCGGGCTATGTTGGAAATGTTCAAAAGAGATAGGCACGATATATCATATGTGGTGTACTTGTTCAAAAGTTAAGAAATATTAGTGTGAGATACATAGCAGGATATGTGAAATATTGAAGTTACAGATTCCTATGATTCCTGAAATGTATTTGTTGAATATGATAGATTTAGTAGAAGGCATGAGTATAAAGAAACATTGGAGAATACTATTGTATATGATAATGACAGCACGTATTGAATATGCAAAGGTATGGGAAACACAGAAAATACCTACAATTGAGCAATGGTGGGGGACTTTCATTGAAAACAAAAATGCTGATATAGTTTCTCAAAGACTGAAAGGGATATCAGATGATGAAATTCAGAAAGAATGGCAAACTGTGAGTGATGGCTGGGTGATGTTTGATAGAAGTCTATAATTCATGGTATTTTGTGGAAAAATTAACTGCGATGATTATGGTTGATATCATGAAGCGGGAATATGGAAAATGCAATGAACCTACATGGTAAATGGTGGGAAAATGCAGTACAATGTTATAACTATGTTAAGAGACATTGAAAATGAAATCTAGATCAGTCTGGAAGAATCAAGAAATATTTCATGTGAAATAGCAATAACAATTGTTTGTTTTTATTTGTGAAATTTTAATAAAATGATTTTTTTTTAAAAAAAGACTTCTTTTTTATTCAGACAGGCATTCAGTGTGTGATTATATGTGGCTTGTGTGGTAGAATGTGCTGGATATTGTTAATTATGTATTTTAACATTGTTTTAATTGTTTTTGATTGTCTAATTCTGTTTTAACTTTTGTATTTTGTGGGTTTTAACTGTGCCTTTTTAATTGTTATAAGCTGCTTTGAGTCCTAACCTGGGGAAGAAGTGGATATAAATAAAGAATTACAATTACAATAACAACAATAATATAGATATTTTTAACAGCTCATGCAGAAAAATGCATTCTGATTCTGAATAGCTGAATATTTTTATTTTCAAAAATAAAAAAGGAATAATATAAAAAATCACTGCCATACAACTTGTCTGTTCATACTGAATTTATGGTAAACAACCTGACACAAAATCAAGAAAATTCTATTGGAATTTCCCCTGCTTTACTACATCTGCATGATAATGTCTAATATTGCAATTGATGGTCTAATTATTTATTCTCCACAACTCATATTTTGATAAATTGAATTTTCATTTTGTTAAAAGTAATTTAGTTCAGTGGTTATTTTAATGACTTGATCATTTTTGGAACATAAAGCCCTATTCATTCAACCCAGTTTTTGTGCCATAATAAAGTATATGTTGGTATGGTGCTGTTTTTAAAGTTTCTGTGATATGACAGTTGTCTTTTAATTGCTTTTTGAAATTTTTGTATTCATAATTTTATTCAGGCTTTTGTCTAGTTTTAATCTGAATTGCTTTTAAAATATGTTGTTATATCTGTAGAACACATTCTTGTATAATTTTATTCTGTATTTCTTTTAAATGTGTTAGTTGCTTTGAGTCTCATTATTGAAAGAAAGGTGGGATATTAATAAATAAATAAATAAAACCATTAATAATAACATGTCAGAAGTAGCATACTGTTGACCACGGCTGCTAATTGGAGCTGACATCAGTAGCAACTGTATATATTATATATTGTTTGTAAAACCAGAATGTTCCTAAATTGGGGGCATTTTCCATAGCTTGGCATTTAATGCTGGACGTTTGATTACAGAAACATCACATTGTTCCCTCTGTGGCATTTCATTTGGATTAATCGTTGCCTTCTAATCAGACATATCTGGTGTGATTACACTGGAAGGCTCACAATGCAAACTGCTAGAATGTGAATTGTTGCAGACTCTACATGTTTATTTCATGAAGGTTAGCAGAGCTCTAAATTAAGTCTCAGGGACACTGAAGAATGTTTAGCAAAGGAGATAAATTGACAAGATTTTAATTAGAATTGCTTTACAAAGCCTATCAAAAACAAAACGGTTGTCTACCTTGCAAGCAGTGTAATTACTCTATAAAAGGAGTAAGCAGATGTATTTAGGTTTGGGCTGCTGAATATATAAGAAACTGATGGCTCTGATTCTTTGCATACTTATCTGGGTGCAACTGCCAACAAACATGGTGAGACATACTTCTTAGCAAGCATGCTTAGGACTTGACTGTAAAGGGAAAAAAAGGATGCTCACTTCTGGGCTTATCACAATTCATAAGCTTTAAAAGTCCTGCAGACAGTCACCATTGTTTGTAAATTTCAGCACCATGGTCAGGACAATTTGGCAATAGTCTAGCCTAGCAGAGAAATGGGGAATGTGCCAGGAGTGAGTTTTAAGTGTGCCTGCCCAGTCTTGCTTTCATATGTCTCATATCCCTCCTTTCTTTCTCAGGTCATGAGAAACAGTAGTTTGTCATTACAGTCAGTTTGAAAGTTAGGAGTTATGTGCATTGCATAAATCACAATCACGTAGAATAAATAATTTTTAAAAATCCATGTGGTTTACCAATTTGGAAGCAAGAGCTAACAATGAGAATCACAAAATTAAGAAGAATGAGAAAGAATCATGAAGTGAAAGGAAACACATAAATATACTGTTCATCAGTCAGGCTTGGGTTATGCTGCATCTAACTATGGGCTAACCTGAGATCCTAAATGAACCCTGGAAAAATGCTATTTCTAACATTTTAAAGAGTTTTTCCAGTTTTTAGAAATGTAGGGGGGATAAAAAAAACACAATAATCTCCAGTGAAGTCAAGAAAGATTATTCCAACCTCCAGGCTTGTAAGTTAACCATGAGAGGATGAAGTTTGTAAGTACTATGGAAATAAGCTATTTGAGCATAGTGGGAATTTCCACAAAACATGTATAGAAATGGTTGCATATCACAGAATATTGCTCATTGTGTCCAAATGTCTTCCACCCAATTTGTGGGAAGGAAATTTTCCAATATTTGATCAGAGGTAGAGCTCACCATCACCAGTGACAGTGGCTGGACTTCTTCTCTCCTTTTCCCCCACCTCAAGATTTAACTTTTGGATGCCTCCCCTTTTTATTATATTGCACAGTACCATGAACCTAGTGTTATTCTGGGTCACTGAGGTGAGAAATACTGGCCACCACAGTGAGAATATTTGAAGCAATGTGGTCTTTCTTTTCTATGAGGAAAGGTTCTTTGAACTCTGTGATTTACACCGTGAGACTGTCCCTATTTATGAGTAGAAATGTACAATATTGTGATCAAATGTTGTTGAAATTTCAAACACAATTAGATCTAATCCTTTATTTAAAAAAACTTGTCATGAAAATAATTAAATTGCCCTAAAGATGACTATTTAAATGTCTGAAAAAGAAGAAAAATATGTATTGGGGTACTAGATTGGGAAGCTATAAAATTCAGTATGTATCAATCTGTGGTAAATAAAAGCACAACTGTCATTTCTCTTCTCTTCAGCTATGAAAATCCCCTTTTTGAAGGTAGCTGGTCAAATCCAGATTTCAGCTGTGGGAAAACTCAGTAATGATATGTATCATAAGCTTTAGCTGAGGTTTAGACTAGAGGCAAAGCTGCAGGCAACAAAAAGATTCAAGTGGCCTAAAATGATTTCAGCACAGAGCTTTATATTTACTGTGGCAGTCGTCTTATGTTTTTCTGTGTCCCCAGAGAACAGTCATTGCTTAATGTTTTCCCTATAGAATTATCTATGCTACTAGGTTTTTAAAAATAGAGCCTGTGACCCACTTGTAGTTGAGCAGGGAAGCACATTGAAAGCAACAGTTCTGTTGATGGAGGATAAAACTTCTCCTCTATACTGTACTCTGGACCAAGCTCTTCTTAATAAGTTTGCTGTGGTAGAAGCCAGAAAGGAAGAAATGCTGAGAACAATAGTGGTAGGAGAGAGACAGAGGAAGAGACAGAAAGAGAGAAACAAAGAGAGAGACAGAAACCCACAGTTAGAAGGTCTAACAAAGCATTCCATTTTATAATCTTGTATAGTTGAGGAGGCTTGCTCCAGTCACACCCTTTCCTAGCCTTTCTTCCTCATATGAAAGAAGAAAGCTGACGGTGGAGATATAATGTGGCTTACAGATATGCAGTTATATCTCTGCTACAGACCTTCCTTGTCAACACCGGATGGTTGGGAATGGAGGGGCAGGTTTGGATGCATATCTCTGGTTCCTTTTACAACGTTTTGAAACAGAACATCAGAACAGAAATAGAGGGTGATGGGCCATGGCTGGAGTGCAGCTGGTCAAAATGCCCTGTTTATTTTATGAATGAGACCTGCTAGGGTTGGATATAAAGGATAAAGTGGTACCCAAGATATATTGAGCCCACAATATGTAATACTTTATTGTAAATAAGGTTGAGATGTTTGTCCCGTACTGCTCCTTTAATGTTCCCCTGGTTCATTCTACCTCATGTTCTTCTTGATCTTTTTAAATGGACTTAATTAACTTGTGGATTGGATTTCTTGAATCCATGAGAAAGCATAATTACATAACAGTAACTGATTGTAAAGTTATTTACAATTATAAACTCTTGCTCCTAACAACTCACAGTAGTTTCAGTTGGCAAAAAGGGGTTCAGAGCTCCCTGTAATCCTCATCATCATATTCCTTTAACAATATGACCTGCAGTGATTTCTGTTTTAACATACATTTAACTCCACATTTGCGGGTTTCACTTTTGCAGATATGATTATTCATGGATTATTTGCTGTCACCCCTGCTGCCTCCCTATCCCATTTTAAATAGGGACTGCAAGCCTCGTGAGACTGAGAAACTACAAACAAGGCTTGTAAGTTGTTACCCTGTTTACTAGGGGTCCCTGGAGGGACACCAAAATGTGCTCAACTATAGGTGGGTAAAATTAGCTCAGAGCACTGCTTAGGGTTATGAGAGGTAGGGTAACTTAGCAGGATCTTGTAACCCAGTGTTTACAGGGTCAGGCCAAGTCAAGGAGCAGACTGGTTTGAAAATAATGAATGATCTTTATTAAGTACAGGCACACAATGTAAGCAACACACGCACACAGATAACTAAGGAAAATAAAAGTGTGAGTAAGATAACGGGATTTTCAGAGGGATAGCTGGTTTGGGTGATATGACACCTGTTCCTGAAGTCTGGAAGAAGATAGAGAGCGATGGTGGGGTTTGATGTGGCTCAGCACATGGAGCTGAGGGGAAGCTCGCCAAGCAAAGCGGCAGCAAGGTGGTTGAAACTCGGGAGCAATCCAAGGAAGGTCTTGGAATCAAGGGTTTTTATAGGGAGAAGTGTGACTGCAGGCTATGCCTTACTCAGGGACAACAATGAGTTTTGGGTGCGAGACAATGTCTCCGAAAGGTCACAATTTAGCATGATTGAGTTAAGTCCGAATTGACAAAGAGGTAGACTGTATGCAAATGCTCAGTGCTTGGCAGTTAAGCTTCTAGCTTGCCAAGTTACCTGCTTGGGGCAGGGAGTCCTTTGTAAACAGCGTGCATACATAATGAGGGTGTTTGCAGAGAGGTCTCCTAAAGCTGTGATCTGGCTATTTCTGGCCTGCCTGTGTTGTCTTGGGATATTGCAGCGTTTGATGGCCAAGCCTAGTTCTGTGCTTGTCTGGGGGCCTCTCAAACACGTGGAGAGGGATGGTGGAAGAAAGCCAAATGATTGATATCAAAGTGATATCAGGTGCGATCGCCAGGTAGGCCTAAGCTGCAGTAACAAAGTCCCTATTAAAAATGGTGTGGGGCAGCAGGGGAGGTAGCAGTAAGCCTCACCAACCAACCACTTCACCCTTGTGAAGGAACCTTGATGCCCCAGAGTAATCCATGGTGGGTTGAATATGATCAAACTTTTCTTGTGTGTTAAATATGGTTTGGGAGGGTTATTCATGGGTTTATTTTTCACTTTCACGGGGGTCCTGTGTCCCTAATCCTAGTAAATGTGGAGGGATTACTGTACAACTATTATCTAGCCAGTGCTTTCCAACTAGTGATATTTCATTGCAGTTTTACTGTATGTTAACACTCAGTTTCTCCAGATGGTGTGGCTAGTAACACATCATTAGACAAGTAGAAATGATAATCAGATATGAGGTTAAAAGAGAACATAGATCTGCAAAAAAAGTGCAAACGCTAATATGTATACATGCATATGAGTGTGTAAAATAACAGCTATAAATAGAAACACAGCATATCTCACCACAGGAGGGCTGTGCTGCCAAGTGGGAAAGACTAGGGTCTGTCCAATTTGTCCAGTGGCCATTCTTGCATATGAATATTCTTTCCTCATTGCACCCATGTCATGGATGAATCATATCAAACTGTATGCTTTTTTTCGCCTTTGCTTTAGGAATATAGATTGATTGATTTAGAGGATTTATAGTATATTTTACCTTTTGGCTGATGGATTGAGAAAATTTATATTCTTCCTTTTGAGTGGATGATCTTTGAGGTATGCACAACACAAAGGCCATTTCCACACTACACTGTTATGGTGCTATTTTTCCATTTTCAACATTCTATGGAATTTTAGACTTTGTAGTTTACTGAGGCCAAAGAACTCTCTGGCTGAGAATTCTAAATGCCCCTTCCTAAACATCAAATCCCAGAATTCCACAGGATGTTGAAAGTGGAATAATAGTACTATAACAATGTAGTGCAGAAATGGTCAAAGACCGCAAAAAGAGAACATCCTTCTGCCCCCCTCCCCCAAATACAGGCAATTTTGTTGTCTGTAATCCTCTGCTCGCTGGATGGATTCAGAGTATTTCTTCTCCAGTTCTATAGTCCTAGGACAAGTAACCTTTTCAGCTGAAAGTCTGACTGGCAGAGAAGGAAGGAAAGTTCCCTGCTGCTGTTCCTTCTCTGACCAACAGAAGGGCCACGCTGGGCTTTGCCTTTCAATAGTATTCTTCCAGGACAACCGTATTTCATCTTTTGCTCAGATGCATCAGATATATTACATTTCTTTCAACAAATGTTTTATTAGAACTGCACCTCTTATACTTATTTCACTGCAAGTTCCCTATACCATACTCCCTTGAAAACAGCAAAGGCCTTGCTTGCTGCAGGAAACATAGAATTCAAATCACTAAAGAAACCATTTATAAGCCTTTCAAAAAAAAAAAACCACATTCGACCTTTGCAACCTCATTGAGGAGTTGCACTTTCACTTTAATGACTGGTTACTTTGTTGTTTAGTCTCTTAATCACCTTTTTGTCCCCAGGATCTCTTTGTGGTGATAGTGAGAAGACTGAACTCTCCCTATTAAATGTTATCATACATTATATTCAGTCTACTCACTAGCGAGAGCAATATATTCTCAATTATGTAGACCTAAAGAAAATACTCATCCTATGAGGGCAGTTATTCTCGGGAAAATGGGTACTGCTATCCTTAGATCTTTTTTAATGTCACTATTTTTATTCACAGCTACTTGTTCAAGCTTTGGAGTCTCCCCACTGTCTCTCTCCCGCCCCCCCACCCCATATATAGCATATGAAACTTGCCCTGCAAGGGCTGCACTGGTTACTAGTTTGTTTCTCGACACAGTTCACAATGTTGGTAGTGATGTTCAAAGTCCTAATTGAAAGCCTTGGCTACACTTGAAGATCCAATTAAGAAGTCCTTTTCTATGTTCCAGCAATTTGGGAATATAATTGAAGTGGACAGTAGAAAGGACCTTAACAATGACTCCATCTAAAATATTAAGCATTTACTAGAGGAGACTGGGTTGAAAGATATCCAGTGACCGATAATCTTATATTCCCTTGACTATAGACTATACTGCTTTTTAAAAGAACACTTTCCTTTCCTGCCCAAGAAGACAGGAGCAAGTATATTGTATTCACTGAGCAGTGGAACTACAAACTACACAGTTAGAGCACACTCATTCCATTTTAATTGCCATGGTAGCAGCTCTGGAATCCTGGTATTTGCAGTGTGTGTGTGTGTGTGTGCGTGTGTGCGCACATGCCTTCTGGTTACTTCTCAGCCTATGGTGACTCCATGAATTTTATAGCGTTTTCTTAGGCAAGAAGAACACTCAGAGGTGGTTTTGCCAGTTCTTTCCCCTGAAATATAGCCTACAACATCTACTATTCATTGGTGGTCTCCCATCCAAGTATTAAACCAGAACTGAACCTGAATAGCTTCCAAGATCAGATGGGAATCTGGTACCTTTAGGGTGTTTATGTCCTATTAGGCAGGGGTATATAGAATTCTTCGCCAGGGATTCCTAGCACCTAACAAAACAACAAACTCAAGCATTCTATAGACTGTTCACAGGGCTATTAAAGAAGAATTATGTTGCTATACTTGTGTAGTGCAAGAGGGCCCTAACAGGAACAGCAGTAGTATTACACTGATCATATCTAAATCATATATCACTAAAAACATTCAGGATTAGCCAGTGGCATAGCTAGATCTTTTGCCACCTGGGATGGACTGCCCCTTGCCCCCTCCTCAGCTACACCAACAGAATTTCTTTCTCAGAGGCTTTGTCAACTGAGGCATTCCTCTATTTACCAAGGTCCCATATGATTCTTCTGTAAATTGCCAGTTGGACCCGGCATAGTAGCAAGGGAATCAAACCAGCGTGACTCCTCCTTGGTAATACTAGCAAGGCATGATGGGATTTTCAGTCTGGCCATTTGTGAAGACCCATAAGATTCCTAACCTGATTAAGACCCTTCAACACTTGTGACGCACAGAGCCTCTGTGTATTTGTGTGTTTTAAACAAAATGTGATGATGGCTCTTGTATAGAGTAAGCTAAAAAACATGCCGTACATGCTCAGGAGTTACACACATGCATCCCAGAGGCTGCATTTTGGTGGGTGGGTTTCAGAACCGGTTGCATGAGGGTTCCGCACAGACTCCTCTCTCCTGTCCTTTAAAAATCCCCCTTTTCATGCCACATCCTTCAGTGCTGGCTGATGAGGAGGAGTAAGCTGGTGAGCAGGCAGGCTTGAGGAGGGGTGAGAGGGTGCTCAGTCCACTCTTCAGCCGAGGAAGGAGCAGAACTTGACAACCAGCTGGGGAGGACAGCAGCTTATTTTTTGCCCAGCTGCTGCCAGTTGCAGGTTGGATGTGATGCCTCATTCAGCAGTCACTCCCTTGCCATCCCAGTGGCTGGGGCTCCTCTATAGTGGCACCCCCCAAAAAGTGCTGCTTGGAGAGGATTGCCCCTCTGCCTCCACCAGCTACGCCACTGGATTAGCTGCAGCAGTATACTAATGGTAAGGAGGAAAGAAACAGTTCAGCAATAGAATATCTATGCGTAATGTTAAAAACTTTTGGTTAAATCTTTGAACCACTCCTAAGAAAATCTCAAGTGGCAGGTCAGAAAAATGTAGGTGAACAATATGACATATATCCTTCTTTATTTATACCCCAAGACATGCAGAATGAGAAAGAGGCAAAATATTAAATGCTTATTTTGAAAACATCGACATCCTGTGATTTCCCAGATCATTGTTTTTTATCCAATAGCTCTCAAATATATTTAGGTTTTTTTACCCAGCTTCCTTATTTAATGTCTAAGACCCTGGACATTTCTGCACAACACTGTTATAGTGCTATTATTCCACTTTCAACATCCTATGGAATCCTGGGGTTTTCAGTTTAGGGAGGGGCATTTAGAATTCTCAGCTAGAGAACTCTTTGGCCTCAATAAACTACAAACTCCAGAATTCCACAGGATGTTGCAAGTGGAATAATAGCACTATAATAGTGTAGAGTGGAAATGGCCCCTGTTGCTTTCTATGCTAAGGCATCGTTAATAGGTAAGATGAAGAGGGAATCTTGTGACTCAGAAGCTGTAAGAGGACTTCAGAGCCATGTTTTCAGCCATTGGTCCCCCCCCCATTGAGCAAAAATGCCTTAAAATGATAATTTTATTTCTGAGAAACCTCCTGGAGGGACGTCCCTTTGCCTTTTTTTTTTCCTTTCCAAATCCCTCAAAGAAGTTTTACAAAATCTGATATAGACTTCTAGCCACTTGAAACTTGATCCCCAACCTTTCAGAATTATCTCAAACATGATGGAAGAAGTTTGGAAACTCTTGTTTCTAGTCTTTAAGGCCACTTATTGATGTTTACTGCAGCATGAATATAGTGCGTATTAGGACATTTGTCATACGACTGTTGTACATTTGTCACTGATGAAGGTGTGGAGAGTGACAAAATGTGCCTAGAGAAATGCTGAAATGTGAATGTTATTAAATGTGGGGAGGAACTGTCACATTTTCCAGCTCTGGAGAGTTCTTTATGGCTTCTTGCAGCTATCTGGAAAGATGGCATTTGTCTATTTTTAAGATTTAGCTTTAAGATATGATGGATGCAGGGGAATAGCATCCTGTATAATGATTTACAGAAGAATATGGCTGATTTTTTAAAGTGTACTAGAGCTTATCTATAGAGCCAGAATGGTTTAGTGGTTTGAGTGTTGGACTGTGACTTTGGAGACCACAGTATGAATCTCCGCTCAGCCACAGAAACCCACTGGGGAACCTTGGACAAGTCACAGTCTCTCAACCTCAGAGGAAGGTAAAAGCATGCAGCAAGGTTACTTATATCAAGAAAATGGAAAATTCATGGAGATTTTCAAATAGAGGATTGGTATAAGAAGTGTAGAAAATTGTGATTAATGATAAGTTAACATTTCAAATTAAGGCCAAAAAAGAAATAATGAAGGGGAATGATTTCGAAGCAATATGGAAGATATTTGTGGAAAAGGCTTTAATAAAAGAGGAAAGTGTCATACCTCCACAAAAAGAATTACAATTCTGGAAGGTGGAGTAAGTTGAAACATAATTGGCTCTGAGGGGTGGGTTTACTTTTAGGAATAGTTTGATATGTTTAGTAATAAGATCATATTTAGTAATAGTAGTAGATTAAATGTAATGGAAAAGTATAGAGTTAACAATGAAATTATTATAATAGTAATGAATATAATGAGAATGAAATCTAGATATAGGTAACAAAAGTATATAAGCATTATGATACAGAATATGCTGAATAAGTATATGATTGTAATGGAATTGGAGAGAAATAACAATGTAAGTTTGGTTTGTTGAAATATTATTTTTTCACTGTTATGTGTATCATATGGTATTTTTCTTTTTTGTTCTTTTTTTTCTTTATAATCGATAAAAAAATTGTATATATACATATAAAAGGAAGGTAAAGGCAAAATTCCCTCTGAACAAATATTGCCAAGAAAACCCCATGATGCATATGTCCAAAATCCACTTTAAACAACCTGGGCCATTTCAGTCTGAACTCTGTTCAGATGCCATATAACCCCAGTTCTGGAGGAACTGCATTGGCTGCCAGTAAATTTCTGGTCTGAATTCAAGATGCTAGTCATAACATTTAATTTTCTCTTATATGTCTACCTGACAATTTAGATCTATTGGAGGGTCCCTTCTCTATGTTTCACAAGTAAGGAAAAAATATTGCTGGAGGACATGGGAGAGGGCCTTGTCTGCAGTAGCACAACACCATTGCTGGGATCCTTTCCACACAAAGTCAAAGCTTCGCTCTTCATTAAAGTCTTTGGGCCCAACTGATTTTACCCAGGCGCCACATGTCTTATGGTTATATTTTTAAGCACTGTTTTAACTGGTTTTAAGTTGTTTGCTTTTTAACTGATATACAATTTAATCTATTTTAAATTTTTCAAGCTATTGTTATTATTTATGGTTTTAAACTCATTTTATTGTAAGCTCTCCAGAGATATAGGGCAAGATATAAGTATTTAAATAAATAAATAAATCTCTGGCACAAAAGAACTTCATACAAATTTTATACAGAATAAATCCCAAGTTGCAAATAGAAAACTGTGAGGTTTTGAAGACTTTTCTACAATGAGAAGAACATTGTTAAAATTCCTTGTTGCGTCCTTCAAGAGGAAACTTAGCGACGAATTACATTCTTGGTGGCTGGACACAAAGCAACAGATGGTCTGAAAAGAAAAAAAAATGGTCTAGAAGGAGAAAGATAAATAAACGTCATTTTGAAGAATATTGCCATTCCACTGGACTCAGTTACTGTACATGGAGGTAAACAAAGATTCTTTGATAATTCTACAACTTGGATTCCCTTCACTGATTTTTCTCCTCCTTCACTGGCTCCTGAATGGAAAGCCAAGACAAGGCAAGTCATAACAGAAGAAGGACAGTAGAGGAAGAAAGTCAAAACAGTTAGGCCAGCATGCACATGTCTTGAACTTCATCCAGTCAGTCCTGTCCTCCTTCCCTCCTCTTCTTACTGGTCATTCCAATATCATTTTTTTTTAAAAAAAAAAGATCTCTTCTAACAGTATTTTCAAGCAGTCCAAAAATTCAACATACTGATATGTTGGTTGACAAAGTGTGGCCCAAAGACCACAAAAAAACCAAATGACATTTTTGCATCCCTTCCTCCCTCCCCCTTTTTTTTTTGCAGAAGTCCTTGCTTTAATGTGTGTGTGGGTCATCCTCCCATTGGACATTTCCAGTCACTTCCAGATTTGAAAAAAAAAATGGAGAAAATGTACGTGGCCATGGGACATGGCCAACAACAGGTCCCTAGAACACAAATGTGACCCCAAGACACCCACTGAACCTGCTCACCATATATCCATAGGAATGTCAAAACTGTGTTTTTTGCTTGCATGCCTGAACACATATTTTTTGTTATGTAGAAAGCAATCATGGGGCCCTTTCACTGTATAAAATCATAGCATAATGTCCCAGTATAACTGCCATGGTAGCATCCTTTGCAATCCTGTGAAGTGTTGTTTAGGGAGAGATACTTAAAATTTTCAGCCAGATACCTCCAGTGCTTCATCAAACTACAAATCCAAAAATGCCATAAGATGTACCCATGGCAGTTAAAATGGAATCATAGTGCTATAATTGTGTAGCATGAGAGGGCACTAAGACTGAGAGGAAATTTTTAATTTTTTCTTTCTTAACCATAGGAAATTCCCCTCTGTGAAACTGTTATTTGGATTTTATAGAAAATTCCCTCCAATACCAGTAGAGGCAGGGTCAGGTGTGTGTGCGACACTGGTAAGGAAATAGGAAGAAATTAAGAAAAGGAAGGAAAGTCCTTGCAAGTTCCAGGGCTAATAGGTTTCCAGCAAAGGCTATTCATCTACATATTTATGTAACAAAAATGTTTGTGTTAATTGCTTTTGTGCAGCTAACATTATACTGATTTCGGCTCTTGAACGTGTTAATGTAGACTGCAGCTGTACTTACACCTGTGGATTATAGCTACTTTGCAGCTTGTTTTCCCAACTAGACTGTGTCTTCAACATACTATTTCAGAGTGTGATTGGGGGTTCCCATGATGGAGTTCTCAACAACAGCATCTTGTTCCTACATATAGAAAACCCGCACATCAGAGAGTGCTAGAACTCTCTTGTTTGGTATCAGTTTTCTTTGTATTCCCTCTCACAACATTTGTGTGAAGCAGCAAGATCAGACCTTAGAATGTTGTCTTTAAAGTAAATTCACTATGTTAATTGTTAGTAGTTTCTAATTGTTATCATTAGCAGTGGAAATCCTTCATTTGTTACATTGATATTTATGTTAATGCTTATTTTCAAAAGAGAGCATAGAATTCTATAGAATTCCTGTTCCATGCAAAATCTGTCTGCACATCAGAGCTCCTGTGCCATGCAAAACCTCCAGGGGTTGCAAATGAGAGCTCTTATGCCATGCAGAATCTCCTAGGGTTGCAAATCAGAGTTCACTTCATTGAAAAATATCTGCTATCTTCAGATAGTCTCTGAGCACTGATCAGAGCAGCCTTTATCAATCTTCTTACCCTGGAAGAATCCTTGAAATAATTTTCAAGTTCCAGGGAAACTTGGATAAAAATTCTTATACCTACAACTCATAATACATTGCAATGATCAGTAACTTTCATAATTATAATTTATAATTATAATTATAATTATATAATTATAATTATATAATTATAATTATAATTTATAATTATATGGATTATATAATAATCCAATAATAATTGTCACTGCTTTTTTGAGTTGTGAATGGCATTTTTCTGTGGGTCTCCTTATTTTAGACACCTTATTAGCCTACTCTTTTTGTGTGGTTCCCCTCCCACCAAAGAATATCAATTGTGGTGTAGGAAAAGGAAATGTCAGTTTTTCCTTTTTTAAATTTCCTATTTGATTTTTTTAACCTTGTACTAGTAGACCTAAATGTCTTATCACAAGTTCGTATTCTACAAAATGTCAATGAGTTATTTTATGTACAATAACACTTTTTTCCTGTCTGTTTAAAACTAAAAATAACTTTTTGTCAACCCCTCTTTTTATTAACAGCAACAACAAAAAGTTAAGCTTAGCTTACTTTTCCTCAAATTAAGCTCTTTCTTTCTCTTTCATAAATTTCAAAAAATTATAGGCAAAAATAATAAATTTTTATTAAGAACTGGCTTAAACCAAAATAAGTTTTAATTTTTCTAAAGGTAGTTTCAGTAAATTTAATTTAAATAAAAAGTTGTAATTAATGACATTTGCAACATGAAAAGTTAAGAGCAATGCTGAATAGTAAATGTGCTAAAATCATAAGCCAAAATGATCTATCGGTCTGTCTAACTATCTATCAGACACAATTCTTTCTTTAGAATGATAATTTTGCTCCCATTTTCTATTATACTGGCAGAGCTTTTTCATTCCCATAAATCAGCCAGCAGCATGTAGAAGAAGTTGGAGAAGTCATTAGCCTATCATTTGCCCCTCCATGCAATACAGCACTCACTAATTACCAACAGCCACCCCCATCTAGCACTGAAAGGGGTCAGTTCCATGGTTGATTAAGAAGTGGTTGCCTGATGCTTCCACTCTTTTAGAAACAGTGGAAGCACATTGATGTAGGTAAAGGTATTATTAACCGTGAAATACTTCCACATTTTTGTTTTTAAAGTTCTATTAAATTGTTCCACAACTCCTGCCTTGATTTCATTACTGGTGACAAAATGGTGAACCCCATGCTGTTTTAATAGGCTAGTTACAGCTAGAACCATGACCTGTTTGTAATTTTTCAGATTTTCTTCCACCATATCTGAAAATAGTGTCAAAGATGTTGGGCATTTCTCTACCAGTTTTGTGCTTTAAAGCCAAAGCTCAGGTGTATTTAGACAGAATATGCATTACTGTTAAAATGTACTTGTACCCTTTGTTATACTTAGAAAATTGTTAGATATTATCTATATCACCCTGCCATTGAGAATTCACTTTAGACACAACCACCTTGTTTCTTTCAAACTGAGTCCCTATTCTCATGGCATTTTCCATGTCAAAGGGCACCTGGAGCGTCGCATGATTGGGAGGAGCGATCTGCACGACGCACTCACAATTGCGCGATGCTCCAGGGGCCGGCAGGTGCTGATCACACATCTTGCTTCTGGGCCCTGCGCATACTTACCTGGTGTGCGGAGCCTCCAGAGCCACGCTAGTCTCGCTTTCTGCCCCAGCGCAGCCAGGGAAGGTCCCAGGCTGCACTGCAGAAGGAAGAGGTGGGGCTCTTGCACAAGCAGGCAGCTCGTGCACAGTCGAAAGACCCCGGACACAAGAGCCTCTCACCAGAGGCTGCTCTCACGATCCCCGCACCTCAGCGCTGGAAGAAGGTAAGGTGCAGAAAGGGCCTGAATGAGTTTTGGCTGGTCTGCTTAGCACATAAGCATCTTGACCAGAAAGCCATTGGGGAACCTCCCTTATTTTTAGATTTTTGTTCCATTTTTTGGCTTCCTGAAATAGGGAGTTCCCTCCCCAAAGTCTCCTAACTTCCTCCTGTGAATAATATATATCACTCAGGTCTTTCAATGCCCTGCCATTTTCCCACCTAATGTAAGTATGAACACACAAGTGTAAAACAAGCAACTTTTTTATTGGTGGAAAGACAAGAAAACATATCTGATCCTCTAGAGTGAGTGTCAAGTTGTCTCTCAGCACTATCAGCATGCAGGTCTTCTTCCTGTGTAGAGACAAAGGAATAAGAAAACTTGTTTTCCTTTATCAAACAACATACTAATCTCTCTTGCTCTTAGCTGATAATCCAATACCAACATTTTTTTTAGAAAATAAAACACTTTCCAGCCAGCTC
Organism: Iguana delicatissima; assembly: GCA_948472985.1. NCBI lineage: Eukaryota > Metazoa > Chordata > Lepidosauria > Squamata > Iguanidae > Iguana > Iguana delicatissima. The sequence continues at coordinate 369,046 of CAOKZL010000004.1, forward strand.
TGGTAGGCTGAATCAGTTTCCATGCTTTTATTAATCATCTCTTCAATCAGAGGAGGCAAGGTTGGATCAGAATCTCTCCCTTCTATCAGCTTCCAACCTGAGTGGCTGTACCATCCACAACATCTGTGGCATTCAAATATGACTCTGGGTTCTGTGGAGTATTGAAAATTTTCACCTTCTCAATCTTTTGGAGAACTGTTTTAAAATTACAACTGCAATTGTTACCACAGCATTCTGGTCTGGTCTTTGGTGAACTAAGATATCATTTTGATATCATAATTCGGCCCTTTTTCTTGCCACCAGCTAAGTGTTTGTAAGGCTCCGCCAGACAAGTGCGAAGCTAGGCATGGGCGATAGTTGTAAAGTACCAGATATAGCCAGTTCCGCTTCAGGGGGTAGCCACCCGAAACAAACACCTCAATTGTAAGACAAACAGGACTCTTTGCCTGTGAAAACACCCTGGCAAGCCAGGCACTTAACGGCCGAGCTAGCCACATCTGCATACCAGCTATACCATTGTCAATTCGGTTCATAACTCAATCATGCAAATTCCCACCTTTCGGAGCCTTTGTCCCCAGACCAAAACTCATTGTTCTCTTGCAAAGACCAGACTAGCCGGCGGTCGTTCTGTCCCTATAAAAGATGCCCCATTTTGAGAGCTCTTCGGAACTCTTGCTGGACTTTGCTGAAATCACTTAACCTCTTGCTGAATCCCTGGAACTCTCGCTGGATTTTGCTGAAATCACTTAAACCTTTGCTGAATCACTGAAACCGTCCGGAACTCTCACTGGATCATCTTGCTGCCGCTTGGCTCAGCAGATTCCCCTCGGTCTCCACGCCGGGTTTCCTTCCTTTTCCCCAATTCGTGTCTTCAGGATTTCGGACAAGTGGCGTATTGCTTATTTCTCCAAAATTCTCTTTCTTTCCTCTCTAGTTAGGTGTGCTTGAGTTTTATTATTTTTCTTGCTTAATAAAACTGTTAGTATTTTAAACTGCTTGACTCCTCACTGACCTGAACAGGTATACATAGGACAAAAGATCTCACTGCGTTACCCTGCCTCTTGTTAGCCAAGAGAGTGCTCCAGCTAATTTCCCCTTGCTTGTTGTTGGTTGTTTATTTGGGCCCCCCTCCCGGGACCCCCAGTTTACAGGGTAACACAATCATATAGAATCATAGAATCAGAGAGTTGGTAGAGACCACAGCAGCCACCCAGTCCAACCCCCTTCCATGCAGGAACACATATCAAAGCACTCCGAACAGATGGCCATCCAGCCTCTGCTTAAAAACCTCCAAAGGAGACTCCACCACACTCCGAGGAGGCAGTATATTCCACTGCTGGACAGCTCTAACCATCAGGATTTCTTCCTGAGGTTTAAGTGGAATCTCTTTTCCTGCAGTTTGAATCCATTGCTCCTTGTCTAGTCTCTGAAGCAGCAGAAAACAAGCCTGCTCCCTCCTCAACATGACATCCCTTCAAATATTTAAACATGACTATCATGTCCCCTCTTAATCTTCTTTTCTGCATACCCACTCTCTAGGCCACTCCTCATAGGGCATGGCTTCCAGACCCTTCACCATTTTGATCACCCTCTTCTGGACACACTCCAGCTTGTCAATATCACACTTGATATCCAAGTCATTGTCAATAGAATCCATACTCCAGGCTGTTGGATTTGCATTTTTATTGTCTTTATACAGCAACTGCCTACACTCAAAGGTGTAACAGGCACAGAAAAGCCCACAGGATCATTATATCTCGGAAAAGATGATCCCTTTCTAGCTTTGTTTTTCCTGGGAGTGGAAAAACCTGTAAGCTTCTGTGTGATGCTCGGTGCTGCGCCTCCATGTTGTCTTTGCAGAATGTGTCTCTTTCTGAAATACATTTCTGAAGGCTGTCTTCCTATTGGCTGGTTTGGCTCATGTGATTTTGAGGGGTCTGAAATCAGTCCCTGTTGATCAAGGGTGGTGAGGTGTGCTCCAGAGGGATAACATGAACCCACTGGGGCCAATGGGAACATGAATTGAAGATAAACCTCAATTGAACAGTTTGGACCACATGGATTGGGGTGGTGACATGAGTTCTGGGAGGGTTACATAACACATGCCGGATGCCACACCCTAGTACATCTGGGTGAGGAAGGAACAAAACAGACTGGCAGTCTCAATCATTTGGAAAGCCATAAATAATTCTTGACAGGTCATTACAAAAACATCAATCATTTTTGGTAGATCATAACTTATTTTGACAGGAGCTACACCACCTCTATTTGCTCCCAGACAGGATGGAAACATCAGACAGGTGCTTCTCAATTGACAGGGCAGTGGATCCTCATTGATCCCAATGGATGCTTACCAGTAAGTGGGGTTTAGTGAGAGGTCTGGCCAGAATCAGCTACATCCCACCATTGCTATTGTTCTACATAGTACAGAATGGTCATACAGCATTCTGGTGTGTATGTGTGTGTTTGTGTGTGTGTGTGTGTGTGTGTGTGTACACACACACACACACACACACACACACACACACACAGTCTCTTGAAGACCTCATTCAGAATCCTAGGCCTCTGTGGAACTCTGGTTGAGAAATCCTGGATTTAAGATAAGAGCAGAAATATAAACAAAGTGGTATACTCATTGATCATTATGCAAATCATAATTAATGTAGTTGTTTGTGGGGGGGATGAAGACATTGCCCACTCCAATGAGAATTCAGCTGCCACCCCCATGAAATTTCCCCCTCAATCCCCAAATCTAGCATTGCAGAGAGTGAAACATTGAAAATCGTTCGTACTTACAACTCATATTTGCAGTGTTCACTTTCCCTTGGTAACTTTGACCACCCCTTTAATTTTGGATGCCTTAATTTTCTAAATGTTCAGCTGAAATTTTCAGTTACTGTAACTTAGACATCTGTGGATTGACAGAAAAAAATCATTTGAGGAGGAAGAATTCTTATTTTCAAGGGAAATATTTTCTGAGTATGGACCTCATTGAGGTGAAAGGGAAATATTAAATTGTTTCCCTTCAGTATTATCTAACAACTGAGGACTCATGAACAACAAGCTCTGGATAAAATGTGCAGAAAGGGCCCCCTTCTTGCTATACCCCAAACACATGCAGCATCTCTAACCCCCAAACGTGGTTCCTCTGTTCCTGTATAGGAACTTCTTTGCTTATGCAACCTTGGCTTTATGTGATTCTAGGATCTGTGTCAGCCTGCTTATGTAAAGATCCATGCGGTGACCTCTTGTGCTCTAACTTTCTATGTGAATATATGGATAGAAATACCAGGAAGTGCCATGTGTTGTCAGCAACAAGGATACTGGCACAGTTATATGGCATCTTTTGCATTCTTTATCCATTCCTGTGCATAATGCTATACGTAGACAAATTTATTTATAAAATAGGGATCACATCTGTGGTCATCAGTAATTCAGGGATAAATACTAATGATTACTCTGTGATAATGGAAATGGTGGCAGGATTCCTGCCTTAATTTAAGGACCAACCCAGGAGTTGGCAGTGGAGACACGGGGTGTGCCCCAGCTAGAGACCATGCAAGTCATAATGCTGACTATATTCTGTCAACTCAGTGTTTGGGTGCACATGCTGACAACAGAAATTAATCTTTTCTTCATGGATTAAAAAAATATATGCCAAATGAATTTATGTCCTACACTTACAGAAACATAAAACAAATTGACTGACATGTTGCCTGGCTCAATTTGTATTATAATGTAAATTTTCCCCACCTTTTTTTATAGCATTTTTCAACAAGTAAATTAAACACCTGCTGATGATGTGAAAATGGCTACAGCTCTGTGCTAAAAGAATTTTCCAAGCAGATGAAATTAAGGCACCAGTGCGTACATTGTTCTATCTGTCACCAAAATAAGATTGCCATTTTTGCCATTTTTAATAGTTTAAGTTTAATGCTGCAATTCCAAATCATAATATAAAAACATTAAAAATACATAGTTGTTAAAACAGTAACCTCAAGGAACAACTACAAGTAATACATACATACACAAAGCTGTGGTTACAACATATAATTTTGAGGAAACCCACATATAAAATCTAAAATGCTTATTAGAGTTTGGCCAAAGATACAGATACTGATCTCTTTCTAATTTTAAAAGATAAAAAACTAGCCACTTAACAAGTAACACATGGGAGTGCATCTGTCAGTAAATAATTGAGGCATTCCTCTCCAGACCCTGAGAATTTTACAATGATCATGCTCTGAAGTCTCCCTTTTATGCTACTGTAAAAAGAACATTGTAAAACATAGTGTTTAATATCTTCCACTGGACACAACTCCAAGGTACAAAGTTGTTCTTTCACAGGGACCTTTATGATATCTTCCCAAAGAGGGCATGCTTTGGAAACTTAAAAATGCCCTCCATAAGGGAGCATTAGTAATGACAATAAGGTATTGAGAAATGCATTTATCCTTCTTAAAATGAGAGTTTTTCTCATTTATCCTTCTTAAAATGAGCTTGAAAACTTTTGCGTACTGGCTCAAGATAACATCTTGATTAGCAACCTGGGCAAATAGCCAATCATGAACTTTTTTTTTTTAAAATCCCAGAGCTAAATGACTTCTAGTGGAGAGAAGAAGTAAGTTTGTAAAACAAAAGACAACATACAAACTTATCTCTGTCCATGAGATGCCAAAAGTAAAGTTTTACTAAATGATCACCAGAGAGGCTGTTCAGTTTCTTAAAATATTTTAGCAGCTTCAGATGAATATCTCCACAGATTGAAGGCAACCCAACTTCCATCCCTAGGCATGTAACTGGAGTACACTAGATAAGTCCTAAGATTGTTTGGACTATTTCTAACTGGTCAGACACCTTCTGATTCTATCCCCATATTTCAGCCCCATGTAAAAGTTGCGAAATAATTTTGCCATGGAATATTTTAAGGCTAATTGAACACCTTTCAAAAGGAAAAAAATATGATTGGTTCCACTAATCACTGTGCACTTGTTAAAATTGGTTTAAGATAAACCTTCCAGGTCTGAGACTCTTGAAATAGAATGCCAAGATATTTGAGGAAGGAGCATTTTTCTATTTGTTGTGCATTGATTATCCATCTGTGCTTACTTCTGCTTCTTCCTCCCATCCCCAAAAAACATAATTTTAGTTTTGTCATTGTGAATTTTGAGCTTTTGCTTTTCGCAATAGTCAGCCAATTTCACCACCATCCTTCTAAGCCCAGCCTCAGCACAGGGCATAAATACTGTATCATCAGCGTATAATAGGATGCCAATTTTATATCCAGTGGGGGAATTTGTGATTCCATGGCCTGCATGAGTATCTTTTCCAACGTTTCCCACAATCTCAATCTGTTGATAGAATCGAAGGCTGGTATGCAATCAATAAATACAGTGTATAGTTGTTTGCCACAGTTGTTACATACTTCTCAATCAAGGTCTTCAGGGTAAAGCACTGATCAATTATATTGTGATCTTTAGGAAAGCCTGGAGAAAAATGGTAGGAACAGTATAATGTTACTGTTCAATATTTGTGGAGATTCAGCTGCGGGTGAGCATATATACATGGGAGCAGGTTTCTATACACTCATTGCTATTTAGATAAGCAAATATACAAATGTATATTATAAGTGAAGTTCCTGTACCAAATCGTGCTCATGCTCCAAACAGCCCTGTTAGAAAATCACACTGATAGGACCTATGCAGTCATGTAGCAATGGAGGGGGGATGTAAGGGCATTGTCCCCCAGTAAGAATTATATCCCCAAAGTGAATTTTCTGTTTGGTTCTCAAATGTCTAACATTGCAGCTGAGCACTTAGAATTACAGTTTAGGCATTCAAGAAAAGAAAATATGATAGAACTCTGCAAAACTTCAACACTACTAAGATTTCATTGAACTTGCATACTGCTTTGTGTAGTGCAAGGTTCACCTTTGATGCATCTGAGTCTAAAAAAAATTTCTCCACTTTGACACACATGCTGACACCATAGACTCATTTAACACATCATCAGAGAAAAATCAGATGTAGTAATCTTGGCTTCTATAAGTAACTTTTGATGAGGTTTAAATTAGATACTCTCTTTGCAAGATTGCAGAGAAATCATTGTGCATTAGACTTTATTAACAGTTCAAATCATTATAGAACAATAATTGCACAATTTGCATTCATTTCCTAGTCACTGTTACTTAGTTTTCACAGCTATTTTGCATGTGGAAAATATTGTATTTTAAATTGAATTGCTTTGGGGGCAAAGAATCTTCACAATATATGTTCTAATTTAAATGCATTCATTGGGGGTTATTTTTTTCCCCATTACCAACGAAGACTTTTTTCCCACAGAAATCTTTTTTTTTTTTTTTACAGTGTTTGGATGTCCCCAAACTTCTGTCCTTTCCCAGTTCTTCCGGGGGGGGGGGGTTGTATTTTTTGTTTGCTTGTTTCTGCTCCCCTCCCATTAAAATAGTTTCACTACATTCCTGGGCCTGTGTGCCTTCCCACGCTCATTGTCCTCTCCCTGCTGACCTACCGATTGGTGATTGCCTGAGATGGCCTTCCATGTGCAAATATCAACAAATTGGTTCAGAGCCATTTAGGTTGGGTATATGTCCTGTTTTACAGTAGATGATTCCATAGTTGAATAGGCCCTCTGTTTACAGATCTGCTGTGCCTCAATTTCCTGGGTTAAGATAATCATAAGAAACAGCAGGAGCCTTGAAGTTCCCCATCAGTATTTTGTACCTTGACAGCATCCTGAACAGCAATGATGTATTTAAGCCTTTTATTCCAAGTCTCAAGTCAAGTGTCAAGTCTGGCAGCCAACTTTACACCCCAACCTGTATTCCAGAATTCAGTTTTAATAATTTAAGCAGAGTTGGCCCTCCACATTTGCAATTTTGCCATCTGCAGCTTCAGAAGTGGAGAATAGGATCCTGATTATTTCCCCTTCCCAAAGCTGGAGACTTTTGTGCCAATGGGCATAAAAGAGTCTGCAGCACTGGAAATGGAGAATAGGATTATTGAAGTTTCAAAAGTTTTAGAAGGAAGGATCCTTTCTCCTCAAGCCTGTTGCCTAGCACATTTGCTGTTCCTCTCTGAGTAATGCACCCACAATTCTGGGGATGAGTCTTGTCTTCTGCTCTTAAGACACATTTTAGAAGGCTTTTCCAATATGCAGCAGAGTCAGGCTACTGAGCAGACCTCAAGCCTGCCTCAAGCCCATTGCCTAAGCTGCTTGCTGTTCCCTTCTGAGAAGTACAGGCACATTTTGGGTTTGGGACAGATTTTCATGTGACTACTAGGCAAAAAGAGATGGAAGCATTGATCAAAGTTGTAAGATTTCTGGATGAATGCATTATGTTATTGAACCAAAGCAGCAAGTCAATTACTAACAATATACATTTATTGCTGAGTTGAATCTGAGTCAAGTCGCTGAAGTGATTTAAGTCTGGCTTGAGTCTGAGGCCATTTCCACACGGGCATATTGCCAACGCTAGGGCGACCTCTCCAGGAGGTCTTCTTCACCGTGGGGTGCACTAGCACAGTTAGAAAAAGTGAGGCTCCAGACCTCAAACTGCTCTAGCGCAGCCGTGGGGGTGGCGCTGCGAGTTTTATAAAAACCACCTTCACAAGTGGTTTTTACGAAACTCACCTGCACTGCCCTGTGGCAGCCCCCGGTGAAGAACTGCAGAGGTGCAGTAGCACGTCCCTGCAGATCTGCCCGGGGGCAGGCTTCTGGCTGGTGCGCTGCCCTGATTGGTGGAGCGCCGCCGGAAGCCACCGACCGCCATTTTGGGCACCGCCAAGCACTGCCGAACGCCGCCGAATTTCGGCGGCATTTAGAATGGCAAATCCGCACTCCCCACAGGGACGGAGCAACCCACTCGCAGGTAAGCTCTGCCCCTGCATGTGCCGCCCCGTTTCGCACCCCCCAGTGAGGAAAGGGCCTGAGTCAATCAATTCAAGTCTGCATCAATCAATTCAAGTCTGCATCATTGCTGAGCAGGCACACAAGTTCTCTAGTCACAGCCTCCTCCTATATGGGGTTATACTGATGCCATTGGACTGCAACTTCTAGTAGTCCTCACCATTGATTATAGTGTCTAGGAATTGTGGGAGATACCGTTCAGCAACATTTAGAGGACTGTATGATTCCCACCTCTGGTTCAAATGACAGTAGTTATTTCTAAATGTGCAAATACACATATAAATTAGCACACACATTTAATGAAAGTTTGTGTTGTATTTTTTCTTCAATTTTTCCCATGTTGCATGAGTTACATTTTTCTCACCTTTTTCTTTTATTCCCTCTCTGTTGTGTACATCTGAAGGATTTTGCTTTGCTTGAATTCAATTGCTCCATTAATGTTAGCAACCTGTGATCTTTAATTTAGCCAAGTATCTGCACAACTAGGTTTCAGATTTCATAAAATCTTAATCATGATTCTGATTTAAAGCTCATGTCCTGGTTTCTACTCATGAATGTTCATTTATTCCTATCATCACATCAGACTTTCCCCCTTCCTGATATTAATGTCATTGAGATAGTATGCAGTACTATTTTTATTTTCCTTATTGTATAATGCTAAATCACTTTAACTAAGAACTTTATGAATAGTTTCTTATACTGAAAGATGAACTAAGTTTTCTCAGTAGGAACCAGAACATTCTTTAATAGCTTGTGCATGTGTGTGTGTGTGTGTGTAATATAAATGATTGTACTGAATATTGATTCTGATAGCCTAGTGGCTGAATCCAGTAGGGAAAAAATGATGGCAGTCCTATACATAGGTAGAATTTAAGGAACCTGTGCAGTCTCTTTGTGCATAACTGTAGTAAATGTCTCTGACATAAACTACCCAACTAATTAACAACTTGCCTGTGAAATATTTTCGTGTTAATAGTTGTTGTTATAGTACAATCAAGTCAGCTTCAATTTATGACAACATAATGAATGAAAAACCTCAGCAAGACCTTGTTGTTATCAGATCTGCTCAAGTCTTCCCAGTTCAGGGTTTTGGCTTCATTGATTGAGTCAATCTATCTGTAATGTTCTCTTTTTGTGTCAGTGCTACTGAACACAGCTCCATCAAAATGTCTTTAATTTAAACATCTTTCCCACATGCAAAAATAAATAGCTTCAGGGATTTTGTTTCCATGCAGTTTTTGAAAATTATTTATTGTTTGGGATTTGATGAGAGAAGATTCATTTTGTGCAAAAATGCATGTGGCTTTCTGTTCAGAAAATATGTTTTGGGTGAGGAAATATATTTTCTGCTTAAAAGTAGTTTTCTTTTGTTTTGGGTTTTGCACATCAGGTAGCGGGTTTTGCTGATTCATGTTGAAAAATGCTGGGTTCTTTTTGCAGAAAATACATGCTTATTCTGAAGGACATGTTTTCTGTGCAAGAACTAATGTATTTGTGTAAACTGCACCAGTTTGCACAAATTTTGTAAATTTATAGATACACTGTTTCCCTGTATAGAAACCATGCTTTGTAACCTGGGGAATGGATTTCCTGTTGAGAAAGCAAAGGAATTGCTGCATCTTATATAAAATATATTGCCTAGCCACAGAAATACTGCTTTTGTGCAGAAAAAACATTTTCTGTCCCCAAATGCATTTTTCACATAGAAAAACTTAATGCATTTTTGTGAAAATAGATCTTTCAAATGAAACCCTCAAGTGCAAATAATTTTAAGGCCATTTCTGCACTATACTATTATAATGCTATTATTCCACTTCCTATGGAATCCTTGGATTTGTAGTTTGGAAAGGAGCATTTAGAATTCTCATCCAGAGGGCTCCTTGGCCTTAGTAAACTACAAACCCCAGAATTCCACAAGATGTTGAAAATGGAATAATAGCAGTATAACAGTGTAGTGCAGAAAAGGCCCTAATAACTGAGCACTTTTTCCTCAGCAGGATGTGTCAAGTGTTGGGACACCCTTTTTTGTCAGTGAGGATACATGCTGAGTATTCTTTACATCCTTACCGTAATTCTTTCTTTTGCTCTCTGCCTTAAATATTTTAATTAGGTATGGGGGTATGGTTAGGTATGGTTTAATGAACTGTTGAGGGTGTCTGCCCCATGGTTACGTACATATTCTTTGTAACTATAGGCCTTTTTCTTACTGTTATAAGCAGCTTGTGAATTGCCCCCAGTTATTAAAATGCATTATCCCTTGTGCAAAATTTCATTTCATTTCATTTCCAAGCAATTTTATGGTAACTAGTTCTTTAATGTATCTATAGGTATGTGAGGTCATAGAACTCTCCTATGTATATATCTATCCAATATTTGTAATGTATATTGCATTTAATGGAAATATTGTTCTTCATGGCATGGAACTGCTATTTTAAAATACATTTCTTTGGATGCTATTTCAAAGCTTTAATGTTTGTGTAACAAAATATTCAGTATTGTGAACATGAGGCTTGCTAATTGCTTCAGTCACAAGCTATAGTTCCAAGATTTTTTTCCCTATGAATTTAATGAATCTGAATGAATGCAGTTTACTATATTACAGCAGTAAACATTTGGAGGAAAGCTGCCAGATTAGAAAAGGGAGACCATTGTAGCATAGCTTTTGGTAACAGCAGGAGCTTTTCTTCCCATTCCCCTCCATTACTAAGGAATTGTAGGTATTAAAAATTATTCTGCTCTTTTAAATAGTTCAAATATATACAACCAAAAGCAAGAATTGTGACTTCTGAATCAGGCCTTAACTTAATTCTTTTTGAAGAATTAAAAAACATTGGTATTTTTTTTGAAATTTTGGGGGATTATGCCAAAAGAACAAAAAAGATTGTGCTTTTGAAAATTCACCTTGGATTAGCTAGTGGGAGAAATCTATAGAAAAACAGAAGAACAATCTGAACCAATCTGAGGCCTTTTCCGCATGGCATTTGCCATGCGAAAGGGCGCCTGGAGTGTCGCACGATTGTGAGGACTGAGCCGCATGGCACACTCACAATCACATGATGCTCCGGGGCCGGTAGGCACCGATCATGCACCTTTTCATTTTCGGCTAGAAGCCGAAAATGGTGTGCGATCGTGCATTGCTCCCAGGCTCTGCATGCACTTACCGTCGTGCAGAGCCTCCAGAGCCACATCGGTCATGCTTCCTGCCCCAGCGCAGCCTGGGAAGGTCCCAGGCTTCACTGCATAAGGAAGAGGTGGGCTCTCATGTGAGCAGGCAGCTCATGTGGAGCTGAAGGACCCCGGACACGAGAGCCTCTCACCAGAGGCTGCTCGCATGATCCCTGCACCCCAGCACTGGAAGAAGGTAAGGTGTGGAGAGGCCCTGAGACTTGGAAAAAATAAATGCACCCCATATACCTACCAGCTGTCTCAAACCCAAGATGCCCCTCTGCAAAGTGGAGCAGGAGTGCCAAAATCCTGGAGAAGGAAAGAGACTTGTTTCTTTCCCTTTTTTCTTTGACAAGTGCTGAATGTTTATAGACTATGATGAAAATCCAAAGGCTGTAAGTAAGTAATTCTCATGAAAATGTCTGCCCAATTGTGATAGAACCTGGGCTGCTAGCTATCAGTGAGGCATAGAGGAATCCTACCCTCAGAATTGCTCTTGTCCTCCAATATTGCACCACTGAAATAACAGTTTCCAAGTGTAATGGAAGAAGGGTTGTGTTTTCAAGACTAGAAGACTGGTAACATGGGATTCTGGGAAGAATGTAGTGGTGGGTGGAGAGAGGCTGTCAACCATCTTGATATTCAGGTGGGAAGGCATGAATGTTTTACTTGTATTGCTGATGGCTGGAATACTCTATCACAGTGTTGTTATTTTAAAATATGGTGGACAGTGGTGTCCACCTGCAATGTCAGAGTTTCATTAGAATTTGGGGAAATTATATCTCAAAGAATGCTTGTGAGAGGAGGGTAACAGCAGGATCTTTTCTCCTATGTATACCAGTACTAACTGTAGAGAGGTTCCAGTTGAAAATAAACATTTTATTTGGAATCAAACAAACACACAGGGAACACACAGGAAATGAACAAATACACAATAACCATACAAGGCTATCAGAAAGTAAGGCATGAAAGGTTGGATAGAGAGAGAAATTGGGAGAAGATGGTTGCAGTTACCAGTCCTGGAGAAGAAAGATAAAGTGGAGAGGCTCAGATAGCATCTGAGGGTAGCAAAGATAAACAGTGGTCTGTGAGCCACATATTACACCCAGAATGTTACATCTGAAGTGCTACAGCCAACATGCTGGAAGTTGCTGGGGCCAAAGTTAGGGTTTATATACCCTTTTCCTATTCTGAAAGGGTGTTCTGGCAAAGCTTTAGAACTTTATCATGGGACAACGGGCACTGAAATAAGTGATTGCTTTGAGACCAGAGTGGCAGAATTTATAGGAATCATGATAACTTCTTGAAGTCTGGACCAGTAGGAGATGTAGGAAAGGTTTCTGTAGGGTGAGATCAAAAAGCATGGTCTCTGATTGTCTTATCCAGGCCCATTCAAAAATGCAAAGATCTGAGATCGATGAAGAGATTAGCTTGATCTCCCTTTATGTCAGGGCTTTCCACCTAATTCCCTTTGAACTTATGGCCTGATCATGTCTCATGTCAGCTTGACCTCTTCCAGTCAAATGTGCCTTCGACTCATGTATTGCCAGCCAAATGAAAAAACACATCCCGCAGGATGGGGGTGTATGGTAGAGTAACAGTTTCTATTACATAACTTTAAGTATACTTAACTACATAGCAGAGACACTAAGAAACCTTGTTAGTGAATTATGAAGATGCATAACAGGACACCAACAAGAGAGTCCTGATGTGCATCAGCATTCCCTAGTAGGTGTCCTGATGCACAATGGGGCCAATGCATAATGGGATCGATGCAGTCAGTCCTGTTGTACATTAGTCCGAATGCACGTCGGTCAGTTTGCAGGATCCTCTTCACAGGTGTCAAACTCAGTTTCATCTTGGGCTGTATCGGCATTATGGTTGCCCTCAAAGGGCCGGCTGTATCTGTAAGGCTATATAAATGTGACTACTCTTTTATCATATTAAATAATTGTCTCTGCATTTGATTATTACTGGTTTTAATAGTAACTAGCTCTGAAACAAGAAGTCTAGGAAAAATAATGGCAAGCAGATATTCAAGTGTACAACTATTGTACAATTTATTGAAATATAAGTTTTGAAAACAGAAAGTTTTTTTTAATCATCAGACAAATATTACCTGTGCTTCTTTCTGCCCCTCCATGGCTCTTTCTGCCCCTCTGCCCCTCTCTGTACCTGGTGAGCCTGATCCCCACATTGCGGGCCCCTGGCTGCCAGTATTCTGAAGAGGGGCCCAGCAGCCAGCACTTGCAATCTACTTTTACTTCTTACTGCTCCTCTGTCCAACTCTTGAGAGCTGCACAGAGTTCTGCCATGGTAAATCGCAGGTGCTGGCTGCTGGGTCCCTTTTTAGAATATCGGTAGCCAGGGACCTGCAAAATGGAGATTGGGCTCGCCAGGTGGGAGGAGTGCCACAGCTGCAGGAGAGGTGTGAGGGCCACATGAAATGGCCTGGCAGGCCAGATTCAGCCTGCAGGCCTTGTGTTTGACACATGTGCCCTACATAGTAATGTAACAGCAGCCCTTTACTGGATATGGACACCCTGGTACTACCCAACTCCAATTCCTGCAGAAATGTGTCTGCTTTCAAAGACCTAAGTCTGCAACAGTATTCTGGTCATCATTTGTAAGTAATGGCTTTAAAAACCATGGTTGTCATTTAAGGTCATTTACTACAGTTTTTAACAGTCTTACCTGTTGCCTGGGAGAAGGTTGCTGGTGAACAAATTGGCTGGGATCATCTAAGAACAACAAAATAATCATTCCCCTCAATCTTAGTTGAGTTCATTTGCACTGAGCAACATCAGCACGTAGTCATAACTGATAGAGAAGGTAGCTATATGATGTCATCACATTAGTTACATGATCATTCTATGGAGCTCTGGTGGGTGCTGTCACCACAGAAGCAGCAGAGAGATGAAAAAACAGCAGCAAAGTCAATCAAAATAGGTTGTCTTAAAAAAAAAACATTGTTGGGCAGACAGTGAAAAGTCGTATCAAATTTTAAACAGATGATTTGTGGGGGCCTATTCTGAGTATGTGAATCTGAACTTAATGGCCTAAATCAGCTTCTACAACTTAGTATTTTTCCTTTGCTCCATGAGAATTCAGTAAACAGAAAAAAAAAAGATCCAAAGTCAATTAGATTAGGTGCTGTAAAGTCACAGGCACCCCACCCCTTTTAAGTGCATAACAAAATATGCTAATTTCAGATTTCTAAATAATGAGTGATAGCTATGTTGGCTGTCTTGGAGTAAAAGTGGGAAAGCGTTAATGCTTAACTTGTACTGATCTCTCCTACAATCGAGTTGTATCAGCTCTTCCAGAGGCCTTATATGATGCCAAATGATAACTATTAACTGAATTACCCTAATGATGTATAAACATTTTCCATGAGAGAAGCTATCTGCTTCTCTATATGCAGCAAACAGCTCTTCATTTTCTACCTCCCTTGTAAGCTGGAAGTGCTGGAAGAACCATCCTACTGAATACGTGAGAGGTATATAGGGAGGTATACAGACCAGGGTGTGTACCACTAACATTTCTTTATAACATTTATATTTATTTTTGATGGTAGAAGGTATGGATGTAATTCCTTCTCATTTCTAATCTCATTCTTAAGTGAAATAATAAGTACTTTTAACAATATTCTTCCCATTTCTGCAGTTTTCAAAGACTATTTCCAGTTCAGGACTTATTCTGCATAAAATTTGCACTGTTCTGCAACAGGAAAAAATGAGAAATGGGGGGAAAAAACAAAGAGTAAAAAGAAGAGAAGGAAGTATATAGGATATGAATAAGGGCTAAGTATACATTGGTATAAACTGCCTATAATCCCAGAAATACAATAAATTTTCTTGAACTTACTATCTATAAAGTACACATTCCTGAATAGCTAAAGCAGTAAGATGTTGTGACTGATAAACAATAGATGTGAATATTTGTCTTTCCAGCCTTAAAGTGTAACTGTTTTAACATCAGTAAAAGCATACAGAATCCAATAAAATTGAACTTCAGATAAATTCCAGGTAAAAAACTGAGTGGTGGTCTCCCAGCTCTTGGGATTTCTGGTTGAAATTGATTACTTAGATCTATTTTAGTCTCATTTCAGTCCTGGTCATAGAACAGAGGTACCTGTAGTCACTTTGGTGGACAATTTACATTAGGAAATGTGTAGGGAATGTGTTCCTATTGGTTCTACTGCATCCCTCAGTGGCTTTCAGTACCATCAGCCATAATACCCTTCTGGGTTACCATGTTAAGATGGGTGCTGGAGGCACTGTTTTACATTAATTCCATTCCTTCCTCAAGGGTCAAACGCAGAAGATGGTGCTTCTGATGGATTTCTGTTTGACTCCTTGGCCATTGATCTATGGTGACTGCAGGGCTTAGTTCTGTTTTCCAATGTGATACATCTACATGAAAATGTAGCAGAGATTGCCCGGAGATTTCCAGCCTTATCAGTATGCTAGTGACATCCCACTCTATTTCTCCTTCCTACCAAATTCCAAACCAAATTTTGGTTCTCAACCATTGTCAGCATCAGTATTGGACTGGATGAGGGTAAATAAATTTAACCTGAATCTAGACAAGACAGAGGTGCTGCTGGTCATTTAAAAGGTTTATCAGGGAATAGTGCTGGATGGGCTTATACTTCCTGTGCTAGATGAGCTTGATCATAGAGTTTCCCAGTTTGGGTATACTCTAGGACTCAGCCTTAAATATGGGGACCCAGGTTCCTACAGTGGCCAGGAGTGTTTTCGTGCACTTGAAGTTAGATTTGACCATTCCTTAATATACCTTATACGGTCAGAGTGAGATAAGCCTTGGTTACATGATTACTGTAGTGTACTCTGCATGGGGCTGTCTTTGAGAAGTGTTCACAAACTTCAGTGGTCCAAAGAACTGAAGCCAGATTGTTAACTAGGACTGCTCACAGGAGTCATCCAATTCCCCTTCTATAACAGCTCCACAGGGTTCCAGTTTGTTTCTGGGCACAATTCAGGGTTAAGTCCTGTGTAGCATAGGTCCAGGCCATCTGACAAATTGTATGTTACTGTATAAGCATTCCTGGACACCAAGATCCTCAGAAGAAGCCTTTCTCTCAGTTCCATCACCTTCACAGACACAAAAAAATGGAATATGAAGTAGAACCAGTGGGAGTTTCTACATTCCGGAACTGTCTTCCTTCAGAGACCAGAATGGCCCCCTCCTTGCTGTCCTTCTATCGGCAGGCAAAGACATTTTTTTCATTATTATTTCTGAAAGCCTTTCAAAACTGAACATTTTTAAAGAAGGGGCCTTTAGGAGGGTTCTGTATCATTCAATTGTACTGTTTGTAACCACTCATCTGTTTTAAATGTTAATTGTTTAATTCTATTTCAATGGTGTTCTTGTGTATATTTTTAACTATATGATATTCATTTTAATCTGTAAACTACTTTGAGCCCTAGGTTTGTGGAAAGGATAGGTGATGATGATGATGAATGGTGATTTAGTTGGTTAGACAATTCCTTTCTTTGTAGGAAATCAACCACTAAAAATATTGCATCCTTTCTGATTTCCGAGCTTATTTTGATAAAAACACCCTGGCCACTGGTTTAGATTTGTCAGACTTCTCAGCTGGTCCCTGCAGAAGCCCAGAGAAATCCAGCCCAACTGCAGAGTGAATGTGTGGGCCATGCAATCTCAGAAAACAAATTGCTAAGGAAATAGAGTTCATTTTCATGCTTTGGTGGGGTTATTTATTGCAAATGGTAAAACTTGTTCCATACAGTTAAGCAAAATGAAAATTACTAGGGCAGTATTATCTTAAAATGTGGTCATTTTCCTCATATTTTTTTTAACTATTAGATGAAGTTCTAATTTGACACCATCTAGCAGTGGGGTGAGGGACAGAACTCTTAACATTTTCGTATATAAGCATGGCACTGCACTTAATTAGATTCTTTGGATTTGATAAGCAAAACAATCACATGTCACAATGTAAATTGTCAATGCTCTTTCTGGTCCATCCAGTATATTTATTTTTAGCAACTAATGGATGTTTTTTTGTCCAAACACACCACACAGGGAAAAAAAATGAAATCCCCCTGCTCCTTATATCTTGTTTCCTTATGTAGATTTTGTCTGCCAGTGTCCTTTGCTGGCAGTATACTATTTTCAGAGGCTATTCATTGACCATTAGTACCAATGCAATCTCATTAAAGTCAAACTGATTACAACATTAGTGTTAAGGACTCAGGAAGATCAGTCACTAAATATTTGGGTTCAGCTGCAGTTCACAGTCACCAGTAATTCTTTATTCTCAGGTTCAGTTCCAGTTCAGGCACTCCTTGTAAGAGATTATTTGGTGGTCACTTCAAATGTGTTTTGAACTAAACTTGCTATACATTGGACAGATTCATGTCAAAACTTTTTCTCTTCAGGACTCGAGCTCTTTAGATCTCACTGTGCATTAGCTGCTTTGAACATGCCAGGTCAATATGTACCAGCTTATACATTCTTAGTAGAGTGCTCACTTGGACCATTTCCACACTGGACTGCTATAGTGCTTTTATTCCACTTTCAACGTCCTGTGGAATCCTGGGCCTCAAAGGCCTCTCCCTAAGCTGAAAACCCCAGGATTCCAACAGTCCAGTGCAGAGATGGCATTGGATGTGTGGGGGATATTTCAGATCCCATTTTGATGCTTCAAATAGGAATCCACTTAATCATCAGACAATGGCCCTTTCCTCACCTTACCTTCTTCCGGCACTGGGGTGCAGGGATCACACAAGCAGCCTCTGGTGAGAGGCTCTCATGTCCGGGGTCCTACAGCTACACACAAGCTGCTTGCTCGCACGAGAGCCCCCACCTCTTCCTTCCACAGCACAGCCTGAGACCTTCCCAGGCTGCGCTGGGGCAGGCAGTATGACCGGCGCAGCTCCGGAGGCTCCGCACACCAGGTAAGTGTGCGTAGGGCCTGGGAGCAAAGCATAATTGCTCACCATTTTCGGCTTCCAGCCGAAAATGAAAAGGTGCATAATCAGCACCTGCCAGCTCCTGGAGTGCTGCGTGATTGTGAGTGTGTCGTGCAGCTCGCTCCTCACAATCGCGTGACGCTTCAGGTGCCCTTTCGCATGGAAAATGCCATGCGAAAAGGGCTAATATCCCCTTTGTTTCAGACCAAAGCAGACTATCGCTTTATGTTTCCTGAAGGAAAAAAATGAGAGAAAAGTGAAAACAATAGATGGCAATTTTTTTTATGTTTATTTTTTTGGTTTAGTGTTAAGGCCTTTTATTGTGGAAAATTAACAGTTATCTCAATAGGGCAAAAGTGAAGTCCTATTTTTGGTGTCAGAAGAACTGCTTTTTCTTTTTCTTTCTTTTTCTTTTTTTTTTACGAAAATTCACTTAAAAAAATATTTTGGTCCCGTCAGAGTATTTTCAGGAACAGTGGTTTTGTGCTGAGAGTGGTCAGGGGCACAATAGCAAGGACATGGATGAAGTAGAGGACCCATTTTGGCATATGCCTTGGCTGGAAGTATGGAGATAGGAGATGGCTTAAAACTTATGGAAGTAGCAACAGTTAGATAAAGAGAAACTGGAAAACACTACATGTTTCATGCCCCTTGCACAACATGGAAAGATGAGACACTGAAAAGAAGTGCCATACCTTCACCAATAATTCATTTTCATTGGAAGGTGAACCAGACTTAACATTGAAGGAGTCACAGCTGATACCTGATAGCCAGCCAAGTCCTCCTTCTGCTCAGCAGATCTAGAAAAGAAGACCTGGAGGAGAGGCCCCCCAGTCCCAAGGCAGAGGCTCAGGCACCTGACCCAGACTATTCCCCACAAGCAAAGTGTCCTATCTCAGTCCTGCACAGCTGATAAACAAACAAATTGAATATCCCTCAGCTTGTTACTTACTTCCAGGCAGTAAGCAAAGAGTCATAAATACAGTCCAACATAAACAAAGTCCAGCAGGTTTTCATGGCAAGGGAGTGTCCAAGGTCAATCCAAGCATTTCTCAAGGTATCCAGCAAGGTACCGTGTCACAAAAGCTCTTCCCCTGGAGGGGAAGGACACCAGCTAAAGCCTAGCGCAGCTGTGCCTTGATTGATTGTTGCCAGATATAAATTCTGAGACAGCAGTGCTGAGTCTCTCTTTGCTGCTTGTGCTGTGTGAAGCTGGGTCTAGGTAAGTGTTCTTCTGTATCTGAAGAGGTAGGACTCTCTGTTGGAGCTGGCACCATTCTCTGTTCTGTTTCCAGCACTGTAACCTCTCTCTGTATAGCAGTCCCTGATATGCCTTCTGTTTCAGCCTCTGGTGTGCCCTCTGCTTCAGACTCTGAGTCAATGTTCTGGAAGCAGGGCATATAATCATAGAATCATAGAAATGTAGAGTTGGAAGAGACCACAGGGGCCATTCAGTCCAACCCCCTGCCATGCAGGAACACCCTCAAAGCACTCCCGACAGATGGCCATCCAGCCTCTGCTTAAAAACCTCCAAGGGAGAAGTCTCCACTACACTCCAAGGCAGCATATTCCACTGCCGGACAGCCCTGACCGTCAGGAAGTTCTTCCTGAGGTTCAAGTGGAATCTCCTTTCCTGCAGCTTGAATCCATTGCTCTTTGTCCTGGTCTCTGGGGCAGCGGTAAACAAGCCCTCTCTCTCCTCTATTTGGCATCCCTTCAGATATTTAAACATGGCTATCATGTCCCCTCTTAACCTTCTCTTCTGCAGACTAAACATACCCAGCTCTCTAAGTCTATCCTCATAGGGCATGGCTTCCAGGCCCCTCACCATTTTGGTCACCCTCCTCTGGACTTGCTCCAGCTTGACCATGTCCTTCTTGAATTGGGGTGCCCAGAACTGGACACAGTATTCAAGATGAGGTCTAACCAAAGCAGAGTAGAGTGGTACTCTAGACACCCTCGATCTAGATACCATACTCCTATTGATGCAGCGAGAACTGCATTGACTTACTCGGCTGCCGCATCACACTGCTGACCATGTTCAGCTTGTGATCTATTAAGACTCCTAGATCCCTTTCGCCCGTACTGCTATCCAGCCACGTGTCCCCCATCCTATATTTCTGTATTCCATTTTTTCTACCTAAGTGTAGGACCTTACACTTCTCTCTGTTGAATTTCATTTTCTTAGCCTTGGCCCAGCTCTCCAATCTATCCAGGTCATTTTGAATTTTGATCCTGTCCTCTGGCCTATTAGCAACCCCTCCCAATTTGGTGTCATCTGCAAATTTGATTAGCATGCCCTCTATTCCTTCATCCAAGTCGTTGATGAAGATATTGAACAGCACTGGGCCCAGGACAGAACCCTGTGGCACCCCACTAATCACTTCTCTCCAGTATGAAAAGCAGCCATTCGTTTTCACCCTTTGGGTTCAGTCGACTCATTTCACTAGCTTCTTTGCAAGGATGTCATGGGGAACTTTGTCAAAGACCTTACTGAAATCTAGATATGCTACATCCACAGCATTCCCTTCATCTATCCAACTAGTAACTCTATCATAAAAAG
The DNA here is from genome assembly GCA_948472985.1 of Iguana delicatissima. Lineage (NCBI taxonomy): Eukaryota > Metazoa > Chordata > Lepidosauria > Squamata > Iguanidae > Iguana > Iguana delicatissima. Next base: position 389,662 of record CAOKZL010000004.1, read on the forward strand.
AGATAAGGTTAGTCTGGCATGACTTATTTTTGAGAAATCCATGTTGACATCTCGTGATTACTGCGTTGCTTTCTAAGTGATTAGAAACTGACTGCTTAATGATCTGCTCCAGGATCTTTCCGGGTCCTGATGTCAGGCTGACTGGGCGATAATTATTTGGGTCCTCTTTTTTTCTCTTCTTCAAGATGGGGACAACATTTGCCGTCTTCCAGTCTGCTGGAACTTCTCCTGTCCTCCAAGATTTCTCAAAGATTATAGCAAGTGGTTCCGAAATGACCTCTGCCAGTTCTTTTAATATCCTAGGATGCAATTTATCTGGCCCTGGAGACTTGAATTCATCCAGTGTGGCCAGTTATTCCTGTACCATCTCTCTAGCTATTACGTGCCTCATTTCCCCTGCTTCCTCACCTGCTCCCCAACCACCAGGTTGAGTGCTTGTATCCTTCTGGGGAAAAACTGAGATAAAGAAGGTGTTAAGTAGTTCTGCCTTTTCTCTTCCCCCTGTTAGTAATTCGCCATCTTCTCTGCGCAGCGACCCTATCATCTCTTTCTTTTTCCTTTTGCTGTGGACATATTTAGAAAAGCCTTTTTTATTGTTTTTAATGTCTCTGGCCAGCCTAAGTTCATTCTGTGCTTTAGCCTTTCTGACCTCCTCCCTACATCTCCTGGCTACCTACTTAAATTCTTCTTTGATGGTTTCCCCCTTCTTCCATTTCCTGTACGTGTTTCTCTTAACACTGAGCTCAGCTGAGAGTTCTTTAGTCAACCATTCTGGTTTCTTCAGATGCCTTCCATTTTTCCTCCTTACTGGCACAGTTTTAGACTGTGCCTTCAGTATCTCCCTTTAAGGAACTCCCATGCCTCCTGAACTCCTTTCCCTTTCACTATTCTTGACCACAGAATTTCAGCCAGCATCTCAAGTTTACAGAAGTCCGCTTTTTTAAAATCTAAGATGAGTGTCTGGCTACACTTCTCTTATCCTTCCCACTGAATGCCAAATTCCAATAGGGCACGGTCACTCCCCTCTAAAGATCCAACCACTTCTACCTCATTAACAAGGTCATCCCTGTTGGTCAGGATCAGATCTAGAATATTTGATCCCCTTGTGGCCTCTTCCACCTTCTGGACCATGACATTGTCTGCAAGACTAGCAAGAAACTTGCTGGACCTTGCTGTCTTGGCAGAATTTGACTGCCAACATATATCCGGGTAATTGAAATTTCCTATCATTACTGTATCTTTCCTTTTTGAATGTGCAGTCATTTGGTTCAGGAAGGCATCATCAAAGTCCTCAGTCTCATTTGGAGGTCTGTAGTAAACCCCCACCAGAATATCCCTTTTGTTTCTCGCTCCCTTAATTCTTACCCAGATGCTCTCGACCTGGCTTTCTGGGTTTAAGTCACAGATCTCTTGACAGGTGAAAACATCCTTGACATACAAGGCTACTCCTCCTCCTTTCTTGTTAGGTCTATTTTTACAAAATAAGCTATACCCCTCTATTCCTACATTCCAATCATGAGATTCATCCCACCAGGTCTCAGTGATGCCTATCAAATCGTATTTATTTTGTTGTACTAGGAGTTCAAGTTTATCTTGCTTGTTTCCCATACTCCATGCATTAGTGTAGAGACACTTAAGTCTCTGGGCCCTTCCTGCAAGTCCTCTACTATAGTTTCCACTCCTCCCACCATTGGACGTTTGTACTACTTGGCCAATATCATTTGGGCCTTTTCCCTCTGCACTAGCTGAGTCCTAATCTTGTCTCCCTCCCCAGCGGAACTTAGTTTAAAGATCTCTTATAGTCCTTGCGAGACTGTTTGCAAAAATATTCCTGCCAAGTTTCATGAGGTGCAGCCCATCCCTCGCCAGAAGCCCACATTCATGAAAATTCAGGCCATGTTCCAAAAACTCAAACTGTTGCTGGCAACACCATGTGTGGAGCCAGTTGTTGACCTCTGCTATTGCCCTTTCCCTTCGTGTGCCGTATCCTTGAACAGGGAGGAGGGACGAAATGACCACCTGAGCACCAAAGTCCTTAAGCTTTGTCCCCATAAGCTCATAGTCCTTTGCAATGTGGTAAAAGCTGCACCTCGCAGTGTCATTGGTTCCGACATGAACCACAATGAGGGCCTTATGGTCAGTGGGCTTGACCAGCCTGGTTAGTCTCTCCGTTATGTGGTTGATCTTGGCCCCAGGAAGACAGCAGACCTCTCGATTGAGCTTGTCCAGTTTGCAAATTGCTGTTACGGTTCCTCTGAGCAAGGAGTCCCCAAGAACCAGAACTTGCCTCCTCTGAGGCTTGTCCTGGGCTCCTCAACAAGCATATTCTTCTAGGACTGCCTGGGCATTTTGTTTAGGCTGGGAATGTTGATCTAGTTGACATTCTGTTCCCTCCTTCTGGTGCTCCTCATCGTTTGTAAGGCCCAGAACTTTGAAGCGATTGTGTATGGTGAGAGTCTCTGTTACCTTCCTGGTCCTTCTACTCCTCTGGGTGACATTCCTCCAAGCCTCCATTTCCTGGCACAGTGTGCTGACTTCCTGATCTGGCAGCTCCTCCATGCATTTGGTCCTGAGGAAGGTCTTCTCCGCCCTATCCAAAAACTCCTCACCTTCCCTAATAAGATGAAGATTGGAAACTCGTGCCTCCAGCTGGCATACCCTCTCCTCCAAGAAGGTCACCGGCTTGTACTTGGTGCAGGTGTACCCGAGAACATCATGTGGCAAGAAAAGGAACATCCCGCAAGTGCTGCAGGTGACCGCGGCAGCTCCCTCACCTTCCATCCTTGATACTACAGAGAGTAGTACAGGGAGTAGTTCTAGAAAGAATAACCGGGCTTTCTTTCTCAAATTCAGTTATATAAGCTACATCTACTCTACTGATTGCCAAGGGTTGAACTTGAAGGATTGAAGTAGAGGACTTCAACTGTGCGCGCCATTGGGAGCTCCTAATAAGACTCCTGCCCCCATAGCTGACTCCTCCCCCTCATTAGTCAGTTAGACCATGTGCTCAGGGAGAGCACATGGCTGGCACAAGGAATCTTAACAAACACAAGCAAGCAAGCAAGCAAGCACAGTCCCACAAGCCTGTAAACACACTTGGTCAAGGATGTCTTCACAGACCCAGCTCCCCCTCTGCTCCCTCCTCTGGGAATGACACAAAGTGAGAGACTGTAATCAAGGTATCAGGAGAAGCACAAATGTGGAATGGTCTCCCTAAATACTGCCTGGGAGCTGGGTGTTGGCTGAGCATGTGGCCTATAAATGGAAGTTATAACTACCAATGCATTGCTGAATACAACTTCCAACTTCTTCTTGATTGTTTGGCTTGTGAAAGTGTGTCTATCAGATTTATTACCCCTGGACTGTTTAAGAACTAAGCTACTGTGACTCCCTGGGATCCTGACTCTATGGCTTTCTTGATCTTGGACTGTTTGATACCAGGTATCTTTTGCTTCCACAGCTTACTGACTCATCAACTCTGAATCTTGTTTGACATTAAGAAAAGGACAGGAGGGGGGCTGGCAAACAGAAGCATGGAAAAAGCAGGAGCTTAAAGCGGATGAAAGTAGATGAAGCTGACACAATGAAGGAGAGGAGAAGGCTGAGTAACAGGAGGAAGAGGTAGAAGGAAACTTTGTTGGAGGGCTCAGAAGCAGCATTTGTCACAGCTGTAAGGGAAGCAATAGCCTAATCAGTTTCTGCATTGCTCATCCAAGACGCATCCAGTTATGAAGAGTGGAGAGGGGGTCAGACATTTGGAAGAGGTACATGGCTCACAGACCCAGACAGCATAGCTTGAAATTAATTATGTCCAGATGAGATAAGGTTGGAGCAGCTGGAAAGACTTGGTACTCTAGGGCACAGCTAGGAAAGATAACCGTCAGGGAAAAGCATGAACTGGAAAGGAAGCTGATCATCCCTCCTGTAGGTGAGAGCTAGTTAGAAAAGAATGAAGGGGGCACAGAATAAGTGCCCAAACTAGTCTTCTGAATCTTGAGAAGTTACAACCTTGCTGAGAGGTAGATGTGAGGAAGGAAGGGATGTAATAGAACACTGTTGTACTTACCTGATGCAAAGGTTTTCTCCTTTTAACTAATTGGTGAAAAAATCTGTATTTTAATTATGTTTGTACAAGGGAACGTAGCTCCACAAGCAATGCCATGACACTGGGTAGATAAATTGGTGCTACCTTCTTCCAATAAAGAACTTTGCAACTAGCTTGAGTGTCAGTGTGTGATGCAGCCAAGCATTGGGAGGGGTGCAATCCTACCACACAAGGGTTCAGGACTATGATAGGTGCCCACCACACAAATCCAAACTGGGTTTGCATAACCAGTCACTTCCAAATTCAGTCTTTGGTATTTTTGCCGCTTTGGAGTATGGTGTGGTTGGCACTGGTTGATGGGGCAAGTAAATCCCCACCAGCCCTCCCATTCCTCATCCTTGCTCTAAAGACTAATTTGAAGGCTGTGGCATCTGGCCCAATGGTCTATGAAACTCTAAAGCAGCCTGAAGGTCCAGGATCAGTGTGCCTTCTTCAAATGGTTTTGGGTAAGTCCAGTTTTACTTCACAACAGATCTAAATGCAACAATATCTATTTCTTGTATCATCATAAGTATGTAACCATCCTTACTTGAAGCCAACTCAAAAAAAGAAAAGAAAAAGAAAAATTAGTGTGGAGAACTGACCCAGACTATAGCAAAAAGGTTACTGCATAAAAACACATTTTAAAGAAAAAATGTTTGGTTTAGGATGGCATTTTAATCAGTAGCTGAGTAACTGGCCATTTCTGTCCTAAGCTGTTATACTGCTATTATTCCACATTCAACATCCTGTGGAATTCTGGGGTTTGTAGTTTACTGAGAACAAAGAGCGCTTTGGCTGAGAATTCTAAATCCCCCCCCCCGCAAACTGCAAACTCCAGGATTCTATAGAATGTTGAAAGTGGAATAATAAAGCTATAACAGTGTAGTGCAGAAATGACCACTGACTGAATCTGAACCAAGTACACCTCTAGCTATTCATAAACTACTACTTTTTTGGGGGGATACTTGTTGCCCAACATGGTAGCCACATGACTCGTTGCTCACCTCTCATTTTGAATATTGGTATCTAATACTGATTTGCTACAGTGTTATAAAAGAAGCCTTAATTGCATTTTTGTCGTTCCTTCAGAATAAACATTAGCACCTCACCTCACCTCAACTCATCTATGTGGGTAATTTCATAATGAATACCATATTCCTTTTAATGCAGAATGTTGCAGCAAACCTTTGCATTAAGTGCCTTCAGTAGTAACTACATTTTATTGAAGTGCTCTGAATTGCTAAAGATGCCAGTTGAATCAATTTCAGGCTCAAGCAGAGGAGAGAACTGGGTTTCATTGGCCTTACAATGAAAGCTCAGTGAATGTTTGTGAAGGTCTTGCCCAGTGGCAACATGAATGTTGTAAAGAGTAAATAGGCCTCAGGATGAGCAAACATCTCCTGCTGACATAAAATGGCATCTGTTGGCAGGATTAAAACAGTACCAGTGTAATTAGATTGCTGCCAGTATGATATTTAAATCCTGCTTGGCACAAGCTAGCTGATGTTATGATGAGCTACACCATTCAAACTGTGAACATAAAACCTTGAAATCATAAGAAAACACTTATGAGGTCAGACAGACCAGTCGTGTTTGCTATTCTAGTTTCCTGTAAAATATTCCCTAGACTAATGAGTTCTGTGTGCTGTAGAGGACATGTGTAAGAATGAGGAAGGGTAAAATATTTTTTAAAAAATTGGAAAATGGTCAAAAATGGTTTCTTAAGTATCAGAAAAGCTTGGCAATGAGTATTTGAGAAGGCAGAATCTTAATAGTTGTGAACTGCATGAATGATGCGTACAGGATTTTTTTAATATCTTTTTTTATGCAAAAACATGTTCCATTGAAAAAATAGCATTTCTGTGTAGAAAACAGAACAAAAAGGAGCTCTTTTTTTAACATAGAAAATATTTCAGTGTAGAAAAATCCTATTTTCTTTCCAGCAAACTTGTTTTCTACACAGCAAGCATCATTCTGATACAAACAAGAAAACAAAAACTACAGGTATTTTTTTTCTTTCAGAATAGGCCCCAAACTGAGTAGTTTTTGAAAACTGCATGCTTTTCAACAACTTCCAGGCAGAAAGGGTTAAAAATGGTAAAATTATCAGATTACTGCAACATGCTGTATCTGGGCTGCATGTGGAAACTGTTCAGAAACTGGAGCAAAATGCTGTGTCAGGATCATGACCGGGGCCCTTTTCGCACTGAGTTTTTGAAGCGAAAGGGCCCCTTGAGTGTCGCGTAAATGTGAGGAGCGGTCTGCATGACGCTCAAGGGCCTGACACAGACCGAGCACGCATCTTTTAATTTTCGGCTCAAAGCCGAAAATGCTGCACGGTCATGCATCGCTCCGGGGCCCCATGTGCACTTACCCGGCATGTGGAGCCTCAGGAGCCAGGCCGGTCGCGCATCCTCTCCTCAGTGCAGCCTGCGAGGTCCTCGGTTGCACTGCAAATGGAAGAGGTGGGGTATTTGCACTACAAGGAAGGAGCTGCGGAGCCGAAGCAGGAGGGACACGAGAACATTCCTCCCAAGCTTTCATGTGCGAGCTGAGCAGCCCAGCACCGGGAAAAGGTAAGGTGGGAAAAGGGCCTTGGACAGCTTAGAGGGAACATATAATTCTGCTGTTGAAACAGCTTCTCTAGCTACCAATCCATTTCTGGGCAAAAGTGCTCACTATGACCTTTAAAGCTCTATACAGCTTGGGTCCACACTATCTGAAAGATCTATCTTCTCACAGGCACCTGCCTGAGCTTAGAGATCTTTGCAGGAAGGCACCAAGATCCCACAAATATCACAGGCACATTTGGTGAGGAATCTTCTCAGAGGTTGCTCCTAGGTCATGGAACACCCTCCCTTGGGTTGGCCCCTTTATCCTTTCCTTGCACCAACCAGTTAAGACCTTTTTATTCAGGCAAGCCTTATGTTGAATATTATATAGGAGATAGGGTTTGTGGTGGGATGTTAATAAGGATGTAAATCTTCACAAATTTCATTCTCACTGCAGGAATGAATATTTTTGTTGTTTTCTTCCCTGTGTGAAAGTTAGCAAAACCTGCAGTTTTCAAAAGTTATTCACAGTTTGATACTATACAAACAAACAAATGGTGGGGTCTGTAGAAAATAGGCTTTTCTGTACAACAAAAAGTTCCTGCACAGAAAACAATATTTCTATACATAGAAAGTGTCTGTTTTCTTCACATGCTCATAAAAAAAGGCATTTCGTCATAAGCGGTGATGATTCTCTCCTATCTAGGATTGTCCTCATCAAGGTTTCCTAACATTTGAGAAACTCAGTTTTGATAATGTTTTTCTGAATACGTACAAATAGTCCTTCAAATATTTCTTTTTTCAGATATGACATGCTTCACTTACAGATTTTGTTTCGATCAATTTTTGACTTACTTTCTTTCTTTCTTTCTTTCTTTCTTTCTTTCTTTCTTTCTTTCTTTCTTTCTTGTTTGTTTGTTTGTTTGTTTTTGAAGTTTGAGAGTATATAGTGCAATCGGGATAGCTATAGTGTAAACCGCCCTAGTTAGGATAGACTTTAAAAAGCATTTCACTAAAATTGCCTCCTCCTCCTCCTCTTCCTCCTTCTTACTAAAAATAGGTTTGAACCATTCATAGTATCCTCAAGTGGCTCATGGTGGCTCATGATAACATTTGCCAGATCTGTTACTCTTTATTATTTACTAACAGTTCCAATTCTTAAACTTGGTCATCACAAAGCATTCAGGAGATATCTGAGCTTTTAATTTGGGGTCACAACCCCAGAAGAGTAACCAGATGAATGAAAAAAGTAGCAGAGTGTTATGGGCTAAGATTTTCTTCTCCTCAGAAAAGGTTGAGAAAGTAGAATAATTTCTCTCTCAGCAGAGGCCTTCTTTACCATCAATTGCAGGCTATTGTGGCTAAACCAGTATTGTGGTTATTGTGGCTAAACCAGTATTGACCATTATCTCCAAGTGATCAAAAGTGAAATACAATAAAGGATTTTCTCTTCACTGCTACTTCTTAATAATCATGTTCAGTTAATGAAGAATTCAATAGAAACAGAGGCAGTCATCATTTCTTCTTTATTTTGAAAACCATTTATTTGGAGCTAAGGAAAGTATTTTACTGGAAAGATTAATGAGTCTTGCTAGCAACCAAATGGGGAACGCATTTTCAAGAAGCCCAAAAGACAGCAGCTCTCTAAAGTTGCCATGGAAAAGTTTAGAATCAACAAGCATGGGTGGTGTTCAGCACCGGCAGGAAAAACAAATCTTCAAAGCTTTTGTAATTACTCTTCTAGTTCTTTTTTCAGGTTTTATCCCTACTTAATGCCAGTTGCATGATATCCCACACCTGTTAGTACTTTCCTCTTGTCCTCCAGTGTAGTAATCTTTTGCTCAGTAGTGACAGATTTGTGATGACATCAAATGATGTAGTGAACACCCAGTGAGGAGTGTTTTAAGAATGTCACAATAAATAGTCTTGGGGGGAAAGCTAAGTGAGCTAAAGCTGGGGAATCTATTGAAGTAAAGAGAAACATTTATTTTAGCTGGTTTACTTGTATACATCATAGTGAAAGAGGGAATTTCTTCACATGGCTTAACTTGTATAGAATGGCCTGACAAAAGTAAGTCATGACTCCACTCCATTTTAAAGACAGACGGAGTGAGCATCGGCCTAGAGCTTATTCTGATAAATGGATACCATAAATCAACAAGGTTTTATTAATACAGTAGGCCCACTTGCTTGAGAACTCTATGCACACGTTTGATGTCTGAAATTCATCCCTGTCTATAGATGCAATCTGTGCACCAGAATTATACCTACATGGTAATGGCATATAGTTGGGATGGGCAAAATGCAGTACATATGGTCCAAATGTGTCTCAGGGCTATTTTTGTCCTTGCTCATTGCTCAAGACTGGCAGTTTTGCATGGAAACTGGTCGTAGTCCTCTCAGTCTTCCCCTAAATCCCTGGAAGTAGACTTCTGGTTACTTCTAGTATTTTTTTAAAAAATGTTTTTCCTGTCGAGCTTAACACAGTCTGCTTTTTTTGTTTTAATGTCCTTGTCCCTGATTGTATATGTTGCTGTTCTGCCCTTTGGTGTAATGAGCATTATAAATAAACATTATCGTTGTGTTGTTGTTGTTGTTATAGTATTCAGGAGCAGGGGAGGACAAAGTGAGCCCATGGGCTACATGCACCCCTAAAACTCTGCTTTTGTGGCCCCCAGGGATAAAAAAAATACTGAATGCTTCCAAATGCATTTTAGGCAACATAGAGGCCAGGAGTTGTCTTTAAAAATTAAAACAAACAAACAGGAAGTGACTTCCACTCATACCATGATGTTTAAAAAAGGCCTATCCAGAGCCAGAAAGGACCCAGAACTGGGACTACAGACATGATGATAATACTCCCAAGGCCCTCGAGGGCACTTGGGGGGGGGCAAAAATAATATTCTTTTTGGGGAGGGGAGCCTTCTCTGAAAGTGCAGTCCTCCAAGGTCTCCTGGAAGGTTCATGAACTGCCAAGCTGTCCAAAATTGCCCATCCTTGTTCAAAGGCTGAAAATTGGTCTTTTGATAAGGATTGAAACACTATTAGAACATATTTGGGGAAAAAATAGAAAAAAACATGTTTTTCAAATGTCAGGAAACACAAGGAGAATCCTGAACTGGTGCGAATTGTCACAGTTTGAGATGAATTCTGCACAAAATTCACATGTGTGGTTGTTCTGCACAGGAAACATTATTTTACGCACAGGAAAGAGCATTGTCTCTGCAAAAAAAAATGCTGTAACTGGAGGATTAATCTGAGCAATATTCATGGGTAGACGATAAGCATAGAAAATAGCATATTTATAGGGAAGAAAATTAAGTGCAGAAAGTGCTGTTTACTGCACAGAAAATTCTGTTTTCTGTGGAAACAGTCAAGCACATGTGAATTTTGCACAGAATTATTTCCAAATTAGTAATAGGCTTCAAAGATAGTTTAGTTTCGAAATACTTTCTCACAGTGGGAAAAAAAGTTGCTAAAGTTACTCATTGCCTCCTTAAAGAAGAAACATAGTGAAAAATTGTATTCCTGCCTTCAGACCTGCCAAAGAGGTTTCCTGTCTTCAGCTCATAGAAGAGCTTTAGATGTGTCCAGTCATTGGGTGCTGTCAGTAGGAGTTAACTTCAGAATATATATATATTCTTTTGATGTAGATCCTGGGACTGTTATGTTATTGGACTACAATTGGACTACAGCTCTCAGAATGACCTTTGTTATATGAAGATTGGGAGTTGTATTTTACAAAATTCAGTTTCCTAAGCTCTGAGTATTTTTATTACATCTGGATAATGGCACCACATCTATATACCCCTTCTTGATACTTGTCTCTAGTTTCCCAACATTTGATGTCCACACAGTGTACATGATCCTATTTTCCTCCACTTTATCCTCATTAAAAAAAAAAACAACTTGTGAAGTTGATCAATTTGAGACTGAGTGGCATGAATACTATTGCTTAACCCCAGCTAGAGTAAATCCCTTGAATTAATTGTTGATTCACAAGTCAACCTAAGGGTAAATTTAATTCATTTAATAGGTGTACTCCGGGTTGGACTAGCATTAGGATTTAGGTCGATGGCTAGTTCATGGTTACCCAGTAATTTCATTCTTTCTCTTTACAGGTTCCATGGATGGCTGGAACACAAAAACTGTTTTTATATACAAAAAACAAGGGACATGATCCAATCACAGTTTTGCTAAGAATTTTAGAAACCGCATTAGGAGGAGGGAGACAGTATTCTTGAGGGCAGGAGTTCATCAAGTGGTGGAGATAATAGTCTGAATCTTACAAGGAGGACTGGGCAAACAGTACAGGAATCCAACAGTGGGAGGGAAAGAAACTTAAATAAGCAGCTGGGAGAGTGACACATGGTTTCAGATGCCTCTACACTAATGCACAGAGCATAGGAAATAAACAGGATGAACTTGAACTTGTAGCATAGAAAAGTAAATATAATAAAATAGGCATCACTGAAACCTGGTGTGATGAGTCTCACGATTGGAGTGTAGCAATAGAGGGGTAGAGCCTATTTCAGAGAAATAGATCAATCCGGAAAGGAGGAGGAGAAGCATTATATGTTAGGGACATTTGCATCTTTGAAGAGATCCATGACTTTAATCCTAGAAGTCAGGTTGAGAACATCTGGGTAAAAATTAAGAAGGAGAGAAACAACAGCGATGTCATGTGGGGGTCTACTACAGACTTCCAAGCCAGACTGAGGACTTGAATGATGCCTTTCTGGAACAGATGACAAAACATTAAAAAAGAAGAGATATATAATAATGGGAGACTTCAGCCATCCTGATATTTGTTGGAAGTCAAACTCTGCCAAGAAAGAGTATTGGTCCAAGAAACTTCTCACTTCCCTTGCAGAAAATTTCATAGCCTAGAAAGTGGAGGAGGGAACAAGGTAGAACACTATTTTAAATCTGAACCTAACCAACAATGATGGCCTGATTAAAGAGGTGGAGGTGGAAGGAAGTGACAATGTTCTCCTAGAGTTGACTGTACAATGGAAAGGGGAAGCCAAGCGTAGTCAGATACATATTGTAGACTTCAAGAAAGATGATTTTACTAAACTTAGGGAAATACTGGAGCGTTCCCATGGTCAGGAATAGAAGAAGGGAGTTCATGATGGATGGATTTCTTAAAAGCAAGATACTGAAGGCAAAAATTCTGAGGAGTTAAAATGAGAGGTGTCTCAAGAGTCCAGAATAGATATCTAAAAAACTTTCAGTGGAGCTAAGATTTAAAAGAACATGTACAAGAACTGGAAAAAAGGGAAATCACCAAAGAGGAATTAAAACAAATAGCCAACAAATGTAGGGAGAAAGTCAGAAAAGCTAAAGCACAGAATGAGCTCAGGCTTGGTAGAGAGGTTAGAAATAATAAAAAGAGCTTTCTGAGTATGTCCGCAGCAAAAGGAAGAACAATAAAATTGTAGGGTCTCTGTATGGAGAAGATGGTGAAATGATAACAGGGGACAGAAAAAAGGCAGAGCTACTGAATACTTTTTTTGCCTTGGTCTTCTCTCGAAATGAAAACATTGCTGTACCTGGAGAAAATGGAGCAGATGATGTGTTGGGGAAATGCAGTACAATATAAGTAAAGAGGTAGTACAGGAGTACTTGGCTACTCTAAACGAATCCAAGTCTTCAGGACCAAATGAACTACTTCCAAGGGTATTAAAAGAACTGGAAGATGTAATCTCAGAATCCTGGGCAAAATAAATCTGAGAATTCCTGGAGAATGGGAGATGCCCAGCAGACTGGAAGAGGGCAAGTATTGTCCCCATCTTCAAAAAGAAAAAGAAAAGAGAGAACTCAAACGATTACCACCTGGTCCCCTGATATCAATAGCAGGGAAGATTCCACAGCATATCATTAAAAAGACAGTCTGTAAGCATTTAGAAAGGAATGCCATGCTCACTAAAAGTCAACATGGGTTTCTCAAAAACTAGTCATGCCAGATTAATCTCCTCTCTCTCTCTCTCTCTGTCTTTGTGCGTGTGTCCCTTTTTTTGATAGAGTTGCTAGCTTGGTAGATGAAGGAAATGCTATGGACATAGTGTTTCTTGACTTCAGTGACACCTTTGACAAGATCTCCTATGATATTCATGTAAACAAGCTAGTAAAATGTGGTCTAGACAATGCTATTGTTAGGTGGATTTGTAACTGCTTAACCAACTGAACCCAAAGGGTGCTCACCAATGGCTCCTTTTCACCCTGGAGAGAAGTGACTAGTAAGGTGCCACAGGGTTCTGTCCTGGGCTCAGTGCTATTCAACTTCTTTATCAACAATTTGGATGAAGGAATAGAGGGCATTCTTATCAAATTTGCAAATGACACCAAATTAGTAACTAACACCCCAGAGGAGAGGATCAGAATTCAAAATGATCTCAGCAGATTAGAGATCTGAGCCAAATCAAACAAAACAAATTTCAAGAGGGAGAAGTGTGAGGAACAACACTTGGGCAGCAAAAAAAAAAAAAAAAAAAAAAAAAATGAAATGCACAGATATAAGATGGATGACACCTGGCTTGACCACCATACACGAGAAAAGGATGTAGGAGTCTTAGTAGACCAGAAACTGAACATGAATCATCAGTGTGATGTGGCAGCTGAAAAAGCCAATGAGATTCTGAGCTATATCAATAGGAGTATAATATCTAGATCAAGGGAAATGATAATACCACTCTATTCTGCTTTGGTCAGACCCCACCTGAAATACTGTGTCCAGTTCTAGGCACCATAGTTCAGGAAGGATATTGACAAGCTGGAATGTGTCCAGAGGAGGGTGACCAAAATGGTAGAAGGCCTGGAAGTCATGCCTTATATGGAGCAGCTTAGGGAACTGATAATGTTTAGCCTAAATAAGGGAAGGTTATAAGGTGACATAATACCTATGTTTAAATATTTGAAGGGATGTCATATGGAAGATATAGTAAGTTTCTGCTCCTCCAGAGACTACGACATGGAGCAATTGCTTCAAATTTCAGGAAAAGAGATTCCATCTAAACATTAGGAAGAATTTCCTGATGGTAAGAGCAGTCCAACAGTGGAATATACTACCTTGGAGTGTGGTGGAGTCTCCTTCTTTGGAGGTTTTAAAATAGAGGTTGGATGACAATCCATTGGGAATGCTTTGATAGTGTATTTCTGCATGGCAGGGGGTTGGAATTGATGGTCCTTGTGGTCTCTTCCAACTCTGCGATTCTATGATTATATTAAAGTTTAATGCTTTGATGTCATATTTGTTCCAGAAATCTAAGATAAGTGCATGTACAACCTATCCAACTGAAGTCCCAGAAATCTAGATACAGATGTTGTTTACCATGGCATAATGCATGCACATTATAGTACTTTGGCTTAGGTGTTCAAGATCTCTACTCAGAAACAAATCTGACAAATAATTAAGCAAACTATGAACACAACCAATCAGAGGTTAAGAACTCTGGGCATCATTTTGTTTCCAAAAGGAAGACTTACATTACTCAAATTGAAATTGGTTGGATTTAGGATTTATCTCTAGGTCAGTTGTAATCTCTTACTAGCCAATAAAATCTGAACTTCTCAGGAATTTCTCAGAATATTTTCTTTCAATCCAACTCTCATCATGCTACTACTTTTCTGGAATTTACTGGGCTTTCCTTAAATGGTTGTATTTTGAGCACAATTCACAAGCTCTTGATGAGATTAGTCAGAACCAAGACTCAGAGCAAGATGTGGAAAGTTCACACTTAAACAAAAAAATGAGAGAGAGAGAGAGATGGCAATGAAAGTAAAAGCTCCACAGAAGTCCTTTTCATCAGAACCCAGCTCTTAGATGACAAGTCTGAATACAAGACATGATTGAGTTCCCTAATTTATTAGATGAGAAATCTCTGAGAGGCTTTGTATAAGTAGGGGGGGGAAATCAATTTTGTTTCTTTCAGCTCATTATCAAAGAAAACTCTATTTGGCTGAGTGCCTTTTAATTTTCTCAAACCAGTTATATTCAAATGATAATGTAAAACAAATTGTAAATATAAATTATATTTTTCTGACTTACAAGGACAGTAGTTCTCTGAGAGTCCTGGGGGAACTAACTCATTCTTCATTTAAAGTACTATTCTTTCAGATTCAGCCATGCTTGCTCTTCTAACAATGAAATTAATAGTCTGTAATGTGAATTTTGTCATATAGAATTAATTATTGACTCTGTTGTAGTGGAGACACCATTTTCTTTTCTTGTTGTTTTTCTTATGTTTTGTTATAAAAAATAATTTCTACTGGTGTACATTGTTATAACAAAATTGATTCTAGGTTATATATGTAAAAGCAAAAGGTTATTGAGCCACTCATTCTTCTGAATCAGGCTTCTACGTACTGAAGACTGATTGACTCTTACTGACATTCAGTTTGAGTGAAGGGCAGTGTGGTCTATTACTGTATAGAGGTGTTCGGAGAAATAATGTGAGCTTGAGTTTTATCAGTTCATCCAGCTTGGATTCCTGCCTTTGATAGTGGCTTAGGTTTGTATATTTTACAAACAGTAGATCACGGGGGAGCAGCTTGTTTAGTTTTTTCTTTTCTTCATTGTCTATTTCAGTCCTTGGTCTTTCTACATTACACTGTTATAGTGTTCTTATTCCACTTTCAACATCCTATGGAATCCTGGGGTTTGCAGTTTAGGGAGGGGCATTTAGAATTCTCAGCCAGAGAGCTCTTTGGCCTCAGCGAACTACAAACCCCAGAATTCCACAGGATGTTAAAAGTGGAATAACAACACTATAACAGTATAGTGTGGAAAGGCCCAGAACTGATCCTGAGAAGGAAATAGGCCAAAGAAGATTGGATGAAGGTGTGGCCTAGAGAAGCAATGAGAAAAATAGAAACAGCATTAGAGAAAATTACTTGTTTTGGATTACAGCTCCTAAAATCCACCAGCCAAAACGGCCAGTGGACATTGTGGCTTGAGGAATCTGGGAACTATTATCCAAACAAATGCCATTACCACATTCAAAGGAGAAGGCCACTGGAAGAAGTCTAGCCTAGCATGTGATCAAGAGCATGTTTGGAAAGTAATTCCCAGCAATGCTTCAAAGTTCTAAATTGCAGTCAGAGAGGGGAAGTCAAACTAGATGAGGAGACAGGCAAGTTGCACATGGCTAGGAGCTAAAAAGGTGAAGGAATCTGAAGTTTACATATTGATTTGAAATACTGCTGTAGGATTCAAATGCTTCCTTTAAAACTCCAAAGACAACACAGGTCAGAGGTGCCTTGAAGACTTTTCTTGATTCAGATAACAGAGCAGCAATGTGCATCTATTACCACACAGAAGCATGACACTAGAGCTCAAACTGCTTGCTTTTATCTCCAAAATAGACAAGCAGCACTTACTTGCTTTACAAGCCACCTTTATAGTCAGTTTGCATCAATGTTTTGGTAAGCATTTTTATTTGCTACTTACTTTCTCCTGATTGCAAAAAGATAAATAGCAGAGGGAAAGTCCTGCAGGCTGCCAGGGTTTTTTTAATTCTCATCATAACTTAGCATAATATAATCTCTTTTTACCTTCTAATTTCATTGTTTCATTTTGCTTATTTGCTGCCCATGAGAGGAACTCTATGGTCCAAAACACATTTCTGTGGAAATCATACTGAAATGTTTGGAGTTTCAGTGTGTGCATTTGTAAAAGCTGCAGTAGAGTGGGCAAAGTTTGCAGGAGGCGAGTGGACTTTGATAGGTGGTTGGCGATGATGGGGAGACAGTCTGAAATAAGGGAATCAAAAAGAAAGCAAAATAAATTGTAGGGTCCTGTTTAAAAAAAAAAGATTGCAAAAAGTTTGTGCGCTGTTTTGCAAACTATTGCCTATATGACTGCTTATTGAGGATCATCATTGTTCTGCCATAAGTCCAACAAATGGAATAGGATGTAGTTGTTATAGACTAAACCTAATGTTACACAAGAAGACCTCTTTTTGTACTACATAATTTTGCTTTCCCTCCTCCCTCCTGCAAGTAGGCATGCAATTCATCACTAATTTTCTTCTCATTGAGTAATTTTAGCAATTTTCTTCCTGATGCAAACTGTGCAAACAACACAGTTTTTGGAGTCTATTCACAATTCAGGACTTACTTTGCACAGAAAACAGACTTTTCTGCTCAGTAAGCAAACTTTTCTGTGCAGAAAATTGTATCTCTATGGAAAGAAACATACAAAGAAACAGCTGCCTCTTGCACGCACACACACACACACACACACACACATGCACAAATGTTTTTTAATACAAGTCAACTATGTGTGAATTTTGCTCAGAACAAGTCCCTTATTTTGTGTGTAGGAAACGGCTTTCTCTGCATAGATGATAATATTTTTCATAGCAATATTATTTTCCATACACAAAATGGGGCTTCCTATGTACGAAGTGCTGCTTTAGTCTTGTGCACCTTGATTTCAGTAAGGCCTTTGACAAGGTTCCCCATGACATTCTTGCAAAGAAGCTAGTAAGATGTGGCCTGGACAGGGCTACTGTCAGGTGGATTTGTAACTGGTTGACTGACCGTACCCAAAGGGTGATCACCAATGGCAGATTCTCATCCTGGAGAGAAGTGACTAGCGGGGTGCCACAGGGTTCTGTCCTGGGCCCAGTGCTGTTCAATATCTTCATTAATGACTTGGATGAAGGAATAGAGAGCACGCTGATCAAATTTGCAGATGACACCAAATTGGGAGGGGTCGCTAATACACCTGATGATAGGATCAAAATTCAAAAGGACCTGGACAGATTGGAGAGCTGGGCCAAGGCTAACAAAATGAATTTCAACAGAGAGAAATGTAAGGTCCTACACTTAGGCAGAAAAAATGGTATGCAGAAATATAGGATGGGGGACACGTGGCTGGCTAACAGTACGTGTGAAAGGGATCTAGGAGTCTTCATAGACCACAAGCTGAACATGAGTCAGCAGTGTGATGCGGCAGCCAAGAAGGCCAACGCAATTCTTGGTTGCATCAATAGGAGTATGGTGTCTAGATCAAGGGAGGTATTGGTACCACTCTATTCTGCATTGGTTAGACCTCATCTTGAATACTGTGTCCAGTTCTGGGCACCCCAATTCAAGAAGGATATGGATAAGCTGGAGCAGGTCCAGAGGAGGGCAACCAAAATGGTGAGGGGCCTGGAAGCCATGCCCTATGAGGACAGACTTAGAGAGCTGGGTATGTTTAGTCTGCAGAAGAGAAGGTTGAGAGGGGACATGATAGCCATGTTTAAATATTTGAAGGGATGTCATGTCGAGGAGGGAGTGGGCTTGTTTTCTCCTGCTCTTGAGACCAGGACTAGGAGCAATGGATGCAAGCTGCAGGAGGGGAGATTCCGCCTGAACCTCAGGAGGAATTTCCTGACAGTCAGGGCTGTCCGGCAGTGGAATGTGCTGCCACAGAGTGTGGTGGAGTCTCCTTCATTGGAGGTTTTTAAGCGGAGGCTGGATGGCCACTTGTCGGGAGTGCTTTGAGGGTTTTCCTGCATGGCAGGGGGTTGGACTGGATGGCCCTTGTGGTCTCTTCCAACTCTACATTTCTATGATTCTATGATTCTAAGTCCTGAACTGAGATAGTCTTCTCCCACACCTCCATATGGGACAGTATTAACCATGGTGGGCACAAATGGAAATAAACTTAGTTGCAAACAATATCTTTATACGATTGCTTTTCTGGAATTTCAAGTGTGGTACATGAGGGATTACCAACTTAAATACTTGGCCTTACATGGTGTTCACACTGCTAGATCTTAGGAACTTACTTTATATGAAGCTGAGCTGCTGAATCACTTACTGTAGCATTGTCTACAGCAACTGGAAGCAGTTCTCCATGGCTCCATACTATGGTCTTTCCTAGCCTAATTGTATGGGTTGGGAAATAATTAAAATAGATTAATTTCTGTACATAGTAGGGTTTGAACCCAAGGCTAGGTATGCACAAGAAATTCAGTCAAAGAGTTTGTTTAATAGATTTGACCAATCTGCAACTTCCAGACCTAACAAAGGAATGAGTCCAGTTTTGCTTTCCGAAATCTACACACTTCTGAGCTTGTGAAACTTCTCCCCTAAAAGAAGATGTATCGGACAACATGTGAATCTTCTGAAAGTGCACAACAGCACTGTGTATATTACTGAAATACCTAAGCACATGCTTTAGTTAATGGAGATATAGACATTTGTTCATCCATGCATCTATTTGATATGAGCTCAGAAATGCATATAGGGATGATGATGATGATGATGATGATGATGATGATGATTAAAATTACAAAGGACAATCACAATAACCTTGAAGATGAAAAAAGGGGAAAGACTACAGAAATAAACTTCACACATCTGTCCACCTCTACTTGGATAGACATTTCATGTGGGAATAGGGTTGCCTGTTTTTGTGAGTCCTTTCCAGGTGGGAGAAGAAAGTGCAAGTCATCCAGTTTTGGTCTGCTCACTTCTAAGCAATAGGTGAGGGCTATGGGTAAATCTCCAGCTCAGCTTCCATCAGCTTTCAAGATTTAATGGATTTGTTCCTGCAATTTGCAGTGACTCTCCAGGGGATCAATGTATTTATTTAGTTACCATTTCCTTTTTTTCTCAATAATTGTGGCACCAGGGTTCATGCTCTGCTTTGCTCTGTGTTGCCTGCTTAACTAGAAATCTGTAGGCTAGATCAAATGTTCTTCATCCCATGTCCCTATGTAAGGGAAAGGGAATAAGCTTCCCATTTCACCTTGATCGGAGGACAACCCCTTTAGCTGGGATAACTAATTTAATTTCCATAGAGGAAAATATGCTGTCCATGTTTGTGTTTTTGTGTGTGTTTCAGTGGCAATCTGTGAGCAACTGTGTTTGGTACTTAAATCCATAAAGCCTAATGACACCACCAGCAGCCACTCCTAAGTTTCAGGTTTTGGACCAGAAGCCTCAGGGCTTGAGATAATGCTCAACTAGCAACCATACTGTTACCATGCTGTACACCCTTCACTCCATGATTCGATTGACAATGAATATTATTTAATTGGCATAAAATATAAATCATACACTGTTATGACTGAAAAGCCATGCTGGCAAAGATGACTGGCTGCACACATGTGTAAGTAGGTCAGATGGGACCATTAGACTGTAGGAAGATTGATTTACAGCACCTAGCACAAAATCCTCCCAGTAACCGCTGCACTCTGAACAAAACGTGTCCCAGAGGCAAGCATTAAACATACAGCAGAGTTTCAAAACAGCAACAAGTGTGTGCAGCAGAGTGTAACTTACAGCATCAGCTCTGACCCTTCTACCCACTGGCTAGTAACTCATGCACACACTAAGTGTCATCCATAATACCTGGAGGCTTTAATTTTCACTGTTGCAATATTTACACATCTGTACAATCAGGATATGCAGATCATCAGTCATAGATTCAGCATCATGGACACATCAAGCAGAGGTTCGCTCAGACAAAGGTTCGGTGTCAGAGAGTCAGAGAGAATCAGATAGTCTGAGCTCTCTCTTTTATACACACCTGCTGATAGGTCATCAGCTAGGGACAATGGCTGATGCAACCCCTTGCCATGATTTCACATTATCATGACTCAGCCTTACTACATATCCCCTAGCGATTACATCATGACTTGCCAAGTCATTCCCCAGGTGTTTCCACGTGCTCATCAAATGTATTTTCAGCTGGGGCAAATGTCACAGCATTTCTATCCAACATAGCCTTTTCTGGAACCCATTGTTTGCTCTGCCAGAGAACCATTGACACCTTCCCTCTCAGGGCATAAACAGGATATTTAAACCCTGGCGTTGAACTAGACAACTTCTAGTACACTGGACATAGGCTGTCATTTGCTGGTCAGATTCCCATTCCTGTACTACTTTTAGATTCCTAGCCTGAGCCACATCATATTGTCTCTTCTTTTCAGGACAGGTAAATATCACCCACTTCACCCTGAATCCTCACTATCCCATTTTTCCTCACTTTCCTTCAGTTATCCATGTGTGGTTGTGAGACTGCTCAAATCTTGTGTGCGTTTGTGATCTTCCCTCAATAAAACATTATTTTAATCTCCAACTGATGTCCCTGCATTAGTAGCAGTATACATAAGTGGAAGGATCCTGTAATGCTACCCCCTTCTTGCAGGCCTCCCTTTTTGAGCTAATAATTTCCCACTGTTCCACAAAGGCTCAGGCACTGTGGCTGGACCTCTGAGTCACCCACTTTTTGGGCTAACAAGATAGACTAGGCATGTAGCCTAGTGCTGAGCAACCCTTTTCCTGTTCTCCCTCCCTTTCACAAGTTGTCAGTACTGTCAGCATATTGTCTTTCTTGCTATATTCCCAGCATCTGCTCATTGGGACTGGCTCACTAATTTGTCTTGTATGAGTTCTACATAAAACATCCAGCCATTGCATTTACTGTGCTAGTTGTGGCCTTTAAAGCCATATGGGGCTTGGGTGCAGACTATCAGAAACACCATGTCTCCCCATTCAAGCCAGCCTAAAATCTAAGTTAATGACACAGTCAGTGAAGACATGAGAGAGAAACTTTTCTGTGGCTGTGCCGAGTCTGTGGCACTCCTTCCCACAGAAGGTCCAGTTAGCCCCATCCCTGCTCCTCTGTTTTTCTGACAGGTTAGGACCATTTTATTTAGGCAGGTCTTTGGCTGAATTTAATCATATGGCATAATAGTGTTTGAGTGGTATATAGTTTTATTTATGTTGTAATTGTACTTTAAAATGGTGTGTTTTTAGTAGAACTGATATATACTTGTTTTTTAACTTTTGTTACGGTATATTTTAAGCTAAACTGCCATTTAAAAATTGGCAAGCCACCTTGGTTTCCTTGGCAAGACAAAATTGGGACACAAATTGAATCAATAAATAGTAGGATTTATTCATTCATTCATACATTCATTCCATTTTTGTCTCACCTTTCTACCATTTATTTATAAATTCTACCGTTTATTTATTTATGAAAGCCAATGAAGTGCAATGGTTTGAGCCTTGCACTACTACCCTGGAGACCAGGGTTCGATTCTCTGCTCAGCCATGGAAACCCACTGGGGGAGTTTGGGTGTGTCACACACTCTCAACCCCCCCATGCATCATACACTCTCAGCCACCATAAAATCCCATGACGGGTTCATCTTAGGTCTACACAAGTCAGAAATGACTTGAACGCACAAACCAAGAACAAGAATGTATTAAAAATCACAATTCTTAGCAAGATGAAATAATTTATCAGGAAATATGATGCCTCATACATTAACTATGCACACAGGCTTCTGAATTAAGAACTAAACATTCCCTGATGAAGAGTGTTTGTCACCTAACTATACATGAATGATGTCAATCAATTTTACTGCTACTGTCTGTTATTTTTTTCCAGCCTCTTAGGTTGCAATCCTTTACACATTTACTTGGAAGAAAGCTTTATTGAACTCAGTGGAAGGTTCTTGAGTAGATACATATAGGACTGTGCTTTGTTGATGATTTAAGTCACATTGTAATTTCTAACAATTACTACTCAAGAATAGAATTTGAAATTAAGCTATCAGATTATTCCAACTGCCAACTATAGTCTAGTGCAGTGGTTCTCAACCTGTGGGTCCCCAGATGTTTTTGGACTTCAGCTCCCAGAAGCCCTGAGCATTGACCATAGTGGCTGGGGCTTCTGGGAGCTGAAGTCCACAAACATCTGGGGACCCACAGGTTGAGAACCACTGGTCTAGTAGATGTGAGATATTACAGCTATATTCTTAAATAGAACATATTACATAGAAAAAGTCATGTTAGTATGCTTTACTCAGGGTCTGTATTTGAAGTCCTACTTAGAAATCAGAAATATGGAGAATAAATATTTCCCCAGCATGGTATTTTAAGACCATGTTAATACATATATGTTTCTCTTTTTAATTACCACTGTCAACCTCTTAAATTAAAAGCAAACATTTGATTTTAAAACAACACACTTGCTGCTGTGGTCTACTACTTCTCCAACTAGACCTGTCTCCTAAAATGCAGACTGTCTAACTAAATAGTCACTACTATTTAAAAAGCATTGGTTTTGTCCAAGGATCTGGAGAATCTGTTGGCTGAGTGACTGGAGAATTGTTATTATCACTGCAGAAAGGAAGATAAAAATAATATAGTTGTACCTAGTGAAGCCACTGGGAAATATAACTAACCAATGTATAACTGAACAGTGGTGCACTTAACACTAGACCACTAGATTAAATTAAAAGCCCTGCAGCACAGTTACTATTTAACAGCTCCCTAAACTATTTCAGTGGTGGTAAAAATCAAGAAACAGAATCTCTGTGCCTCTATAATTTGCGTAACTTTGCATATAGCAGGGATGTGAGGCTTTAGTGAGTCTAGAAATCATTCCAAACCCCCTCCCCCATGAGATACATCCTCCTCCACTGCCATATATCAGTGGTATTTGGTGGCATGTGCCATACAAAAGTAGGGGAGAAAAACCCTTCTGGTTTCACAGGAAATCCATTTTTCTCCTTAAACAGTCACAGGAGGAGCACACACCTCATTTTGGGTCACAATTCTACATTCTTCTCTAAAAGGAGGTAAATATTTCCTGTGCTTCTCGTTTTATGGGTGAAATAGATCTTTCTGCATCACAGAAGTTCATCAGTGTGCTACTGAATAGCACTGTAGGACCATAAAACTCATCAGGGGAGTTCATGCAGTTCATAGATTGCATGCTGCTCAACTCTGCCCTAGATTGTCAGCCTCCTGAATCAATTGGACAGCAGCCAGTGACAACACTGGAGGAGAGGGTGAGGTATACTCCATTGGTAAACCCCAATAGTCCAGTACAAGGGTCAATAGCAGGTGGACAAGGGACAATCCGTATGGGGGAAGCTAATAGCAGGGTCAAGCCAACAGCAAATACCCTCTTTTTAACAGATAGCAAGTCAGTTAAATAGCAGTGAATACCAAGGCAGTTCAAAGTTAAAACACAGAGCAAAGCAATAATAAAAAGTGTTGCACAATGAAAACAGAATCTGGTACAATGACCAAGTAATAGTAAGCAGTTTCAAGAAGTAGGGTAGGGAAATGGGCCTTCCAGGAATGGTTGTCAAAATCCACATCAGGACTGTTAGCAACTTGATTGATTAGGTTGAGATACACTGAGACTTCAAAGGCACCCACTCATGATCAAGTTAATATTCATGACAAATTTGGCTTTATTGCTTACTAGTGTGTGAAGCAGTCTGTAGACACCTGTAACTATGATGATAAATGTTTAAAACATAGAGAGTTAAGACCAGGGAAAATTTGGCAATACTGGCGAAAATTAGGACTGAATTTCCTGGGCCATCCAAGAATGTCTTTCTCATCCCTCTTTTCAACCAAGGATTCATACACGCATCTTCTTAGCTTTCCTCTCAACAGAGGAAGAAATCATGCAGTCCTCCCAATTTTAGTGGAGTGAAATTAGCCTTACGCAACATAGAAAATAGTGAGCTTTGCTACAAAATGCAGCACAACAATAGAGGAAGGCTGTGTGGCCCACCCACCCCTCTACAATATTGGGATATTTTCTTTCCAGTGTATTTTTTCTATGGGCAATCTTGGCTCTACCCAGGATGGATCAACAACTGCTATATTTGAAGAAAGAACATACAGGCAAATTTTGGATTAAGTGATTAATTCTATAATCCACAGTGAAAAACTTAATACACAGTCTCTTTTTAAAAAATGCAAGAAGATTTTTGTCCATGGGAGCATATCCATGATTAAAACCTAACTGAATAGACAATATTCCAAACTTTTTACTTTTACTCATCCAATTAATAAACCAAAGAAATGACAATCGCATAAATCTTGTTGTTTGTCTTGACTGGAGTAAAGCCGTTTTGTCAATTGGATTTATCTATGTGTTGATTTGATATACAACAGTTGAGTCAGTGGGTTTACTGCACTTGGGATTGACCACCATGATTCTACTACAGATGCCATTATTTTATAAAGAGTATGACAGGTTATGTTTTTCACATAATACCAAGAAAAAACCCACCTCTAATTAGTTCATGAAACTATATATTTTCATGCTGCAGTTTTTCCTTTTCCTTCTTTTCTTTTTTTCCTTAAACTACATTTTTTAAAAAAGAGAGATGGTTTCCAAAACATAACAGCTCTTCGGTGGTCTCAGCAGATCAGACAAGCTGCAGCAATTCTCTTTCCTAATGGAGCTTAGCACGTTGGCTAAAACCATTGTCTCAAGACTCTTTAATAAGCCAAATAAGCAGAATATAGCTAAAATATTTAAAATCTCCTTCAACAAACTACCAATTTTGTCTTCACAATCTAATCCTTAAAAAACAAAAGTATGAGTAAGAAAACTTCAAGATTTTGCAGGAAAAAAAATGGAAAAATGCAACCTGCTTAATAAGAGGCTACAAATGAATTCACTGGTATTTATTATTGGCTTGTGTTACAGAAATATATTTAGAAAGCTTTCATTCAAAGAATACTATATGAACCTTTGTAAGTTTGATTAAATACATGTAAGAGAACATTTTCAAAATGCTGTTGGGAAACAATAACATTTTAAAATAATTTAAATGTCAGTCTCCTCCGTAAAGTAACATTTATAGAAATATTATTTCATGTAGACCAATTTTATCTTGTGGCCTTTATTAAATTGTACTATACTTTCCAGAAGCTGGTTCTACCAATGAAAACTTGGAGTAATTTCTCTCTCTCTCCCTTTCTTCTTTGAACTCAATAGAAAAAAGTGGCTTAGAATAAAGACAAAAGTATTGTATATGCAACCTCTTAGCTCCCAATGTAATCCAAAACATACATGTAGTACAAAGACAGCATTGCTGTGCAGTGGGAGGTTTCACAGCACAGGAAAGCACATGAATGTACATAATGTTCTGATGTAAAATACGGGGCCAAATATAGTAACGATCTTAAAATGTTGACACTGGCTTCAGATGGTCCTTTTGTCAATTATTTTTTTGTCAATTATTTTGAAATTCATATAACTACTCAATAATTTTGTCATATAAGCCTACCATCTGGTATCTTTGAGTAAAATATTTTTTTTTCTGACAGAAGTAGGTCCTGAGACAATTAATGTTGAGTGTTCTTGTATAGCTAGGCATAGCGCTACAGCAGTACAGATTATAACAGCAGGGCAGTATAGAAGAATTGATTACAAAAGGTATCACCGGTGAGCAGCATCAGGTGCCATTATGGTGAGAGGGAATTCCTCATTTGTCATGCCGGGCTTTGAGAGTGAGGATAGGAAAGGATCTCCTTTTGGAGCTTTCCTGGATCATACATTTAGATTCAGGAGGATAATGATTATAGTGAAGCTCCTCCCACAATACAAAAGTCCATCAAGAAAGCTTGAAGCAACTCAGGGAAGAATCATGTTCATCCTTAATTAGATTTCCTAGGAAGAGGCCACCAATTGTTTCCTGTATGAGACAATTTCTGTACAGCTGATGATTTGTGCTACAGATCTCCTTTGTTAACATATCACTGTGTGCATGGGAAGGAATCCAATGAAAACATCTAAAAGATCAGATTTCTGTAGGATCTCCACCTAAAGCAGAGCTTTCCAAACTGTGTGTCATGACATGTTAGTGTGTCGGCTGCAGCGTGTAGATGTGTTGCGCAAATGCAATGGATGAAGGGGCTACCTCTGTCGCAGGCTAGGCTTGGGTGAAGGGGCTGCTTCTGCCGACACTGTCACCCTGAGCCGAGGAAGACTCCAGCGAGGGTGGCAGGTGGAGGCTCTGCCATTCCTGCTGCCGCCACAGCTGCCCTAGGCTGAGGAAGACCCTGGTGAGGGTGGCAGTAGTGGCAGGCCAGGTTCAGTTGAAGGGGATGCCTTCACTTACTGAATTACTTACTGAATTACTGTGTCATGAAATGATACATGTCTAAAAAGTGTGTCTCCAACATGAAAAGTTTGGAAAGCTCTGACCTAAAGAATGTCTTTGAACCCTACTGAGAGTTCTGAAACTGCTACTACTGCTACTAATAATAATAATAGCTCCAGGAGGCTTCTAGATTATGTTGTGATTCATAAAGCTTTTCATACTAGGTTTTCCAAAATCAAATGGGGGGGGAAATGTTGGAAATTAGATTCTTCAGTTCTTATGAAACTTACTAGATTCTTGAAATCTAACTGCCTATCCAAGATTCTAGAAGTAGCTGAACACCTCATAATACAGTGTCAGGATCACTAATTCTCAACCTCACATCATGGGCCACCAGTACTATCTTTATAGTCACCCATTACCATCTCAGGTTCAGAAAAAGGCAGTGAGATTGAAGTCATAACATTTTCAAACAATAATGTTGCGAAGTGGAATGGAATGAACATTCTTCAGCTGGGATTTTCCATATTATGTTACATTTCTTTTATATTATGAAGAATTCATACAACTGGTCAGACAGGAATGATTTCAGTGCTACATAACTAAATCATTAATTCCCAGAATATAAGTGATTAGCACATGCAAGGTAACATGGAAGTTATTTAAAAAAAGCTTCTACTACATTTTTGGTAAGTAATTCAACACCATTTAGCCTGGGATAGGATCCTGCTTTGTTGAATGAAGAACAGCAATTTGCATTCTATAATGTAAAAAGTCTATTAATAATGGCAACAGTAGTAACCAATGTCCAATTAGCCAATATATTAATGAAATCCAGCAAAATGAAAGCAGCATTCATCATGTCTCTTACTAGTCTAATGGTTTCAAACTATTTTCATTTAGAACCAACTCTAAAAAAGCTTCAGATTTGTTTAAATCATTACATTTAAAGGCTAGCATAGCAGAGAATTCTTAGTGGAGAAACATATAATTTTGTACCACTTCTTGCAGGAATTAAAAAGGCTGCAGCTTATTCAGTCAGAGGCAATTTCATAAAAAAAATTATATTTGTTCTTTGAAAAAACAAATATAAAAATTAAACCACAGGTTAAAATTTTACATACTTACTGGATTGCCGCTTTTGGATACATTTATCCTGAGTACCTTTATTATGCATCTCAATGAAACAGGCAGTGACATAGGAAATAAAATGTATCTTATTGTGTTCTTTCATTTTGAACAATACTTAAGCTTCAGTAGAGAAGAATTATAGCTCTCATTTGCTCCTTCAAGAGTTAATATGCTATATGAGTAGTCATTTCCGGCTGCAAATGCACTCACCATGTCACAGATTTACTATATTGTAGATCTGTCTCATAAATGAAATTTGCTTTAGGTTGCAAAACATTACAAAGCTCCTGGAATTCTATTCACAATTAAAGTCTGTGTTGATTAGGCATATAAATCCAATTGTTGGAAACAGATGAATGGAAATGAAAAATTGCAGGCAACTCTCATTGCAAACTGTGTGGCCATACTGTTTCATCAGTTACCGCTTCTTCATTGTATGAAGCTTGTTTTGCTATAAGAACTGCTCTACAAAGTATTCCTATTTTAAAATATGGATTTAAAATGTCTATCATAGGAAAAAATAGAAATTGTTTGCAGAGTAACAGTAATATATCTTAGCTTGAAATAGGCCCTAAACATTTCATCATATCATCTTCATTTTATCGTCAGTATTCATACCACCTGGTCAGCAGATCAGGGAATAGAGACTTTGCTTCTACTGTATGGGTTACATTCCCCCTGAAATCTCAGGCTCTCAGCCTTGGTGTTCTCCTGGGTTTGACTCTGAGCCTGGATGCTCAGGTTTCAGTAGTGGCCATGAGTGCATTTTCATAGTTAACTTGTGCACCAACTGTGCCTGTTCCCTGAGACATCAGATCTGGCTATAGTGACACATGCATTAATCACATCTTGTTTGGACTACTGTAATGCACTCTACATGGAGCTGCCTTTGGAAACTTCAGTGGGTTCAAAATGCATCAGCCAAAATGCTGAGCAAGGCCAGTTACAAGAAGCATATACAGCGAGCCCTTCACATTCGCTAGGGTAGGACCTTCGCAAAAGTGGAAAAATCGCAAATATCAAAATGGATGTTTCTGTGAGAAGGGGGCTGAGGAATGGAAGGGAACGGACAACTAGGGTTCAAACCAAGTCAGAGGAAGCAGAGGGAAGAGAGGTGGGTCAGAATGATGGCCCTATACTTCCTTTGTGTCACCCATTCCCCTCCTTGGTTATGTGCAGCATCAGTAGAGGGTTTGTGGTGCAGAGAACTTGAGCTGTGAGCTATCCTTAGCTAGCCAGGCAGTGCCTGGTGGAGGAGGAAGACCAGAGGTGGATTTTTAAAGGACTGCATGGCCTGACTACAGCTACCAAGAGGGAAGGGTCCCCTAGAATGAATCCCCCACCTGAGGTGGGGGGCAGAGGTTGGAGAAACTCGCAAATAATCAAATCCATAAAAGTCAAACCTGCAAATGTGGAGGGCCAACTGTAACTCCATTCTTAAAACAGCTTCACTGGCTAGCTTTTTGTTTCTGGGTACAGTTCAAAATGCTGGTCATGACCTATAAAGCCCCATATGGCTTAGGTTTGGACTATTTGAAAGACTGTATATTCCTATATGAACCTGCCAGAGCCCTAAGTACTGCAGGGAAGGGCTTTCTCTCAGCCCTGCTACGGTCCCAGGTTCACCTGGTGAGGATACAGGAGAGAGCTTTCTTAGGCCATTTCCGTACGGGGCGAGGGAATTGCCCCGCACCGCTACTTACCGGATCTTCTGGCTCCCCGGTCCGATCCAGGCTGCTCTGGAGCAGTGCGTGGTCGTCAATCCACTCTGCTCCGGCATCCAAAATGGCAGCTTCCTGTTGGTTGTGGGTCTCAACCAACCTCTGAAGCTCGCCAGCCTAAACCCCGCCCCTGGCTGATCACAGGCTCGCATTGGCATGAGCCTGCAAATCTGCACAAGGGAGCAGGCTCGCAGTGCCGCGCTTCATGCTTTTAAAAGACCGGAAAAATCAGGTCTTTGAGAAGCACGCTGGAGGACCACTTGGAGTCATTCTGGAGTGGACTGAGGTGTGGATCTATAGTAAGTAGTCCGGACCCAGTCCTCTCCAAGGTGCAGATGTCCTCCGTGGAGGACGCACTGCACCGTTTTTATTACTTCATGTGGAAATGGCCTTAGTGTCTGATCCCACCCTGTGAAACAATCTTCTGCAAGAGGGTAAACTGACACCTTCCCTGCTTTCCTTTCACCAGCAGGCAAAAACATTTCAAGTAGGCTTTAATGTGCAAGCAAGGGAGCTTTTTATTTATCAAACAGCTTTTAAAAAAATGCTGTAGATATTATATATATATATATATATATATATATATATATAATTTTATGTGTTTTTAACTTTTTTGGAAGCTACCTTGGGTCCCACTGTGGGAGAAAGGTGGCATATAGATATAATAAATAAATAAATAAATAAATAAATAAATAAATAAATAAATAAATAAATTTGAAGAACATATATCAGGTATAATACCATGGTGTAATGTCATCTACTAAAATATGACCAAAACCACTTTGACAACAAGTTACTAGTGAAACCCAATACTGCACAACAAAAAAGTCTATTTACACATCTTGATTTTAATCCCTGTCTCTTCCATGGAGTACACCATACTCCCACCTCTCCATAAAAAAATCTGCTCTGAAGGATTTCCTAACATTTTGGAATAAATTTTAAGTGTCTGTAGGGGATTTCAGAAGTAAGGGGAGGGATATTTTCTTTCTCCTGTTTCTACTGATGGAATTCATTCCATCACATGAAAACCTGCACTAGATTTCATTCATAAAATGCCACCAAGACACATTAAATGTGAAGTGGAGAAAAGCACTTTTCACTGAGTCAGTTCACACGTTACCTCAAAAGGTGGGTGACTCAAAGGCTTTCCCGTGGTGCCAGTGCCTCCATGGAACAGTGGGGAATTGTTGCTCCAAAAAGGATGCCTGCAAGAGGGGGGTAACCTTACAGGATCTTTCCATCTTTGTATACTGGTACTAATGCAGGGGTGCCAGTTGGAGATTCAAAGAATGTTTTTGTCATGCCCCTGCCCCAGGGCCCAGACAGGACTCTTCTTAACAGCCACACCTTAGAGACATGAGAGGGACAGCCAATCTGTCTGGCAGCCAATACAGATGGAGAAGGGAGAGCCCAGGCTTCTGGCAGTGTTTATATAGGAAGAGCTGGTTAATTAGGCCATAGCTGAGCAGGACACTGAGACTATATAACCAGAAGTCAGGAAGGCAGGAAGCTGCTGGAACCTACTAGTTCCATTGGTGGTGACAGCCTTGTTGACTCCTGCGGCCCTTGCTTGTGCTTCTTGGACCTTTGCTTGGACTACAGATTCTGTTCTTGGACACTCCTTCTCTGGACTCTTGGTAAATTCAAACTTTGTTGATGTAAGCTTGCTGCAAAGTCAGACGGATTTAGAGAACAAACGCTGTTTGTTTGTCACAAGTACATGCAAGATTCAAGCAGTCTCACAATCACACAAAGCTAACCAAAGGAAAAGAAGGAAAAAATGGATATTGAGGAATTGGCATGAAGTGGGCAATATTTACCTAGCCTGAAGAAAAGAGATGAAGTGATGTGACTCAGACAAGGGGTCTGAGGGTAGCACAAGGACATGAATTTGAGCAGCAGAGTGATGACCTATATCCAGTGTACTACATCCAGTGTTCTATGAGTTGTCTAGCTCAGAGCCAGAGGTTAAATACCCATTTTCTACACTG
Source organism: Iguana delicatissima (assembly GCA_948472985.1). Lineage (NCBI taxonomy): Eukaryota > Metazoa > Chordata > Lepidosauria > Squamata > Iguanidae > Iguana > Iguana delicatissima. The sequence goes on from CAOKZL010000004.1 coordinate 421,021, forward strand.
AAGGGGAAGGTGTTAATGGCTCTCTGGCGGAGCAAAAAATGGGATCTAGAATGAGCTAATGGTCTTAGCGTTAGGTGACAAAGCATTGATTATAACTTCTTAATGTCTGGGCAGGTGAGAAAACAAAGGAGAATTTTGGCAGGAAGAGAGAACAGGCTGATGAAATCGGTTGTTCTGTTGAGACAATTTTGTGTGCTATTGTGTTTGAAGGTTGAATCTTTGAGGGTATTATTGCAAGCTCATCAGCACTGGAGCTTCCTGACTCATACTTGATGCCCTGGCCATGTGCTGAGGTCCCATATGACCTACTTTTGCAGGTATGCATCCAGTCGTCTTTGTCAGCATGGCTTTTCAGCCATAAATGTATTATCTATACTTTGTGCCAATTAAATAATGTTCATTGCCAATCCTGTCATGGAGTGGGGTTGTAAGGCATGGTATCACATAATTCATATTTCAAGGAATCAAGGGATAATTATTGAAATAATAAGGGAGCTGGTGCACATGACATACATGGAGAGAGATAGCATGGTGTAGTGTTTTTGTTTTGTTTTGTTTTCCTTTTTTTTATTAAAATCAATTAATATTCACAACAACATATTTGCAATTACATTATAATACATTTCACAATTATAAAAACACGTTTATAAAACAAGTTACTTGTATTACCTCCAACTCAAATTGAACTCCCCCCCCCCATTCTGGAGTTTAGAAGTTGAGCTCTGAGTCTGGAAGAGCAGGGTTTGAATCCCCATGCATTCATGGAAAGCCGCTGAATGACCTTGGGAAAGTCACAATCTCTCAGCCTTAGATGAAGGCAGTGGCACACCTCATCTGAAAAAAATCTTATCAAGAAAATCTTTTGATCAGGTTGTGATAACTTGGAATCAACTTGAAGTCATATGATAATTACAGTGATGTATGTATGTGTGCCATTAACATTAAGAATTTGCAATACAATCAAAAGGCAGAAAGAAACAAGGATGCTACATACTGTATAGAAATGATCAGAAGAAAATTCCTTTCAAATCCATTGACTTATTGGCAGGTAGATTAGGCAGGCAGTCTGCCTTCTGGCCAAGAGGCATGCTGCAAGGGATGCTTTAATGGAAAGTCAATCTAGCAGAATAACTGCATTTATACTGAGAAACACAATAAAGCATTCCTTTTATCTGAGTCACTTTTCAGATTTGCTCAGCAGCCTCAGCAGCTCAGTGTGCAAAATATTGAAACTAAAGTCCATTACCAGACTCTGCCTGTGCAGAACTGACATCCTTGTTTGCACCAACATTTTTACTGTGTATATGTTATTATTTTTACCACCACCTTTATCAGTACATCCTTTGTTACACTGAAGAACAACAACAAAGATTTGGTAATATAAGAAAATTCTGAGTCCAACACCTTTTTGGGTAATTACACTGGTGTAACTGTGCTGATGAAAAAACGTTGATAATGGTCATACTAAACAGAAAAGGCCACAGGCACAGCTCCAGTGGAATCAGGAAAAAAAGAAATCATTGACTGCGATGGGAGGAGAGACCTGCCAACTCCGAATAGTTGTTCCTTCCAAATCACAGCTAGGGGAAAACGACTCTTGGTTATAAAGAATTCTGGGAAGGGTGGTCTGGAGAGTTGCCTGTCCTATGGCACAAGCATTTATTTAGGCCACACTTTCAACAGTACTTTGTCTCTGAGGAACTCCCACCCATGCCTGCAAGCCATGTTTGGGAGGAGTAAGTTGGTCAGAAATGATAGACTTCTCATATCCCAATCACCCCTCCAAGTGTGAATGGAGAAAAAAAATTGATTTACCTCATTGTATTGCATACCAAGAGGATTAGAATCTATACCTCTAGTTCAGGAGTAGGATAAGAACCTTCAGAAGTTACTGGTTTGCAACTGCCATCATTCCACACTATTAGTTGTACTGGTAAAGATGCTGCTGCTAAGCATCTTTATTTATACATTTCAAAACGGTGCAATTCCAATAGTGTTGTTGTTGTTGTTTGCTTTCAAGCCATTTCCAAATTATGGCTACTCAAAGGTGAATTTGCGACAAGGTTTTCTGGGGGGACTGAGAGTGTGTGACCCACTTAAGGTCACCTGGAGGATTTCCATGGCTGAGTTGGGCATTGAATCCTGGTCTCCAAGGTCATAGTCCAATGTTCAAACCGCTACACCAGGCTTGCAAACAGTACAGCACATTTGAAAACCCTCTTTCTTAAAACTTTCTGTTCCGATCATGATAAAAAGCCTTTGCCAAGCTTTTTTTGTGGCAGCAAGGAGCAGGTCATTTTTGCCTAGTTAGGGAGTTCTAGAGTTGAAAGGCAGCCATGAAGAATGCCCCTGTCTCATGAGTTGCTCTCAAATAGCATCTGATAGGCCACATGATTCCTGCCTCTGCTCAAGTTAGAGCTAACAAAGCAAGAGACACAGAGCTAGAATGATAGTAAAACAACACCCTAAGGAAAAACATCTGATTTATGGAAGTAATATTTTCTGCCTTACTTTGATTCCCGGTCAATCAGCCTTACCTGGTCACTGACTGTTCCCTTTCCCTATTGGGCAACATTAGGGAATTTCCATCCACACCTTATCATTTTCCCTTCCAAAAATTTCTGCTATAGATATTAGGATTCTTCCTAGGTTACTGACCCTTTCTTCTTGTTTGTAGGTAGTGTTATTTTGATCACATAAGCAGTGGATTTCTTCTCAGCTGGAACAATGATAAAAAATAATTATGAAAAGATGTAAACTACATTTACAGTGGAAACATATTCTTGTCTAATAAAAAGGGATGTTTCATTGAGCTTCTTCTCAGGTATGTAACTGTATATTTGCATCTTTAAAAGGAGAAGCTGATTTTTTCACTAACCCCTTTGTAACATTTGTAAGTAGATGAGACATTAGAGATGGGCAGGCAAATAGGAACTATGAAGGTAACAGTAGGATAGTGAATAGGAAACAGTAGGACCACATGAAAAGATGAGGGCGGGTTTTACCTATTCCTGCATGCCATCCTCCTATGAAAATTACCCTGCCAGCTGCCACTCTTTTATTTAAGAAAAAGAAAAGTTCTGACTTACTTCTTGTATTTTATTTATTTATTAAATTAAATGATATCAGTACAAAAATTAAAAAGAATAAAAAAAAAGCTAAAACTCTTAACTTTTAAAGCATATTTATTAGGGATGGGCCGACCGAATCCTTGAATCCTCAGCAAGAATTCGAGATTCACGAATCCGAATCCCTGTGCAAAAATAGGAGAACCAAATCTTTCAACTCCACCAACCAATTTTTTCTTAAAAAAAGAGTTCTGTTAAAAAACGTTTTTAAAAGTTCAATTTTTTTAAAGAGAGGATGCTTTTAAAACCCTTTTTTAGAAAAAAGATTTGAAAGATTTGAGATTCGTGAGATTTGTGAGTTCCCAGAATCTTCCAGGGATTCGGATCTGGATTTGGATTAAGAAAATTTTGGATTTGTCCCATCCCTAATATTTATCATGTACATGATAAAAGCACGTCCTGCTTAAAGGATGTCATACGAATTATAAACCAGAGACCTATATAAATTAGAACGTTTTTGCTTGCTGGCAAAAAGAGAAAAGAGAGGCGGGACACCGAAAAAAACCTTGAGAGGGAATTCTACGACCTGGAAGCACCACTGAGAAAACTTTCCCTCTGGTGTCATCATCATGTATGTTATATTTTCATTCGAAATATATGTATCAGGTTACTGAAATATGCACAACACATGTCTGTCTGTATCCACCTATTCAATTCCTACCTAGCCTTGAAATGAAAAATCTCACACTGTAATGAAGACAGGAGGGTGAGCAGTGCTGTAATGATCCAAAGAGGGCACATGAAGGAGTATTTTCCACAAAGACCTACTGCATTGCTTCATTGTGATATGGAGGTGCCTAATAAAATAAATGCACAAATGTCTATATGCATTAATGAACTCATGAACACTATGCAGATATTCTAGAACTGAGCAATGTAAGCATGAGAGATGAAGAAAGGTACTAACCCTCTTGCCTTTTGTGTGATTTCACTACTCTTACTACATGAAGGATGCCTTTCTGAAGGCTGTATCTGTTAGGGTTGCCAGGTCTCCAAGTTTAACATAGAATGTCCAGGAATTGACTTATATCTCCTAGAATTTCTCTAGATTCATCCTGAAAATTTGACTATGACTACTGCTATTCACACTGCTGAAGGTCATCTGTAGTTCAGAAGAAGCTACAACTACCAGTGGAGTTTGATTCCCCATTTTTCAGCCAGGCAGTGGAATAGCAAACCTGCTCAAAGTAGTTTCATGGGATACAAAATCTGAGCAGAAAGGTTCTGGGGACACCAGGTGGCCTTAATCACTAAGAAAATGGGAACAACCATTGAAAGCACTCTCGGGTATGAATTTTTAAATGATATTAGAGGACAAGACTTGCTGCTGAGGTAACCCAACAAGAGACAAACAGAAGGAACTGTGTATTCATGAACATTACTGTGGTGGCCAGGCCTGCTTTCCTCTCAGCCTGCTAAAGCACCTTGCTTCCTTATACAGCTCTGCTTTCCTCTTTAAAACCACCACCTTAGTGTATGCGGGCTAAAGCCTCTCAGTTGTTATGCAGAATGATTTACTGATCTGTGGTAGCATGTTACTAATTGACTAGAACTAATGGAAAGTACTCTACTGAGTCAGAATTTATAAAAATATAATGTAATCTTTATTAAAATAACAAACAAGGAAAGATACTAGGGCCCTTTTCTCACCTTACTTCGTTCCAGTGTCATCGCAAGGAGATCATGTGAGAAGCCTCTTGCGAGAGGCACTTGCATCCCCTCCGCTTCCCCTCCATACCAGCTCCATGCTGGGCAGAAGGAAGTGTGAGTGCTCCACCCCTTAATTCAGCAACGCAGCCGGGTATCTTCCCAGGCTGTGTTGGGGGAGGAAACGCAATGGCCGTGGGTCTGGAGGGTCCACACACAAGGTAAGTGCGGGTGGAGCCCAGGAGGAATGCATGATCATGCATCATTTTCGGCAATGAGCCAAAAATGATATAATGCATGATCACTGCCGACTGCCCTCAGGAGCATCACGCGATTGCAAGGACATCATATGAAGTGGTCCTCACTATCCCGCAGTGCTCCTGAGGCCATTTCGCAACTGGACTGGCATGCAAAAAGGGCCTAGGTGTCATAAGTATATCCAAGTAGTACAGAACTCCAAAAGATGTTTATCCAGTTTCTTATGGCTGAATTCAGTATACAGATACAGAACTTTCATACACATACACACACACACAGGCCTTTGGCTCCCTTTTTGCTCAAAGGCCTAATTCTCAAATCAGGGTCATGACTTCTAACCCAACATAAAAATGGTTTGGTTTCTTCTCTGTCTCTTTCTTTAGACCTCTGAGAAGACAACTACTCTTATTCAGAAACCTCCCTTAGCTGACAGAAGGATCTATTCTAGAGCGCTGTCTCTCTGGAAATATCAATGAAGGAATCTCAAAAATCACTGTGTCTTATATATAAACCTTCTTCTCTCCAACCTCAGCCTGTCCTTCTCATCAATGGACTGGGTTACTCTCATAAAGAGCCACTTTGGTTACCTGGTAACTTGTTGCTGGGGCTGCCCTGCCACTTAAGTTTGCCTGACCCCCAGGCTGTATGTGTCTACATAGAGTAAGTTCTAAACACACACAGTTTGTGAAAATGTGGACGTTTTCCTTGATTGCAGGACAGGTCTGTTAAGGTGACTCACAAAAATCTGATACTTATGTCCCAGCTTTGAGAGAAATGTAGGAAATTTATTATTTATTTTATTTATTAATAGAAATCAAATTAATCAATCAATAGAAGTGAAGCCTTGAAAATCCTTGAAATGTTCAATTAAAGTATAGAAACAAAATTAACCAATAAACAGGGCATTACACATCCCTGCCTGTGAAGTGGTACTTGTCCTGGTAATTAAAAAATGAAGTATAAAATTGCTTCATATCTGATAAAATGGTCATGAGAATCCACCTTTAGTGTTAAACTTCCAGAGGAAGCAAAAAGCAAACTTCATTGAAACTTTGCCCTTGGAAAGAACATTTTATTATATTCAGCAACTGTTTCAGATCAATTCTATTGAGCAGGAAGCCTGGTCTAGGCATGATGCACTATAAAAGTTAATAAAGGAAAGACATCTGTAGTGACCCCAGGTGATTCCTAAAGAGGTTTTGGTCTATGGAGTAAATGGCTTCTCCCAATGTTTATTCTTTAAAATACTTATATACACAGCTAAACCAGTTCTCTTCTCTAGAGCATTTATTTCATATTAAATTAATCCCTTGGTGAGTTGAAAATCCAGTCCAGTGTAAGACTTCTCTAATAGGGGACAATCACATAATGTTATTGCTCCAATTCTCCTAGTGTTGCCTTTGCAATTTTCCATAAATGAACATTGATAATACAAAAATCTTCACAACTCAATGATTTAAATATCAAGGCACATATTTTTTTTAATTTTTAAAAAACTGTTGAGAAAACCATTGTCAAGCTGCAAGGCTTCAGGCTATTAAAGCTAAAAAAACAGTTATGAACTTTGCAAGATCTAAGGGAGATAACCTAGTGCTTTTAGCTATAAAGATTTTTAAAGCCAGACTATATACACGAATGATTTATGAAGCTACAAGGTGGGGATTACCAAATGTCAACACATTGCAGTTTTGAGATCTACTTCCTATTTACCACATTCTGCCCTTTTCCTAAACTGATAACTTAGGGCTCTCCAGGTTTTGATGTCTGTCTTTATTAACAGACATTCAGCTGAGCCGCTGGAGTTTCCCTGTGGAGTTTCTCCAAATCAGGTTGTCATCTGAACTTGTACAGCTCTCACTTTTTATCCTTCAGTAGCTACAACATTACCATGGCAGCATTTTTATTCTTTAGGGCATATATATTTTATGAAATTAGTCACAGTATATTTTCAAATGTATTCTCAAATGGTGAATCACAGTTTATCACTTTGTTTTTAATACTTTTTCTTATTCCCATCAGACCCAAGACCATTGGGGAGGGTGACTAGTGAGCCCAAATTAACAGAATGCATATTCTTTCACATGTACCAGCTAAAGACATGGTTCATGTCGACCAATGGACCTAACATTGCTGTTCCCACCCACCAATCACAGCACATGTTTAAGCTTTGCCTGATGAGAAAATGTTGATTTTGAAAGCTACTTCATGTTGGGATTCAAAATTAAAATTAAAAAGACATTGTTAGAACCCCACAGAATAAGTCTAATAAATATATTATCACAATATAGACACCAGAGAAATATGTTTCCCAGAACTTCTACTAGTGCAGTATTCTACCTACTGGATATGGAGGAAATAAAGCACAGCAATGTCAAATGAGATATGCCTGAGGTTGTTAGTGCTGTGTAAACTTGGTGCAGTTAAAGGAATACACATGCACACACGCATGTACACACACACCAAAAAAAGAAAGAAATATAGGACCTGACTCACAAAACTGATGAATAAGAACAGGAACTGAAGGGTGTATACCCACGCCTATATATCCAAACAGTCAATAATCCATATATAATGAATACACAGTCTATACAATTTGATAGCACTGAAGGCACTATAGGTGTGAAGATCCACTGGGCATGAATATTTAGGAAGGAAGAATAATTGCAATAGATCTAAATAATAAAGATTATCGATTGTCTAATACAAGAAATTGCTTTTTAAAATCTATCTGTCTATCATCTATATTTCTTGACTATTGAAGACAGCAGGACGCTTTTGGGGAAAGAAGAGATGTGGGGAGCAAATGGCCAGGCCCATTGTGCTCTAAGTTACATTTTCAGAATCATAGAATCATAGAAATGTAGAGTTGGAAGAGACCACACAGGCCATCTAGTCCAACCCCCTGTCATGTAGGAACACCCTCAAAGCACTCCCAACAGATGGCCATCTAGCCTCTGCTTAGAAACCTCCAAGGAAGGAGACTCCACTATACTCCGAGGCAGCATATTCCACTGCCGGACAGCCCTGACCATCAGGAAGTTCTTCCTGAGGTTCAGGTGGAATCTCCTTTCCTGCAGCTTGAATCCATTGCTCCTTGTCCTGGTCTCTGGAGCAGCAGAAGACAAACCCTCTCCTTTCTCTACATGGCATCCCTTCAAATATTTAAACATGGCTATCATGTCCCCTCTTAACCTTCTCTTCTGCAGACTAAACATACCCAGCTCTCTAAGTCTATCCTCATAGGGCATGGCTTCTAGGCCCCTCACCATTTTGGTCACCCTCCTCTGGACTTGCTCCAGCTTGACCATGTCCTTCTTGAATTGGGGTGCCCAGAACTGGACACAGTATTCAAGATGAGGTCTAACCAAAGCAGAGTAGAGTGGTACCAGTACCTCCCTCGATCTGTCTTCAATAGTCAAGAACTGTGACTAAAGGTCATAACTTGGAACTGGTCTATATAAAAAAATCCAGTTCAGTATGCAGAACCACACATAATTATTCACCCCTAAAGACAACAAACGGTGCTGTATTATGGTAATTCTTAACCTTTGCTTTACTGGGGACCCCCTATAAATATAATTCATTGCCAGGGACCCCCAAAACTTAAGATTTAAATGTAGATTTATTTATTTATTAAAGGCTTCTGGAGAGTAGGATTCAAATCCCTTGTCAGACACTGCGTGATCTTGGGCAATTCACATTCTCTCAGCTTCAGAGGAAGCCAAAGACAAACCCCCTATGAACAAATCTCACACAGAAAAAAAAAACCCTGTAATAAGTGCACTGTAGAGTTGCTAAGTCAGAAGTGACTTGAAGGCATACAACAATGAAGTGCTGCTGATAATGGGAGGTTCTTTCTAAGCATCATGTCTCTCCCCTTTGAAAAATGACTTATGGTAATCCTAAAGCAAACCTATCAAGGGGTTTTCTTGGCCAGATTTCTTACCTTTGTCTTTCTCTAAGGCTAAGAGAATGTGACTTGCCTGAGGTCACCCTGTGGGTTTCTATAGCCAAGTGTGGATTTAAACCCTGGTCTCCAGAATCTGTTTGGGTACGTGCACACACCTGCACTTTGTCTCTTTCATCAGAGATATGGCAACAGTAGATGTGGGTACAGTGGGGACACAAAGGTAGGCATTTGCATGTGCCCAAACTGCTCCCTCATTTGTAAAAATCTAGTTTCCATAATCTGAGGGAGGAATTTTCAGAACTTTCCCTCCCCTCTTACCTGCAGCTCTCTACATCACTCAAAAACCCATTAAGAAGAGTTCCCATCTAGTTTTGGGGACACACTGTGAGAAAGAAGGTTGCCCCTTCCTGGTTCTTCTGGAATTCTGCTGTTCCATCAGTGTTAGATCCTGCCTAAAAATGTTTCGTTATTCCATTTTATTGAATGTGCTCAAGTTATACTGCTAAGCATGTAACAAAACCAGAGAGTCTGTGTGGAATTTTGAATGGGTTAAGGAAATTTGGTGAACAATACCAATAAGGTATCAGATGAAACTATACACACAATACAGTCACATACTGTTACGACAAAATGTGGCTGACTCAGGGATCTACCAGTGATGCCAGTACCTCTGTGAAATAGTGGCGAATACTAGTTCAGAGAGGAAGCCTGTGAGAGCGGGATAATCTTATGAGATCTTTTACATCTGTGTATACCGGTACTAATGCAGGGAAGAACCAGCAGGAGATTCAGAATAAATTTCTTTGTTTTATTGAGGGAATTGGCAATCACACACATACACAAATGTTACCCTGATTTCTGGGATCCCTTGGGGGACACCTCAATGTGCTCCAATTAATGGGGAATGAAAACTAGCCAGAGCACAAGCAATAGCAATACGAGAGGTAGGACAACCTAGTGAGATCTTTTAACCCAATTTTTACGGGGTCAGGCTGAGCCAAATACCACACCAAATTGCTAAATAAATGATTTTATTTAAAATTCAAGACTTGCACACGTACGCACTTATGCACTCACTCACACAAGACCTAGCGAGAAATAAAAGAGAGGAAATTGGAGAGGGGGTTTTAGAGGATTGTATCAGGGGAATACTGCACCTGGTCCTGAAGTCTGGATAGCAGAGACAGCAGCAGAGAAGTGGGACTCAGCACAGAGGGAGGTGAGGGGATAGCCGGACGGAGTGACGGCAAGCTGAGAGCAATCAGGAGCAATCCAAGGAAACGCTCAAAAACCGGGTCTATTTATGGGGAAAAGGCACCAGGAGGGCTAATCCTATCCCGGAGAGAACAATCAGTAGAGGAGCTAGAACAAAGCTCCAAATGTCAAAGTTCCTTGCATGATTAGATTTGCCGGGGTTGTCAAAAGCCGCGGCTGTATGCAAATCGTCCTCACTTGATGGGCAGTTAGTCAGATGTGCTAATCCCTTTAAGCCATCTTCTCGGGGCTGAGGACTCTTTTTGTATTTTAAGTTTTTACCTGGCTGGAGGTCTCCTGGGGCGATGTGACTGTAAATATACTGGCCTGACCAGGTTTTTCCTGATTTTCAGCAGTTCAGCAGCCTGCCTACGTGCTCGTTCAGGGGACCTCTCAAGCACATGGAAATAATTTTTGATATTAAATTGTAGACCCCGGGATAGGGTTATCTACCGCAGTAACACAAGATCCAAGTAGTCTCACAATCACACAAGACCAACTGAAGGAAAAGGATATAAGGTTTGGATTGCAAGAGTTTAGGGTGAAGTGGGTGATATTTACCAAACCAGCAGAGAGAAAGCAAAGCAATGTAGCTTAGACTAGGAGTCCAAGGGTAGTACAAATGGGATATTTGAACAGCAGAGTACTACAAATTATCTGGCAAAAAGCCAGTGTTTAAATACTCTTTTTCTGCCCTGAGGGGGAAATGTTAGGGCTTTCTGGCAGAGTAGACAATGGAGTCCTCAGAGTGGACAATGGGGTCCAGAATAAGCTAATGGCCTTAGCTTTAGGTGACAAAGTACTGATGGGAATCATGATAGCTCCTTAATGGTGAGACAAGCGAGTGAACATAAGGGAGAGTTTTGATGGACAAAGGAAAGGGTGGAAAACAATCAGCCTTTTTATGGAAGCAATTTCAGGTGCTGCTCTTTCTAAAGGTCAAGTCATTGAGGGACATATAGCAGTCCATTATCTCTGAGTTTCTTTGACTGTGACCTAGCCATCTGTGAAGTCTCGCTCTGACCTAGTTTTGCCAGCAAGCACCCAGTCATAGCAGGATATACTTTATATTTCATGACAATTAAATATTTTGCCAATTAAATCATATCAAAGAGTAGGGAGGTATGACCTGGTAACATTTGTTGCTGTACAAGGTGTAACAAATAGGATAGACTTTTTTTTTTTTAAGATACATATAAGGATCATTTATATCAGCCTTCCACAACTGGGTTTTCTCTGATTGTTATGGACTTTAATTCCATCACCATTAACCATGGTGGCTGGGGTTCACACTTTTGCAATACAGTAGGTTCACCAAGTTGAAGAACGCTGAGTAATATATTTTCATCTTTCCATACATCAGGAGCAAAATATGACATTATGTGCTTCAAAGTTACTGTTTAGAAAGATAGCTGTCATTTTCCACTTGTACACAGATCACATCTATACCAAAGGAATATATCTGAATACAAAGTTTAATCAGAAGTAAAGCTCTTAAAACACACCTATTTGAAGCATATAGATCTAAGAGAAGGAGTCCCAAAGATTTCAATAAAGCTTGCTTTTGGGTAGTCATGGATGATATTCCATTGTTAATCTTAAATATATATTGAATATTTTTCTTCCATTAGTTAAGACATGTGCACATTTTTTCTGCACATGTTTTTAATGTACACAAATCTTGAATACCTATTTTCCAGGTGTGGTCATCAAATAGTCAAAATTGCATTCAAGGCTGGACAGTGTGAACTAAAAAACTGATTAAAAGAATTAAATTGGGTTGAAACAAATTTCTCACCCATCTCTCTTGATATGCTTTTATACCAGTAATGTACAAATTTGGTACAAAGACATCACACATAGAATATTATTGGCCTCTGTGTTTCAGGTGTAGTACAGATATAATAACAGCTTTAAACACATATAATTTACAGAATAACAACTCCATACATGTTAGGCTATCCAGACGGAAAATGTGCTCAAAACATCAAGACCAAGATACAATAAATTTCATAGTTTCTAAGAAAAAGTTAGTGGTAGGATCCCACATCTGAAATAATTCATGCAATGACAAAGCAAACCAGAATATATTTATCTGTGCTGTTTAAACTCTTCAGGTCATATATCTACAGTCCTGCTAAAACTGGTATGTGAAAATAAATGAAGAGTGAAGTTTCTTTAAATTCCATTTTTCCTATTTAGATTTTAAATATGAAATGTTAAATTGAGTTTCAGACCCACATATTTAGATAGGAAATATTACTTCATAACCTAGTATGTATATTTGATGGCTTGGAATGTCTCTATTTAAAAAGTGAATCCAACATTAGTACATTTTTGGCAAACATCAAACCTTCAGAAGCTAATTGGAATTTACAATAGCCTAACTGTTCTGTCATCTAAATGAATTGGTACAATCCAAAAACATTCCTCATCTTTTCCAAGACACGTAGCTATGATTCTGTTATCTTCTGAGAAGATACTAAATCGAGTTCCAAATTATGAGAACATCCTGTTTTCATCTGTACACATAATAATATATGTACTATTTGAGTCATTTAATTAGTTTGCAGTTTATACTGAATTAATTTGAGAATGAATTCTAATTTGTGCATTAGCTGAATACTAATATGCAGGAACTGAAAACTGTGATTCAGAGATACTTTTAAATATGACACTCTCTTCTCTGTAGCTGTAGCACCACTTATGTAAGCACCTCACTCCTTGCCAAAGCAAGATGTAGACAGGGATAAGGTTGTTAAAATCTAAGTGTCTTTTCAAGTAGGAGGCTCACGTCATCCAAGTTGGCAAAATCATGAGTGTCTGTTAAAGATGCATTATTTTACAATGTTCCTGTCCAGCATTTATTCAGCAACTAAAGATGATGTTTGTAAAATGGAGATTCTATGGACTATTGATTCTTCTGTCTGGGATCTGGCTATAAGCATCCTGGCCTGAATGGGAATTGCACTCCTCCTAAAAGGTCACATGTGTAGCTTGGGATATTCTTATATCCCTCTCTTTCACTGGAGCCCCAGGTGGATTCTGTGGCTCAAAGTTCCTGGAACCAGCTTCAACTGCCCTTGAAGATAACTCAGAAGAAACTGGGATTTGGGCTTGTGCAGAATGCAGCAACTGGATTTCTCATAGGTAGAACTTAGAAATCCTTTGGTTTAGTTCTTGGGATCAAAGTCAGTGTTACATACAGACCATTTCTGCACTGGAATGTTATAGTGTGATTATTCCACTTTCAATATCCTATGGAATCCTGGCCCCTCCCTAAACCACAAACCCTAAGATTCCATGGGATGTTGAAAATGGAATAATAGCGCTATAACAGTCTAGTGTGGAAATGGCCACAGTTGCACATAGTAACCCCCTTTTACTTGATTTAAAAAAAAAAAATCAAAGAAGCCAAAAGAGCCTAGTTATGCCACTCCAAAGAAAGAGGGTAAAGGAACCAGAAATCTTGAAGAGAAAACTGATAGTAGGGAAACCTGTTTGCATTTTGATTGTATTTCTGGCCAAAATTTCTTGTAGTGCATTTTCTGTTGTGTGGGAAGGAGACTGGGAAATTATCTACTCAGAATCTGATAAATTTATTTTTAATGACATTTCTTGTAACAACAACAACAACAACAAAAGTTGTTGAATGAAGAACCTTTGTTTGAAGAATTCAGTCTCTCTTGGATGTTTTTCATTGAAAGATTACAGAGCAAAGTTATCTGTTATTATATATAACCAGTAGAACCTAATGGCTTTATTGTCAATGGGATGGTGAATCTCCTTGGGCGTTTAATTCAAATGTTATAGGTATTGAATTCACTTAGCTCCTAACGCCCAGAACACATCCACTGCCCCACTGATGCCAAAACCTGTAGCCTGTACTCTGTGTGACATGTAATTTGGTTCACATTGATTAGCCAGCTAAGTGCTAAACTATCCTTTTTTGGCCTGCAAATGTGAACTCAGATAACTATCAGTCTCTAAGAGAAAAAGAGAAATCTTTCTGTGTAGAAAATTAAATGCCAGGAAAAAAAGGCTTCTGGGTAGAAACAGAAGCTTGGTTTCATGTGGAAGTTTTCTGTGATATGAATACCCGTAGTGAACATAGTGCTTAAATCGAAATGCAGGTTGTAGTAGATCTTGTAGCTAGAGCAGTCAGTGCTAGAGAGTGGGGACAGTGAGCAAACAAAGACTTGCTAATCAGCTGTTCCTCTTTGTTCATTCATTTTACTTGTGCAGTGATGGTCTACATGCTGCTTCTACTACTACTAATATTTAAGTCTTACATATTTTTCTCTGTGGATTAAGTTGGGGAACAACAACAGATTAAAATACAACAATGTAACATACAATGATATATTGGAACACCATACAGCAGCATAACATACACAGCATATTGGAATATAATACTTGCTTAAAAATATATTAATATAAGTTTAAAAATATACAGCATCAGTTAAAGGAACATATAAAATCTGTACATATTATGAATAATCAATTCATACTTTAAAACTCATAATTTAAAAAAAATGTCAAGAGCAGCCTGCTAGAAGAGACTAGTATTTACAGCTTTTTTTTTGTACTCAGGCAGTGTGTTCAACTAGTGAATGCTCTCCGGCAGGTCATTCCACAATCTGAGGGTGGCTGAAGAAAAATATCCTCTGGGTGACGGTTGCCAGCCTAGTTTTGACTGACTGACATAAATGTCTCCCAGAGGACCTGAGGATACAGGATATGGGAGAAGGAAATCCCATATGTAGCCTTGACCATTTGTTGTTGAAGCAACAGCATAAACCCTGATTGTCCACCACACACATTTGATACAGTTTTCCCAGCAAAGTGGATACAGTAAAAGGGAAACATCAAGTAAATGCATATCTGTGTTCCATTTCTGATGGGGTTATACTTGGTGGGAATAAGAGTAGGACATAAATGTTTAAGTGAAGCTCTAAGAGAAGAGCATTAGCACCATTGTCAGTGAGTGCCCTTTTGACATTCCTTATTTGTTAATCAGTTCAGATCTATGTAAGTACCATAGTCTCAATATGATGGTTTCTGTATCATTAAAATTGATTGCACACTAGTGCATAATTAACATAATCAAACATAACATAATCAAATTCTTCACATATCTTTTTAGCCCTGCAAACAAGACAATTATTTTCATTTTATCAACAGAAAAGTGAGGCTGCTTAACCATCTGCACTCAGTTATGTGTCCCCTCCCCAGGCTTGTCTCTGTTGTGGGCAGTCAGTGGTGTTGGTCTGAAAGTGGTAGATAGCAGCAGGTAGAAACACTCAAGACCAATGAACTGAGAAGCTGAGGTGCAAAACATCCTTCTGTATGATGATCATCCCATATGATGCACAACATCTCAGAGACCATATATTACATCCAACCATTTTTGGAGAAATGGTTGACTGAGAAGTGAGAAAAGTGTGGATTTCTTCTCTTTGTTTCATTTATTGTATGATTTATCATGTTGTAAATTAATGTGTTTTTAATAAATAAAACATTCATATACGTTTTGAAATGAATGTATATTAAAATTAAATGGAGTGAAGGGTTCAGGACTTATTCTCTGTAGGTGCACTGAGATACAGCTCTTGATTCCATGACATTCTTGGATGGCTTTCACTGTGTCACCCTAGGACAACAACCTAATTTGGCTGCATATCAAGGTAGTGACTGGAACCAACGCCTTGGCTGTAATTATTGCTAGGTATTACATTTCAAACTTTAAAATGTTAAGTCAAAATATCAAGTACCCTTTCCTCCAAGATCACTTTATGTAATTTTATGGCATTTCCCTGCCAATAATATGAGGAATAACATCATCAATGCAATAATTTTTGCCATTCTCCTCTGCTGTCCTCCATGGAGTTTTAATTCCATTGTGGGTGACAACAACAGTAATGAGCAGAGCAAAATGGCCCATAACAAGAGGAAGAAAAAGAGGAAGAAAGAACAATGAGCAGAGAGAAAAATCCCATGCTGTTACTGATTCACTGACTTGTTGTGAGAGGAAATACTGTGGTGGGATGGGGGAGGGTGGACATAATGGATAAGAGAGAAGAATGAAAGTGAAGTAAGAGTAGAGAGATAGGAGTATAGATGGAGGAGAGGAGTGAAGAAAGCACACAAAGAAAGCAGGAAAAGATCCAAGAGTGGATGGTCAGTGTCATGTGGATGGATGGATGGATGGATGGATGGATGGATGGATGGATGGATGGACGGACGGGTGGGTGGGTGGGTGGGTGGCTGGATAAACAAACAAATATTAAGTGGAGGAAGAAGGAGACTTGATGGACAAATTGCAAGACAGATGAGAAGAGGATAAAGGGAAACAAGGAGGACATGTGCAATGAAAAGGACAAGAGATGATTTAATGAAGCTGATGGAAAAGAATTTGAAACAAGTGATAAGAAAGGGAGAGAGAGAGAGAGAAAGAGAGAGAGAGAGAGAGAGTAACTGAGCAGCTGAGATGAAAGAGTGAGGAAATGGAGTTCAAAGATAACACGATTCATATACTTTACAGATCAATTTGTAAGTAATTTAAGTAAGGTTTAAGATTTTAGTTTGTTCTTTTGCAACCCAAAATAGAGAATAGTAAGAACAGAGAGTAAGAATAGAGAATTATTATTATTATTATTATTATTATTATTTATAATTATTATTACAGGGTGGATAGCTATGGCCAACTTAGCTTTATTTCATATCTAAAGAACAGAACTATTGATCTGGAACCATTTCTGCTGGCAATGATGATTATCATTAAATTATGCTGTGGTTTTTCTCAGTGTGTTTTATATTTCTGTATGTTTTACACCAATAATCATTGACTTCCTGAAAGATTTAACAGCAGATTTCTCAGCAATTACTTTATGCATAATTCTGTTTTACACATAAATCAATTGCACGCTGGACTGGGACTTGAGAGAGCTAGGTTAAAGTTTCTATTGAGCCACCAAACTCACTGGGTGGCCATAGGCAAGTCACTCTCTCTTTTGACTGCCCTACATAATAATGTTGTGTGAAGTTAAAGGTAAGTAGAACCATATACTCTGCCTTAAATGATCGCAGGAAGAAAGGTGGGGTAAAATGAAATTAATAAATAATTGAAGGAACAAGTGTCTTTATCTCCAAAGAAGGATTTTTCTCTTACAGAGCAAAGATGGAGGATTGTGTTAGCGCATGATTAGATTATGATAGTTAATTATTTTTTTCAAATAGATTTAAACTGGAAAAAACAGTTTATCTTTCTTTTTCCATCTTCCAGTATCTTAAAGCTGGTGATGGAACTGTTATTATTAATCCAGACATCAAAGAAATCTTGAACATCAAAGAAAGATATGAAAATGTGGAGAAGCCACAAGCATTTACTCTTGGCTTGAAAGATGAACTACTCTAGTATGGATTTTAAACAACTGTAACCCATATAAGGAAATAAGGGGAAAACTTAATCTTGAAGTGCAGTTATTGATCAAGCAATTAAAGGAACAAAAACTTTGGTGATAGATCTAAAGTGAAACAACATTTCAAGATACATATTTGTCACAGTGGGACTCTCACTAGGTTGTTATTCTGCTCATGGCAAAGAATGATTTAGGTGTTTTGAATGTATTGGGAATGTAAAGTGTCTTTCCTTCCCTTTTTTCTTTTTTGTTTTGTCTTTCAGAAGACTCATCCTGAAAAATTAAAAGAAATCCTGGGTGCCACTGAAGAAAGAAGGGCAAAATTTGACGAAATAAACATTGACAAAGACCCTTTTCACCCCTTACTTCATTCTGGTGTCGTCACAAGGGGATCACGTGAGAAACTTCTTGCGATAGGCACTTGCATCCCCTCTGCTTCCCCTCCGCACCAGCTCCATGCTGGGCAGAAGGAAGCATGAGGGCTCCACTCCTTCCTTCCGCAGTGCAGCTGGGTACTTTCCCAGGCTGCACTGGGGAGGAAGCAGGGTGGCCATGTGTCCCGAGGCTCGGCATGCAAGGTAAGTGCGAGTGGGGCACAAGAGGGACATGCAATCATCCATCATTTTCGGCAATGAGCTGAAAATGATATACTGTGCAATTGCCACCTAATGGCCTCAGGAGCATCGCGTGATTGCGAGGACGTCATGTGGAACAGTCCTCGCAATCCTGCAGCACTCCTGAAGCCATTTCACAACAGGACTGGCATGCGAAAAGGGCCAAAGTGATGTCACTACAAGGAAGCAGCAGACTTGGGCGCTGGGTCTGCCAGTTGTAAACCAGAGTTTTCAGAACAGCAGTCAAACTGTTTGACTACCTTTGAGAATTGTTCTCATTTCTCAGAAACAGCTAAGAATTGTTCTTGTTGAATATTGTTGGGTGTTTTGGTTGATAAGGCAAAATGGAGCAGATCCGGGTTATGATCTATAGAGAAAACTGCTTGTTTCTTGAATTATGCATTTATATTTAAGCTAACTCATTCTCTTTCAGCGGGAAGGTGAGTGGGTGGATGGGTTAGAAATGGGGTTGCCAAAAATTTATGCAACTATTTCCTTCTCTTGTGAACTCAAAATTGGAAGAAGTGGGTGGGTGGGTGGGGGAATAAAAGCATGGATGGGATTTTCATCTTTATTCCTTTAAGATTTTTAGTACTGTGTAATATAAATTATACTATAAATGATAGCTTAAAATAATTTAAGCTGTAATATAAATGATAGTTTAAAATAATTTATGTGCTCTAAATGTCCCCTTTTCCATGATAAATGTAATTAAGCTTGAAAAAGTTTTTTAATGACTAAGGAACCATTAATAACTTTTCTACTAGTATTCCTGTTTCTCTGTGAAATCGCTTTCATTTAACATGTGGTACCTATCAGGCAGCTTTCTTTTTTCTTTCTTTCTCTCTGTCATTCTTGCATTCTGATATTATATTAGTTTATTTATTCAAGGAGGTCTTGAAGAATGCATTGAACATGACAGTACACTAATGCTCCTTTGTTTAGCACAGACTAAATACCCTGTGCTTAACTGCATCTCAAGGACTCTAATTATCAGTTGCATTGTGGATTACCAAAAAGAAGGTGGATTGGCTGAATAAAGCCGATAGTTATGTACAGTTATACAGCTTTATTTCCAACAAAGTCAGTCCTCTTAACCAAGAGGGTAGAAACCATGTAGCTCTTCAGATGTCATTGGCCTACAACTCCAGCTTTCCTCACCAGTGAGAAAGTTACTGTTTACTGTTAGGGCTGCTGAGACCTCTAGCTTGATGACATGGAAGGGCTACATGATTCCCACCATCATCTTGAACATCACAGAAAGCAATGTGAAAGTGGTTTTGTTTGCTCACCTTCCTGAATAGTAGGAATCCTCAGCAGGAAGACAGCATTTTAACTGTATAATTTTCCCCATCCCAGCTCTTACTGCAAGCCAGCTGCCAAAGATTTACAAAGAATTTGTGAAGAACTTACATGTTAATTTGATTTCTCATTTAGGATGTGTGAAGGGGGCGCTGGCCACATTTGGCTGAGGTCAGCCAATCTTAGTTCAGGGAGTCCTGTGAAGAAGGGCTGTGGCTGAAAAGAATGGCAAAAAATACAGAGGTTGTTTCTGGGAGAGCAGATTTGGAGCTAATAAAGATAAGGAATGGATTTGACAGAGAAGGAGACAGATGACAGGGATAAGACTTGGATTTCACAGAGACAGGACAGTTAGTCAGAAAGGAAAACTGACTCTTTTCTGGGAGCCATTGCAGAATAGATTGATCAACTGTTATATTGATCAATTGATCATGTGTTATATTACTGAATTTCCATAAATATATGTTTTCTATTCTTTCCAAAAATTATCTCTGTCTGTTTTTTGAAAGCCTGATAGGGAGCCTACCATAAAGAATGCACACAACTCAGCCACAGATCCATTTCTAAGAAGTCAGCCTGAGGCCCTGAAAGGGATTCAAAGGGGGAAAGGTGAGTGGCAGGATTCCAAGGGTTGGAACTGTGGGCCAGGATGGGAAAAGGGATCTGTCACAGGACAGAATGGAAATTTATCAGTTTCCCAACTGGGTTTGGAGTTCCCAACACCTTGAGGAATTTAGGCAGGAATTAAAATGGCATGGTTTCCCCTTCCCAGCACAACAAAAAGCTATGCAGGTTTTGAGAACTGCAAAAGAATTGGAGAATCTGCACAGCTTTGCAGTCAACACTTAGTCCCTTTCTGCAACTCCCCTTCTCTCGGTGCTGAGGAAAAGGGATCATGCGAGCAGCCTTTGCTGAGAGGCTCTCACATCCCTGCTGCTTCAGCTCCACATGAGCTGCTGCGATGGGGCAGGAAGTCACACAGCAAGTGTGCGCGGGGCCCTGGAGCAATGCACAATCACACACCATTTTCGGCTGAAAGCTGAAAATGAAAAAGTGCACAAGCAGTGCCTGTTCTACCCTGGAACGTTGCACGATTGTGAGTGTGTTGTGCAGATCACTCCTCACAATCATGCGATGCTCCAGGCGCACTTTCGCATGGCAAATGCCGTGCGAAAAGGGCCTCACACTTGCAATTGTTTTTACTATATGCAGAAAAGTGAACAGCTTCTGGCAAGGGGAACCCATCACTCACTTAGATTGTTTTTTGCTATACTGTATATTTGGGGAATGCAAAGAAAATTGAAACTAAATTGCACAATATACCCCTGTACAAACAAACACATTGAAATGTTTGAGGTGGCTGAAGTCTTTGCTGGCTTGAAAGTTGTGCAACGCAAATCTTACATAGCAGGAAAAGAAACTCAGACTGACTGAAGCTGCAGCATTGCTGGATTTTGTTGTACAGTGTTTCTGGATTTTGCACATTTTTGTTGTGCAACATTTTTGTCATGCAACATTGGTGTTTTTATGTAGAAACAGCAATGTTGCAAACAAGGATGTTGCACAGCAAAAACACTGAATATTTAACAAATGTTGAACAAAATAATCAATGCTGCACAAAAAAGAATTAACCATGTGGTTTTCTTGTGCAACACTGACGATTTTTCCCAACCTTTTTTCTATACAACATAGATGTTTCCTACACAAAAATAAGCTATCTTGCACAAAACATACACATGACTGCCTGAAAGCAGTCCTTTTTTTACCAAAAGGGTTTTAGGGAAGGCTACATAGTTCTCAGGAGGAAATTCAGTTTCCAGAAGATTGCCGTTTTCTAGGGAAGCTGCACGGGTTTCAAAGCAAAGCTACAAAGTTTCCTGACATTGCAGAGGGAAATAAATAAATAAATCTTTACTGCCTTTAATCTATGGGATGAAAAACTGTTTCATTGTTCTTGACATCTGCCAGGTCTTGAAGAGTCAAAATTTCCCACTTCTATTTCTCAGTGAACATTCTTGGGACTTGACAGGATAACCCAAGTTCCCTCTTATGACTTAATTCTTTGTGCCTACTGCTAAGATGGAGATCCCTGAATCCATTCATATGAAAGATTAAAAAATTTTAAGGCCTTATTTTACTTTGGTCTGTATCATATAAGGGACATACTGTCATTGGGAGAATTGATCTTCGATCTGGCATTTGTTGTTTCTACGGCTGCTGCTCCTTTTGTAGAAAAAACAAGTTAACAGCTTTGTTTTACAAGCACCTTGTCTCTTCAGTAGTCCAAAGCACTGAGACAGAGACAGCAAATCACGTTCCTATTTATACAATTCTCCAAGAAGGCATAGGATCGTTATTCCTCTGGTAGGTGATCTTGGTATATGTTAATAGCCTTCTAGATTATACATGATCCTTCCTATTTTCCATAACCAGTGTGTGTCCCTTTGCTTGAAAATGAAAGAATACATATGCATTTATGCTTCAAATTTCAGACCTTCCACTTTGGATCTGCCAGTTTTGCTTAAGAATGTGTTACCACTCTAGTATTTTGTCAGAACTGACAGGTAACACCTGATGGCAATATTTGCATCAGTATTTCATGCTTCTGTGGCCACTTATAGCTAATCTCCATCTCCCTGCCGCATTTTTTCTAGAGTATTTCCCCTGCTGCAAAAACATAAAGACCACACTTGAATGATGAGTAGTGTGAAGGGATCAATCTTTCAAGGTGCAATGGCAGAGGCACACAAGATTCATGTTATCTTGAGGATGTATTCTGTTAATATTGGAATAATCCTTCCATTTTGGTTCTATCTCTTTGGTTCCCCCCTCCCAAATTAACTTCCATGTTCTGTTCAACTTGACAAAGAACAGCCCCAGGATTAACTAGACTGTGGAGTCTAGCAGCCTAAACGCATGCCATTTGGGATCACTAATATTAATTTTATTTCTTTGTTTTGTAAATGTATTGATGACAGGAGCAAGCAAATATGTTAGGACTTGGGTTTTCTGATCCTGGGATTCTGTGAGCATCCACATACTGCCAAAAATGCCCCCCACCCCCCCAAAAAAAACCCTTAAAACAAAACAAAACAATCTAGGAAGGGGCAGCAAGGCCACTTCAGGTTTCAGAAAACTGGATTTTTTCTTTAAAAAAAAAAAAAAGGGTTTGGCAATGTAGGCAAAATTTCTGGAATTTAGCCAGGAATTAATGAGGGGTAGACCAGCTCATCCTCAATATTCCTCCCAACCTTAAAATTCTATGGTTCTGTGACCATAGAGGAAGGTTTGTTGTGTGGAATATACAGTTAACATTCTGTAGTCCATCTGCTTAGGTTATCTGTCCAGACCACAAGAAGTCATACAACATACATGCTGGATATATGCTTCAACTGACCATTCCATAAGTTGGAAATGAGGATTCTCTCTCTAACTCTTTCCCTTTCTCTCCACACACACATACACACAGAGTGTGGTAACATTTTTTTTTTTTTAAAGAAAGACTAAAAGCTTTTGTAGGTGAGGAAAGTCTCAGCTTTTTGGCATTTTTGTATCTATGAAAGAAAATTTATAAACTCTCTAATGGTACAATGATTAAAATCAGAACTGTATTATTCCCAGGAGTGCCCTCGGTGAAGATCACAGCAGTAAGTATTGCCTTCTAAAACAGTGAAGTACATATCCTTATTACCCCAGACAACTATCACATTTGATTTACAATAGAAATTAGAACAGAACAATGTGAACAAGTAGTAAGAGAATCTGTGTTTCCCTTTTTGTATGCCTATGTATAACTAATTGAATAAAGATAATCAGAATGGTAAGATGTTAGCAAGACACACAGCTATTCCTTTAAACAGGCATGTCAGTGATATACACTGTAATATCATAAATCAGTGGTCCAAATTTATCCCTTCTGTAATTCCACTGAGGTTAATTAAATTACACCAGGGACTGATTTAGCTCATTATTGTCTTTTATTATGATCCGTTGACAGTCACATTTTAATTGCACCCCATGAAATTTTAATAAGGATAGGTTGGGAAAGAACTGTGACCTTTTGGGAGTACTATCACTGTTTAAAAATTAAAACGAGCATATTATTTTCTCTTCTTTTTCCAAAGCCAGTGCTGAAATGGAATTAATCATAAGATACAAACATCATTGTGAGCTGCAGTCTTAATAAGGAAAAGTTTTGATTTGACAGATGGTTCAGAGATTTATTTATTTTTTCCTTGCCTCAGCTGAGCTATTTTTGCATGAAATTGAGTTCTCCAATTGCCTGATTCAGGATCACCATATTTCAAAGTTAGACATGGATTTATAGCCCCATTTAACCCTAATGAAATTGTTACATGAGAACTGAAAAGTTGGATTTTGCTGTAGATAACATAGGGACCAAGCTTGAACCACCCATTTCTTGCTTGAACTAAACTGAACCTGCACCATTAGTATTGTATTTTCAAAAACTTTGTTTCTGTGTATGTGAATTAAACACACACACACACACACATAAAAGCTACAGACATTCAGTGAGAAGAGAAGTGAAACAGGGTGAGCTGTGGCAACAAAGGAGAAACTGCAACCATTTAGAATTCATGCTGTAATTCTGTAAAATGAAAGCAAGTTCTTACCATTAAAATGTCAGTGAGGCAGAATGGAATCAAGAGCAAATGTGTGATGAAAGAGGACATCACATCTGCTCTGCCAGCCTGTACATGGGGCAAAAGGGAAACTTCAGATTTTCCCAGAGGCAAACAAACAAACCTAGTTGCAATTATTTATAAATGCATGTGACTGTCTAGAGCACGGAAGTACAATCCACTGTCTGTACGTGGTTTCATAGCACCTATTGTGTGCCCTCCTCCCCAATATCTGCTGGTGCTTCCATTCAGAATTTCCAAGAAAATAAGAAAAAAAAAAGTCAAAGAATCTTCAGCTCTGCTGGCATCACCAAACAACTTAAGTAGGGCTTCTTTCATCTTTCATTTTTGGCACCTCCTACATTGCTGATGACCATTGGAGATCACAGAAATGATGAAGATGATGATAATTTACATTGGACATTTTGCAATTCTATCCAGACAATAGAGAGGCCGTTCCTTCATCCTCAACTGCTGTTGCAGTCCCTCTCTCTCTGTTATTCTCTTCCCCCATTGCTGAAAAGGATCCTTTCCCCCTTTTTACTGCCAACTGAGCTTATCCTTTCTATGAAATTCTGCAAGGAAGCAGGAAAGATGCAATCTCCATATGGTGGTTGCCACAGTTTCTTTTATGACAGTGCTACTCAAAGTGATGTTCTATAGTCTTATTTTTGTTACATGAGCCATCAGCTGCTGATCTTTATAGAGTTTTCCAGGAAAGATAGAAACAATTATATCCAATGGGAACAAATATGGTACTAGTCCCTGGCACATGGAAAAAAAAATATGCAGGACCCCCATATCAGATAGCTTTAGAAGCATTATTCCAGAAGACCTTGCTGCCAGGCATAAAATGATTGACCATGATTGCTGGTGGGAGTGTGGGTGTGACAGTAACAGCGTTCTTTGTGGGAAGGTGCTATAGTACCTTCTAGATGCACTTGCAGCCAGTTTCAGAGGCTGTGATAACTGAAGCCCCTGTGAGAGCTGCTGCTGATGAGCAGCAGCTGTTGGTCCCTGTGGCTCTGGCTGGAGATGAGTCCTGCAGCTCGAGAGCTCCCCTGCTACCGTGGACCAAGCAGGCTTGGACATTCCTCTGCCTGCTCCTTTAGGGCAACAGGGATCCGATTGTGAAGATGGTTTGGAGCCTGTGCCAATCAACCCACAAACAAGGCGGAGACTCAAGAGGGCTAAGCAAAGGGAGCCTTCCTTGATTAAGTTCAAGAAGCAGTGACTACCAAACCTGTGTCTTGGGCTATATAACTGCCTGTCTGGAAGCTTTCCTTTGCTTATGGCAAACTTCTTTCAAGCTCAACTCTTGCCTGTTCCTTGCTCCCAGCACCTGCTTCCTTGAATTGATCTCTTGACCCTTGGCTTTTGGAACTCTGACTATGGCTTTTGCTTGATGCTCTGGTAAATGAACTCCCTTGTGTAAAGTGCTTGTTTGTCTCCTCCTGGCTGGGCTTTGCTGACCCTCACACTCCTTTCTCTAGGCTGGCTCGCCACCCAGGTCTCTGAGCTTGACAGAGGCCTTTCTATCACTCCTGTTGTTGCCATGTGGCTAGGAATGTTCCAAGTGTGGCTGTGAGTGGGACTACTGGGGCTACTCCTCCTGCCATGACTACTAGCAGACCATTTGACTGCTGTTACCGTTCCAAAGGCATGTGAAATTTCTTGAATGTAAGGGAAAGAAAATGAAGTACAGAAAAAACTGGATGAAGGATGAAGAATAAAGGAGGAAAGAAGTGAGACATATGAACTTGAAATGTATTCAGTGAATGACAAGTAAATGAACCTAATGAAAGGAAACAGAGAGGAAATTGTCATGTCGCAGTCCCAGGACTCAGGTGCAAACATAGACAAGACTTTTCCCAACAGCAACATCACAGAGGCCCTTTTCGCATGGCATTTTCCATGCAAAAGGGCGCCTGGAGCATTGCGTGATTGTGAGGAGCGATCTGCACAATGCACTCAAAATTGTGCGATGCTCCAGGGGCTGGCAGGCACTGATTGTGCACCTTTTCATTCTTGGCTAGAAGTCAAAAATGGTGAATGATTGCGCATTGCTCCCAGGCCCCATGCGCACTTACCTGGCGGAGCTGCGCCGGTCATGCTTCCTGCCCCAGTGCAGCCTGGGAAGGTCCCAGGCTGCACTGCGGAAGGAAGAGGCAGGGCTCTCACATAAGCAGGCAACTTGTGCGGAGCCAAAGGGCCCTGGATGCAAGAGCCTCTCACCAGAGGCTGCTCACACAATCCCCGCACCCCAACCCCGGAAGAAGGTGAGGTGCGGAAAGAGCCAGAGACATTAACAGGACAATATTTACTGCAGCCAGCATGGATGAAAAAGGGAGAGGCTCAGTCTATTTATATAGAGAAGATGCATTAATTAGGCAAACAGCTGGGGGAGGCTGTTGGCTCATAAATACATAGGATTGTATTTATCTTTCATTTGGATCTTGGACTTATGTTCCTGGATCATTTCAGGGAGCTGGCTGGCACCAGATGCAGGTGCTGCACTGGGCCTGATCCCAGGAGACCCCTGGATGCTTGAAAGGAAGACCTAGGTCATCTCCTCACTCCACTCTTATAGTGCTATTATTCCACTTTCAATATCCTATGGAATCCTGGGGTTTGCAGTTTAGAGAGGGGCCTTAGAGGGCCCTCCCTAAACTGCAAACCCCAGGATTTCATAGGATGTTGAAAGTGGAATAATAGCACTATAAGAGTGGAGTGCGGAAATGGCCCTAGTAAGAGCAATTAGGCTCTCAGTGGTGCCAGGGAAGGCTATGCCTGATTGATAAAATTGTTGGACTTAGCTGAAATGGATACAATGACAACACTGATAAGATAAAAAACACTGGCTATTTCTGTGAAAGACTGAAAGTCTTTAATATGCTTTTTGCAGGAAAAAGAGTACTGTTACCAGGCCTTACACCTCCATGCTTTGATATGGTCTAATTGGCAAAACATCTATTGGCAGATGTGTTGGCGTAAAATATAAATTATACTTATGGCAATTTATGGCAAGGCTACGTGGAAAGGGACATTGGCTGGGAGTAGATCAGACGTGACCTCAGCATGGCCAGGTCACTGACATCAGCCAAGAAAGCCTGACTTAATGGCTCTGAGCTAATCCTATCATCTGTCAACATCAGAAAACAATAAAGTGCCCAGATGCAGAGACCAGGACTCCTACTGTGTGCATATTGTGCTGCAGATAGCCCAGAAACGACCACTCAACCAAGACATTGAAACCAATCAGTCCACTCCAGACCCCATTGTCTGTGTCGCCACTCCCATGGTTCACTAGGCTGGGAGACAATCAACTCACACCCCTTCAGGGAGGAAAAGAAAGTATATAAACCCTTGGTTTTGAGAAGTCAGTTGCAGTCAGATGAAATGTAAGACTCCACTATGTCGCTCTGAATCCTGATCTGTCTGCCCTTAGAGAGAAGTCTACATCACATTTCAAGCTCTTGACTACTCTTCTGGAATGATAACTATATAATCCCCTCAGCCTCTCTATCCATAATTTTTTTCCTGTCTTTCTCCTTCAGTTAGCTCTTGTGTGAATGCTTGATTGTATCTATCTGGCGTACATGCATGATTGAATTCCCCCAATAAAAACACATTCTTAGCTTACTTTTTAATCTTTGGCTGGTTTTTGTGTGGTCTGATCCTGTAAAAATTGGGTTAAAGATCTTACTGAGTTAGCCTGCCCTTCATTCTGCCAAGGTCAGTGCTCTGCTAATTCCCCTAGTCATTGCATTTTTGGGGCGAATCAAGGTATCCCCAAGGGACTCCAGAAGTCAGAGTAACAGTACAATATGTTAACTTTAGTATTTGACAATTAGTATATTTTGAAAAGTAGCAGTTGAAGCATTTGAATGATATTTGCAAGTAGAGAAGTTTTATTTGTATAGAGTTACCTATAACCTGCATTTTGAAAGCTGGATAATACTCTTTTAAATCTGTTTATTGTCTTTATTTAGCTTTTTTCAGTTTTTAAGGTATTTAGTTAGTATTTTCTTTTTCTACTTTTTGTTTGAGGTGCTTTCTTTTTAGTTTACCTGTTGGAATTTGTTGTTTCTTTTTGTTTTGTTTGTAACTATTGTGAAAACTATTAATAAAGCTTTAAAAAAAGACTGTGTCAGGGCTGTTGAGGAATTCATGTAGGTTTGTACACAGGAGAATCTTGGGGGGGGAAATGGCTTGTCCCGGTAGAACATTTGTTGTGGTATTGTCTTTCCTTCCATAACAATAGCTTATCTCCATGGTCCATTAGAACAAGGCTGTCTGCTATTATTTTCTGGCTAAATGTACAGGGAATTGATGACATGACAGGAAACTTCAAGATACATAAGGTCCTAGAAGGATGGCTAAAAGAAAAGAATAGGGATACCATCCTATCTACAATCCCCAAATATCCTCAAAGTGCTGGGCAAAGTATGGCTGGGAATCTGTATCTCCACATATCAAGATCATGAATGGCTGCTTTTCATCCTGGCGAGAAGTGACTAGTGTGGTGCCACAGGGTTCTGTCCTGGGCCCAGTGCTATTCAACATCTTCATCAATGACCTGCATGAAGGAGCAGAAGGCATGCTGATCAAATTTGCAAATGATACCAAATTGGGAGGGGTTGCTAATACCCCAGAGGACAGGATCAAATTTCAAAATGACCTTGACAGATTGGATAGCTGGGCCAATGCTAACAAAATGAATTTCAACAGAGAGAAATGTAAGGTCCTGCACTTCAGCAGAAAAAATGGAATACACAAATATAGGATTGGGGATGTGTGGCTGGATAGCAGTACATGTGAAAGAGATCTAAGAGTATTGGTAGATCACAAGCTGAACATGAGTTAGCAGTGTGATGTGGCCGCCAAGAAAGCCAACGCAATTCTTGATTGCATCAATAGGAGTATGGTGTCTAGATCAAGGGAGGTAATGGTACCACTCTAACCACATTGGTTAGACCTCATTTGGAATACTGTGTCCAGTTCTGGGCACCTCAGTTCAAGAAGGATATCAACAAGCTGGAATGTGTCCAGAGGAGAGCAACCAAAATGGTGAAGAGTCTGGAAACCATGCCCTCTGAGGAGTATGGGTATGTTTAGTCTGCTGAAGAGAAGGTTAAGAGGGAACATGAGAGCCATGTTTAAATATTTGAAGGGATGTCATGTTGAGAAGGGAGCGGACTTGTCTGCCACTCCAGAGACTAGGACGAGGAGCAATGGATTCTAGCTGCAGGAAAGGAGATTCCACTTGAACCTCAGGAAGAACTTCCTGATGGTCAGAGCTGTCCGGCAGTGGAATATGCTGCCTCAGAGTGTGATAGAGTCTCCTTCTATGGAGGTTTTTAAGCAGAGGCTGGATGGCCATCTGTTGGGAATGCTTTAATGGGTGTTCCTGTATAACAGGGGGTTGGACTCGATGGCCCCTGTGGTCTCTTCCAACTCTATGATTCTGTGATTCTAAGCCTTTCTATCCCATACAGCCACTCTTACCTCCTTCTTTGGGGTGCTAAGGCTGAACAAATTGAAGGCTGTATCTAAGTACCTGGGAAGGTGCTAGAATTTGGGGACATCCATATTGAAGGCCACTAAATTATTCAGACAGTCCGCTCACCAAAGACAGATCTGCAGAGAAATGGCACAACACTGCAGTTTCTGCAGTGCAGTTTGTCCAGTCCAGACAGTACAAGAATTCACACAGGCATGGAGATCATGACCAGGCCCTGTGTTTTGCCATGTGGCCCTTTCACTCTTGACTAAGTACCAATTCTGATCAGTGACCTCCTAGGCCCTATCTGCATTAGACTTTCTCAAAGCAGGAAATACATTCTTCTTGGGAGATCTGCAACAGGATTTGAGGGCCAGTTCTTGCCCAGCCTGGTGAGAGATAGGGGCCAAGCAGACACTTGCCTCATATCTATGACATGTAGCAGGGGAGATGAAGAACTTTGGAGAACACCTATGGCACCCTTTTGGTGAAGGAGATGTCTCTGGTGGCACCTCTTTAAGACAGGTACTAGAGAGATAGGGAAAAAGACTTTCCTTGGGGCTGGCCTGAGGGCTAACGCTTATAAAGCCCTGGACTTGTGGTAGGGAATCTTGAGTTGGTCTTCCAAATGCGGGCTGGCCAGGGAGCAACTTACTTTTGGGTTCTCCTTGTGGCTCAGGTGTTTTTCCCCACAGAAGGCTGTGGAGATGGTCTGGATATGAAACCCCATGCCTCAGTTTTTCCCACATTTGGTTGGTCCCTCCTTTGCAACTCCAAAGAGGAGAAACACTAAATAGGCTAAATTCAAATAAAGTGGCCTATTTTACAACCCATTTATGTGGCTATTCTCGTTATTTCCCTGGTTGGTCAGCAGACTCAACTTTTTAAAAAAATCAAATTAATGTAACATACTGGATACACCATTTTAATCATTTAAATAACACACTGGTTCTATTTCCTGAAGATGAGAAGATGTGAAGCCTATAAATAAATAAATAAATAAATAAGTGAGTGAGTGTAAGGTCAATCAGTGAATCTATAGCCGAGAGAGAGAGAGAGAGAGAAAATATGGAGAAGAAATAAAATGTGTATTGTTAAGAGTGCTCTGAAGTTGCAGAGATCTTGTCCTCTTACCACCAAGCAACTACATTCCCCCTCCCACCCCCATGCATACTAGGAATTAAGAAGCAGTCCTTACAGATCTTCACATGGATTTAGATCTGTGAGTCAGCACTGCTGTGTCTGTTTCTAAGATCCCAAGACAGAAAGAAACATTGCAGTACAAGGAACAAATTAAAACACAAAATCTCTTTATAAAGCTTACTACCATCAAATCTCCCCATTTACTTTTAAAAAATTGTAGAGATATGAAGAGAGAGATAAATGAAGAGAGATATGAATTCTATTTAGCCTATATTAACTATATGTAATATAAATAATATTGTAATATAATAAGAGTATCAAGATTCAATGTTATACAATATCATTAGAACCCTGATGTATTTAAAGAAAGTAATATCAGTAATATCAGTAGAACCCTGATGTATTTAAAGAAAGAAAACAGATTCTCTGTTTTATAGCAAAATTGCTATCCTAAGGACAACCTAGCCAGGAAGCTAGAGAGGAAGAAGAATGATTGGAAATGAAGGGAAGAAGTAAAAAGGTGTGTAAATATTCTCTAAGATATGCAAAATTAGGTTAAATATTATCTGTATTATCAAATTATTATGATTATATTTATTATATTTAAGTTTTGCCTTTAAAGATCTTCCTATTCAAGTGTGAATTGTTTCTATAGGTATGTATGTACATGTTAACTATTAAGAATTTTATGTTAGAAATACCTTTTTTAAAAAATAAAAATAAAAAACACAAAATCATATGAAATATAGTTCACATGATTAAGGAAACAGAATCAAAACATTTCCTATGTATCCTTACTGAAAATAGTCTATCCTTCCTGTGCAAGTACTTTATCTTAGAGGAAAGCACTACATAACTGTGCATATAACCTTAAATGAAACAGATTTTCTACCTTTTCCTAGCTTGGCTGTTTGAGAAACTGGCAATCCATGCTACCAATTTGCCTTCTACCTGTTACTTTACACATTCTTTGCTTATCCGAGACAAGAGTTCAACACAAATGTGTTCTTCCCACACACCTCACCAAAAGGATTTCCATTCAATTTTTTTTTCTTTTTGCCTCTGATTTAAGGATTACAGAAAAGTTCGTTTATTTCATATTTTAATGCAGAATCCAGAATATATACCTTCTAAAACACAAATGGGAAAAGTTTAGCTGTTCAGATGTTGTTGCACTACAGCTCCTTGCATTTCTCATGATTGTCAATGCTGGAAAGGACTGATTTCTGCATTGTTCAACAATCAATTATAAAACATTAGGAATGTGCCCTTTATATTACCTCTACTCTCTACTGATGATTCATGTCCTGAGATCATCCCCTGATGAACTAGAAGATACTGAAAACAGCAGGGAGAAAGAAAACGATCAGCTCCATATTGAGTTGTATTATACAGTATCAGAGTAGGTAACCTGGTATCCTCCAGATGTTTTGGCCAACATGGTTGGAGGTTAGAAATTATGAGAACTGTAATCCAAAACATCTGGAGGATATCAGTTTGTCTATTCCAGGCTGGTATTATTTACTGAGTGTCCTGACATCATTACCTGAGATCCTGACATTTGCCCACACCAGCCAGTGACAAACAATAAAATTGAATGGAAGTTGAGAAATACACAGTATAGTGACAGTAAGACATGATTACAAGAGGTAAATTGTCTGAAGAAATTAGGGCAGGATGGGGGATACTTCATATCGTTCAATGGTACTCCCATATGGTTCTTAGCAGGTATTTTTTTTCAAATCCTGTCAAAACAAATCATCACATTTCTAGCTCTTTGTCGATTCTACTTTGGCATAGGCTGTAGACTAACCAATTTTATATGTATGGAATTTTTGAAATTCAACACAAAAGCTCTGCTTGGCATTAACTATATGGCAGTTTCTGCTAGTGAAAAATGATCACATAGAAAGAACTTTATTCATGTCCACCGCTTGTCTCCCTCATTTTAGCTTATCAGCTTTGATTCATTGCTTAATGTTCTAGAGGGTAAATGAGATTAAATTTCCATCAATAAAATAGAAATTGAATTAAAGCAACAAATGTGGACAGGTTTTGATTTAGTGAAATAAAAGGACTCCATATTAATCATATCTTTTTCTAGGAATTCTGTAGTGTTCATGTTTGGAGTATTTATCTTCAGTCCACCAAAGTGTGTGTGTGTGTGTAAACTTTTATTGTAAGCACAAACTTTTATATCCTAGTATGTGTTGTGCAACTCACTTCATAAACAATGTTTCTTCTTTGTCATGAAATATTAATAGCCAGCCACCAGATATTCTTTTGCCACTAATATTAAATGACATAAGAAACTTTTTTTTTTTGCAGAAAGAAAAAAAACACAGAAGTAGCTAGTCATGTAGTAGAGCCCAAATCTGAGCAAAATAGTTACTGTATTCACATTTCTGTAGAGAAATATCCATCTGAACACCTCCCAGACCGGCAACATAACAGAACACATCTTCCCACAAAAAGCTCATACACTTCCAAGGACTGTGATACATTTAGGAGGAGTAAATATACACAAAAGCATGTGCATAGTTGAAAAATGTGCACAACTAAAAATGTGTACATTTGGAAAATCCTTGTAAACATGCTTTAATTGAGAAAAGATGTGCATTAAAAAGACATACAAAATCTATACATTTTGGACAGAAGGCACACAAAAATCAACAGTAATTTTTGTCTGTAAAGTTAAAAAAAAGTCTCTGATAGAAAGCTAAGAGTGAATAAGAATGCCTGAGATATTCTGAGAAATGGAAGAAAACAAAATTGATAGATTTTTCATTTCTTTATATGAAGACAAAATTGATAGATTTTTCACATGCTTTATATGAAAAAGGTTCATGGTTCAATGCCCTGGATCTCTGGGAAGAACTGGAAAAAATACCTTTTCTATACCCCTGGAGAGCTGCTACTGGTCACATTGCCAACATTATAGCAGGGTACAGATGAATGATCTGATTCGGTAAGTCAGTTTCCTATGGTCCAAAAAGAGGGAAGAATTATAAGTAAAAACAGTCACTATCTAGACTGTCACAAAATTTTATGAACAAGGCAAGGCAGTTGTGGAATAATGTCTCAGCTGAGACATGCCAAGAGAGAAACCTCTGTGCCAAAAATGCAGTGGTAGCCACATTGAAACAAGAAATCTATATTGTGATGATACCTGCGTTAGGCCAACCAAAAAGGCACAAAAATTTAGTGCTATCTTTCAAAACCAACTTTTTTTTAATCAAGTGAAGACCTTTTAAAAACATTGGAAGATGCAGAGTGATGATGTTAGCTTTGCTAGAATCACTTATCTACATGTTTTCTTTAGATGGTATTGCATGTGAGGAAAAGCACTAATTTAGGTTTGCCAAATAACTTCATCCCACTTTGGGCCTGCTTGGAACAAGCAAAGGAATTTAAGCAAAAAATATAATGCAGTTTTCCATCTGAGAACACAAAAGACCCTGCTTTGAAACCTCAAACTTTTATCTCGTGTGTAGCTCACAGGATATTTTGTTGTGATAGGATACTGTGTTCAACAGATAGCCTCTACATGGTCAAAGTTGGAGATTAATGTAGCAGCTGGATCAAGCAAAGCAAGTCAGTGAAAGCCAATCTGGATAGTTTTAACTAGAGATGGGCCAACCTAATCCTCAAATCCTTGAATCCTGGGTAAGGATTTGAGATTCCTGAATCTGAATCCCTGTGCCAAAATAGGTAAACTGAATCTTTCGAATCTGCCAACTAAATAGATTGTTGCAGACTGGGATGCCTGAAAACCTGGAAGACCATATATACAAGAGAAGATAGTAAGTAAGTGAGGTTTTCCCTTGGAGTAATAATGGCCTTTGCTAACAATTTCACAAATTACAGCTGGGCTTGTATTCTAAGATATTTAAATTGAACATTTCATACTTAAGTTCAGTACTTGACTGGAAGCTACAGGCTTGAGATTTCAAGGACAGCTAAAACATTCCTTTGAATAGCTCCCTTGCAAACCTCTTTCAGACATAATTCTGGGCTTTGGAGTTTTACAAGGTGTCACAGACCTCTCTGACAAAGTGTACTGGTGCATCAGCAAACTACACACCCCATGATGCCAGAAGGAGCTATGCAAAGAAAAGCGAATTTTGACCTGGATTATCTCTCTACTTTAGTATGTGGCTCTGTTTACACAGGCAGGAAAATGTGGGATTAATGCACATTTTCCTGCCTGTGTAGAAAGGGCCTTCCTGTCATTTTTAATCTGGGGAGATCCTGAGGCAAAACTAGGACAATTGTCTTGGCCAGATTTCTTCAGAGGGAGGTTTGTCTTTGCCTAGGCTTTTGCTAAGGCTGAGAGAGTGTGTCTTGCCCAAGATTATCCTTCTTTCCCTTGCTTTTTAAACTCTTTTTAAAAACAGGATTCAAAAGATTCAAGATTCGTGAGATTCGTGTATTTCCAGAACCTTCCAGGGATTTGGATCTAGATTCAGATTCAGAAAATTCTGGATTCTCCCATCCTTAGTTTTACCATTTGTTGGAAGGAATAGTCCCCCAAAAAAGAAAGTCTTTTTTTTCATATGTATCAAGTAACTAAAGAAAATGAGTAGCAGGTTGCTACGACATCCACGGTCCATTATTACCCTGCAGATTGGGGGTCCCAGGAGGGATGCCCAAATGACCAAACAAACCAAGCAAAGATGGGGAAATTAGCTGGAGCACTCTCTTAAGCTAGCGAGAGGCAGGGTAACTTTGTGAGAATCCTTTACCCTATGTATACAGGTTCAGGTCAGTGAGCAGTCAGGCAGTTTAAAATAGCAATAATATTTACTAACAAGCAAACAAATTATTAAGAAAACACAACCACACAGCTAACTAGAAATAAGAAATGAGAGTTTGGGGGAAATGGGCGATACAACACCTTTCTCATAGTCCTGAAGAGGTCCAATTGAAAAGAAGGAAACTTGGTGTGGCGGCCAAGGGGAGCTCACAGAATGAAGTGGCGGCAAGGTAGTCCAAATGAGCAGTCCCAACGAGAGATCCGAGGAGCTCTCAGAACTGGGGGGGGTTTATCAGGGAAAGAATGACCGTGTGCTAGTCTGGTCTTGGGTGAAAACAATGAGGTTTGGGCTTGAGACAATGTCTCTGAAAGGTCAGAATTCACATGATTGAGTTAAGGACCGAATTGACAATAGTATGGCTGGTATGTAGTTGCAGCTAGCTTGGCAGTTGAGCACTCAGCTTGCCAGGGTGCCTGCTCGGGGCAGAGGTCTCTTTGTTTTGACTCTCATCTGTAATGAGAGTGTTTGTTTCAGGAGGTCTCCTAAAGCAGATCTGGCAGTTTCTGGCTTGTCTTGGTGTAAATAAGTATGAGACAGCATATAATAGCCATGCCTTGCTTCGTGCTTGTTCGGCAGCCTCACAAACACTTGGCTGGTGGCAAAACAGGGCCGAATTGTGATATCAAAAATGATATTTAATGTTTACCAAAGGTCAGGCCAGTTCACGGTGGTAACACCATGTCCTTCATATCGGTTTCGCATAGTTATCTGGTCAGCTTCGGTACAAAAGGAATACTGGTTTACATGGGACTCTGGTCTGATCCAGCATGGTTCTTCTAATGTTCTTATGAAAGACAGATGAGGCAACAATAGTAAATGCACTATAATTTGTAATCTTTCCTTTAGTAAACTAGCCTTTATAGATTTTTCTCTTGAAAAAAACTAATTTCAGCAACATTCTCATGGCACATAATTTACAGAACATTGTCTATCTGCATTCAGTTGAACATCCGCATAACAGTACAGAGTGCTTACTTTCCATGACAGAGAATCCTATTTTTCCAGAGGTACGTATAAAGAACAGAAAGCTCTATTAATACATAGGGCACAATCTAACTGGAAATATGAACTGAAGATGTGTAGGTTGTGAGCTCGGTTTGCTGCCACAAGGTCACAGTGCCCCCTCAGTTCCTAGTCAGCACATATATGCTTAATAGATTAGTCTTTTGTGTAGGACTTTTTTTGGGGGAAGGGGGCAGTCACCAGAAGGTCAAACGAGGACTGGGAAAATTATTCAATTTCTTCACTACACTGTTATAGTGCTATTGTCCCACTTTCAACACCCTATGAAATCCCTGGGGTTTGCAGTTTAGGGAGGGACATTTAGAATGCTCAGTCAGAGAACTCTTTGGCCTCAGTAAACTACAAACCCCAGAATTCCACAGGAGGTTGAAAGTGGAGTAATAGCATTATAGCAGTGTAGGGCAGAAAGGCCCTTTTGGTTCTTTTAGTTCTTTCCCATACTTTCATTTCTTTTCATTTTTCATTTCTTTTTTTAAAAAAATCAAGTTGTCTCAGTCATGCTCGGCCATGTTATGTCTCTCAGCCATGTTGCCATGTTGGTTTTAAAGTAGAGATGGTTTTCAGGAAAAGAGGCAGCACCAATAATTCAGAACTAGAATAGCTAAACACATAACAATTCCAACTCAGAAGTTTAAGGAGTAAGCACTTAAAATTCTGAGCCTGGATGGATGACTCTTTTATCTCAGTTTTTCCCAGATTCAATGTTTCAGAATCTGAAATTCTTCTGAGCACAAAAATGTTGTGGAGTTTTGGTAAATTCTTATCAAAGGAAAACCAAAGAGAATGCTCACCCATCCTCATTATCGAGAAGGCTAGCTGGATTAGGACCAGATAGTTTGAAGTTTTATTGTTAACTGTGTCTTCCATACCACTGGCACTAAGTAACCTATCTGCACTGCTAAAACTAGAGAGCTCTGTTTTAAAGAATTCCTCTTTTGTTATCTGTTTCATTCCCCCATATTAACCTTTCTGCATGTGGACATCTATTTTCATCAGTGTGATCCATATGAGCAGAACAAGTGCTGAATATGCAATAGATATCTACTTTGGAGTGATTTGGAGCATGGATTTCTCCTTCTTAATGAACAATTTGCTATAGTTCTCAGTGCCACATGCACCAAATAATGAAAAATGTGACCTTTCTAAACAGTAAAGCTACTTAACAATTCTCTAAATAACCCCCTAAAGTCTTATTAGCACATTTACTCTGCATTCTGTAATAAAAAGGTATGTTGTTTGAGGTCCTTATTTCACCAATTTATACTTACTGAAATGTCTCCCTTGGGATAGCTGATGTTAGAAGAAAAGATACTGTCTTCCTGCAGTCTATTACAGTTCTGTATTTAGGTAATCAAACTGAAACCTACAATTGTGAAAGGATGCAGCAATGGAATTATACTTGCATGTAACACTCATTTATCAGTTATAATAATCACAACCAGAGCAACTTAATCTGAACATGATCCAAGTAGAATTTCATTCTTTGAAGCCCCATTAGTTTCAGTGAAAAAAATGTAAGAGTGACAATATGCTTGACTTTGAATGTGCCTCTTGTTCATTGTGCTTAAAATAAGCCTCAAATTTGCTGTCACATTTTACAACAGTGCACAATCCACAAGTTACCTCATATCCCCAAAGCTTTTCTGAAAACTCTTCCTTCCCCACATTTCTATGACATTCTCTATAGCCACCTTTGCTTCCTGACTTTGTTCCATTGATCAAATGGATTATTTTGTTTCCATGTTGGATGGTCCCCACCAGGTTTATGATGGATCTGTTACCCCAAAACACAGGTGACTTGGGAGTCCACCCTCAATGCCACTACCTCCATGTGAAAGAAGGGAATTAATTAGCTCAAAATTAAGAGGTCTGCAAGATGGAGAGTTAATAAGATCTTTCCATCAATGTTTACGGGATCTTGCAGAAAAGAACTAGCCACGGAATCAAAAATGTAAGCTAAAAAAATATGTTTTATTGAAAGATTCACACATGCACACAAAAGATCCCAGCACTCATACTGGGACTAACTGAAGGTAAACAGACTTAGGCAGAAAAAATGGAATGCACAAATATAGGATGGAGGACACATGGCTGGATAACAGTACATATGAAAGGGATCTAGGAATCTTGGTAGATCACAAGCTGAACATGAGTAAGCAATGTGATGCAGCAGCCAAGAAAGCCAACACAATTCTTGGTGCATCAATAGGAGTATGGTATCTAGATCGAGGGAGGTAATGGTGCCACTCTATTCTGCATTGGTTAGACCTCATTTGGAGTACTGTGTCCAGTTCTGGGCATCTCAATTCAAGAAGGATATCAGCAAGCTGGAACGTGTCCAGTAACCAAAATACTGAAGGGTCTGGAAGCCATGCCTTATGAGGAATGGCTTAGGGAGCTGGGTATGTTTAGTCTGCAGAAGAGAAGGATAAAAGGGGACATGACAGCCATGTTTAAATATGTGAAAGGATGTCATGTCAAGAGGGAGCGGGCTTGTTTTCCACTGCTTCAGAGACCAGGACAAGGAGCAGTGGATTCAAACTACAAGTAAAGAGATTCCTCTTAAACTCAGGAAGAACTTCCTGATGGTCAGAGCTGTCTGGCAGTGGAATATGCTGCCTCAGAGTGTGATAGAATCTCCTTTTTTGGAGATTTTTAAATAGAGACTGGATGGCCATCTGTTGGGAATGCTTTGATGTCTGTTCCTGCATAGCAGGAGATTGGACTCAATGGCCCCTGGGGTCTCTTCCAACTCTATGATTCTATGAAAGTTGTGGATAAAGGAATCTTAGGGTTTGGGTGATAATTAGAGGCTGGAGATAACTGAAGAAAAGTGGCAATGTGGCTTAGGTAAGCACCTAAGGACAGTTCTTATTCTGGAATCTAGGCAACAGCAGAGTGTTCAGCAGGGCGAGAGACTGCCCTGAATCACTCAAAACCAAGAGTTTTTATACCTGAAAACTACCCTGCCAGTATGGGTGTGAATTACTCTCAGTGGACAATGGGAGTTGCAACACAAACAATGAGGTCTGAATGGAGTTAATGGTTCCAGTGTCTAGGTAACAAAGGGGTAATGGCTACAGTAATAGTTCTGTATTGTGGAGAGGTTGCAAAGACAAAGCAGGGAAACATCCAGGTGTGATGGGACAAGGTTAAAACAATCACAGTCGGTGGGAACTTCCCCTTTCTGCACAGAGATGTCCAGCTTCAGTGTAAGCCTAATGTCTCCAAATGTACCTCGTAATCTGTCTGCCAATGACTTCAGTTGCATCTAGAGAGATGTGTGGGTTTAAGTATCTTGCAATGTCACATTTACAGTAAATAATTTTCCTCTTTCCAGCTCGACCTTCCAGTCACTTCAAGTTTCATTTTATATTGATGCCAATTAATGTAGTGCCAATTAAATAATATTTTCCAGTTAAATTAATTAAATAAATTAATATTTGTCAAATAAACTATATCAATATTGAGGGTTGCATTGGCCTTAACAGATCCTTGGAATCAAATGTAGTGAAGATGGACTTTCTGATACAGGGCTTGGAGGAATATACATTTATAAAAGCAAATCATTAGGTACACTGCTGTATGAGTAACACATCAGTAACACAACACTTTCTTTCGATTTTAAAATTATTTTTAAAAACACAGTAAAATTTGCAAAAGCCCTCATTTTCCCAAAACTACTGCCAAAACAATAGACAGCTAGGCCATTTCCTCATGCGGCAAGGGAATTGCTCCCTGCTGTTACTCACCGGATCTTTTGGCGGTCTGGTCTGGTCAGGGGTGAGGTGGAACAGTGTGTGGTCATAGATCTGCACTGCTCTGGCGTCCAAAATGGCAGCTTCCGGTTGGTCATGGGTCTCGACCAACCACTGAAGCTCACCAGCCTAAAGCCCGCCCTCGGCAGATCGCAGACTCGCATTGGTGCAAGCTGTGAATCTGCAATAGAGAGCAGGCATGCAATGGTGTGTGCCAGCATTTTGAAAGACCAGAAAAATCAGGTCTTTCAAACACACGCTGGAGGACCACTTGAGGTCATTCCGGAGTGGATTGAGATGCGGATCTATGGTAAGTAATCCAGACCCAGTCCGCTCCAAGGTGCAGACGTCCTCCGTGGAGGACACACTGCACCATTTTACTTACCCTGTGCGGAAATGGAGCTTGTATAACAAGATTTAGGTTGAAATCTCTGTTCAGTAGGAAATGTACAATATTACCTTAGACTACTTAATACTTCCCCACTTAATATTTTTCACATCATTGTTAAAGGGGAAGAGAACTATATCTACTATATAAAAGTCAGTCTGTGGGTTTGTCAGGTAAATATGCTAGCATACTATATTAAGGTCATTTCTGTTATAATGCTGTTATTCCACTTTTCGACATGCTGTGGAATCCTGGGGAGTTTAGGGAGGTGCATTTAGAATTCTCTGCCAGAAAGCTCTTTGGTCTCAGTAAACTACAACCCTCAGAATTCCACAGGATGTTGAAGGTTTGGATCAGAGAGAGAGAGAGAGAGAACAGGTAGTGTATTAAAGGTATAAAAAGATGTTAAAAACAAATAACTTTTAACTGAAGGATGTGCAAGAGGTAAATGGCTAATGTTAAAGTCCTTGTTAGATATTTCTTCTTTCCAATGCAGAAAATCCCTTCCTCTGAGTACAGAATGGCAAAGTCACCTGTAACAGTCTTCTACTGGCCCTTGTCCCTGTTCTTTTCACATTCTTCCAGAGTTGCCTCATTGGTTGCTTTTGCTTTCTGATTCTCCTGCCTTGGATTAGATGAAATCTAGGGTGCTCAAAGTACTAGACTTTTTTATTTCTTGACCAAAGTTGCTCCCTTGATTTGTGCCAAAGGCACTGGCCTGCTGGTTCTTCTTTGTCAAACCCAAGTGCAATACCATCTTAGCCCTCACAAGGTGTTTTCTGGGGCTGTTTTTTTCACATAGTATTATCACTAGTCATATGATTCAACTGCAAATAAAGAACAAAATAAAATCATGCCTTTTGTTGCCATAGCAATGAGATTTCATAAATTTATTCACAACAGAGTTTCACTGAAGAAAAGAGCAGAAGAATGGTCCCTGTGCCGTCAATAGCAAAGCTGAGTATTGTTTAGTATTCTTGAACAGAAAACACTCCAACATATGAAGACCAGTGCATATTTTTACCATGAAACCATCATTTTGCCTTAAAGCAAGCTGGTCTTATTCTTTATATATATTTATTTTAACAATTTATGTCCCACGTCGTTGTTGTTGTTGTCGTCGTCGTCGTCATCATTACTAATATTATTTCTCCTGTTCTTTCCATGTATTTATATCCCACTTTTCCCCCAAACTTGAGACTCAAAGCAGCTCACAATTTAAAAGAGAAATACAATTCAAATCATACAAAAAGTGAATATTAACATAGAATTAAACTATGTACAGTATTAAAACAATTCACACCTCAGTTAGAAGAATGAAATGTACTTTTAAAAAGATAAAAACCTCTTAAAAACATTTTAAATGATACAGCACCTCCAAACCAATTCCTTCAAAACTTTCTGTTTTAAAAGCCTGGCTGAACAAAAAGGTTTTAGCCTGCTAATGGAAGAACAACAAGGAGAGAGCTATTCTGACCTCCCTTCAAAGAGGTCTAGGGGCAGAGACTGAGAAAGCCCTTTCTTGTGTCCTCACCAGCCACGCTTGCAATGGTGCTGGGACTGAGGCCCTTTCTGCACCTTACCATCTTCCGGTGCTGGGGTGCAGGGCTCATGCAAGCAGCCTCCGGCGAGAGGCTCTCGCGTCCCTGCTGCTTTAGCTTCACACGAGCTGCCTGCTTGCACGAGATCCCCACCTCTTCCTTCCGCAGTGCAGCCTGGGAATTTCCCAGGCTGTGCTGGGGCAGGAAGCACAATCGGCATGGCTCCGGAGGCTCTGCACGCCAGGTAAGTGCGCGCGGGGCCTGGGAGCAATGCACGATTGTGCATCATTTTTGGCTTCTAGCCGAAAATGAAAAGGTGTGTGATTGGTGCCTGCCAGCCCCTGGAGCATCACACGCTTGTGAGTGTGTCGTGCAGATCACTCCTCACAATCATGCGATGCTCCAGACCCTCTTTCACATGGAAAATGCCATACGAAAAGGGCCTGAGAGAAGGGCCTATCCATATGATCTTAGAGCATGGGCTGGCTCATACAGGCAGATACA
This sequence comes from Iguana delicatissima, assembly GCA_948472985.1. Lineage (NCBI taxonomy): Eukaryota > Metazoa > Chordata > Lepidosauria > Squamata > Iguanidae > Iguana > Iguana delicatissima. Next base: position 463,875 of record CAOKZL010000004.1, read on the forward strand.
GTCTGTCAAGTAGCCTGCCAAATCTTATCTAACCTAAAAGCAGCTAACAAGCAGCTAACAAATAAAACAGAATAAGAATTTAAAAATACAGATCAATACAGAAGCAGGAAAACAGAGCATACGATCAAACTTAAAATAAAAAAATAACCCTATAACCAGTGGGGTACAGGGGAACCTTTAAATAACAACTTAACATAGGCCAATAAAAAGTAAGATTCATTTAGCAAAGCCACAAGTTGTAACCTAAAGGTGCACAGTAATGAAGCTTTGTGAATTGGACTTCTTTCGAGAGTGCATTTGATAAAGACCATGGCAGGGCTGAAATGATCCTGCTGTTAATGGGCATTCACCAAACTTTTGGCCATAACACTTGAAGAAAGGTCTTTAACGGGTTAGAGATAGTTGCACTGCTAATCTTACCTATGCTATTTCCACACTACACTGTTATAGTGCTATTATTACACTTTCAACATCCTCTGGCATCCTGGAGTTTACAGTTTAGGGAGAGATTTTTGGCCTCGGCAAACTACAAACCCTAAAATTCCACAGTATGTTGAAAGTGGAATAATAGCATTATAACAATGTGGTGCAAAAATGGTCCCAGAGTAGCATTCCACTCTGAGAGAAAGGTAGCATATAAATATAAGGAAGGAGAGGAAAGGAAAGGAGACTACTGAAATTTAAAACACTTATTTAAAAAACTAATTGCAACTCCATTCATTTCAGTGAGTGTTCTCTAGGCAAGTCTTATAACTGTATTTAACCTGTTCATTTGAGTGCACTGACATTCACACATACACATATAGATCTGAATATTACAACTTTTCCCAAGGTCTTTACTGTTGTTACTGTTGCCACTCATACACATGGAAAGAGATCTCTATTCTATCTGAAACTATAGAGAGAAGAGGATATGCCAAGGGCATAGAGGAAATGGCTGGTGTGAGTTTTGCTCAGTGTTTGGGCTTGCATGGGTGAAAATAAAATATGATGAGATCTCTGGTTGGTTAGGAATTATGTAAACTTTAAAAGGATTGGCAAGACTGTCGCTGGTCAAAGCTCATAATTTGTGTGTGATAGTTTAAGCCTTTATATAAATAAGTAATTTACAAACTCTGTCTCATGACTAAGGCCCTTTCCACACCTTACCTTGTTCTGGTGCTGGGGTGTGGGGATCATGCGAGCAACCTCTTTCGAAAGGCTCTCTGTTCCCTGCTGCTTGAGCTCTGTACGAGCTGCCTGCTCACGCGAGAGCTCCGTGTCTTCCTTCCGCAGTGCAACCTAGGACCTTCCCAGGCTGCACTGGGGCAGGAAGTGTGACCAGCCCAGCTCCAGAGGCTCCACATGCCAGGTAAGTGCATGCGGAGCCTGGAAGCAATGTGCGATTGTGTACCATTTTCAGCTTCAAGCTGAAAATGAAAATGTGCACAATTGGCCCCTGCCAGCCCCTGGAGTGTCGCACAATTGTGAGTGCGTCATGCAGATCACTCCTCGCAATCACGTGATGCTCCAGACCCTCTTTCACATGACAAATGTCATGCAAAAAGAGCCTAAGAAACAGAACAGCTATGCAGTCTGTATGGCCCTGCCACCAGGCAGATGAGTTCTAGAATCCTTGTCCACAACATGAACAAATGTTTTCAACATCCAGTGGCTTAAAAGGGGCAACTTAGACTCCACTAGATAGTTTCCCCTTAGCCTGAAATTTTAAAGCAGGAGCCGAAAAATTTTACATGGAAATAAATTTCTCTTTTACCAAACTGCTTATAGCTGTTAGAATGGGAAATAGGACTATATCTGCATACTTCAATGTCTTTTGTTTGGTTGTACACTGTGCAACCTCAAGGATCCCTCTTCCCTTCACCTTGGGCAAGATTGTGCCCCAGTCCAGTGGAGCAATTATTGAGCCTTCGGTATCTGAAGTGTTGGCCTTGGAATAGACAAAAAATATACCTAAACGGTGGTTTCAGGGATCTAAAGTGTATCCTCTAAACAATTCATGTAGACATCCAGTCCTACCATTATTATTGGAAAACAGCTAAAGAATGGGAATGCTTTCTTCTTCTTTTATAGACCATCTGTCACATGATTTGCAAGTAAAAAAGCTTATCTTACAGCAATTACATTTGCCAGTTTTGATTACCAAGCGAAGAGTTGGAGAGGCCTGATACTGCAGAAGGTTTTAGCTCAAAACAAACAGTAACCCACATGACCTAGACCAGGGTAGGGAAAGTTTAGTGGTCCGTGAGGAAGTCACTTCCTGTTCACTTCCTGGTTTCCCTTCCCAGCATGTTAGTGGAGAAAAAACATGACAAAATGCCCTTATATGTCCTAGAGGATATTTGGGGAGGGGGTGGGGAACAGCTCATGATTAGTTTTACTTTTTGAACCATACCAGAGCAGCAACATTGTAACATCATGACACACTGATACGCTATTGTGTTTTTGCACTATAATGCTAAAAACTGTATTTAAATACTTAACTCAAAGGAGAAATTTAAAATAATTTAAATTTAAAATAAATACAGAGAGATGATAGATTCCAAACTTCCCACACCATGGGAGAAGCTGAATGGGGACAACTTGGGAATGCCCACACCGTGCATACTCCTGGATCAGCTGTGGAAGGAAGCACTGTTCAGTGCTATTGAAACACCACACTCGCACAGCTGATGGGATTGTGGTGGGAAAGGGGGGCATTACTAGATTTTTTCCAGCATTGAGAAAGAGTGGATTTCCAATAGATGGCAATGTGATAGCAGTTTGTTAGTGATGATGTTGTGCAATAGCATGGGTTCTGGACTGGGAACAATGTATCGCTCTGGCAGTATGGCAACTTTGTGTGGTAAGGGTCTTGGTGAAACAAGCCAAAGTCTTTATAATTATGGGAACTCCATTCTAGGATAGGGCGCTAATCTAATCTGACTTCATTCTAGGGAAGAGCTAAGAGAGGGCTGGTGGGAAGAAAAGAGGTGGAAAAAATCCCTAAGAGTATCAGTTTACAAGACAGAAAGGTCACGACAGGTAGACAAAAAGAGGGGACACTTTAGGTCACTCAAATTATCTAACCCTATTGTTATTGCTCATTCTGAGGCATTCTTGACTCTTCAGTGCTAAGTTTTGTTGCACTTTTAACATGTTGTACCTCCACATAGTGTTAAGGGGAACCCAAAAATGGTCCTCTTCCATTTGGAATTCTCCTCCTACTCTACCATTTCCCCATTCTTTCCATTAACACAGATACATCACCATTGAGAATGTAAAGACATAATAGCTGCATCATGCCTTTGCAAGTGCTAAGAATCTTCTGTCTGGAAGCACCTGCAATAAAGAGAGAGCAACGTGACATTCTCGAGTAAAGTGCACCAATTTTCAAGACACTATAATTGCACTGATAGAAATAGCTATCAGCTATCAGTTACCATTGTGTATTACACAGTGATACACACACTGTTGTAATGATTCTATTTATTCCTAAAATGGCATTTAAAACTTCTTTGAATTCTAGACAAAGTATATAGAATATAGAACCATGAACTTTCAAATCTAGCCTGCAACATTTTTCTAAGAGAGGTAGTCAGTGTGTTTGTAGCGGTTGGAATATCATCATCACAGTATTAATCATCAATATTTATATCCTACCATATTTCTCAAAAATGGCATTCAAGATGGCTTAACTCTGTTTATACTTTTGCAAACCACCTTACGTCTCAGTATTCAGAAAATGCAGGAAATCAGTGAATCAAGACAGCCAGGTTGTAGGCCCTATTTATTAAACTATTTTGGTGGCCCTAGGCCATTCAGTCACTGTCATTCAAAACTACTATACAGGGTTATGGGGAGGAAAAACATGCGGAGGAGAACCAAGTACACCATCGTTTCCCTGTAGCAAAGGTGTGGTGTTTAATCAATCAAGACAGATTCACCTACAAGGCTTATTCTGAGTGTAAACCTCCTATACTTTTGTTATTGGTGATTGTTCTGTGTAATCTATCTAAAATACTTCCCTACCCCACCCCCATTTACATGAGCACAGCCAAAAGCTTCATCTTTTGATTTCAGATACCATCACAGAATGCCCCAACGGATGTGTGAAGTTACTTTTTGATACTGGAAGGGACATTGTTTTAAGCCTTTTGAGTTATGGAGATAGAGTCGAAAAGGGTGGTCCCTGGATTATAAAATGGGTCAACTGAAGTTCATGAATAATCATTTGGAACTTTTATATGTTAGAAAGAATCCAGGTGGCAACTTATTTGAGCTATTCTTTTATAAAGTGGGTGGTTATAATGATACATTTTAAGTTAAATACTGTTATTTCTGGACTATAGAAAGTAATATCTCTCTCCATTTCCAAGTAAAGTATGTTTTAAATTGATATGGCATTTCAAGTGGCATAGGTATGATTTTATGTGTGCTTTCTAACTGGTATATTTTCCTTTGAAGCAGTTTGAAAGAGAATACTAACAATGCACTTTAAGAGAAAATATTGTCATTAACATGGTCCTGTAAATATTTTAAGCTGCAATCATACATACACCTACCTTAGAGTAAGACCCATGGAATTCAGATAATTGTACTTCTAAGTAGTTGTGCAGGGTTGTACTATTAATTTCTTAAAGAAGTAGAGTACTTCAGAAAATTATATCCCAGTTTAACAGTACATAATACTTTTGGTCTTTTTGTGTTTGGTCAATGTGTACACTCCTGATCCATGATACAGAATAATGACCATAGACATTGTTTAACTGGAAAAAAATAAGTATAAATCTTACACTTCTGGCTGAACACCATGTGGAAAAAAAACCTCCAACTGAGAGCTTTGTGATCTCAGCGTGGCCAGGTAGTAAGTTCAAAAGGATTAGTCAGAAAGCCCCAGCACTGTTGGGCTCATGATAATCCCTTTAACGACTCAACCTTCAAGTACAATTGCAAATGAAACTGCCTCAATAGAGCAACTAATGGACATCAATCTGTAACCTCTTCCCATGAAAACTCCCCTTTGTCCCCTCACCTGTCCAGACATTAAGAGGCTATCATGATTCCCATCAGTTCTTCGTCACTTGAAATCAACATAATTAGCCCATTGCAGACCCCTTTTATTTACTCTGTTAGAAAGCAATTAACACATTCCCCTTCAGGGCAGAAAAAGGATATGTAAACCCTGGCTTCAAGTCTGATGATTTGTAGTACCTAGGATGCGTTGTAAGAAGAATACAGACAAGTTGGAGCAGGTTCAGAGAAAGGCAACAAAGATGATAAGAAGTATTGGAAACCAAACGTACAAGGAAAGACTAAGGGAATTAGGTCTGTTCAGCCCAAATTAGAAGTCTGAGGAGTGACATGATTGGACTTCTTAAATACCTCAAGGGCATCATGGAGAGGAGAGAGGAGGCCTGTTCTCTGCTACCCCAGAGGGAAGGACCAGACCTAATGGTCTGAAGTTATAGGAAGAGAGATTACGGTTGAACATTAGAAAGAATTTCTTGACAGGAAAATTGTCTTGGCAATGGAACTAATTGCCTGGAGAGATAGTGGGGTGCCCTCTGGATGTCTTCAAAAAGAGGCTGGACAGATAACTACTGGGAATACTTTAGCTGGATATCCTGCATTAAGCAGAGGATTGGCTACAATGGCCCACGAGGCTCCTTCCAGCTCTATGATTCTATGATTTTAAAAGAACCATCAAAGTTGCTGAACCCAATCCCCCACCCCTGTGATCCTCCCATGTGAGTTGTGTGTGTATGTGTGTGTGTGTGTGTGTGCATGTATGTGTGTGTGTGTGTGTGTGTGTGTGTGTGTATAAGGAATGCCTGACTGATCTTCAAAAGACTTTTCAGCACAAGTTTTTCTTGTGGTGTTAAACAAGTGTTAAGTACTAAAGATATTAGCCATAAAAATTCCATACATTTTTGATAATCACCAGAGTGATACCCTCATACATTGTAAACTTTACAAAGGTGTTTTAAATCTTAATCAGACATGTTTTTATTTCACTGATGCTGGGATATTTAAGCATAGAGAGTCAGTGTGGTGTAGTGATTGGAGTGTTGGACTATGATCCTGGGTTCAATTCCCTGCTCAATTATGGAAACCCACTGGATGACCTTCAATGCATCACACATCCTCAGCCCCCAAAAATCTCATGATAGGTTCAGCTTAGGGTCACCATAAGTCAGAAATAACTTGAAGGCACACAACAACAACTTTTAAATATAATCCAAAATCTCAGCGCAGTCCTAATTCTCCATACCTGTTCCTTAACATTAAAAAATGAATAAATGAAAGAATGAATTAAGAAACAAGAAATCTCTTCTCTCTACTATCCACACCTTTCTTGTTGTAAAATGAGAAACAAAACAAAACTACAGTACTTATTCTGAAATCATTGGTTTCCCTCAGCAACCTAATAGCCACACCATGTTGACAAGTTGGATAGTCTCTTTAGTTTTATCAGGACACTTATAATCTGATAAAGAATCTGTAGTAGTGTCTATTAGCACTGATAAAATAAACCATCTCTCTCTCTTATCAGTGGCTTAACACATCTATAAATATTAGTATACTCAAAGTGTCTTCAAGCTTAAGTGCAAATTTAAGTACAAGGCAAGGCTGACCTTGACATAAACTGACGTCAAGTAGGAATTTCAGGCCAGAGACTTCAGGTGGCCTATTAGGTTCTGTTTTCTTTCTTTCAGTTTCTATCTCTGACTGTCATTAAAATGACCTCAAGTCAACATTTGTGTCAGGTGTAAAAATGTCAAATACTGGAAAGTCAGAAAACATTTGAATTGTTCAATGCTTGGTACTTCTACAGTTTTACAATGCTGTAAGAGAAATTATTGGATTATATGGATTGTGTCATTACACCAAGCCAATGTGTCTACGTTTGTCTTTGTCTATGACCCTTTCCGCATGGCATTTGTCATGTGAAAGGGTCCCTGGAGCATTGTGCGACTTTGAGGAGCAGTCCACGTGATGCACTCGCAATTATGTGACTTTCCAGGGGCTGGCAGACACCAATCATGCACTATTTCATTTTTGGCTTTGAGCCAAAAATGGTGAGTGATTGCACATAGCTCTGGGGCTCTGCGTGCACTTGCTGTGCTTGCAGAGCTCTGGAGGTGCTCGCGCTTCCTGCCTCAGTTCAGCCTGGGAAAATCCCAGGCTGCATTGCGGAAGGAAGAAGAGGGGCTCTCACGCTACCTGCTCATAAGCAGGCAGCAGCTGCAGAGCTGAAGCAACGAGGACGCAAGAGCCTCTCACAAGAGGCTGCTCATGCAATCCCCGCACGCCAGCTCTGCAAAAAAGGTGAGTTGCAGAAAGGGCCTATGTCTGGGAAGGGGCAATCTCGTGAATTTCTGTCTCACTAAATTTCTTATTTCTCTGGTTGCAAGTTTTAGAATATTTTCCCATCTATTTGCAAGCATAATAATTCATTTTTTAAAAATCATTTTTTTAAAAAAAATCCCACTCTACATGAAAATTCATGTGTATGTTGTGCAGCTTTCCTCTAAAATTAAATTTTGCTTCCCTTTTTCTTACAGTGTGTGCTTTTTTTTTTTTTGCAAATATTTTCCCCCAGTGTTTTGTGTTTTTGTGCATACTCCCCCAAATAAAAAGCATGTACTCCTATGTATGACTTTTCCTTACTATATGAGTTTCTGATCACATTTTTGGGAGCAAAGAACTAAATGGCAAAGTTCTAGAAAGGAGGAAAGATTTCAGGGGAAAATGTCTTTCAATTTTCTTGGAAAGTCCAACTCTGGGGTTTGGAGATATATTCACAGTTTTAACTTCTCCTACCTCCATCCATTCAATGTGTAACACAGAATTCCCACTTGCAAGTTCAGAGTTGAACCCTCACTTCTCTGGGCAACATCAACCCAGTCTCTTTATTAGGTCACAGTATAGTTATCCACTTCAACAATTCTGAAAAAAGGTGTAGCACTCCATCTTACCACCCACCCCTGAAATATTGAGAAGGCCAAAATGTAGTAAGGCGTCTGTACCAACAATGTACCTTAAATGGGAATGGAATCAAATAAACATACAGAAAGATGCATTTGAGTGGCATTTCTCCATACATCTAGTGCAGGGGTGGGCAAAATGTGGCTCTGGAACCCATTTTGATGGACCTTGAACCCTCCACCAGTCTCCAAAGCCTCAAACACACCAACCCTTTTTTAGAAAGTGAAATTTTGAGGTATATTTTGCCCCTAAACTACATTGAAAGGTAACCCAAACATGTGAAAACATACAAAAATACTCCAACCTATGGCCATTTCCATAGCACCCTCTATCCTGCAATGAGGATGGGAGAAGTACGGGACTGTGACAATGCTTCTGCATGAGGCCATCATGGTCTTGTCCCTCTCCTGTCCCCAGGCACAGCAATCACAGATTAAAACATTGATGGATTTTCCCTGTCAATGACCCATGGTTGTGCCACCATCCTAGACTTACCTGTCTCATGGAAGCTGCAGAACTCTAATGGCTTCACTTCCTGCCCCAGCACAACCTGGGAAAGGAACTCAGTTGCACTGTAGAAGGAAGAGGCATGGCCATCGTGCTCCCTTCTACAGGGAGCCAGCTGGAGCAGAGGGAAGTGCTCCTGTCACACTTCCCTCTCCTGGCAGAGCCACTTCTGGGATCCCACCAAACAACTTCAGAAGAACGTAGGATGCAGAAAGGACCTATGTTCACAAGCACCTCATGATCCCATATTATACCTGCATCCTTTTACGTTTTTAAGATAGGCTGCAGAGGGGAAAAAAGTGATATTTGAGTTTCTTTTGTTTATGTATGTGGAGGAAGTAGCTCGTGGGGATTCTGGAGAAAAATTGGCCTCTCACTCCCACACAGTCACTTGTCTCTAATCTAGTGGGAGGATGAAAAGGATTTTATTGAATTTGATAGAATTAGCGAAATACTCTCTTTGTTCAGCCTGAGATTTGCGAGAAAATGCCCTCCTCAACTCAATGGCATTTCCCGTGGGCAGACAAAATGATCTGACTATTTTAAAACATGAATGGCTAAAATTTGTCTCACTGAAGAAAAATGCAGCAGCACACTTTAATCTATTGTGCATCTTTAATATATACTTTAATTAATTTGGACATTTTCTCTAAATCATACAAAAATGTGCAGGTTGGGAAAATATTCAAGCATGAGAATATTTATCAGTATCCTCTTTCTAGCTGATAATAAGGTTTTTCAATGCTCAGGATATCCCAGTGGAAAGAATGGTGGCAGCTATAGGTCTGCTATGAGATTCATCATATTTTGGTAAGAACTCACTCATGAAGAAATGTACCTGCTTTCTCTGCAAGAAAACAGATTTTGTGCAGAAAATATGTTTCCTGTGTAAAGAACATTATATGCTGCACAGAAAACACTGTTCTGGGTAGCAAATAAATTTTCTGCATACAAAATGTGGTTTCTGTGTAGAAAACCCACATGGATTTCTATAATAATAAATATTTCCTGATCATAAAAAATGATTAGGGAATCTGAAAAAAAAATTGTTCTCTCATTCAGTGAAGATAATATTGTAGGAATTTGTCATTCCGATCTGAGATAATTAAAGTACGCAAAGATTCACATCCTCAAGTAAAAATTTGCATGGATTTCAGTGCATGAAACAAATGTGAAGGCTCATAAACCAATATAAAACAACAGTGAGAGGAAATGCCATTGATATTCCGCAAAACTCAATGAAATCGAAACTGAAAGATTTCTACATTTGCAGTCTTGACTCACAGAATCACTGAATCCTGAAACTGGAAGGAATCTCTAAGGCAATTTCTATACTAGACTGTTATAGTGCTATTATTCCACTTACAACATTCTATGGAATCCTGGGGTTTGCAGTCTACAGTTTCGGGAGAGGCTAGCCGGTCCCTCTCAAAACTGCAAACCCCAGGATTCCATGGGATGTTGTAAGTGGAATAATAGCGCTATAGCAGTCTAGTGCAGAAATGGCCTAATATAATCTAATCCAGCCTCACAGGAAATCCATGAGCTACAGTACTCTGATAAGGGCTTTCCAGGCTCTTAAAAATCTCTAGCAAAGAGAATAAAAATCTTCCATGTGAGTCAGTCTCTTCTGCTGTCAAAATGCATCTATCATCAAGAAGTTTTGTAATATTTATTAAAAAATTCCATTCATGAACTTTGAGCCCATTGGTTCAGGCTCTGCCCTCTGTAAGAACAGAGAACAAATTTGCTCCATCGTCTCTCTAACATCCCTTCAGATAAGTAATAGCATCTTATATGTATGTGATATCAGGAAAAAATTCTTAATACTCAGTAGTGTTCAGAATTCTGATCTCTCACTCTCCCCTGACTCTCTCTCTCTCTTTTCTCTCTCCATATATATATATATATATATTGAAATAATGGGAAGATCACAGGCTTATTAAAATGAAATATATACAGATAATACTATTACCTGTGAACTGATTCAGGAAGCCCATTTCATCCTTAGAGACTTGAAAGAAAACAGTGGCTATGAGAATCTCATGAATTCGTCATTTTGAGAACTACTCCTACCATTAAAAATACTACTCTAGGTCTTGGAAGGCAGTAAAGTTTAATGTTGCAAAATATCGCTCTTTGAAATGGAGGGCAATTTGTCGACTGTCTTTTTTTTTCTTTTTCTTTTTTGTCCCATTGCCTTGTTTTCCTTCCCAGTAGGAACTAATTTTGTTTAGTAAACTCAAGCTGGAAGCAAATGCTTATTAAATGCATATTCAAACCCTGCAGTCTCAGGCAAACTGCTGCAGTGCCCACTCACTCCAGCTCAGCTGCTATATAGGTGCCCTAGCAACTACTTTCCCCAAGGACTGCCCATAATGAAGAAGTCAATGACTTGTAAATTACAAGTAAAACACTCGAGCTGGTCTTGCAAAGGAATGCATTTGATTATAATCTACAGTGCACAAAGTTTGATTTCTGTTTAAATCAAAGAGTTTGGATTTTTTTTAAAAAAATGGAATTTTATAATAATATTTTGTTTTCTAAAAGAGGATGAGAACTAATATTTTATAATTTCTGGTACAAAAGAAGAGAAAGACCTAATAGTAAATTGGAATCTTAAATGTTTTATACAAAAATATAGTATTCAAAGTATAGTATAGTGTTCAAAGAGTATACAAGCATCACTGCAAATACTTCTGACTAAATATGCATCAAAGTGTATATGAAATAAAATTGTAAACTTATGAACATTCATGTGCAGTGTAAGACAACAGGACTTAAACAGTCATAACTGTTTATTGGAATATGGTATCATGATGTTGACCTTATAGCAGACATCCTGACAGAAATGTTTCAGATACCATCTGAAGTTAAATTTCTCACAATGTTTTCAACTTCATGTTTTCCAGTTCTTCCAAATCAAACAATTGTGATTGATCACCTTTGCCTTTTTGTGTTAGATTACTCTCTAGCCATCCACCGGTTGCAGTTTAATGAACCTGCAAGTCTTCAGCATGTGAACAGAATTTTGGAGGGTTTCCAAACCCATTTATAAAAATCCAATACAGTGGAATGAACCATAAGCATGTAATATTTTCTTTAGATGATTTAAATTGGATTTAATTTTTTTATATTAAAATGTTCTTTCTTCACATGGGGGTGGAAGTTTGGCTGTTATCACTTGTCTGGTCAAAACATAACACATTTTGTTCAAGATTATTGCTACTGATGGCTTTTGGAAATCAAAGAGACTTTTGAAGCAAGTGTGTAACAAGAAAAATGAGAAAAAAGTGGCCTGCATAAATGCATATGGTTCTTCAAATATTTCAAGGTAACTCCTTATGAAGAGAATGATACCCCTTTGCATTATTGCATGGGATGCTTCTGCCCTTTAGAAAAAGGAAGATATAACACAAGTCAGCATACACATAGATCAGGAGATGGATCAGTCTGGGAGCAAAAAGACTATAGATGGAAAGAACATGCGAAAATATTTTTAAAATGGTAAAAAAATGGGTTTCTTGAGTATCAGGAAATCCCAATATGAATAATTCTAAACAGATGATAATCTTTCCAGGCAGGACTTATTCTGTGGGAAGAAAAAGAGCATGCACAGTTTTTGTGCAAACCATCAATGTATGTGTAGAAAATGCTTCTTTCTGTGCGTGAAGCTAGTAAGGCACCAGAAGACTAGAGAATACTGTCCCTGTTTTTAAAGACAGGAGACAAAAAAGAAGATCCAGATCCAGACCAGTGAGTCTGACCTCGATACCATGAAAAGTATTAAGACAGATTATAAAGAAGTCTGCTTGCAAGTATCTAGATGACAGTGTATTGGTCTTAGCTTCTATGTTGGCAAGTTCCAGATAAAGCTGGAAAAGATTTATATCTGAAAAAAATACTGGTCTGTAGGGACCAATAGTCTAACAAATGCATCTTCACACATTCCAATAGTAGTGGCACCTAATATTGTGGAATATACGCCATTATGGTATGGGCTTGTAACATATGCAAACCTTTGGTAGTCTTGTTTCTGGTCTCTAGTGCTGGCCAACTGGTAGCAGTACAGCACAACAAATGAAGGCTGAAGATCTCAGGCACCCCAGTAAGTTTTTCAACCAACCCTACTATCTAAGAGTACCACATGTTTACTACCTCCACAAAATTACTCACATAACAAGACAGTCAATTTTTAAGAGGACAAATCTCAAAAAAAATCATAGCTGTTTGTGTTTACAAAATCTTTGGCTTTTCTTGGCCAAAACTTAGTTGCTGCAAAACTTAGTTGCTAGCAAGTGCCCTATGCCATCTTCATACTAGCTTATCATAACTTGATTTAGCTAGTTGAGATTAGTAATATAGAATTGGTGAAAGATGCTAGTTAGTGAAAGGCACAACATTCTGTATGCCCAATTGCAGGGCAGAGAAAAAAATCTTAGTTTATCTCACAATGGTTGTTGCAGTGTTTGGAAAGTCCAGAAGTATCATCCTATCACAGCTCAGTTATGAATATCTTCATAATTCCAGAGACCAGGACAAGGAGCAATGGATTCAAGCTGCAGGAAACGGGATTGCACCTGAACCTCAGGAAGAACTTCCTGATGGTCAGGGCTGTCCGGCAGTGGAATCTACTGCCTCAGAGTGTATTAGAGTCTCCTTCTTTGGAAGTTTTTAAGCAGAGGCTGGATGGCCATCTGTCAGGAGTGCTTTGAGGGTATTCCTGCATGGCAGGGGGTTGGACTGGATGGCCCTTGTGGTCTCTTCCAACTCTACATTTCTATGATTCTATGATTCATCATACAATTATATTCATTCTTCTTAATGAGATTTTGCCTTCAGAAGTGGATACTCTTTTCAGGTGGACAGCAATTGACCTGCAGAAGGAAGGAAGGAGAAAGACAAAGCTTTTCCTCCTGAAACTGCTCCAAAATCTCAGGAGGAGACATGGTATGTTCACATATCCTTGTAGGTATACTGCACAGGTGAGCTTTTCTACTACTTCTCCATATTTTCCTTTTGGAGGGTAACTATTAGTAGAAGACAGCTTCTGTCCATGAAGGTTCTCACAGTATTTTGGAACCCTGCAAAGTCAGAGTTTGCATCCCAAAAGGTAGCTTTCCGGCCTCTTTTTGAAGCCATCCAGAGAGAATGAGACCTCACCACCTTTCTAGGCAATTGGTCCCATTACAAACTGCTCTTACTACCAAGAAGTTCTTTCTAATGTTCAACTGAAATCTAATTTCAAACCATTAAACTTGGTCATATCATCCAGAGCAGTGGAGAACAAACCTTCTCCCTCTTGTCTGTGACAGCCATTTAGATATTTAAGATGTGCAGTCTTCTCTTCAGTAGGTTGAACATGCCTAACTCCTTCAACCTTTCATCATATTTTTTTTTGTTCTCCATATCTCCTATCATTGTTGCTGCCCTTCTTTGAACCTAATCCAACGCTCATACCCTTCTTCCAGAAGGGGTCATGCCAGGACCTCTTGTACAGGAAGAGTGTACAGTGCCACAAATATATCAGCAGGCAGTACCAGCTCCAACAGAGAGTCCTGCCCCTTCAAACACATAAGATAACTTATCAGTACCCACCTTTGCCAAGTGCAGACAATAAAGAGAAAACCTACATCAGTCCTGGAGAATATATAACTGGGAACAATTAATCAGGCAATAGCTGTGTTAGGTGGCTGACCTATACACCTGCCACCCTTCCCCTCCAGGAGTTGTCAGAGCTTATCTGACCTTCCATTCTGCTGGATATCTTGCTGAATTCCATGCCTAACTCTGGATTACCCCAAGTGACTTTAGACTCGCTTTGCCTTAAAATGCTGTTGGACTTTATTTATGACCTTGCATTTACTGCCTAAAAGTAAATAACAAACCAGGAGGTATTCAGTTTGTTTTGTTTATCAACTGAGCCACTCTGACTGAAATAGGACACCAACTTGTCCTTACCTTTCTTAAAATTAGGTGCCTAGAAATGGATGCAGAACTCCAGATGAGGCCTGACTAGCGCAGAATAGAGTGGGGACTATTACCTCCCTTGTCTTGGAAACTCTGTTTATATTCTTAATGCAAGCTAAAATCTTATTTTCCTTCTTTGCTGCAGCATTACACTGCTGGGTCATGTTCAGTTTACGATCATCAATAATCCGAAGACCCTTGTCAGATGTACTGCTGTTAAGCCAGGTACCCCCCATCACAGAAGTATGCATGCACTTTTGCATTCTTTCTTTTGAATAGCATTCTATTAATTTCAGTCAATTTTCTAGCTTATCAAGGCATTTTTGAGTTTGGTTCCTGTCTCCTAATGTGCTAGCCACACTTTCCAGTTTTTTAAATCATCCACAAACTTGATAAGGATTCCCTCTAGACCTGTAGAACTACACTTGAGACTTCCCTCCAGTTTGTAGTATAGGTATTGATGATGATTTTTTGAACAGTTTTCCAACCAATTATGGATCTTTGTTGAAATCTAGATAAATGATATCTACAGTATTCTTACCATCTACTAAACTAGGGACCCAATCAAAAGTAGAAATGGCCCTTTCCTCACCGGGCTATTAAAACGGTGCAGAGTGACCTCCAACAGAGGTCTTCTGCACCGTGGAGTGGACTGGGGCAGACTACTTTTTGTAGCTCCGCACCTCAGTCCGGTTCGGAGTGACTGGAACTGGCTGCGCAGCATGCTTTTTAAAAACCTCTTTTAAGAGGTTTTTAAAAAGCATGGAACGCGTGACTCCGTGTCACTCTGTTGCCACGCTCCAATGCAGATTTGCAGGCGCACACTAGTGCATGCCTGCAGATCTGCCGGGGGCGGGCTTTAGGCTTGCGAGCTTCTCCAGTTGGTGGAGAGCCTCCACCAACTAGAAGCTGCCATTTTGGATGCCGGAGCAGTGTGGAACGATGAGCTCACACTGCTCCTCGTCCTGATGGACTCACCCAGACGCTGAAGAAATCCGGTGAGTCCCATTTTTGTGCAGTTCCTTTCCCACGTGCGGAAAGGGCCAGAGTTAGTTTGGCAGGAGTTGTTTTTGACAAACCCGTGCTGGCTCCTACTAATAAACATATGCAAACATGTGGTCTTTGATTGTGCTGAAGCTCAGGAGGCCAGATGCTCCTGCGCTATTAACAGCTGCATAGAACAAGAAAGTTCAGCAGGTGTAGTTTGCCATGTACTGTGTAGCATACTGGTTTCTATGCCTTAGCTGTGGCCCTGCAACGATATTTCTTGCAATCTTATGTAAATATCTTTCAGTTGTCACAAGTTGACAGGTGTATGGGCAGAGCAAAGTGTTTTGAATAATGAAATAAAATAAAGAAGATTTTAACTCCCAGGTGACATATACATTGTAATGATGAAGCACTGCATGAAAGAACTAGGTTGTTACCTAGGAGTAACTCTCTTTGGTATAATAAGAAATTTCATCAGTTTGAGGATAAGAATCACTGTGCAAGAGTGCTGTTTTGTATTTTCAAAGGATAGTATGAGACAATTCTCCTACATTGATTGAAAGGAAGGAAAATACCATTGCACACACACAAACACACAAATGACATCTGCCCTTGAAAAGTTGGAGGAAACCTTTTTAGCAATGACAGTCTTCTGGAGATCTAATAATGGTGCTCTGAGAAATCTGTCAACCCACAGTACCAACACCTATCGGATTAAATGATTTCATCTACATCAATTATGTCATTAGCATTTACCTAGCAGCAGGAGACTATTAATATCTTATGATAACGTTCCCCTCCACTGACATTTCTCTTAATTAGTCTTTTTTTAATGAAAGTGTCACACCAAAGAACCAGATTCATAGCTCCCAAAATACACAACTAACGTATGATGTGTGTGCTACACTGTATATGAATGCCACATATATAAGGGTTTCTCTAGTGCAAAAGATAATGCCAAACTAGTTCTCTTGTCAGAGGCAGGGCACAAATACTTTGATTCAGGCCCATCATTGGTCCCCAGCATTGTTGTGTAAACTCCAGGGCATAAAAATACTGCTACCTTCTTGTTTGTCTGTACACTGATACTGGTACATCCTTTAAAATCCTCGCTCCCTTGCCATTCAGTGTTGAGAGGAGCTCCAAGTAGCTTCCAAAACAGTGTATGTGTATATTCCTTCTAGTTACCTGTTGACTTATGGTGACTTCATGAATTTCATAGGGTTTTCTTAGGCAAGGAATACTCAGAGGTGGTTTTGCTAGTTCCTTCCTTTGAAATGTAGCCCACCATGCCTGGTGTTGTTTGACCATCTCTCATCCAAGTATTAACCAGGAATGACCCAGCTTCGCTTCCAAGATCAGACAGGATCTGGTCTCTTTAGGATTTAGGCCCTATTATAAATATAATTCATGAAAGTGAAGCTGCCAGACTTTCACATCCCTTATATGTAGCTGCACCTGACTAGGTGGGACCCTTTTAGATCCTTCTCCAGTACGTTGCTTAGTACTGTGAAGAGTGCTGACAAAGATCCAAACAGCTATCTTTTTAATCTTTCCCCAATATCTTTGGCTCATCCTCACTCTGAAGTATTTCTATCCTGTGGTCAAGGAGACTAAAATACCGGCCTCCATGTCCCATCCCACATCCATCACCTACTTGGGAGTCTAGCCATTTGAGGGGGTTCTTAGGAGACCCACACATGCAGAATCAACTCCATATTGATTTGACAGATAAAGAAAGTAAAAGGTCAAGTTTCATATTTTTGTTCATTGCCTTTAATAACCTCCACACCCCCAATATTTCCAACACAAAATACTTTATTCAATAATCCATCCATCCAATCATTTTATGAAGAAGCTGTCAGATTTTTATATGCCCCCCTTTTTTTTTCTAGGAAAAAGGGCTGAAACCCATGTTTCCTCTGAAGACAGACCATTGCCTTAGGAGACCTGTGGCATGTAGGCAAAATGAAAGCTATTTATGTTAACCCTGCTTTTAATGCACACTGTTGTGGTAAGTGCATAGAAAAGTAGAGGGCAATGGAAAGCATTTCCTTTTGGAATATGAACCATACCTGGAGGAGTGTGAGGAGTAACCTCTTTTATTTATCAATATCAAAACATGTTCTGAAAGTATGATCAATATTGTTATCTCAGTTGGTGAGCTGCTGTGTGTCAAAAGGTTATGTGAATTCCAACTCCAAACAATGAAACAGATCGACTGCCAAAGAAGAACAGGCTAAACATAAAGAAAAAGTATGTATCTGAACAAGACAAAAACTTTTATTTCATCTTACCATCCTTAGTGTTGTGATATCACATAAAGAATTTCCACTGGACTCATCTGGCTTCACTTAAGAAACTGAGTCAAAAGCATCAGAAATTTATGTAAGTCTGTGATTGTGGATTAGGGCTGAGTCACATTTTGCCATTTTAATGAAGCAACATGTATATTTAAGCTTACGTTACAAGCTGTTGGAAGGTAGCAAGGAGTCTCTTTTTCATAATATATTAAGGGCTAACAATCCTGTCTAGTTTGCTTACAAAGCAAAAGCTTAGCAATGGATAAAGAGAAAGCTAAATTACTTGAAATACTTGTGAATTTCTTTATAAGGGATGGAAAAGAAGTATATATTAACTGTTTCTTTTAATTAATTTATGCATTCATGGCCTGCAATTCTATTAATAAAAGCATGACATCTTTCAGTTTTCTAACAGCTGGAAGAAATTGCAAATTGTAGATTATTTTCAGTTCCTTGTTGTTCTTTTTGTTATTTTTAATTGCCATCAGGTCAGTTCAACTTGCGATGACCCTATGAATGAGAAGTTTTTTAGACAACCTGTCATTAAGAGGCCTCTTAGAATCTTGCTAACTTAAGACCTTGGCTTCCTTGATTGAATCTATCTACCTATAATAAAATCTTCCTATTTTCCCATTGCCTTCCACTTTGGGCTTTATCACACCAGGGTCTTCCCCCACCAATATTATATTGTTATAAATTGTTATAAAAATGCTACTGAATTAGGATTGGTCTGTTTCATTTCAGAACTTTGTGCTAAAATGTTATCACACATAGCATTTGGCACTGTCTACCACTACCTCTTCAACGATATCTCTATCTCTTTTCCTAGTCTTACACACATGTGTGCCACACAGATCCTTCCTGAAATATAAATAAAACAGTTTTTCATTTAAAAAGTCTTTTATTCAGAGGCAAGAGGAACTTCCTGATCAAGGATAGACCAAACTTCGAGATTCAGACTTAACTAATCACTGGCAGATGAAAGCCAGCAGCTAACGATCTATCTGTCTCATTAATGCTGGCTTTCATTTGCCAGTGATTAGGTAAGTTTGAAGCTAGAATAAAGCAAAAATTAATGGATTAATGAAATAAATGAATTTTTAAATTATAAGCTTTTTTCACTTATTTTTCCAGGGGTCTGTGTGTGTGTGTGTGTGTGTGTGTGTGTGTGTGTGAGAGAGAGAGAGAGAGAGAGAGAGAGAGAGAGACTCCAGAATGGGGCTGGAAGAGGAGGCAGGGGAGGAGTGAGCAAAGGTTTGGCTTCCCTGATAAGCTTCAGTTTGGGGTGGGGAGCTGTCATTTGGTAATGAATGCTTTTTCTATAGAGATGAACTGACATTTCTCCATAGCACACCCACTGAATACCCCTTGACACCCCCCCTCATGGAATAAAAGCAGAATTGAATTTTTGCAGAATAAATCATGGCACAACAGAAATGGGGAAGAAGGTCATTAACAAATAAAAAGAAATAAAATAATAATAATAAAAAAACACTTTCCAAACAATGTCCCCCTGGAGAACAACAGAGTAACAGCAATGGCAAGTGGTAAGTCCCAGCCAAACATGCTATTAATTAGCTGTCAGTGTGATTTGCCTGCCTGTGTGATAAAGGACCCCTCTCAAAACTGCAAATCCCAGGATTCCATAGGATGTTGAAAGTGGAATCATAGTGCTATAACAGTCTAGTGCGGAAATGGCCTAAAATGTGTGTAAAGGCTAGAAAAATGTGCAGAAGCATACTTCATTCACTGAGAAAATATAGAAGAATATATGTACGTTAAGACAAATGTGTGCCATGGATCCTTGTGGAGGGTGTGGTTAAAACATGTAGCAGTCTATTACAGAGTACGTATGGGGTCAGAATGTTTTGTGAGATTCTGGGAAATATGCCAAAAATTAAAATGACAGATTTTCACATCTCTATTTCTGAGTCTATGGTATTATTCAATTATTCCTGTAGCAAGAACATATATCAAAAACTTTAAAAGCCCTATTCTCATTAAAATCACCAGCCATTTCCATGCAATGACACTGCGCTGGCATGGAAATGTGTTGCTGCCGGTCCATGAGTCATGCTTTCCTACAATGTCATTGTGGTTCCACTGCCCATGTGTCCCCAGCCATTGCAATCATGGGATATTCCATTAGCAGAAGAAATCCAGTAATGACCCTTGATCGCTTGATGCTCTCATTGCCAGAGGCTGTGCAGAAAGGGCAGAAGTGCAATCTAGGTTCTTCCTTCCTCAGTGCAGCACTGGAAGTGGCCAGCTGCATTGAGGAAGGAAGGAGCATGTCCCTCATGCTACCCTTCTGCAAGCAGCCGGCCGGGTGTGGAGGTGAGTATTCGGGTTGTGCTCCCATCCCAGAAAAGGCACTGCTAGGATCATGACAGGATAATGATGGAAAATGGTAAGGTGCAGGAAAGGCCATCATCATTGTTGTCATTGTCGTCATCATCATCATCATCATCATCATCACCACCACCATTTGCCTGGGAGATGACATTTATATTGATCACCCGAGTTTCACTTCCATAACATGCTCTGTAGAAGAGCTTCCTTTTATGAGCTGCTGTTGATCCGCTACTGCTTTCATTATGATGAATAGAAGTGAGGCTGCTCTCCAGTTACCACAGTTTGATATCACAGTTTGATAGGCTCTTTCCATTGAGTGGTTATGTTAGGTATCTTTAGATCAGAAGATACAAACAATCAAAAATGCAGGGGTAGCCATGCTGGCCACAAAACAAAATCCAAAATCCATCTTGTGACCAAATCTTTATTAAGCTAATCACCACATCACACCAGCTTTCAAAGTTCACAGGCTTCTTCATTGTGCCAGTTTTTAGAACCAGCTCTTCTGCCATTGTTCATCGGTGTCCAGAAGGAGTTGTACTGTAGGTGTTCCACCAGAGAGATGCAGGGCAAATGATTATATAGAGAATTCCCAATCAAATAAAAGGCAAATTATTTCATCTAGTTACATGTTACCTACAACAGCAGAGGTCATTTCCGCAAGGGCTTAAAGAAACGGTGCAGAGCATCCTCCAGAGAGGACGTCTGCACCTGAGAGAGGACTGGGTTGGACCCACTTACTGTAGAGCCACACTTTAGCTCGCTCCCGAATGACCCGAAGTGGTCGATCAGTGTGCTTTTGAAAGACCGCTTGAAAGAGGTCTTTCAAAAGCACAGAGCATGCCACTCCGTTCCCACACTCCGGTGCAGATTTGCAGGCTCCCACCAGTGTGAGCCTGTGATTTGCCGGGGGGCAGGCTTTACGCTGGCAAGCTTCAGCAGTTGGTGGAGAGCCTCCACCAACCAGAAGCTGCCATTTTCATCCTCGGAGCAGCGTGGAGAGGCGGCCATGCACTGCTCCGGACTAGCCTGGACCCAAGCGTCGAGCCCAAAGTTCTGGTAAGTACCGGCACAGGGCGATTCCCTCGATCCGTGTGGAAATGGCCTTTGTGTTGAATCTGTTGAATGGGTCTTTCTGCACTACTTCCTGGGATTTGCAATTTAGGGAGGGGCATTTAGAATTCTCAGCTAGAGAGCTCTTTGGCCTCAGTAAACTGCAAGTCCCAGAATTCCACAGGACGTTGAAAGTGGAATAATAGCACTATAACAGTGTAATGCAGAAAGGCCTAGAGTTTATTGTAGAGAGGATAATGTAATGAACAGTGCCTTAGACTTTGATTAGATGTTATCAGAAAGACCAATGAGATGTCAGCCAATGAATCTCAGTTTATTAAAAGACACCTCCTTAAGACTGACTGATTTATTATTGTATTGTTCAATAATATGATAAGCTTATCACCTTATTGGACAAAACCCATGGTGTCAATGACCAAGTCAATAAATCAGAAAGTTACTTAGAGGCTGAACTGACTCTAATTACAACACAACACTTGTATTTCAAAATAAACAGAGGACCATAATGAAGGAGAGTTTTAAGTTTTAGATTGGTACTGGAGAAAAAAAGGAATATTTAGCCTATTCATATTGTCCTATGTGGCAGCTGGGTGTGTGCAATCCACACATCGGCTTTATTTTCCATGTATACTTCATGTATAATATTGTTTTGGAACCTTATAAAACATCTGTCATTCAGTCAACCATTGGTAGAGATGCTGCTGGTACTCATACTATCACCATCTCATAAATCCACCAAGGGTCCCATCTATCTTTGAGGGACCCATCAACTGATATTTTCTCTTCAAATCTGAAGCCAGCCTGAGCAAGTTTCAACACAGGCTTCTGCATATCTCTTTCATTCCCTGATGTATTCTTCATGCAGAGGGCTCTTGTCAATTTCATTCTGATAATTGGAACTGTGGTTGACTTATTATTATTTTTTATTCAATTTACATTCCACCTTATTCCCAATATGGTATCCAAGGTAGTTAGATTAAAACTTAGTACAGATTAAAACAATGTAGTTTAAAACTCATATATAGGTTTGCTAAAATATGGAGAATGAACTACGAGAAGAATAAATATTGTTTTAAATATTAGTCTTTTTTGTGGAATCTCATGTATTGTCTATACACAGATAAGCCTGTTTTCAAAAAATGGAGAACATACAGGTTTTCCTTTTCTCAAGCACTTCTGTTTGCTAATTTTCTGGCATAAGTTCCCCTAGGAAATTGCACTTGTAGGTTTTGGTCTGTCAGTGTGTTGTAAATATTTTAAGCAATTCTCACCACTTCCATCTGGATCTTTGTACTTTGCAGTTTTTGAACAGAATAATTGACATTTTCCTTTCTCTGAAGCGGATTAGTATATGCGTGCTAAGACTTTAGATTGCCTCCTTCTTCACCCCAAATTGGATATGTTTGTTGGCCAAGCAAGTGAAGCCTTCATCTGAAACCAGGTGATCAGCCTATTTTGCTTCTTCGTCTGCATGCAGTATCGCTCTTGCACATTAAGCTGGATAATAAAATTTGATGTGCACACTAATGACAAAATGTTACAGTTTGGGCTTGATATCTAGCCTAATATGCACAGATGTTTTGGAAGGAAAAGCATGATCTATAGTACAGGACTGTGAGGGATTTTATGGAGAAGTTTCTGTCAGGGAGCTGGAAGGCAGAAAGTGACGGGAAACATATTCCAGCAATGGAAAACTGCTTTTTTTATTAAGTTTTATTAAAATATTAAAATCAGTAGAGTAACAATTTCAATGATAAGTTATATATTCACTTACATTTAGATAACATGTTCCATATCTTCTATTCATATTGATCCGTAGCACTGACTTCGTGTAACAAACTATATAACCTATATCTGTCACATTAATTTCTGTCTTCTTCTTCTTAACATAATGTATTTCCACTGTACAAAATGAATTTACTTCCTGCTTATCTTTTTCCAGTTTATTTACGTATTGTTATAGTTACCTCTATATTTACATTCCATTCCATTTGTTTTAACCCAACATTCAACTACACTCTCCTTGTCCGAATGTTAGACCACTCTAGTAAATCAATATTTCACTGTTACCCTTTCCCGTATTGGCCTCGGTTAGGGTATATCTAAAAGTTGTTGAACTGCTATTCTGGCTTTCTTAATATTATATTGTTACATTGTTTCTTAATTTTACATAATTTTACAAAATTACAATATCTCCATATCTTTTTTGCAAGTAACTTGTTATTGGTTTCCACTCTGTATCATATATTACTTTTTTCCCTTCTTTAAGTGATTTTGAAAATTGGTCACAGTTCTTCATTTCATTAAGCTTTACAAGCCATTCATCAAGTTCTGGAGTTTGTTGACTCTTCCAGTATCTAACATAAACAATTCTTGCAGAGGTGACCATATATAGTAATATTTAGCAATGGAAAACTGTTTTAAATTTTCCTCTATGATGCAATTGCTGCCAATAAATTAAATAAAAATCCTTTGCTTTAGCCATGCCTGGCTAGGTGAAATTATTTGCTTCTGTATTTCGAATATTTTTATTTCCAAGCACTCTCAGAGTGGCTCACAAAATAAGAAACAACAATGAGTGGTATCCAGGAAAGTCCTTCGATTGGAAGAAAACCTTCATTCACAGAAAAATGTCAGATCCAATCAAAGCATCCAGTTATGCACAGGGATGGAAAGAGTATTCAAAAAAATATATACAAAATATTGTCAAAAAAAAACATGTTTGGTGACTGTTGAGAAACCTAGACAAAAAGAATGCTGGACTGAGAAGATCCTTTGTAATTCAGGACTTATTCTCCATAGAATTGCATGTAGCTTTATGCAGAAAACAGAATTTTCTATGCTATAATTGGGGGCTTATTCTGCACAAAGTTTGCACATGGGTGATTTGCATAGAAAAGAGTATTTTCTGTGCAAGAAACTGCTTTTTCTTTAAAAAAAAATAATGTTGATACTGTTTTCTGTTCAAAATAGCCACGTGTGAATTTTGTGCAGAACAAGTCCTCAACTGCAAATAGGTTTCAAAAATTGTGTGGTTTTCTAAGATTTTCTCACAGCTAAAATTTACTCACTGCTTTCTTTGTCTTCACCTTGGCTGCTGCCACCCATACCTGCCCCACCCTCACCATCATCTCTAAATAAATAAAAAAAATACTGTAACTGTCATTTCTCAAAATGTAAACAGTCAGGATTTATTTTTATATCTACACTGACTTATCAAGTCATAAGGCAGTTTCACAAATTAAACTTCTAATGTATCTCATTAGAACTGAGCAAAATTCTAGACTGAATATTAGTGCAAGGTTGGGAACCAGCCACTTGAGCATAATTAGGCATATATTTCTTTTGTCACGAAAAAGTTGTATCACATAGAAAGTGCTTGTTTCAGTGCAGAAGCTGAAACTTGCTACAGCTTTACTCAGACCTGTCAATAAGATGTTTTTACTGAACTGAACTGAACTGAACTGAAGTCCGTTTTTATATGAAGACAAAAATAGCTTGCAACTTCTCTACAGTCTCTCCTAATAATGGGATGCATGTTTGTTCCATTTCTTTTTCTTGATTATTATTCATAGCATTCCACAAAGTGAGTAAATACATAGAAGGGGAGAGGAGGTGCTAAGACTTTTACCTTTCTTGATACCCCAAATCATGAATTAGGTGGGGGTTTTTTCAAAAGAAATCACTAGAATTAGACATATTTTTAAGTACCGCAGCTAAGGGTCAATATAATGACATATATGAATCACTGTGAACTCCAAAGCTCCCCCAAACTACAAATCCCTTGATGACTGTTAGTTGATAATCTAAGGTTCTGCCAGAAAGAGAAATATAATCAATTTCATTAATTTAACATATATTAAATACATCTGACATCAATCCCTGCTGTTCCTTCAGGATTAAACTACCGATTTGTGATAAAGTGCTCTCTTAAAATGCACCTAAATATGAAATTTACACTAGGCAAAACATGTTTATGTAATTCAAAATAATTTAAATGTTCATAAGATCTTGCTGGTCTTTTGATAACAACTTTTAGTTATTTATCTCATATGATATACATACATACATACATACATACATACATATATATATATATCAGATATATATCATTTTCTTTTATATTTTGTCAAATAGCAAAGACGAGACTGATTCACAACATTTGTGGATCAGCTCTGTGTGATAAAAGGAAAAAGAGGAGATTCCTGTTCTAGCTCCCCTGGATTTAAAAGGAAGATGGCGGTACATAAAACTGTTGGCAAGAAACTGCAGCAAATCTTGGCACGTCTAGTTTTATTTCATTTGTAAGCTAAAAAGAAGCAGCAATGAACAATATCCAATACAGGCTTTCCATACTTCTGTTGAGTATTGGGAGCAAACAAATGAACAGTTCAGGGCTTTGGGGGAACAGCAGTTTCTCTCAATGAATACCAAAGACTAGAAACAACCAAAGGTAGCAGACAGGTGTTAGCATTCATTTGACCAAGAGGGCAGCATAAAGGATTGTACTGATACTTACTTCTTGTCCACTGGGGACTTTTGCTGGATGTAGAAATGCCTGCCAAATATATTATTCTTCATTACAGTGCCACAGTGAAGGTGCTGCATTTATAAAAAGCCTGGTAGATCCACTCAAACATTTTAAAACCTTGATTCCATTACTTGGGTCTTCTTCTATAAGTAACATATTAGCATGCCTGATAATTAGGCAAGAATTCATTTGCTGTTCAGAAGGGGTTTTATTCCAAAAAACTGACTTACATAGCATTTGAAAAAAGGTAGCAACGATAAAACTGTGCAAACAGGCTAGGTTTCATTTGACTTTTCCTTCTATCATCTAGGTACGAGCTAATATAGGGTTTTTTTCCCCCCGTTCCGTATTAGACAGACATAAACTGAAAAGTTGGCATAAAGAGAAACATGTTAGTGAATAGATTCCTAATGTTTGCTGTATGACTGCTAGGGATGTAAATCTTCATAAAATTCATTCTCACAAGCAAGGAGAAACAATTTTCCTTCTTGCTGTGAGAAAAAATCTTTGTGCAGATTTTGAAGACAGGATCTATGCTGTGCAAATTAATGCACATGAAATTTTTGTGCAGAAGGTGACATCTTCTGAATCAAAAACAAGTTTTCTGCATAGAAAGTAGAAGTTAAGTGAAGAAATGTTATTCTTCATAAAGAAAATGCTATTTATTTGCACAGGAAACTATTTTTCTGAACACAAATACTATTTTCTGAAGAGGAACTGTATTTTCTGTATGGGAAACTTGTTTTCTGTTCAGAAAATGTATTTTTCTGAGGAAAAAAATGTGCATTTTTGGAAAGATGCTACTGCACTGGTATACCCTATCCCAGGGTCCACAATCTTTAATATTAAAAGTGATTCAATCTGACAGAGAGGTTGCCTGGATGAGCACGTAGGCAGCAACAGTTGAACAATCAAAAACCAGGACAGGCCAGTACAATCCCCAGTCACGTAGCCCCAGGAGACCTCAAGCTGTGCGAACCCATGGTAAACAAAAGGTCTTCAGCTACTGAGGAGCCAACTTGAGGGGATTAGTGAGTTTTCCCCAAGTTGAGCACTGATATCAGTAAAATCATATCAGGCAAGGCCCATCTACACAAATTCACATCATAACCCCATGCAACTGAAGATCCTGAAACACTGGCAACACCTCATAATCCCATCATGCAGAAGGAGTTGCCCGCGTGGAGCTTCTCTTCCGTTGCAACACTTATTGTTCTCCCCAGAAGAGGATTTGCCCTCAAGGTATGTTTTCCTAGTTTTTGAGAGTTCCTTTGGATAGCTCCCGCTCATACCTGCAGACCGTTTCTCTGTCAGTCAAGTAATCCTCTCAGCCCTTTCCGTGCTGAGCATTACTTTGTTTGCTGTTTTCCGGACCAAGGACTTCAGGAAAGGGTGCAGTATCACCCCATCTACGATCCCTTCACTCCCCTATTCAGTTTCCATTCTTTTGCTTCTTAGTAGGTCTTGAGTGAGTGTGTGAGTGATTGCACTGATGCATGAGATTTTCATTCAATCAAATCCTTTATTAGAATCTTTGTCTGATTTTTGGCTTGGCCTGGCCCCATAAAAACTGGGTAAAAAGACCCCGCTATGTTACCCTGCCTCTTGCATTGCTATTGTTTGTGCTCTGTTGAGATCCCATTCTCTCTCATGTGGAGCACGTTAAGGCATCCCCTAAGGGACCCCAGAAATCAGGGTAAAGAACCTCCCAGACTACAAGGATGCTTGCCTATTTACGGCCATTTCCACAATACACTGTTATAGTGCTATTATTCCATTTCCAACATCCTGTGGAATTCTGGGGTTTGTAGTTCACTAAGGCCAAAGAGCTCTCTGGCTTGGAATTCTAAATCGTCCTCCCTAAACTGCAAACCCCAGGATTCCATAGGATGTGAAATGTGGAATAAAAGCACTATAACAGTGTAGGGTGGAAAGGGCCTAATTTTCTCCTTGGAAGAGTTTCCCAATACTTGAGAAACGTTTCTACTTTTTATTATTATTAAACATTCTTTCCATTCTTAGTGGCCTTAAAAAAGAGATGAATATGAACATTTTCAAAGACAACAAATAGGTTTCTTATGATAATTGTAACACCATAAATACAGCCTTCTTTAGCAGCCTAAAGGGACAAGATCTGGTCTGATCCTGGAAACTAAGCTGGGTAAGCCCTGCATAGTACCTGGTTCAGAGACCACCAACAAATACCAGGTGCTGTAGGCTGTATTTCAGAGAAAGGAACTGTCAAAGGTTCCTCTGAATATTTCTTGTCTATGAAAACCCTAAGAAATTCATGGGGTTGCTATAAGTTGAGAGGAGGCTTGAAGACACATATGCACACAGTGTTACTGATGATCTAACAGCTAAGTATTAATGGCTTGCCAATAACCTGATTGAATCTAGTGCCACTAACCATATTTCCAAATCTTTCTTTCCTTATGTATTCAATGGGAAAAGAATGGGGCATAACTCCAATCCTTCTCACAATTTAGTGGCTTTGATGAGAATTTAACAGGACTTATTCCCAGATAAGTGTATGAAGCATTGCAGCTTTGGAAAAGCATCTTGCATAAATACCAGTATTGTTCTACAACTACCTATTTTAACAGTGCCAAACACGCTGATGTTTCCAATTTTATGGGATGGCAACTCCATCCTTGGTTTTAATGTTGGCCTCCTCCACAGGTTCTCCAGGTGTTGGCATCTCTTCCAGAAAACACAGAAGATAAGCAGGTTCAGAATACTCCTCTTAATATCTAACCAAGATACTTATACTTGAAGGACCTGTGTGAGTCTGCCAGTAAAACTGAGAAGAGCCCTGAAATAAAAGAGTACCCTGTCATGGTAATCTAGTGCTGTTAACCACAGTATATTGGTAATGCATAAACTCTACTTGGTTTGATACTGAGTTGGACTGCAATCCTGATTGTTTCAAGTGATTAAGTTTTATGATGGAGAAACCTCATTGAAATCCATGGACGGGTCATGTTTTTTGCGGCAGTCCAGCTGATATCACAGAATCTATTTTAAATCTGATTAAATTTTATTCAAACCAGTGTGGGAAAAATAATGGAAGAGAATAATATTGATTGGTGTACAATTTTGTGAACACAGGCATATTCCTTCAAGGATGAATTCTTGAAATGCCACTTGGGAAATTTGATATGGATAAGGAAAAGCAGTTCAAGCTAGCAGTTGCTGGTGCATTAGTGGTAATGCCACTCACCCATCAAGAACTGACTAATAGTTTATATGCACATGAAAGTTCCAGTTCGGTAGCATGACTCCTTAAGTTTCTTCCTATTCCTTTCTTGGTCTAGTGCAAAAAGAAACAGATTTTAGTAAGTAATAATACAGGGTTTCTTTAAAACAAGTTTGTTTCTTCATCACCACTAAATGGCATGATTTTCTCTAGAGGTCACATGTGCATGAAGTACATGAACCCATGTTTTTGGGTTAGCTCTTTTAAAAAAAGGAAAGGAAGGAAGGAAGGAAGGAAGGAAGGAAGGAAGGAAGGAAGGAAATCATCAGGCCAGATAGTTCTAGTCCAGCTATTCCTGGACCAGCCATTTTTCCGTAAATTCACATTTTAGAAGTTCTAGCCAGCTGGAGCAATCAATGACAGTTTCATCAAGAACAAGGGCATAAGTAATCAACTTCTAAGCATGTGCCAATTGCTGCAGCTGACTTGTAATGCCAATTTTGATTGGAACAAAATCAGCACATTGACTTATAATAGTGTCTTTTTTGCATTCTGACTGTTGAACACAGTTAAGTATTTTAGGCCCAGAGAAGTCTTCTCCAAATATATTCTTCCAGTGTTACCAGCTGGGGAAGTTAATATTCTGAGCCTATTATTTTTGAACTTCAGAGTTGCCACTGATACTAGTATGTAAAATTTTATTCATTTCTTTCTCCACCATGCCAAAAGAGGTCTAAGGTCATTTGTTCTGTTGGTGATATAACCATTACTAATGCTATTGCTTTTGTTACCAAGGGCACCAAACATAACTTGGACCAGCCTTGGAGAGCTGCTCCCTAGTCAGTGCAAACAATCTGACTTTGTCTGTGGCAGTTTCTTATGCTCCATCTCTTTAGAATCATTATTTAGTATCATTTCGACTAGCAGGCCTTCACTGTTAAATTTAGACGTAAGAGAGATAAGAGTGGAAAGACATTTGTAGCTGAATAGAACCATACAATGTTGTTTTAAATGATTATGGATTCAATTTCGGTGCCCAGTGGTAAGTCCCACTGAACTCAGCTAGAGTGACTTTTGAATAAACCCATGCAGGGATTGGCAGTAAACATGACTGACTATACCAAAACAAAGTCAAAATGGGCAATAGCTGAAAAATGGATTACTTCAATGTTTTAGTGTTTTCAAGGGAATAGTTAAGCACGTGTTTAACCCTTTTCAGATGACTCTGTTTCAAAGAATCAGATTCTGCATGATTGTGGAATGCTAGTGTGTTAGGAAGAATAAGATAAATAGAAAAACTCACTTTTATTTCTCCTCTCCATTCGGTTGCATTTAGGTCAACTTACTGAATAATGCATGTTTCCTTGTTCTTATTAACATAAGGTACTTGGAATCTACCTTTTGATCAATTAAGCTTGAGAGTGCAGAAAGAGAAAAAGATAAAGCACATGCAGTAGAGGATTCACCCCATCCCATAAGAACTCTGTGGGGGGATATAAGAATAAATGAATTAGATGCTTTTTCTCTAAGCAAATAAAGACTGACCTTAGGGATATACATGAAATTCTTTCCATGAAAATTTCTAACTGGAGTTGGCATTCTAAATTACTCAAACTGTAGAATGGCACTAATGTAAAAGCAATACACTCTATTAGTATCCCATTAAATGTCCTTTCTGTGGCAAAATGTATTCAATATACATTTGTACATGTCTATTCAATGTATAATGTGCAATATTACATGCATATTGATTAAATCAGAGCAGAGAAAGGAATCCTGTTGAGATGGTGCAATCATACATCAAAATTTCTACTCAACCATAGTCTCATTGAGGTCCCCCCTCCCCCCACTAGATTCAAATATCGTACAGACAGGTGTAGGATTGGTGCTCACAATCTTGTACTGAAGCTCAACTGCTTATTTGTCCATTGCACAGACAGAAGGAGGAAATCACCACTTCCATTGATTTCAGTGGAATTAAGCAGGCTAACCTGCTACAAAAAAGGATGCTAGTGGGCCACATGTAACCCTCAGAGGCCTGGTGTGAAATGAGGATCCCTTTCCCCACCATTTAATCCCCTTTTCACCTCATCAGACTCTGCGCTCTCATAGTAGAAAACTTGGCTCCCTAACCCCAGCAACTCCAAATAAGAAAATAATATTGCTTTTGTGATCCCAAAGCAACTAGCATTGCTATTGGTTGTGTACAACTAGCCCACCCCAGAGCAATGTGAAGGCATCCTTCCAGAAGCCCAATGTGTGTGTCTATATACATGTATGTGAAAATATAAGTGATAGGACAATGAGACAAGTGCACTCTCCAGCTACCCAGTAAACACTAGCTGCATTGCTAAAAAAAACCCTGTTTATCTCTGATGCACAGCACTGCAGCGTCTGTACACATCTGAAAGTCACAGTCATAATTTACATGTTAGCAAATTCTTATTGTTCTCAGCTTTACAGCTAGGACTGGAGTATGCATCTTGGTAAAGATGGCCCTCTTCTGAAATGATTCTACTTTACGACTAGTCCTCTGGGCTATAGAGATAAAGGTTAAAAAAAAAAATAAAATGATATGTCAGCCTTCTACATTAATTTCTATCAATAAGGTTTCTCTTTTCCTAAAGAGCCAGCCTGCTAGACATGTGCTGACTTAAGAGCCCTGTCAAGAAAAAGCTTCCCTGTAACTGTCAGAAGTAGTTCAAAAATTACACACAATCTCTCACATACACAAACACACATAAATCACCAAGCTACTTGCTTCTTGCTTACCTTGCCAAATACATTTCCATTTTGTGCCTTTATACATTTCCAAATATATAATATAATGGGTTTTGCTATTTGCGTTAATGAATGGCTTTTACAAATATCTTTCACCTAGGCTATTTTCATTTGACAAATCTGATTGGTTATTAGCTAGGTCAAAAGAGTGGCGATGCTGAAGTTCATAATTACCAGTCTTATGATATGAATTGGTTCAGTTTATAATGTTGAACTGAGGCTGAATGTCAGCACTCACTCTAAACATGAAGCTATCTTCTACAGTTGCATGGTCTCTTTCTAGAAAATCAGTTGCCCAGACATTGTTTACAGATAAATCACCCACCCTTCAATGATATTCTTATCAATTCCTGTGAAACTCATATGGGTTGTCTGAAATGAGCTGCCTGAAAGAGTAGGAACTAACCACATTTCTGCATCATTCCCAGTTCATATATTGCATATCACAAGTGATGATTATTTCAAGAACTTCTCACAAAATTTTGCGTATCTATTCTATAAGTCACCTCTTGACTTGTGGTGACCCCATGGATTTCATAGAACATCTTAAGGTAAGGAGAACTCAGTAGTGGTTTTGCTGTCATCTTCTTATGAAATATAGCCTACAGCACCTTGTATTCCTTGGCAATCTACCAAGCCATATACTAACTGGGCCTGACCCTGTTTAGCTTCCAAGATCATACAGGATCTGGTGCCTTTACAATATTTAATAAATCATCTTTCATAGTTGGGCAGTATTTTTTTAAAGAAATAAATATATCCCTACACCTTGTTTCACTTACTCTACATATTTCTGAAACTAGACTCATCAAAGAGGATCAAAAAAAGTCATGAGAAGTGAGTACACAGCTGTGAGGTCATTGCTAGATTTCTGAAAACTGAATTAACCCCAAACAATCCATATCCCCTATCCATCAACTATTTCGGGTGGATATCTTTCCTTTTGGAAACTTAGTGCATAGTTGATTCTAATTCTGTTTCACACTTGTAAATGAGCATAGATAAAGGAATGCTGAAAAAGGGATTTCTGCCATGGACCTGTGATAGTGATTCAAACTTATGGATTCAAATTTTCAATTGAATTTCTGCGTTGTTAATCCCACTCCATCACATTACACCCTTAGTTTAAATTCTGCTCCTGATCCTTACCGCTCCTTGACTGCCTGATTGATTTCTCTTGATAATCAGTGGGTTCTGTGACAATCATTATTATTAGGGTGGCTTTTTACTAGTAATTCTTTCTGTGGATCCTGTGCCTTCTATTCTATTTCCTAAGTAGGAATAAGAGAAACTGTCTCTTTTCTTTTTGCCTGCATTTTACTTTTAAAAAATTTCAAGCTCTTTCCTAAATATGAAGAGAGTATGGAATTTTGGTAAATTCTTTATTAAAAACATATAAAATAAAATTTTATATAAAAACATTAAAAACATATAAAATAAAATTCTTCCCATTTGCTTTACTTGTACAGCTGTTCCCAGCATATACCCGCCTACTATGGAGCTGTTAAAGATGATGAGCCTTGCAGAACAATGAACCATAAATGTGGTTGAATGCACAATTCAACTTCCTGGAGTTTGAACTTGACCGTGTTCCTTTCTTCCAGATTCATAGAAAATGAAGAAATTAGTATAGTTTGGTAAAATTTACCAAAAAATGAAGAGAAATAGATTTCTCATATATTCTTGTTCCTGGTACCTGTTTGATTCTCTCAGAATATGAGAGGTAAATGATCAGCTATGTAAAGAAGCATTGATGTGTTTAAGTCCTTTACCCCAATTCTCAAGTCAAGTGTCAAATATCTATCTTCAAGTTTCAAGTCAAGTCTCAAGTCCATGCAAGGTACTTTTAAGTCAAGTCTCAAGTGTGGGAGCCAACTTTAACAGCAGAAAAAAAAAGGGAGATGGTGGTGGGGGTGTATGACAGAATCAATAGGCTTACAAGGGTCTGCAGCTTTGGAAGTGGGGGATAGGATCCTTCTTATTCCCTGTTACTGAAGCTTCAAAAACTTCAGAAGGAAGGATCCTTCTGCCTCAAGCGTGTTGCCTAAAACATTTGCTGTTCCCTTCTGAGAAATGTGCCCTGTGCTCTGAGGGCAAGTCTTGACTTCTTCTATTAGGAAAAGGTTTACAAGGCTCTTCCAGTATGTAACAGGGGCAGGATGCTGAGCAGATTTCAACCCTACCTCAAGCCCATTGCCCAATGCATTTGCTGTTCCCTTCCAAGAAATATACCCATGTTTTGGGCTTGAGACACATTATCACATGACAGTAGGCAAAAAGAGATGGAAGTGTTGTTTAAAGTCATGAAGTGTCTGGATGAATGGGTTATGCTATTGAACCAAGGACAGCACATCAGTCATTAAAAATATGCAAGTCACAAATTGAATCAAGTCAGAGTGTCATTTATTACTGAGTTGAATCCAAGGTGAGTCATTGAAATGACTTGAGTCTAGAGTCAGAGTCAATTGACTTGAGTCTACATCACTTCAGAGAAGATATAGGAGCCTCTGATGTAATGGAACGAATCCAGATCATTCGAAGGATTTTATAATGGGGGACACTGGGAAGTGTCGACTAAGAAGATTTCTCTTAATCCAACCTGTCATTGGGGAAAGGAATAAATTGTGTATTTGAGGAGCCTAACTACAGAAAAAAGAAACAATGAACCATTGTTAGGTTGAAATTACACGGCTATCCAAAACCAACTTCACTTATTCCATGTTCATGGAAAAAGAGCAGCATAGAAACCAGAATTTCAAAAATTACTTTCAAAAGTAACAAAGTATAATTCCAGGCTTCTGAGCAGCTAGTTAAGATTATAGATACAGGCTGAGATCCTCCTTGTCAGATGCAACTACAGTGACTAAGCTCCACAGTTATAGTTATGTTAGATAATGCCTCCCTCACAAAATATCCCTACTATTTCAGTTTGGCAGCACCTCAGCCAAAACGTTTCTGAGCCATTTCACATCAGGACACCAGGAAATGATGTCTCTGTGCTCTTCTGATTATACAACACACTGAGAACAGGCAGTTGGAAATACTTATCATGGTCCTACCTCAACTGCTCATCTCAAGTTGACTCATAATCAGGCTACAGACATCATTGCATGGTGCTCTGATTCATAGCATCTCTGATTCATAGCACTTCATAGCATTTTCAGCTGAAGCACTGCCAGGCTGAAACAGCTAGGTTTTTGGGGGTCATGTCCAGTCATTCATATAAATTCCTAACAGTTGCAAGATTATAAATTGAATTTATAGTTTTGTAATTACTGAACAGGACGTCAGACACAGTTATTATAAGTATATGTTTGTTTTCCATTACTTTAAAGTAACTTTATTATTTTGTCCATTAAAAATAGGTTATTAGAAGCTGCTAAACTGTGGCATAAACCACACTCTCACTCTTCCATCTCATCAACACCTGAAAAGTCATACCACAAGCCACCCTTTGAACTGTGTGATATTCACTCTCTATGTAATGAAGCCAAATACCTGTGAAAATAAAAGCAAAAGGAGTCAAGTGACACTATTCCTTAAGTTGCAACCATAATGCAATGAAATCATGCTTAATTATTGGGAAAGAAACTAAAGATAAATAGGTAGGTACTTAAAAGCAGTTACTGTATTTCCAAATCTGATAGAAATTCATAAGATAGAAATAGAAGCAGTACTGAAATTATGCTCATATTAGTTACCATCACTGCACATATAGCAATATTATAAGCTAGAGGAGAACTCTCAGAAATTACCTGAGTTTTCCTGGAAAGTGTGGAAACTGTGAGGCAATTACAAATTGAGATGAGGCAAGTTCATCCATCACTAGTTCACACATCACTAGAACCCCTGAAGAAGGACTTCAGTCTGAGATGGGCAATTTACAGGCAGTGCGCATATATGAAGAAGTTACAGCTTACCATGAATACTCAACAGGAATATTTATCAACTTGTAAACCCTTTTGCAATGCTCAAGTAGATTTTCCTTTAATGCTCAATAAGTCCTGCTTTATACCTCAGTTAATATTCAACCTCCTCAAATCCAAAAAGTTTAAAAGTGCCTGAAGGTTCCTAGAAAAGCTGCACATGTTCAGTCAACCAATCTATGTGTTTCCTACTTTTCAGTCCTTGAAATTACTATTTGTAATGAAAAGCTGATGCTGAGAGTTCAAGAAATCAAAACTTTATAAGAGGTAGGAGAATTTTTCCAATTTCCTACACAGAGTTATGATTCTCGCCAAATGTACAAGTTTGGATAAGGGACTTCAAGTCTACTCAGAAACTGATGAGCGGTCACCTTGGAATCTAATAGTAGCAGTAAATTCCCTTTCGTAAACACAGTAGCTGTGAATTATATTTAAGCCAAAATGCAGGAGATCTAGTAGGTAGCAGACAAGAAATCATTGTGGGCATAGCAACAATACTCCAAAAGAATACTGGTGTGTGTGTGTGTGTGTGTGTGTGTGTGTGTAAGAGAGAAAGAAATACAGTCAGACTGACAGATAGATATCAAGTACATATGGCCTCACACTTGAGATGGCTTTGTCTCAAAAAAAAAAAAAAGATATTTTAATTAATAATTGAATCATTCCACACGTACACATTGCAAACTTGATTTTTTCTTCATTGCTTTGGAAACTAAACGAACAAAGGGGCATGCATAAATCTGATGGAGTTTGGTTGCTTAGACATACCAAACGTGAAGACTATGCAAGCAAAGAAAATGCAATTGGATTCTAATGTTAGTTGAATCACATTCAGGATTGTTATTTAATTCATTTTAAAAATTGCACACATACTTGATTTGATGTCTGAACTGACTAAATTCCAGTTTGGGGGCATCTGTAGTTCTGAGAAGGACTGTCTCCATCCATACACATACATGCAGACACCATCTTCTTCTTCTAAGGTTCTAGTACAACCTTGGCCAGCTGCCAAAGACTAGCATCAGAGGTGACAGCCCTCTAAGAAATCCCTTTAGAAATAATCAGAGAAGCCCAGGAGGAATTCTAGATAATCCACCATATCCCTGGTTGCTATACTGGAGAGAACCAGGAAATACATATATTTAGCCTGGCTGCCTTTTGTTAATAGAATTCTTTTTCCTCTGTCTAAATCAGTTAGGAGCCTTTATGAAGAAGAAAAATGGTTGTCTAAGACTAGTGTCAGCTTGTAGCTTCCACATCACTGTGGCAGTAGGTCTGTTCTGGGTTTTAGTCCTAACTTTAATGGCACTGGAAGGTGCTGAACCTTTTTTGGGCATAGGTTCAGAACTTTCCTTTTAAAAACTGAACTAAATCCCAGAGTAAATTGGCTTCCCTGCTGACAAGTGAGCCACCAGCTGCTACTGTCAGAAACTGAAAAAGACTAGATGGGTTTTCCCAGACCTTAAGAAGTAACTTAGACATACTTACTTACTTATAATTAATTACACTATATAAAAGGATTCACTCCTTTTCTGATGGAATAGTAATTTTCAGTTACCTTTTTCTGTCGGGGGGATGTTCTTACTGAACAGTGAAGGAAGAAAATTGTGTTTCAAGTGCTGACTCATGCTGTTGTTGTGCTCTTTTGTGGGTGCTGAGGTGACAATAAGATTAGTGGCTTGTACTATTGTGGTTTTAAAGCAACTTAAAACAACTCTCTTATTGTTTTTTGTGTGTACTGGGAAGTTACAACTAAGCAGTCACAACTATAACACTCACAGTTTTGGGAGGCCTTGGAACATATAACTATTTTTTTAAAAAAAAAAATTGTCCAAACTCTGGATTTCCTCACCATTTTCTTCTGGTATATGCATCAATCAACAGTTTGTCCCTCTTATATATGTTACTGGACAGAAGAACATACTCCCTTTAGGCTGAACAGGGCCGGGGTGTACATTTTCTAGCTTGTACTCAGACTAGTTTTGTGAATTGGTTATTGTTTCCTTTCCCTCCCTTGAAATCTTATTTCCAATATTGCCTTTGACAGGGGTTCTGTCCTTTCTGCTTTGGATATTGCACTAATTTGTTTTTAGCTGTGGATGTTTCCCCAAAACTATGCCCTTTCCTTTCCCCATTACTTTTCTTTTCATTCTGTTCTTATTTCTGTGGCATGTTTTGCCACTTTCTTTACCAGTATTTTTTAAAATGATTTCCTCTCTAAATAACCCCCCCATCCCTTGTGATTTGTGGATTTCTCTACACATTTGATTCCATTGCCAAACTATTCTCCTGTATGTTCACACCTTTAGACCTACCCTCTGGGGCAGCAAAAAGCTTTAACTTTCCTTATACTATTCTGGCTAAACATCTGTACTCTTCTTTGGTGATTTATCCTTCTATCCATTCTATATACATACTCCTTTTTCTTTTCACTTCCTCCTTGAGTTTGCTGTGCAGCCATATTGGCTTTCTCAGATGTTTCCCATTTTCCTTTTCCACTGGATTTTTGTGATTGTGCTTTTTGCAGTTCCTTCTTGAAGAACTCGCATCCCCTCCTTGCTCTCCTTCAGCATGGCTAGGTGTGGGATTCTACTCAGCAGTTCCCTGAGCTTGTTGAAAGCAGCTTTCCTGAAATCTGAAAATCTGTGTTTGACTATGTTCCTCTTTGCTCTGTCCCACAATGGCAGATTCTAGCATTACATGACCCCTTCCCTCAAAGAACTGTTTTGATTCTAGTGAGCAGCCCTATGGGTTAAGATCAAGGCCAGGATTGCTGTTCCACTTGTTCTTTCCTCTCCCTTTTAAAATAAGAAACTATCTGATAGGCACATTAGGAATTTTTTGGAGATTCCATGTTTAGCAGTGTTGTTCTTCCAGCAGATATCAGAGTAACTGAAGTCCCCAATTACTGTTCATTCTTGCATCTTTGAGATTCCTAAGATTTGTTTCTGAAAAGCTTTGTCCATATTTTCTTGGTTTTGTGTCTTCTAGTAAAATTGTTGGGCTTGATTCTGTAGATGAAAATAACTATTTCATACCTCCTGGCACTTATTGTCAATAAATGCATACCTCAGGATTTACACATTTCTGGAAATTCCAGTGTGTTTCCAAGAAAAAAAGTACGACTAGAATATTTCAAATGCTTAAAAATGAAAATTGCTAAATTGTTCTTAACTGGAAAAAAAAAAAGAACAGAAGCAGAATTCTGCTTTAGGCAATATGGGGAAATGTTGTAGATTAGATATTACATGAAAAAAATAGGAAAATACTTTAAAATTGCTATGAATCTCAGGACAGAAAGATACAAAGTCTTGTAACCCACTACAAAACATGAATGGGAAGAAAATGCAGGAAGGATCTGGAGAAACATAGATTCAAGAGTGAAAATTTTCACATGTCTATGCCCAGGATCAGCTAGATAGTAGATATTCCTTTTCTTTAAATCCTTAGCCCTCTGACACTGTAACACTCTACATTGCTACTCACATGAAAAGTGTTATGACTTTGTTTCTCCATCTCTTAGCTGCTTTTTACAATGTTCTGCAAGGAGATATCCAGTATCTCCTGATGCAACAGATGTGCTCAACAGTGCAACACCTGTGCGACATTTGACATAGTATAACTCTCTTACCTGAATGACCACTGAATGGCCATAGGGGTCCATGGGAAATCTTCCTTATACTCCCTTCAGGTTAGTAACTCCATCCTTCTCCTTTAGCAATGAGATATATGATGGTTTTGCTGGCTAAAGATAAAAATTATCTTTCTCAATATAGACCTGTGCATAGAGATGTAATTCTTTGCTAATTTCCAGTTCTTGGGGGCGGGGGGAGAAAGAAAGAAGAAAAAGAGGAAGAAAATGTTTGCTAAAGAAAGAATTTTATGATTATGAGGGGAAAGAAAAATATGTGACGGTAAAGAAAGAAGTTTAAGATTACTAGAAGCAATATTATGAAGGGACTGAGGGTATTTGATGATGATGACAAAAATGGCTTCCTTTTAAAATGTTAACTCAAAATTTGTAATTTTTACTATCGCAAGAAAAGTAATTGGAGTTAATAGCTTTACTTTGTTGCTTTTAAAGGGTACAGTACAGAGAATTATATTTTTATGAACTACTAATTTTAATATGGGAATAAGTTAGTGATGACTAATACATAAGATAGAATACCTTAAGAAAGACTCATATATTTGGTGTTAAGTGAGTATGCAAGGAGACAAGTTTAAAAACAACTTTGTTAAGAGATTATATTACTTAGGGCCTTTCCATACTACACGGTTATAGTGTTATTTTTCCACTTTCAACACCCTATGGAATCCTGGGGTTTGCAGTTCAGGAAGGGGCCTTTAGAATTCTCAGCCAGAGAGCTCTTTGGCCTCAGCAAACTACAAACCCCAGAATTCCACAGGATGTTGAAAGTGGAATAACAGCACTATAACAGTGTAGTGCAGAAAGGCCCTAAGTAATTACTAACGCCCCAACCGCATGATGTCAGCACCTCAGCATGGTGATGAGCTGCTCCCAGTCTGGGATATGTGCTTTCGCACCACATCATTGCAGTGCTGCTGCTGTCACACCCCCATCTACTGCTGTTGCGTTGTATACCATTATCGGGAAAAAATCTGGTAATGGTCCCCTTTCCCGCAACAGTCTCATTGCCAGCAGGTGTGCAATAAGGGCCAAAACACTATCAAGCACTTCCTTTCAGAGAACTGCAGAAAGAAGAGTGTCTCTACCGCTACCCATCTGCCAGCAGCCAACCGGGTGTGTGGGGGGGAGCTTTTAGGTCCTGATCCCATCTTGGCAATGGCACTGCCGGGATCATGACAGGACAATGCAGGATCAAGGTATGGTATGGAAAGGGCCTAAATGGTTAAAAATGATTCTTAATAAATAAGTTGGAATTACCATTAATAATTATCATTAAGAATGTATTTAGAATTATTAACCATCAATTAATTTTGTAAGTTTATATTTACTATGGAAATAAATAATAGGCAACAAGATTTAGCTTTAATTCAGATTTAAGGATCCAATAACTGTTTGCCTCTGCCTGATTACTATTTCCTCTTTGCAACAAGGGTGGGAACCAATTATTACTTATTTGTGTTTTTGTAGGCGTCTTGTAGTTTAGTTCACTATTATCTAATATTTGTAATTTTGTTTTCTTTCTTGATAGCGCGTAGTTGTCTAGCCTATTTCTATAGTTTACTCCCTTTGAAGTAATCTGTTTTGTGTAGCATTATTGTGTTTTCATTGTGTTCTTTGTTGCCTTTTTTATTTAATAAATAAAAATGAGGAAGCAGCAAGTAATTCTAGCAATTTTCCTCCTTTGTCTTTGGAAACAGTTTTTAAAAATCTATTCACAGTTTAAAAATTATTTTG
Organism: Iguana delicatissima; assembly: GCA_948472985.1. Lineage (NCBI taxonomy): Eukaryota > Metazoa > Chordata > Lepidosauria > Squamata > Iguanidae > Iguana > Iguana delicatissima. The sequence continues at coordinate 504,868 of CAOKZL010000004.1, forward strand.
TGCAAAATTCACAGGACTTTATTTCATTTATAGAGTTAGACAGAGCCATGGGGAGGGTGGGGGGACATCTTGTTTAGAGTTAGACAAGATGTCCCCCACCCTCCCCATGGCTTTGGGGATGATCTTAAATGGAGTCCGAAAATCATTCATTTCTCAAGGATGGAAGAGAGAACAAGCAAAAATTACCCACCAAATAAAGTTGGACTAAAAAAAGTTTTATTCCTTTTTCTTTTAAAGCATATCACATAACTGTACGGCTATCTCCTTTTTCAATTGTCCTTCCTCTCCTCCCTTGGTGGAACATGGAAATGTCATGACCACTGAACTTCATGTGTTCATTCCCACCAGCTCATATTCCTGTTAAGGGCATAGGAGCCTTGCCAGAAAAGCAATAAAAGAGTGGCAACCCCTAGCACTTGTTTGAGCTTTTGACTTTTACCTGGTAATGTGAATAGCAAGTCAGAAATGTGGTTCACTGATTTCATCACAGAGAAGTGGTGTTGTTAAGATTCTGCTTTACGTCATGTCTGCTAGATTTAGAAATACCAATACTCACTTCAAAAGCAAGCTCAGAAGTCTAGGCATTTCAGGTGCACCCTTGACTGTTTCACACTGGAGATACATTTTCAGACAAGTAGAAATGTCAACAGCACTATATTTTTAGAATAGCTTTCTCCTGCCATAAAACAGTACTGAAATGACAAGAAGAGGTAGTGACAAATTGACTGTAAAAATAGGAAAGGCACCTCAGACAACTTTTTGTTTCCATCCTTTTAATCTTGAACTGAAATTATTTTGGTGCTTAATGTGAATCCTTTTGTAACACTGCCTTTTCAAAACAAGCTACATTTACACTTTTCATAAATAATCACCTTGCAATAGTTTGATTTCATTTTGCTATATCTGTAAAAGTGGTTGATGTAATATTTGGTAAAGTCATTTTTATCAGCTTCTCCCTTCAAAGAAGAAAGGTGTTTTATCTTAAGGTGTTCATTAACAAAATATGACAGCTTGATCTTCCAGCTGCACAAACACCTATTGAAATGAAGAGCCTCGAGCTGTATGTGTGAATATATAAGCCTGAATTTTGACAGAAAACATGACGAGCTTATCATTTCCTAGCTTACATTGTTCTTAAGAAATTTCTTGACATTACATCTGGAGGACAGATTCACTGAATTTTCTCATTTTGTTCTGCATATTTTAAATAACAAAATTTTGAATTCAAATTCATGTGACACTAAAGGACCAGCATTGTTGGGATTGATTTCACTGTCACATAAGCAGTAATGGAAAGAGATGGCATATACAAATATACTCTTGTGCAACCTATCATCCAACAAATGATTCTGAATTCTGATGCTGCACCAACTTTGTGTACATATGTCTGCTAATGACGTGGATGTTGCACTAGAAGAATAACACTACATGACACAGGCCAAATGATCCATATCAGCATGAAATTTGAACCTCAGTCTTTGAAATGTAAAGCTTTAGATGTGCTGGTAATTTTGATTTTTGTAAGTATGACCTCCTGTAATTGATCAAAGAATGGCTTAGGGAACTGGATATGTTTAGTCTGCAGAAGAAAAGGTTAAAGTCTGCAGAAGAAAAGGTTAAGTGGGAACATGATAGCCATGTTTAAATATTTGAAGGAATGTCATGCCGAGGAGGGAGCGGGCTTGTTTTCTGCTGTTCCAGAGACTAGAAGAAGGAGCAATGGATTCAAGCTGCAGGAAAAGAGATTCCACCTGAACCTCAGGAAGAACTTCCTGATGGTCAGAGCTATCCAGCAGTGGAATATGCTGCCTTCGAGTGTGGTGGAGTCTCCTTTGGAGGTTTTTAAGCAGAGGCTGGATGGCCGTCTTTTGGGAATGCTTTGATGTGCGTTCCTGCATGTCAGAGGGTTGGACTGGATGGCTCCTGGGGTTTCTTCCAACTCTGTTTTTCTATGATTCTATGATCAACTCTTGTAACTGATCAACTGTCAATTAAGAATTATCATTGTTATAGAAACAATAATTTTGCTTTCTTTTAACATTTTATATTATTTTGTACTGTGGAGTTAATATCAGCAAGGAGATAAAAAATCTTTTCTAAAACAGTACTAGATTCCAAATGAGGCAGGATAGATCCCAAAAATTTGGCTCTTGGATCAGAATATAGCGGACAAGAGAACAAATAGTGAGGCAGGTCCTCTATTTCAGGGGCCCCGCAAATGCATAAACAGAGAGCCAAAGGGGCATACTTTATATGCAAATAGCCTTTGGTCTATGCATTAAATAAATATACTATACTATATTATTTTGTACAGACCATATTGGCATCTCATAGTATTTTGAACCAATTTCTATCATATCAGCAACAGTGATCAAACCATCTTTCATTCTGTGGCCAACTGGGCTTACTTGAGAATGGCTCAGTGATTTTTCCAGTAATCACTCCCATAAAGTGATGAGCATTTGGCACCAGATTAGCTAGGGCCACAGGGGATTAACATTACTATGAAGAAGATCTGAACCAGACTGCAGGCTAGTATGAGATTCATACTCCTCTGATGACTAAGAGGAGGAGCCTCATAAAGATATCAGTGCAGTGTTTTTCTGTTTCTTCAACTGTACTTTCTTAATGTTGAGCGAGACCCTCCTGAATTACAATCCTTCAGGTCTTCGTAAGTATGAGACTAGCTGGACAAATAGTGATTTTTTTTTTTTTACTTTTGCACTTGATTGTTGATTCATCATACTGAAATAAATTGTTATATTTTCATCACGTAAACTATATTATTCACAGGTTGATTTTGTACATAACAAGAATAACAGAAAATACATTTCTTGCATTAGAAAATGGGTTAGATTGGGTGGCCAATTCCTTGATTTTATGAAATATTTTAAATAGTAGAAAGCTGGGAATCCAGGAGTATTGCAGCCATGAAATCATACAGTTGGAAGGAGCTCCAGGGGTCACCCACTGCCAGATCCTTTGAGTGCAGGAAACATGGCTAATGCTTCTATGACAGATGACCATTCAGACTCTGTTTAAAAACCTCCACTGAAGCAGAGATCATAAGCATAAGGGGTAGTCTCTTCCATTATCAGATACTTCTACCATCATAAAGTTTTTTCCTAATGTTTACTCTTTTCTGGAATCCATTAGTTCAATTCTTTTCTCTGGAGGAGAAAAAAAAAGTTTGCTCCATTATCAACATGAAAGGTCTTCAGACATTTGAAGATGGTTATCATATCTAGGGATGTAATTCTTTACTAAGTTTCTTCTTAAACATAGCAATTAGTAATTTCAGCAATTTTCTTCTCTCTGAGAAAAAGTCTTTGAAAACCACACAGTTTTCAAAACATATTTGCAATTCTGGACTTATTCTGCACAAAACTTGCACTTGTTTATTTTGCACAGAAAACAGCATTTTTCTGCATGGAAAATAATATTTCAGTGCAGAAATATTAATTCCTGCAGGAAAATGTTGTTTTCTGTGCAGGAAATACTGTTTTCTATGCAAATCAACCATGTGCAAATGTTATGCAGAATAAATGCTTAATTACAGCATTTTCTTCAGAAAAAAAAACAGCATTTTTTGTGCATGAAATTTATACATAAAACCCCCCATGTCTTTCAACCATTTTCCAAATATTTTCAAATATTCTTTCCATCCCTAATCATATCACCTTTCAATCTTCTCACCTCCTAGATAAACATATCCAGTTTCCTCAAACATTCTTCATAGTACTTGATTTCCGGAATATTTATCATTTTGGTCACCTGCCTCTGGACATTCCTGAACTATGCTGTCCAGAACTGGACACAGTACTTTAGCTGCTCTTTTGTACTATGCAATCATAGCCATAGATTTCACTACAATTCTCATGGTCATTTCTTATGGAATCCTGGGATTTGCAGTTTAGAAAGAGATCTTACAATTCTCAGCCAGAGTGCTCTAGTGCATTGCCAGACTACGAGCTCCAGGATTTCAAAGGATGTAGCCATGGCAGCTGAAATGCAATCATAGTGCTGATTGTGTAGTGTGAAAGGGCCTCAGGTGTTATTGGGGAAAAAAAGCATAAAAGATTGCTACTATTACTTCCTTTAATCTGGACACTGTATTTCTGTTGATAGAGCCTAAAATTGCATTCACTTTTTTAACCACTGCATAATACTGTTGACTTATGTTTAACCTGTGATCTGTATTAAGACACCAAGCTTCCTTTCATGTGTCTTCATATGTTGCCCATCTTACTTTTGTGCATCTGTTTAATATACAATGAAAACAATGAAAGTATTTGCTACAAAATAGATAGGTCAATTGTGTTTCTGCTCTGTGGTACACACTTTGTTTTATTACAGATGGTTTATTATCTGTGAGAAAAGCTGCGTGCCAGAATTTACATGTGAGGCAAAAGAGAAAAGCAATAAAGAGACTGGAAGACATCTAATTTGTTCTTTGCCGTGTTGAAATCAGACAAAGAACCAAACAACCTTTCATAACATAAGTTTAACTCTTTATGATTTTAAGATATTTTTTTACATAATACTAGTTTAAAAAAACACAATGAATTATAAGAAATGATAATCGTATAAAGAAATTGAATCAACTTCCAATTAAGAATTAAATACTGTCACTAGGCTCTCAAGAGAAGCTATTATGCTTTGTCTTACAAATATATCACAGATGTTCCTCTGATTGTGTATAAAATGCAACTATATTTTCCTGTAATGTTATTATCTTCTTGATATTAAAAACTATTTATGACCCAGTGGGGACTGAAAACAATGTCTGAAATCACTGCTGCTCTTCTGGAGAAGAAATGGTTCATTCAATAATGGAGTAGTTTGTCAATTTATCATTATTACTATGACCAAACTCATTAGCAGTGGCTACATTTGCTTGCTACTCTTTGTGTATCTCCTGTTGCCTAACTGGGCTTCTGGCTAACATAGGAAAGACCTGTGATTTGGCTCTTTCCCATGATATCATTATCGTTCTTCAAAAGAAGGGAACCATATATATGCCCTGATTGACAAATATCCAGAATTTAATTTTACTTGTTACTTATTCCTTCATTGCGACCAGGACCAACTCCAGTAATATTCTGGTATAACATGAAACAGATATGAACAGCAATGGGTCCAAATGCCAGTAAGAAAATAATGCCAGGTATTCTATATATAATTATGGGATTGAAGCTGGTTTGCAAATAAATCTGTGGAACACTCATTTAAAAAAAAATGCATACAGCTAATGGTATCTAATAGGTGGCACCATTTCCCAAATATTACGTGCTCTAATTTTACCTTCAGTATCATTTAATAGCAATACTCTCTGAATTGAGAATTATAACTGTTCTGATATCCTAGTTGTAGCACTCTTGGGACATCATAGGTGGAACATATCATGTAGAATTATATCTTTCCATTATTCTAATGATAAGATCTAGTCCTGCTTCCTGATGCAGAGCAGTGGCTATTGGAAGTTTGAAATGGAACTATGCCTTCTGGATATGTAATTAATGAATGGGATAGATTTATGACTACCTACAACCTATCCTTACTTAAGAAAATCCTATGAAATGTATGGAGTTGCCAGAAGTCTACAGGCAACTTAAATGCACAAACACACACATACACAACCTTTAAAAATGCATCTATTACTGGAAATGGCATATACTGATATATTCCATTTCGTATGCTTACAGAAACAAGTGTACTGGGAAAAGGTCTACAAGGACAGCTCCATTAATGCACATCTTAAAAAACACAGAGAAAAATGTTGTGAATTTTTATATAGACATTTTACAATGAATAGAATTGGGCTGAAAAGACTGGAAAAATGGAAACTAAACAGAACCAAAATAGACTAGACCCATCCACCGTCAATGTTTTTCACATTTGAAAGGTGTATGTATTGAATCAGTAGCTATGTGTCTGTAATATATTTGTATCTGATTTTATGGAGCGCCAGATTAGTGGGGGTAATCCTAGGGTAGAAGTCAATGTGGTATAGTGGTCTGATTGTTGACCTAGGGCTCCAGGAGGTCAGAGTTTGAATCCCTATTCAGTTATTCTCTCTCAGCTTTAGTGGAAGGCAATAGCAAACCTCTTCCAAATAAATCTTGCTGAACAAGCCCTATGATAGAAACACTATAAGCTTGAGTCAGGCTGAAGATGCATAAAAACAATGAGAACAACCTCAGTAACAACAAATCCTAGAGTAAACACACAGTTATGGGCAGTCAGACACAATATTGTCTTGGGTAATATTTGATAGAGTGACACGATTGCATCTTGCAATAAACTTCACTAATGAGCAAAGTCAGAAAAGCACCAGAAATCAAACAAATCATATTTTCGCTAACGAAAGAGTCAGAGGGGAAAGTCAAAAAAAAGAGGAGGAGGAGGGAAGGAATGTAGCAGCACCTTTAAAACTAGTCAGTTTTTATTTTAGCATGAGCTTTCATGGAGATAATCCCACTTCAAGGCAGCACTGAAAAAAATACACATAATTAAGATGGTCTGAAGTTTCTGAGATGTGGTGGACACCATATTGTTTTGCACTGCCTTCTTAGTGCAAATTATGGGAAGTCAAATTATGTACAGGTGGTGGAGCTCCAGGAAACAGCTGTTCCCTCAATTACTCTCAATGCTGTCATTATGCAATCCAGCTTCTGAAAGAAATTCAGTGGCATACACAATTAAGAGCATGTTTGCAAATTTTCTGCTTAATTGTAGAAGATTGATGGAATGTGAGTCATAAAAAGCTATAGCCTTCAAGAGTATAAAAGCCCAAGTTCAATTTTGTCAATCACTTGAGGAGACACATGGGGTCCTATTCCCTAAACTAGACAAGATTCTGTAGTTATTCCAAATTCCAGTAGTTCTGGATTAGACTTTGAAGGCTTATTGGAACAGCATTGCAGTGTTGTAACTTCAGAGCATTTTGCTATCTCAAATTCTGCCTGCTGAGGGTTTATTGACACCGGCTTCAGTGATTCCAACACAACTTTTTTATCTCCTGGCTCAAAGAAGATGTGATGCAAGCTTTGGGAGACACAGGATTGCTCTGAAGGAATACTGACACATCATATTGCTTTGGATCTCATGTGCTCACAAATTTCCTGCTTGAAAACTTGGGAAATGTTGCCAATGATCTGCTGATGAAAGCTATTCTGGTAGTGGAAGATAATGAAGTAATTTTGCCTGGAAAATAGATTTGAGCAGTAGCAAAGGCTGCCAGCCAAATGGAGACTATTTTACAGCTTCTCAAGGAGACATTGCCAACAAACAGAAGCCCTGTTCTAGGCAGAGCCTCAGCAGTTTCTGTAATTCTAGGCCAGCTGTAGAAATATAATAGTCTAATTGTTTATTGTTTCCAAGTGTTTGTCCTCAAAGGATAATAATTTGACATCTTTGTTTGAAGGCATCAAGGCCATCAAAGCAGGGTAAAGTGATGTTACCAAGTAACACAGTAGGCAAAGGTCTGTGCTGTAGATTTTACAAACTGGGATGGTAAGCAAAAAACGGAAAGTTGTAAAATGTGCTAACTTGACCAACCTATATAAATGTAAGTGACTTGCTGGAAGAATTTTACTGGAAGAAGATTTCAAAGATCTTTATGAGAAAGAGGAGAAACACATTTTGCCCATCTTTGTTGCTATTGCTCCTTCTACATGACACCTCTCTTGGTCAGTTGATTGTCTTGCCTTAGTGGTCTCTCTTTTCATTATGTCTGCAAGTTAATGTGGCAATGTTAGTTAATGGGATATCTGTAGGCTCCTATGTGAGGAAAGGTTGGACAGAACATAAGTCCAAATAAAATATACATGGTGTAAATTAAAGTTTGCACCTGGGAGTGGCAGTGGATGATGCAATCCCATGTAACACCTGCATGAGTCACGGTGGTTGTGTAACCAGGGCAGGAAGGTTGCATCATACCTCTAGCAAGGGCTGCTAGAGTTGCATCAACAATGGCTGTATATAAGAGGGTGTGTTCTAACCCTCTATGCCCTCTTGATGTCTGAAGGAGTGGCCGAAGGCTATGTTGGATGCATATCTTCGCATGCTGTGGAATGCTGATATGGTGATTTTTCATGATCATGGTATCTCCCCTGCCGGGTAAGTATTGATAGTAAGCAATAATATAAAGGAATTAGAATGAATAGATTAAGTAGGGAATCGTTAATGAGATAGAGTATTGATATGGTTAGAAGAAAAAATTTAACTTAAATGGTATTATATGTAATATACAAAGAGAGTGTAGGATAGAAATTTTATAATGTTAATATTGAAGTAGAAAAATATGTATGAGGCAAGATTTATAAGAAGATGTTATGTATGTATATATGTAGGTTATATACATTATACATATATTGTAAAACAGACCTGAACAGGTATAGAAGAAATTAGGGAAAATAATGGTTTTGCAAAATCAATAAGAATGGAAATTTAGAGAGTGAAATAGATATATATTAGCACTCACTTCTTGAAGTAGGGGGAGGGGAAATGGGGGGAGTAAAGGAGAAGCTATCAGAATATTAAGAGACTTAAGAAATTAAGAACTAATGGTAAATCTAGGATATTAAGAAATATATGGTAATTTAATTATGGAAAATGAGGAGGAGAATATCTATGATATGTTATTGTGTGTTTATTTTTTCTGGGTTTTTTATTTTCTCTGGACAGATCATTGTAATAAGGTATATATATGGGAGGAAATGTTATGTAATAGCTCTCCTTTCTCTTTTAACAATGTAATTGAAATACTTAATAAAAATATTTAAAAATATTTAAATAAAGATATTTTTAAAAAATATATGGTAATTTTTCAAACACTTGACTCTGGTGAGCTGTTTTGCCAGAGCATAGTGCTGGAGGGAAGTGCTACTGAGGTTTTTGTGTAGCTCCCATCATCCACCATCCCTCTGACATCCTAGTTACTGTTTCTTATGTTTTTACCAGTTTAATTTCTTTCTATCATTCTGCCACATACTGAAGTAGAGTTACTTAACATTGGGTTAACTAGGGTCACAACTTCATTAATGTTAGAACAAAAGGCATCTGAAAAGGATCAAACAATGTAAATACCCTTAATGTGGGAGGCTAATTTCATCTCGCTGTGTACTGACTAAATGGGAATAAATTTGACCTAGCTCTGATTCCACAAACCATGTGCTGCTGCCTCTGTGCCTTTGGGTATACTATTAAGTGTTAAGTGAGATCCTTTTCCCTAACAATCCCCAGGGTTCCTATATTCTTGATGTGTGACCCAGTCATTTCCCAAAAGGGTTCTTTCCTTTGCCATCATGTCTCACAGCTTGAATGACCGATATCCAGAATTCACCTTCACCTTCTTGGTGCTTCTGGATACTCATGAATTATATCACCCTGTACCTTCTTCATTCAGCACCTGAATGTTGTCTAGTACAAACCAATTAGATATGTTACCATTGTTAAATCAGGACTGAACATGGGTCTCCTTTTGTCTCATGATTCAAAAGGCATGTGGAAATTAGAGACAGCAGCCTTTGGATTCATATCAGTTGGATTTAGATGAATTTGGAAATATCTATATCTGAGCACTCTTCCAAACTAGAGTTTGGAAAAGCAAATTTCAATACTCCTAAATATCTGCTAGTATTTTTGTCTTCAAAAGTAAACAGAGACATAGAGAGTGTGATTCCAAAAATGTTTGCATTTCTTGCTAAGCCCTCCATCTAAGCAAAACATCAGGGTAGGGAAAGATGAGAGGGGAAGGAGGGAATGTAGCATTGTCAGTAGCAGTTCTAATATTTAACAGACTGACTTCTCCCCTGTAGATCATTTTGGTCTTTGAGGACATCTGGAGAGGTCCTCCAGGCAGTGCTTTTAAGAAGAAGAAAAGGGTATTTAGAATGGTGGAACAACATATGTGGAATGCCTACTAAATACGACTTCTAGTTCATTATCTCAGATGAATCTGGCAGGCTTTAAATTTTAAGCTTATTTATTTTTGAGTGAGTCAGCATCTACAGCAATGGCCATGGACTAGGTGTGAATACTGCTTAGCCCCTTTGTCAAACATTTTCTACTGTGTAAAGAAGTCATGTTTGTCCCTTCAAGTATTAAGCTGCTTCCATTCATGTTCATTAATTCTTCGGTTTTATATAGGTCCAAGAGTGTTGCCAGAGTGGAGATTGGTGTTGATCCACAGGTACAGTATGATCTACTTTGCAGCACAGCAAGCTTGGAACTGTTATTTTGGCTCTCAGCTGGGATTGAACAAGACTGCATTGAAAAATTGGCTTGAAGTGGCACAGATACTTCTAGTGTTGTTCAAACTCCACACTCTGGTTACTTATTTGGGAGGCAATGATATAAGGTTATTTAGAAGTAAGGCTTTCAGTCTTGGCTTTCAAACATTCAATCTTGGAGAACCTCCATATCATCCATGTCAGTTGGCCTTGGATTATTCTGTTTTGTCTACCATCTTGCCCCACATAGTTTGGCAAGGGGAAGAGAATCCATGTCATTTAGACAGGAGTCACAAATGGGCTAACAAGGCCATTAGGAATGCCCTGAATAGGAGGTTGGATTACTTTTTACTAGTACCTGAAAACAACCATCAAAAGGTTGGAGCTGTATTGTTTACTTATTGGAGTGGGTAAGATGTTGTTTTTGAGTAACCTGCATCAGGTTGTGGACCATATTGTGGTGGAGGCTAAACAGATGCTTTGTCCATGGCAGATAGCAGGGAAGTGGTAGAAATTAGAAATCATGGTAAAAAGAGTCTGTTTGCACCAGTAAGATGAGGGGGGATTCTCTAGAGTTTCCCATTTTGGTGATGGGACTCTGGGTGTAGAAAGAGACTTGGTTTAGAGCACAATCTCACTTTAATTCACAGGGAGAGGGTGTTCTCTGGAAGGGCATTCCATTGCTAGCCAGCAATACAGTTAGTTATATTGCCTGTATATCTCAGGTGCTTCACCCAAGGGTGGCTGAGGTCAAGAAATGACACTTGCTTCAACAGATTCCATGCTAGGTTATTTCCCAATTAAACAATTAAATGAAGTGGCCCTATTCAATCAATCCATGTGTCTCATTTGATTATTTCCATAGTTGGAAAGCAATATGTTAATTTCTGGATTATGTGTTTGTGCATTGTATGTTTTGTTTTATTTCTGTATCCTGCTCTAAACTTTTTGAATCTAAGTGGTGTATTAACATTTGTAAATAATTCTTGCAAAGATACATACCAAAGAGAATGAATGGTTTTGCCAATTTCATATTTTTCAGGGAGGAAAACAGAGGTATTGCAAGACCAAGGCAGCCGCCAGTGTTCTTTGCTGGTTCATTCTCTGCAGAGTATGAATTTCAAATTGTTTTTGGAGTCTTTTGGGCTGGGAGAAGTGTCATTGAGAATGTTTGCTTGGAAAGTGCTGGAAATGTCTTTCTGCCCTTGTCACTATCACTGCCCATGTCTTCCCCAATCCTATTGCACTTTTTTTGACTTTACTGCTAATTAAGCTACCAATAAAGGTCTTAGGCCATTTCCAAATGCGATTATTAAGGCAGGTCAATGCGTCTTGCCACGGAGGTCTTCTGCACGTTAGAGTGAACTAGGTTCGGTTTATTTACCTTCATTCCGCACATAATTCTGACTAAATGCACCCCCATGTGGTGGTAAAGCATGCTATTTGAAAACCGGAAGAAATCGGTTTTCCAAGTTTCCAGATCAATCCGATTCGTACTTTCACAGTGGTGCAGACATGTACATTTGCACCAATGCTAATTGGTGGTCAGGGGAGGGCTCATGGGAGGGGCCAGGGGGTAGTATGGACTTTTGCACGGACACATGTATGCAATGATGTACTAAACTATGCAAAAAAAAAAAAAGGGCCAATCACAGCCAACAGGGCAGAGTGAGGGGAGCAGTGGGAGTGGCCACGGCGGAGGCAGTGTGAATTCATAAACTTGCACTCCTCCGAATCAGAATGGAACATACACAATAGCTGTGCTGAAGGAAATGAGGGAAAGTCCACCTTGTTTCAAGCCCTGAAAATCCGGTAAGGAACGGCACGAACCAATTCACCAGCCTTTTGTGGAAAGGACCTTAAACTATTATTTTTTTTCATTCAAGGTAATTCTCTCGCCCCTGCATCAACTTTTCTGAACTGCTATAGGTTTTCCACTTAGGGATACCTCTCTGGTCATGATACTTTAAAATAAATACCACCTCCCAAAACAAACAGTTGGTGTTCCCCTCTTTGCCATAAATGAATAAATAGATTTGACACTACTCTTTAACAAAACACTGCACCTATCCTTCTGACGTTACACAGGTTTCTTAACTTGAACTAACTGGATAATATATGGCATTTTCTTAATATCTATCCATGGGAAGAAAAATAAGTAGATAAACACATCCCTGTTTTGCATACCCCCAAACTGTAGTATGGTTGCTCTTGAACAACATTTCCTGTATCTGTTCTTCAGAAACTTGGCAGCCTTGATCTTCTCAGAAGGGACAGTTCTCTCTGCAAATTGCTGCAGTTCTGCCAAGAGATAAAAATGCTACTGACAGCTCCTAAAAAAAATAAAAATAAAAATAAAAAATAAAGATTTGTATTGCAAAACACCCTACACCAATTTGTCAGAATTTTGGCAGGCACAGCCATTACGCTGGTACATTTAATCCAATTAATATAAGTAGGAAATAACACTATAGCTCTTACTTGATTTCTAATGCTAGTCAATGGAGAATTAATGATTTGTACATATGAACTGAGATTTGAGTTTGAACCCAAGTAAGACAGAGTAGTCTCCCAGTCAAGTCAAGCCAAATTAGACTGTTTTGCAAATCATAGAACTGGTGTGTGAATCTTTCGGCCAGTACACGTCCCTACTTTTTGTTGATCCCTACTGTTTCTGTTGTGTTTCGTATATATTTCTCATCCTTTTCTTGTAACTTCATTCTCTGAATAGTGTTTGTTAACATTTGATTGACGTTCTTGCTTCTTAATCTTCCCACTGTATTACGTCCTTGATCTTGTTTTTTTTAACTCCTCTGTCTGTTTCATCTTTCTGCCTGCAAGTTTTCACCATTGTCACATATGAACTTAACCATTGAAAATTCTCAATTCTTGACTGTCTTTATTTCATCTTTGTATATTCTTATTGCAGATCTCCAGAACACATTTAGAGGATGGCTAATTACATTTTGAAGATGTATTTTTATCCCTTGTTAATATGTTCTGTTCCCTTTTTTTTTCTTGTCATGATTATTTTATTGGGAAAAGAATCCAGTCTTAATTCCTATCTATTTTGAATTTTCCTTAAGTTTTCACAAAATCTTTAGTGCTGCACAGAATCTGCATAGCACCTCCTTTTTGTGGTAGAAATGGTGGTCTTGGATGGCTGAGAATTTTGAGTCAGCTCATTCTTCATAAGAATTCCTTTTTTATAAAAAAAAAAATCACAAATTTCCTAGATGAAAGCTGTACCAGATTTTAAAATTTTGAAAAAAGAGAAAGTAAAACTGAAGATCTCCCCATCTTAATGTAGTGTGGTGTAGTGCTACACTAAAGATGGGTTATGTCTGGGGGGTGGGGAACAGTAATTATTGTTTTCCAATGGGCCAGGGACCCATTGTGACCATTGACTGCAATAGGTTCTTTCTTTCCTGGGAACTTGACAGGCACCAGCAGCCAATGGCCCAAGGAACAGCACTAGCCTCCAAGAATAAAAGATGGATAGGGATTAGGGATAGTGAGTAAATTGAAAGCAGCTCATAATTGTGTAGGAATAGACTGTAGAAAAGGAAGAACTTATACAGTGAGATTATGAAATATCAAGTGCTTCCTCTTAAAAGTTGGAACTGATTAACAGCAGTCAAAAAGTAAGATCCAAGCATTAGGTTCCAAGATATGCGTAGGTTTACACCAATAATGCTGCTTCTTCAGGGTACAAACAGACTGGTTCTGTACTGTCACTGGGAGTTGGAAGGAACAATGCTCACTGCTTTGGGATCATAGAGGAAAGGATGGAAGAGGAAGGCATTTTAGCATCCTGACTCTCCTAATGACTCCAAGATCAACTTCTGCATTATCACTAGAACCATTGGAATAGTTCTAAGATCTCATTAGGAGTTTAAAAGATAATGAAAACATATTGCAGGGGCAGGAATTAGGAGGCTATAATTAAAACAATTATACAGACACTGCCCTTCAGAACTTTTTCTTTATCTTCCCTTTTTTTGTCCTCTTCTTCCTCCTCCCATTAAGACTTTGGAGCATGGTTGGCCTATTGTCTGTGACATATTTGTTTAACTCTAATTAAGGAGCTATTGAAGATTGGCATTTGAACTGAAACAAGATGTAGTCTCTCTATACATATTTTCCTCCTCTGGGGTTGAGGTCTTCTGTGGGTTTCTTCTGCTATATGGTCAATGTACTGATATTAGGAGAGTGCCTTCTCAGCCATGGCATCCCAATTGTGGTATCCCCTCCCATTGGAAACCCAGCTAGTTGCTAATTTGGCTTTCTTTCTTTCTTTTTTCTTTTTTTGAAAAGTAAAAAAGCCCATAGCTACTCATTAAAGCCTTGGGAGCCTAACTGATTCACTCCAAAATATTTAAGCATTTATAGGTATTCATAATATAGCTAGGACTGAAAGAGCTATTTTCCTTCATCAAATAATGCCCCTCTCTGACCACTCTTTTCAAAAAGAAATCCTTTAAAATACTGAAAATCTAATACATCCCAGGCATGGCTTCAAATTATTTTGGGGATGAAGCAAAGAGGAAAGATTTGGAGAGACAGAGAAGAAGGAAGGAAAACCAAGATGACAAGAGTAGCTAAGAGAAGTGGACAAGTGATCTGAAGGAAAAAGGAGATAAAATAATGAGAGAGAAAGGAATGGGAGAAAGCCAAGAGGACAAATGCAGCAAGGACAATTGGAACAATTGATGAAGGAGAAGAGAATGGGGAACAGAGAGAGATAAGAAAAGACATTTAGCCAGGAATTGTGAATGGAAGGGTGAAGGTAGACAAGAAAGAGTATAACAAAGAGACTAAGGAATGAGAGAGAAGATGCGTGTAGAAAGGAGTAGTGAGGAGGCAAGCGAAGAGGGAGAAAAGGAAAAGAGAAAATGTTTGTCTAGGTATTCTTGGTGAAGAAGAGAAGAAAGGAGTGTATGAGAAAAAGAAAGAAAAGTGAAATCAAGAATTAAAAACAAAAGGAATCAATTGCTTAACAAGAGCTGAAGAAGAAAGACATACATACTTTTGCAAACAATGGACCTCAGACCAAGAAAGGAAATTGTATGATGATCCAACCATTTAGGGTAGTTTGAAGCAGAGTGGGACAGGTGGAGAAAGGCACAGAGCTGCAATTCTGTGTCTACCTTTAGTGACTCTCATTTTGACCACTCCTGCCTACTAAACCTTGGTCCTGGCCATAATTCGAAAAGGAAAATATAAGGAAGGGACCAATTAAACCACTTGGAAGGTGTACATCAGCCACTCCAAAGAAAACGATAGATAGATAGATAGATAGATAGATAGATAGATAGATAGATAGATAGTAAACAGTAGCACTAGTCAAACCAATTAAGTCAAACAAAATATTACTTGCAATTTCACCAATATTGTGTTGAGTGCCAGCATCCTAGATGCAATTTGCAATGTGTCCAAAAAAATCCACCACTTATCTTCATATGAGATTCAGGAACTAGGAGCTACAATCCTCACCAGAAAGATGGAACAATCTGTTGAAAGGCATTTTAATTCCAAGAGATACAGCATGGCAATAATTTCAGGAAACAAACCTAACCTACAAGAACACTGAAATATCAATATCTTGGTACCTTGTAGCCTTAATTTAGAACATAATACTACTTTTACTTCCAGCACTTTCATTTGAATGTCATGCCCACATCTTGAGAATTCTGTAAATGTCACTGGACCACATTCATCACTTTCATCATTCCATCAGACATTACCAAAGAAGGCAGGAGGTGAAATGTTTGAGTCTTAATTCATATAATTTGTGCTGACATTATGGTTTCTACATTCTTCAGAATCACGAATTAAAATGCGCTTTCTCTCCCTCACACTCTCTCTCTCTCAATCTTCATTTCAAGCCATTGGTTTCACACTGGGATTCCTTCCCTCACAATGAGAACTAGAAAAAAAGGGCCGTCTCCTGAGAGTGACACCTTGGTCCTGACATCTGGGAACCCTAATCCCATGCCACTATGTGAAGCTCTTCCAGTAAAATTACACTATTAAGTTCATTTATCTCAGAGTAACTTGATTATGTTTAAGAATGCTTGGCATCATTCTGCAAGTAGCTAATTTCATACATTCTGTCTCATAGATCAGTGAGGTTTTGATCTATTTCATACAATTTATTAAATTATTGATTTCGGACAAGTTCTTCTTTATAGATTCAAATGAATTAGAGTATTCATGTAGACTTTTAAAATATCACACAAAACAGAAGTTAATACTGGGGAAAAAATCTCTCTCTCTCTCTCTCTCTCTTTTGTCTTAATTGCTTAAATTCTTCTTCCTGCTCTGGGCATTTCTTGTCTTGATTATTGTCATCTGTTGCTTACTAGCCTCCTTGTCTGTCATTTATCCCTTCTTCATTCAAACCACACTCTGTCAAAATAATCTTTCCCTCACAATCTTTGCATAATTTGACACTCTATTCTTCTTCACATAGGCAATGGCATCTTGTAGCTGTTAAATTATTTGCAATTTTTAGAAAGCAGTTCTACATTTCCCTTTTTTTTAAAAAAAAAAAAAACTGATCATGATTGATTACAAAACAGGATGGGGACCTTTTCCTCTCCCAGAGTTTCTTTTACATTGCTAATTTTGTATGAAATAATCTGTCAAACTGATCAACATGGGGCTTTCTTTTTAATTTTACCCCACAATAACATGGGGCATCTCTATCAGTTTTGTTTTTGCTCAGCCCATATTTTTTTCCAAACTAAAATGTGAGTTCTTCTGTTTTTTTTAAAACTCAAATGTACTTTTGGGAAAATATCCCCAT
Organism: Iguana delicatissima; assembly: GCA_948472985.1. NCBI lineage: Eukaryota > Metazoa > Chordata > Lepidosauria > Squamata > Iguanidae > Iguana > Iguana delicatissima. Next base: position 521,914 of record CAOKZL010000004.1, read on the forward strand.
GCACACATTAAAGTTTTCATTTTTTTTTCCAGTGGATACATTTCTGCCATTTTCATTCACAGAATATAATTTTCAGTTAATAATTGTGTGCATTGGCTGACTGGAGAACTTCAGTGTAAAAATAATTGAACATCTGAAACAGGGTGCACCAGTGAAACAGGGTGCATCGTTCATATATTGGTTCAGGAGGTATAAATTAGGTAATGTAGTCTAAATGAAAGTCCTTTCCGTAGCTAGTCCTTCACTGAATGTGAAAAAACTGCAGAGATGGTATAAACGCTTTTGCATGCAATTTCTCTAGGTTCTAGCAGTTTGTATTTATACAAATGCTCCTTGTCCTCCTTCTCTTCCTTATCCTTCTACTTGCTAGGAATGCGATTCATCACTTATTTTCCTCTTGAAGAAAACTGAGTAGTATAGCAATTTTCTTCCCATTAAAAGAAAAACTTTGATGCCTACTTGCAATTTGGGACTTATTCTGCACATAAATCACACATGATTGTACTGCACAGAAAACAGCATTTGGTTGCTGGAAACAGCTTTTCTGCAGACAATAATATTCTATATGGAAACATTATTTTATGCACAGAAAAACCTTTTCTTGTGCAGAGAATGCTGTTTTCAGTGAAAACCTTTGACATGTGTATTTTGCATGGAATGTCCCTAGTCGCAACATTTTCTGTGCAGGAAATATTTTTTTCTGTGCAGAAAATAGCTTTTCCATGAAGAAATATTTTTTCTGTCCATCAAAAACAGTTTCCTACACAAAAAATGCTATTTTCTGTGCAAAGCAACCAAGTGTGGATTTTGCACAGAGTGAGCCCCAAATTGTGATGATGCTTATTAGTACAGAATTCTTCTCTTCAGCATTTCTCAATACTGTTTTTTGAGGAAAAAATCTCTCTCTCTCTGTGTGTGTATCTTTTTTTATAAAAGTATTCCTGGTTCAGTAGTTTAAAAACATCCACATGTTCCCCTTCCAAATATTTCTGTTGGTGACAGGTAAGAAGTGTTCCCCTAGAAGAAGAAATTGGTGTCTGAAAGGTAATGCCTGAAGAGGTACTATGCTATAACCTGCTTCTGGGACCAAACCCCACACTGCACTAATGGAAGCTCTTGAAAGTGCTTGCCACTATGAAAAATACTGGCGAAAGTGACAGGACAGGCTATATACTTAGTGCAGTCACCAAATCCCTTTTGAGGGCATCACCTGAGGCATGAAACGGCTCCTTGAGGAGATGATCCTCCTGTGGAGAGGTCTCTGTAACAAGTTGACTCCAAGTGCCCCAGAACCATCTTCCTTGCTCATCCAGTCCTGGCAATTCAGCAGGCACCACTATTATTGCATTGCTAGATAGGTATGACAATACTGATCACCCTTGGTAGCCCCCACCAGATGTGGTAGTAATGATCAAGTAAAGTACTATATGATAACTGCACTAATAATTAAAAAAAAATATTAAGTAGAAAAGAGACAGTACTAGTTTACATATTAAGTAGAAAAGAAGCTATGCTGGTTGATGGGGAAAGGTGAATGTCAAAAGCCTGGCAATGCTGGGCCAGGTTTCAATGCTGGCTGGTTGAAAGGAAAATACTAGCTGGGTGAGAGGCAATGCTGACCGTGAATGGTAATTCTTGCTCAAGGTGGCTGTGATGACTGAGGCCCTTTCCGCATCTTACCTTTGTCTGGCGCAGGGGTGCAGGGATCACACGAGCAGCCTCTTGCAAGAGGCTCTCACGTCCCTGCTGCTTTAGCTCTGCAGGAGCTGCCTGCTGGCCAGCAGACAACATGAGGGCTCTGCCTCTTCCTTTCACTGCTCAGCCAGGTATTTTCCCAGGCTGCGCTGGGGGAGGAAGCACAAGGGCCACGACTCTGGAGCTCCACACGCAAGGTAATGTGTACGGGACCCCAGAGTGATGCGCGATTGCACACCATTTTTGGCTATAAGCCAAAAATGAAAGTGTGCGCAATCGGTGCCTGCCGGCCCCGGCAACATCACCCAATTGCGAGGACATCGTCTGAAATGCTCCTTGCAATTGCACAACGCTCCAGAGGCCCTTCCGCATGGCAAATGCCATGTGAAAAGGGCCTGAGATGCTGCTAGGCTATTGCATAGGCTCACACTCAATCTAGTCCTGCAGGCCTGACTAGGTTTCTGCCCCAACACAAACCTCCCCTAAACTCAGCCCCAAGTAACTAGACCACCTACTATGCAAGAGTAATGCAGCCTACTATGCAAGAGGAAAGGGAAAGGCCCACTGAGAAGCACCAAAAGATGGAGGAAAAAAACCCCAAGGAGGAATAAACTAGGTTCACAAGGACTTTGCTAGCATCACTAATATACACATCTGAAGAAGGGCATATTTTTTAATCCATTTGCAAATGCACGGTTATACCTATTGAAATGGTACAGTGGTGTGATCAAAACTGTTAATATCATACCAACTAATTGACAATATGGTGGTGTGTAGTTACAAACTACTCTTCTTCTGCCTACATGAAAAGCTTGCAGTACTTCACCAAATAATTTTTTTCCTCCTTGAAACATATTGACTTTCCTCCTTCAAAACTTGTCTTGGCATGCAAAAGACACTGTTTGACCAATGAAGGCTAGATGTGCAGCATGTCAGTATTGTAGCTCAAGGGAAAGTCCCATGAGATCTTTAAATAGGATAAAGTTTGTCTTCATCTTGCCTTGCTTTATATAGCTCTGTAGACTGGTGCATGAATAATTCTAACCATGTATCTTTCCCTGCTATTATTATAGAATTATACAACTATAAATGTAATTTTGTTCAGTCTCTTACGATGCAGGGATACACAGCTAAAGCAGTCCTGGGAGCACCAATGAAGAATATCCTATTCCTGAGGCAGTTTCTTCCACTTTCTGACAGCATCTAAAAATGTACTTTTCCTAAACTTTGAATCCATTGATTTGTTTCCTAGAACCTGGAGCACCAGCTGTCTCCATCTTCTACATGACATCCCTTCAGGTATTTAAAGATGTCAAACTTCCCTTTATTAGGAATGCAGTGCTTGACTAATTTTGTACCTGGGGAAAGCAATGAATAATTTTAGCAATTTTCTTCCTGCTGTGAGAAAGTCTTCAAAAATTGTGCACTTTTTGAAAACTAGTTGCAGTTCTAGACTTACTCTGTGCAAATTTCATACCTTTTTGTACAGAAAAAGCTTTTTGCTGCACAGAAAATGCTATCTGATGTGCAACCTCCTCCCCTCACCCCGGGCCATTGGAACAAACCAAGGAAGAAATTTAGGTAGGTAAATTTGCCTTAAAATGGAAACTGAGCAGTCTCACCTCCACCCTGGTCCAGTGAAGTTTCCTTCTAAGTTGACGTGTGTAAGATTGTACTTGAAATAGGTTAAAATTGTTAAAACTTACAAAAATCAGCAGTATCAGAATAACAATGAAATATAGCTATAGAATTTTAATATGATTATCAATCAGAGGCAAGAGTCTGATAGAATTAATGAGCCTTAATTGTCCTTCAAAAGGTTAATAAGAACAGAGCTGGCAAGATTTCTATAGAGAGGAAAATGTGTATATATCACAAATACAACTCAAGTTTCATTAAACTGACAGTGTGGATTCTAGTTCATGAAAGTTTATGCCACAATAAATTGATTAATCTTTAAGATTCTTCTAGAATATTTATTTTCATCTAAAACTCCAATTCTATACAAACTTGCTTTACCTAGAAGTAAGACATCGAACACAATGGAATTTATATCAGAGTAGATGTTTCTAGGCTTGCACTGTAACATGCCTGTTGTTGTAGAATTTATTCTTTTGGGGTAACAGCCCACTCGTCTTTAATTTTTCATGTTATTAGAACCTACAGTCTTACATTTATGTTAATAGGAATTATTGCCATCAGTGTTATTAATAATTAACAGAATGGAGGATCCCTGGTTAATGGATCTAGATCGTTAATCTTTTTACAGCCCCCCCCCAAATCTGTGTGGATATAAAATTGTATCTGTCTTCCTCACTCTTAAACCATGTAACAGCATTAAATTACACTGCCAGATGTTTCCTTAAATGTGAATTGGCCTTCAAAAATCCAAAAGTGATGATTAACAAGAGGCATTGTGCGCAAATAAAAATAATGATTACTTGCCTCTTTCTGAATCACAGGCTTCTGAAGGTTCACCATTAACCTTAGTGGGATTATATTAATATGGCCCACTTCTACAGGTATCATAAATAATAATTGTCATTAAGAGTTCAGCTCCAAAGACTATAGTACCATCCAATAGTTTAAACTTTGAATTTACTCATTAAGCTTTCCTGAATTCATAAGGATCTATGGCAGGCATTACTTTGCTGGACTCTCCAGCAAAAAGTTGTATGTTCATACACTTTGCCATTACCTGCCTCTAAGACATTTGAAACCTGCTGTCTCAGTGTCCTAGTCCAACACTCATATTACTTTACCGCATGTTTATCAAAATATTTCTCAGTATGTATTATTCCTTTTAAAAAAAATTATGAAAGAAAAAGAACAAAACATAACAGCATGTGATTACCATAAAAGTGAAAAAGAAGACATTACAACAAAATAGCTTACATTATTATTTCTTTCCAGATCCTTTATCATATACTTATTCCACATATTATATATCATATTGCTTATATATCTTTGTTACATTCTTAACTCTATCCTTTTCAACTATATTTAACCTATTGCTGTTACTGAATATGATCCTATTTCTAAACATAACCCTAACCTTAAATGTAACCTTAAATATAACCTCAAATGTAACCTTAAACGTAAGCCCTAACATTAAGGCCCTTTCCACACAAGGCGAGTGAATCGCTCCGTGCCATTACTCACCGGTTCTTCTTGGGTCGAAGCAGTGCGGACTCTCCCTTAAGCCCTTCTGCAGGGCTCCTCCTTTGGTCCTGGGTGAATAGGAGCAGTGCAAGGTCTGTAGATCCGCACTGCTCAGACTTACAAAATGGTAGCTTCTTGTTCTTCTTGGGTCCAGACCAACTGCTGAAGCTGGCCATGCCCACAGCCTGCCCTCCACTGATAGCAGACTCGCATTGGTGCAAGCCTGCACATCTGCATAAGTGAGGAAGAACACAATGGCATGCTCCAGAAGATTGAAAGACCGTATTTTTCCGGTCTTCACTTAGTGCGTTGAAGGACCATTCGGAGGTGTCTTGGATTGGACTAAGGTGTGGCACTAAGGTAAATAGTCCGAACCTAGTCTGATCCAAGCTGCGGACAACCTCTGTGACAGGACGTCTTGGCCCGTTTTAACTTCCTGGTGCGGAAAGGGCCTAAGTGTTAACCCATCCCCCGAGCCAATTATCTTTCAGGTTACTCTACTTTCCAAAATTGTAATTATTCTTGTGGAGGTGTGACACTTCCCTCTTTTATTAGAACTTTTTCCAAAAATATTTTCCAAATTTCTTCAAAACCATTCCCTTTCATTATTCCATTTTTGACTTTAATTCAACATGTTAATTTATCATTAATCACTATTTTCCACACTTCTTTATACCAATCCTTTATCTGAACATCTTTTTGCATTTTCCATTTTCTTGATATAATTAACCTTGCTGCAATTAATAAATTTGTAATTAAATCCTTCATTGCCTGGTTACAATTAACCTTATCAAATATAGACACTAATGCTATACTCAGACATATTTGTAAGTCAATTCCTGTTATCTCTTTTATGTCTTTAAACACAATTTGCCATAATTTCTGTACCCCTTCACAATTCCACCACATATGAATATATGTGCCAATCTCTTGGCAACCCCTCCAACATAACCTTGAGTGTTCCTTATCTATATGATTTAACCTTACAGATGTTAGCTACCATCTCCAAACCAATTTATAATAATTCTCTTTTATCCTTACGGATAAATTTTTTAAATGATGCTGATTCCAAATCTTTCCCATTCTTAAATATCTATTTTTTGTGCTAGTTCTCCCTCCCATATTTTTCTAAGATATGCATCTTCATCTTCATATATTGACAATATTTTATATATTTCATTTGTGGTACCCTTCAATATTTCATTTTTCTCCATTTCATCTCTTTGCTTAATCATTTGTTCAAATCTAGTGTATTCTCTAATATCTTTATTATTACTTTTCCAATTCCTTGTCCACTGCTCTAACTGAATATAATTAAACCATGATATTTTAATACTCTGCAATCTGTTTTTTATTTTATCTTTATTCATCATTATATTCATCCAATCTTTTAACATATATATTCTCTGCTTCTTTAATTCCTTCTCTAATTCATCTCTTAAATTCTTTGGAAATTTTTCTATTATCAGTACTGGGGTTAATTGTGAAATAACCAGCATTAATTTTTCCTTACTTTTCTTCCAAATTTCTAATATATTCTTCAGAAAGGGGTTTTCTATTTTTTCTATTTCTCTCTTGCCAAAGTTCCAAAAGAAGAGATTCTCCAATCGCCTCTCAACTTCTGTTGTTTCCGTCTCTAACCATTCTAAATCCCCTTTCCCTAAGATTCCATCTATAATATAGTATGTATTATTCCTACATAGAGAGATGCTGAGTGGTAAATTGTGAACAGCTCAACAAAAGATCATTATTACCTTCCTTTGTACGGCTTTATTATTTTTTCCAGTGGCCAATTACATAGATTGTCCACCTAACTGAGAACCCTGCATACTTGGGTTTCCCATTTGCCTGACAGTCTCCCCCGGCACGCACGCACACACGCACACACACACGCACACAGATCAATGCACGGAAGTTCTCTATCCAGGTATCACTGAACATACAGACATCAGGGCAGAGTCTGGAAAGTTATTTGTGATAATACAGTGAGGTCATATAACTGACTAGCAGTAGGTTGACACTCTGGGACACTGGGGGCCCATAATGTGAGCAAGCTGGGTTCACTCCATTCTGTGATATGAGGTACCTCTCTCTGCTTAGACCATGATCCTTTGTTACTTTAAGAGTTGGGGGACTTTAGGAGCCATCTGCAGTGCTAGCTTTTAATTGAAATTTGAGGAAATTATAGGTCAAAAACAGCCTGCGAGACGTGGGTAATGGAGGGATCTTTTCACCCATGTCTACTAGTACTAATGCAAGCTCCAGTTTAAAAATAAACAAAATGTTTTATTGGAAATGACAAGCACACGCACACACACAAGAAAACATACAGTCTCAAGAACCATGCAAGGCTATCAGAAAATAAGGAATGAAAATTGGATAGATAGAGATGAAGGAATGAGAGGGGTAATAGTTATCTTTCCTGAAGAAACAGGCTGAATCGAGGGGGCTCAGACAGTCATCTAAGAATAGCACACAGAGAGACAGCGATCTGGGATGCCTGACATGACACAAAAGCCGGGGCTAAAAATCAGGGTTTAAATACCCTTTTCCACTATTTGAATCAGTGTTTTGTCAAAGCTCAACACTTTCTCAGGTAACCGATTGACAAAAGGCTCTGGAATAGGAGACTGCTTTGACACTAATTTGACAGAATTATGGGAATCATGATAAACCCTTGAAGTTTGGACTGGTAGAGGAAAGGGGGTGGCAGAAAGATATCTGGGTGAGATGAAAAGAGAGGGTCACTGATTGTCTTATGGACTTGTTTGAGAATGCAAAACTCTATAACAGAGGGAGAGATTACCTAGAAATTCCTGGTGCCAGAATTTCCACTCAGTCCTCCTTTGAATTTAATGGCCTGATCATGTCCTAACTAAGCTTGACCTGACAGCAACCCTTTCCCAGCCAGTATACATCCAGTCGTGCATTTCAAGTCATAAATAAATTTAGATATAAAAAAGCACATCCCTCAGGTTGTGGGCATCAAGAGTGGTAAAACCTTGGTGTTCTGGGACACAGGTTGATGTTTAGAAACCTAAAGCTTTCCAAATATTCTTTAAAAAGTCTTTGCATTGGGTTTATGCAACAATGACTCACTCACATTTGACTAGGTGAGGCTTTCTGCATATTGTTTATAACTGTTCTCATTCTGTGTCTTTCTCATAAGTTTTTTTAAGAAAGAAAGAAAGAAAGAAAGAAAGAAAGAAAGAAAGAAAGAAAGAAAGAAAGAAAGAAAGACTTTTGCAAAATAACATAGTTTGATCCTGTTGAGAAGTTATGAGTGCATAAGCTAGACTTACACATTTGTAACTGTTCAGTATTCATGTTTATTTATGTAGCACTACTGCAACAATCACAAAGCCTATAGCTGCACCAAGTGATGGAGGCCTGTTCTGCTGGTGATCAAGGTCCAGTAAGATCACATTTCCAGAGAGCTGCAGTGTGGCAATTAGAAGCAAGGCCCCTGTTAACAACTCCTTGTCCCACTTCAGGTGAGAGGGGTATGAAAACATCATCCTACTGCATCCTGATTGCAGCAGAACTGAATTCCACCATTTGGTACAGTTGCTGGATGTTAAGGTAGATTTTGAGGACTCAGGTCAGGAGAAAATACACAGTTACATGCACATAACTACATCTCTATTGTAGGCACTTGGTCCATATTTTTACATGAAATCAAAGTTGTAGTTTTTGTATGAGTGTGTGAAAATGTGAAATCTTTATAAAGATATACCAAAAAAAAAAAAACCCAAAAAACAATTAACTTTTTTTTTTTAATTCATATCAAGGAGGAGACAATTTGATTTTTTTTTTGTTTTTTTTACTTCACTAATGGGTTACACTTCTGGTGAATTTTGTCTAATAGACATATTTTGATGTTTTAAGCTGCAATGTTTCAAGAAGTTATTCTTTCCTCAAAATGCTGCTAGAGATAATAAACTGTGCACATGACAGTTCCTAAAGTGGTGGTCTTTAATCAATTTTAAAAGATTGTCTCTTCATATCTGTAGTAAAATGTGTTTAATGTAAACAATATGTCCTTTGGTTCAGCACACAGACTACTGTAACCCCATACAAGAGGAGTGGGGCCAAGTATAAAAATTAATGTTCCTCTTTAAAGTAAGAAGAATCCCGGTAAATGTAAGTTGTATAGTACAACTGAAAGTTCCTGGTGTGCCTCTGTTTATACATCTCAGCTGTGCCTGATCTGAGCCAAAGCTCTTAATCTTTTGCTGTTCTTGTTTTTTTCTATCTTAAAACAGATATCTACAGTGGTATCGCAATTGCTGCAGAAAAGCTACTAATACTATTACCACCACCACTGTGGGCTGCATATTCTAATATGGCATTGGTTTTGCCCAATACCATTTAGTACTGTCCTATCCATAGCTTTTCTTTATGAGTACATGAGGAGCACTTACATAATCACATTATTTAGATTTTTCTAATCTGGATTCTTGGCTGTGCTTTGTGAGCTATGGTAACTGTCAATTTTATAAACTTCTTGCAGAATGCAAATTTTTGTTGATTATGAAAGAGAAAGCTGTATATTACAAATCTCCAAATTGTATATAGACACATATAACATATAAAAATCACATATAGGACACAAAAAGCAAGCTGTCACTGCCAAAATCCAACACCATACTTTCCTCACACAGGAATAAAAAAGACCATTCACTTCTATGAGGTAACACAAGGAGATGCAATCAAAGATACCATCTCTGTGAGGGACTAAATCTATGCTTACTGTTGCTGATGTCATGAACTTCTGATAAAACTTGCCATTGAATTTCTGAAAGAGGAATTTCATGGCCATGCATGAAAGAATGTCAGCACAGCAGAGTCAGGGTTAAGGTAAAACCAAGGTAAGATTGTTGACAGCTTTAATGGGGTAGAATTCTCTCTTAGTACCAGTTAGAGTAAACCCATTGAATAAATGGCAGCGTCAAGGTCAGAGACCTGGGCAGCGAGCCAGCCCGGAGATGGGAGAAGGAGAGATAGCAGAGTCCTGCCGGGAGGAGTCAAAGCAAGCAATTACTCATAGGCAGTCCATTTACCTAAGCCTGAGTGACAAGCGAAAGCCATAGTCAGAGTCCAAAATCCAGGGGTCAGGAGCCAAGAGATCAATCCAAGGTATTAGGAGCCGGGTGATGGAAGCAAGGAACAGGCAAGGAGAGGACTTGTAGAAAATTTGCCACTAACAAAGAAAAGCTTCCAGGCAGGCAGTTATATAGCTCAGGCACAGGAGCAGCCAGTCACCGCTTCTTGAACTTAATCAAGAAAGCTTCTCTTTGCTCAGCTATCCTGAGTCTCCGTCTTGTTTGTGGGCTGATTGGCACAGGCTCCAAACCATCTTCAGAATCGGATTCCTGTTGCCCTAAAGGAGCAGGCAGAGGAACGTCCGCACCTGGTTGGTCCATGGCAGCAGGGGGAGCTCTTGAGCTGCAGGACTCATCTCCAGCCAGAGCCACAGGGACCAACAGCTGCTGCTCATCATCTCCAGCCAGAGCCACAGGGCCCAACAGCTGCTGCTCGTCATCTCCAGCCAGAGCCACAGGGCCCAACAGCTGTTGCTCGTCATCTCCACCCTGAGCCACAGGGCCCAACAGCTGCTGCTCGTCATCTCCACCCTGAGCCACAGGGCCCAACAGCTGCTGCTCGTCATCTCCACCCTGAGCCACAGGGCCCAACAGCTGCTGCTCGTCATCTCCACCCTGAGCCACAGGGCCCAACAGCTGCTGCTCGTCATCTCCACCCTGAGCCACAGGGCCCAACAGCTGCTGCTCGTCATCTCCACCCTGAGCCACAGGGCCCAACAGCTGCTGCTCGTCATCTCCACCCTGAGCCACAGGGCCCAACAGCTGCTGCTCGTCATCTCCACCCTGAGCCACAGGGACCAACAGCTGCTGCTCGTCATCTCCACCCTGAGCCACAGGGCCCAACAGCTGCTGCTCATCAGCAGCAGCTCTGACGGGGCTTCAGTTATCACAGGCAGTCACCCACATGTTGACTCATCATTCAATAGTTGAATCACTAGGTTTATTCTAGTTGGGGTTAACCAATAAAATTCGGGTCAAGATCTCCAGAGCCTGGAAATAAGTGGTTACAAATAATGGATTATTTTAATACACTCCTTTTTCCAACAGCAAAGGCATAATTGTCTTTTGTTATGAATGTAATTTATCAAGGGATTTGATATACAACTCTAACTTTTGTAATTATGACCATGAATCTCAGTAACATCACATGGTTTATATGTGGCTTGTGCAATTGTGTGTAAATAAAATTCTAGTGGGCTATAAAAGGAAGAAATGGACTGCTGAAATAATGGGAAATGAAAAAATAAACTGAATATTTCTGTTAGAACTTGGTCTTTCTTTTCACCCTTCCTCCTCCACAGTGTTTAGAGCTTGATATAGACCAGGACTCCTGCTTGACACCGTCTTGAATGGTTGTTAATGAAGCTGTTGAAAATAAAAAGTGGCTTCTCTTTGCTTTTGTAGCTGAACTTGTTTCACCTAAAGACAGAACAAGACAAATGTTTGTGCAGCTCTCAGGAAGATGGGAAAGAAAGTGGGGGGAAGGAGAAAACATAAATGCTTCTTGCAATAGTTTTGAAAGTACTGAAATCAACTTGCCAGGCATTTAATAGAAACATCCAAACTATACTTATAAAATATAACAACCTTTTGCCATTTTAATAATCCTTTGTGTATTGAAAATGTGGTCATGTTAAAGGTCTGAGGTCATGCTGAGGTCATTTTTAGTGCTAGCTAAGAGGTTACATATATTTTGCACATGTGTAAATTGATGGCTTTCAGAAAACTGGAAGATATTGAAAGATGGGTCAGGTCTGAAAAGGAATATCCATTGCAGAGCTGGCTATTTTAGCCCCTTGTGCTTAAGAAAAGTACAGGAAAGTAAATGTAGTGTGTGGATACGGGTTCCCTGTTCCTCAGATTTCACATTACCTTGGTGAAGGCCTGGGTGGAGCTCTTCGCACTACTATCAGCCACTTATTGGGGTAAGTGATGCTGGAGAAAAAAGGCAGCATGTACTGCTACAGGGTCATGTATGGTCCAAAAATAGAGGGGCAAATGTATGGTATGTATCATGTAACAAACAGCTTTGGAGGAACTGTATGGTTCACATGTTAATCTCTCCATACACTGTCAGAAGTAATGTGGAAAGTGGGACAGGAATCCTTTCTTTAAATGTTATCATGAGAGGCAGCATGGTGTAGTTTGAGTGTTGGACTGTGATTCTGGAGACCAGAGTCCTATTCTCCTCTCCATCATGGAAACCCACTGGGTGATTTTGGGTGTGTTACACACTCTCAGCTCCAGAAGACCCTGTGATAGATTCACCTTAGGGTCACCAGAAGTCACACAAGAACAAAAAATGTTATGTGATTCCCAATTAAAAATCACAAGAAATTATATATTGCATAGAAACTTGTGTACAAGTCTTCACGCATATGAAATGCATAATGACTTTTCATTCAGACTGTAAAATGCACACTTGTTAACTGTGGCAGATGTATAAAATACTGGCTTATCCTTGATCACATCTCCCTTCTCAACTGTGTGCTATCAAACCAGTCCCAAATTTAAAGCTCAAATGAAATTTTCACTCAGATTAGAACTCATTAAAGTTCCCAGTTTTTTCTGGGTTAAATATCCCTGACTTAGATCTTCACCTAACTGCATTCTCTTCTCTGCCTCATCACTCAATTATTTTGTTTTTTCATAGAATTTTTCTCTCTCTAACTCATGCCCTTTTCACACCATACCTCAATTGAGGGAATTTCTGACATCATTGCAGGATTGCCAATGGACATTTGCGGGACTTGGGACAGCACCAGATTGCACATGGTGCCTGTTCTGCAGCTCAGCATCCCAGGCCACTCCCAGATCCCACCCCATCCCTGCCCCACTGCCCTGACTGGTCATTTAAAAAAAAAAAATTTTTGCCAGCTAACGTGCTAACATTAGTACAATAGATCGTGCTAATAGGCACTTGTGCCAGCTCCAAGGGCAGGCCAGCATCAGAAGCCCACTCCCCACCCCGCAATGGGCTGCACTGGAAAAGGCAGGTACACAGGGCACCAATGAAGTACTCTGTGGAGGTGCCACAGGTGGCCCAGTATATAGTTGAGTTTCAGAGTGTTTTCTATCTTTTTAATAAATCTTTGTCATGGTTTAAAATTTCCTCTATTTTTTAACTGAATCAATCATTGTTTTTCTACAGAAATTTATCTGTCTGTTTAATAAATCATTATTGTTTTGTACTGGTATGTGCATTCCTTGTATGGGGAAGGGGGGCATTTGTCTGGGGTGGGAGGTGGAACAGCTGCTGTTCAGTGGGCTTGGGAGGGTGGCCTAGAATCATAGGGGTTATGAGATTTAGCATCGTGGAGCTGGAAGGGTCCATAACGGCTACAGAGTCCAACCCTCTGCCATGCAAGAACACTCCAGATGGAGGGCCATCCAATGTCTGTTTGCAGACCTCCCAAGAAAGTAAGTGTGTCCACCACATTCACAGGCACCATAGTACGCTGTCAGATAAGTGTTTCCATCAGGAATTCTTCCCAATGTTTAGGTGAAATCTGTTTTCTTGACGTTTGACTCCATTGTGCCATGTACAAATCTCTGGAGCAGCAGAAAAAGAGTTTTTTCCATGTTCAACATGATGCCTCTTCAAATATGTGAATGTGACTCTCCTGTCTGCTCTTAATCTTCTTTCCATCAGGCTGAACATCCCCAGCTCCCTAAACCTTTTCTTATGGGGCTTCATGGTTTCCAGGCCTTTTACCATCTTGGTCACCTACCTCTGGACATGTTCCAGCTTGTCAATTTCCTTAATGGTGGTACCTAGAACTGCAAACAATATTCCAGGTGAGGTCTCCCCAAAGCAGAATGAAGTGGGTGTCACCACATTCCTTGAATTGGACAGTACAGTCCTGTTGATGCAGTCCAGAATTGCATTGGCCTTTTCAGTTGCCACATCACACACACTGTTGAGTTATATTCAGTCTGTGGTCTGCTAAGACCCCTGGGTCCATTTCAGATGTACTGCTTCTGAGCCAGTTATCACCCATCCTATGTCTGTGCACTCCATTCTTCCTGCTGAAGTGTGGTTCCCTGCATTTCTCACTGGGGATATATGTGTTGACATTGTTGGGTCAGCTCTCTAATCTGTTAAGCATGTTCAGTAAGGTTGGAGGTGTTTGAATGTTTCGGTGATGGCCATAGGGATAGGCGGGGGAGGAGGGAAGTGTTTCCTCTGATAGTTGCTCACCATTTCCCCTTTTAGTGCTGGGCTGGCTGTCACGCACAGGGACAGGCTGGTAGGTGCTACCATGCTAACGGTGATGCCAACATTTTTTTTTTAAAAAAAATTGTAAATCGGTCAGGCCCTGGAGGCTGATGTCACCACAGATGTGGGTGACAACATCACTCGAGTGGTGGCCTTCCTGGGTGACGTGTCCTGAGGTGTTTGCCAGTGCAACAAGGACAGCGGCCAGCCTGCTACTGAGTGGAGCTTCCCCTGGGAGTTTCTGAGTGAGGGACAGGCAGGGATCCTGGAAGAACACCGAATGGAGGCTCCACATGGCTGCAGCTCCCACAATTGCTGTGGGAAAGGCCAGTTATTTTTGGGTTTCTCCTGAAAATGAAAAACAGTGTGATTAGTGCTCCCTGAGCCAGGATAGCATCTGATTGGTGAGAACGTCATGCAGTAAACTCCTCAAGGGGCAGCGAAGCGTGGCTAATGTGAATTTCAGAGGCCATGTGAAAAGGGCTTTAGAAACAATTTTGTTCCCCTCCACTACAATGAGATTACTCTTCTGTCTTCAAGCTCTCCTATTCTTTCTCGCTGATTTTTTCTTTCTCTCTACCACAGATCATTCAGAATTTCCAGCAAATAACTCCATCACCCAACTGCAACAGCAGTCAATCAAGCAAGTTATCAGTCCGTCTCTGCCTGTCTGTCTCTCCCCTCTGTTGCAATATTCTAGTTGGCACATTCAATATTACATAAATTATTTCTTCATTATGCAAATTGTGTAGTGGGTCGTGAAAGAATTGACCAGCATGGATGCACATTGCTACTCTAGAGAACTCCTTTCAAAGTTGTTTTATAGATAGGAAACATTTTTTAAAGATTCTTATCATGTCACACAGAATACAATATGATTTACCCGGATGTATTACAGTTATAATATTGATCTGATATGTTGCAATACCTCCAGGTACTCAACTAGTGGTAGTTATAGTTTTTAATTAAGCTATCTTAAAAAAAAAATAATTTCAGCTGCATATCTTAAAGAGTACTTAAGGTTCAGGTCGCTTTCAGCTATGACATCAGAAACAGACAAGCGGACACAGAGCCAGATACACACACATACATTTCTAATATTATATATATCTTTATCTCTAAACTGGATAGAGGAAGGAACTTCAAAATTTGCAGAAGAGAACCTGAATTAAAAATAAACCAATCTGATATTTTGTTTTGTTAATCTTTGTTTTTGACTGAGAGGATTTTTCCTTTATAGGTAATTTATTAATCAGGATTGTGTGTGTGTGTGTGTGTGTGTGTGCGTGCGTGCGTTGAAACTACAAGGTAAGACACAGAGCAATGTAAAGATAACAAGCAGGCTCATGCCAAGTGACGTCTATACATATCAACTGCTATTATATTATTTTTCTGTGTGGACAAAAACACTGTAAAACAACAGTGGATGGGAGGAAGAGAAAGATTCATCATATATTATGCAGAAACATAATTAAACATGGACAGTTTAAGTTAGGAAAAGAATAGAATTCAGAATTGTTCATAAAATTTCCTCACATCACTAACATTGCTGGATAGCTACATTATTGTTCTAGCTTCAGCAGATGGAGAAATAAGAATAATGGCAACAAAGGCAGATCTGTAGGAAGAATAACAAATCAATTACTCTTAGCAATGTGTGTGTGTGTATGGGGGAATATGTTTTGTATGTGTATTTATTTGCATATTTGTCAGAGTTGTTGGAAGGGTTATGTTATTTTCTGGTTGCCAAACTGTTTTTGTAAGCAGATTCATTAGCTTGGCTTGAATAGCAGAGATGCCTGTGTTACAGAGTGGGATGTAGCAGCCAGTACATCTGCAATGAACTACTGCATTTCAACACAAAGTTTATATGCCAAAAATTCATAGAGTGTGATTGGACCATAAGTTTTTGTCTACACATAATGGAATTGGTGAATTTGGTAGTAAATTATCCTGGATAAGCATGCTTTATGTGTCTTTTAAGGCATTTTTAAACAACAAAAAGTTAAGTTTACATTTGTTTCCAGTTTTTATTTCAAAGGCCCATGAAAAAGGGACCTGTATTCTAAAATGTGTTGAACTTAATAAAACGTCAGACTCTTGAGGCTGGTCTCAGTTTGGCTTTCTTTTTGTTATTTATGTCTTCCCTCTTTGTCCTATTTTACATTTCTCCACCAACAAATTATTCCCCTGTGTGACCTTGAATGAATAAAAATATACATATGAGGTCTCAGATATCAAGAAAAAGTAAAATATGCATCATATTATTTTTATAGCTTGACAGTATTCCAGAAGAAAAATTGAGTTCTGATAAGGTACTATATCTTTAAAAAGATAAGAGTTGTTATCTGTTTCTATCACAAATTGAAGCCCATAAGATGCATTCAGTGCCAAACTCCTTTCGGGGGCCAGTCTCCCAGAGCCCTCTAATCCCCAGGCAATTTTCAGGCAATTGTCCCCAAAACACATGCAGAAAACCTCCCAAATGGATGAAAATACACAAACACCCCCATGCACCCTATCACCACAACCACCCGAGAACCTCATATTACCCTATTGTACCTCTGTTTTCTTCCACAGTCCCCCTCAAAGTGGTGACAAGAAGTGGCACAGTTACTTTCTGTCATCATTTTGGGAAGGACTGAGAGGAAAATGGTTGTGTTTGAGGCCCTTTCTGCACTTTACCTTTTTCTGGCACTGGGGTGCAGGGATTGCGCGATCAGCCTCCGGCGAGAGGGTCTCACGTCTGGGTTCCTTCGGCTCTGCACGAGCTGCCTGCTTGCGCGAGAGCCCTGCCTCTTCCTTCTGCAGTGCAGCCTGGGTGTTTCCGGAGCCATGACCGGCATGGCTCCGGAGGCTCCGCACGCCAGGTAGGTGTGCACAAAGCCCAGGAGCAATGTGCAATTGTGCACCATTTTTGGCTTCTAGCCGAAAATGAAAAGGTGCACAATTGGTGCCTGCCGAATCCTGGAGCATCGCACGATTGTGAGTGCGTCGTGCAGATTGCTCCTCACAATCACTCGACACTCCAGGCCCTCTTTCGCATGGGAAATGCCATGCAAAAAGGGCTTGAGGTTCCTTTGCAAGTGAGGCCTTTGCATGTTTGGGTGATGAAATTGGCTCCTGCCTCCCAACAATTACCCATCTTCAATTTATATGAATTGTTCATAAGTATACCATATCCAAAAAGATGGCACTCTGTTAACCTAGGTCATGAAGGAGCTTTAACCATCAACTTTGTTTTTGCCCATGCTTTTCTCCATAATGTTCTTCTGAAAACAAACTTCTGAAATCATGAACATTGTATACTAAATATTTGGCACTTTGAAAGATGAAGTTCAATTGCTTTCTCCTGATATATTCAGATTTGTATGCTGAATAGTACTTTACCCAGAGTGATTTTGTATTTGTAACTCTAGGAGTGTCCACAGGAGTATATCTTATTATATTCATTATATCAAATTTTGAGCCAGGTTTAAATCAGATTACCTAATACACGTGCTGGGCTAAGACTCATTAATTAATTATTAAAGTTGGAGGCTGTCCATAAAGTCACTCAATATTTAGATGCAGAAGATAAAAGAAGCAGACAATTTGAATGCCAAAATGTGACTTACCGGCATGTAAACAATTACAATATTGCTCTGACGTGTTGTTATACCCCCATGTAGTCAATTAGCAGTAGTTCTTGTTGTTCTTAAGAGTCTTTTCAGTTAATCAGTAAAACCATCATAGTGAATTCCTGACAAACATGAAATCTCCACCTGTCACAAGAACCTCAATACAAAAATTTGCCTTACTCGACTGTAGGTATAAAGATAATAATTGTTATTACAATAATAATTACATGCTTAGCTGGCTTGGTTGACATGTGGAACAACAAACCAGTATCAAGGGACCATCTAATAGGCTACTGCAGGTGTTCATAGCAGCTGTTCTGTTGAGGAGGTTAAAAAATCCATGCTGTAATCATCTTTCCCTTTCCACCCCCCCAGATATTTTTGGAAAATCTCCTTGGGTAAAGTCATTGCCCTCCATAGTAACAAGACTGTCTGGGTCATCTCTTTCCCTATGTGAGACTAATGATTCACATAAATGCTCTCCATGGGGGGAAAAAAACCTTTAAAAAACACCAGAACACCTTTTTAATCTTTGAAAGCCTTTGCTAGCAGAAACCTGTCTTGTGATTACATTGTTTAGTGTATGTTGGACAGACCTTAGAAATTACTTTTCAAACATAATTCACTTCCATTACTTGTTATAGTCTCTGAAAAGGAATATATTGTTTTTACAGGTCACAGTGTTGTAAAAAGTAGCTGGTCACATGATTTGTTGCATAGCTTGCAGTTTTTCCCATTTCATTTTGAAGCAAAAAGGAAAAAAAAAGCATAGAATTCATAAGAAAATGGGATAAAACTTGAAAAAGAAATTATGTCAGAATGCTTCTAAAAGTGGTCTTTAAAACCTTTGAAATGAATTAGAACCCTTACTTGTGAAATATGTTGCATGTGTTATAATACAGAAAAATGGAAATGTTGTTCAGGCATTCAAAAAATCCATGCATCCCATAACACAGGTGTAGGGGTGGGATTCAAGCCCCCCCCGACTATTATGAAGAGTATGAGCCCCTCCCCTCATGATGTGGCAAAACTGGCCCACCAAGACTGGTCCACATGGAACCTTCCCTGACAAGATGAATCAGATTTGTGCTAAATGATCAATCCATAAGAAATGGTAAGACATCTATTGCTGTTGAGGCCTCCCATGAACAACAAAGGCTGGTTGAAATATAACCAATGCACATTTACTTGGGAATAAGCCACACCAAACACATGAGGGACATTTCCGTGCACACATTATACTCATAAGAGTCTTCATATATAAGTTTGTTGGAATGATAATAAATGAGTAAAGTAATTGCGCTCCCCCTGGAAGTACGCCACAAGCAGGCAAAATTAATAACAACCTTCCTGCCAGTGTTATTCCCCATTCCATATGCAGTTCCTGGTTCCCTGGCAGGATCTATATGGGGAGGGAAACCTGTACAGTGAGACAGTCCCCAAATATGAAGGCTGCTCTGATCATATTCAGTCAAATATGGATACAGAAAAACGTCAGACCTTCCCCATTAATACAAGAATAAAGGAAGCAGGTCTGGATAATGAATCATCATTTGGCAGAAAGGTTGAGAAAGATACCTTCAGGAAACTAGACTCTATTAAGTGTCTAGACTCCTAGGCCATTTCCGCAGTAGACTGTTAAAGCGCGATTATCCCACTTTCAACATTCTATGGAATCCTGGGGTTTGCAATTTAGGGAGGGGCCTCAAAGGCCCCTCCCTAAATTGCAAACCCCAGGATTCCATAGAATGTTGAAAGTGGGATAATCACGCTCTAACAGTCTAGTGAGGAAATGGCCCTGTTAGGGCCACTCAAGGTGGAATGCTAATACGGAAACATAAGTCCAAGATGTATACATCCTCTTTAGAGAGTTGCAAATGCATCAGCAGAGGAAAACTTCCCATTGTCAATGGTGAGAACAGGGGAGAAATCCCAGAAGGGAAGTTGCTGGGCAGCAACAGCAGTGGGAAGCAACACTGGCTAAGGATTTCCTAGAGCAGTGGAATTTTAGCTAACTCTTTTTAGCAAAATAATATTCCAGATTCATTGCAGTTCAGCTCCCTAAATATAATACAATAATATATGATAGAAACAAGATCAGAATACACTCAATATAGGAGGAGAAGTTACTGAAGAGAAGTGAAAAACCCAAAACAATTCTCTTCCATATAGGCCTGTGAAAGAAAGACACCTGGCTTTCAGGTATACAAGGCCTGACATTCTGAAAAGGCCTTGGATGTATGTAAAAACACAATACTGGCAGCTATTTTAAGCTACTGCTTAAAATCTATCACTCTAATAAGATCTCCAAGCAATTCACCCCCCACTCCATTCTACCCCATTCTCATTCTATTTCAAGACTCATTTTCCCCTTTCTTGCCTCTTTCCCCCTCCATGTTTAGTTTCTTCTGCTGTTCCAGTAAATCTTGAAATCTCCTCCTCGTCTTCCTAACAACAGAGCCATGTTATGCATTCCCCCTGCTTCTAGCATTTCTGAAGAAGAAGAAGAAGAAGAGGCAAGCAAGTATTTCTTTTTACTGACTATGGCAAAGTCATCCCCTCTAACAAGTTCTATTGAATTTGAATGACCTAGTTCACTGAAGCACATTTCTTAGCTTCATCAGTGAGAAAAACTACTGAGTGGAGAGAAATTGTTAGACCTCCCCCTCAAAAAAAACCCACAAACTCCATAACTTGTTAATTACATGCTTAACTCTGACAGCTGTCTCTACACTGGATTTGCATCTGCACCTGCACCTGCACCGTTTCTTACTTTGCAAGTGCCTTTTCTGGAAGAAGAGAGGATAACCAATCTCAGAGGAAGCGCTAGTGTGCTTTTTATTCTCAATTCAATGTGTTGAAAGGGTAGGATAACATGAGTAAGATCACCTTCAGCTTAAAGTGTGATGTTTGTCTTCCACAGGTCTCTCTATTGTGACCAGACTCAGACATAAAGAGACAAGACAAATAATTATAGGAGTGAACTGTGGGCACAACTTTCTTAGGAAAATTACATAAGGGATACGAATTGGTGGAAATTGTATGGTATATATTTATCTTAACTATCACAGTAAATGTCATCAAGGTGAGACCCTAGAAATAGGGGCCCAACTTCTCTGTGTTGAGGGGTGCTCTCATAATTCCTGTCCTTGTCAGTCTCATGATGCAAAGAGCGTGACATATTCACTACCTCCCAGTTTACTTTTTCGTGATTAAAAAAAATTATCCAGGACTTCAAATAGGCTTAGAGGGAGGAATTATTGTGGAAAATTTAGTTGTTGTTGTTTAAAAAATACACAATATTCTTCCTAAAAGGGGGAGGACGTGGGATACATCAGGGGATACAGCTTGCCAAGATTCAAACCATGGCAGTTGTCCACCTGTGCCAAAGCAATTCCTTTTCATGCCCAGAATTCCATGGCCCTCAGTGGCAATTCCGGAATCTCCTTAATGGACCCTCTAGATGCTTGCTACCTTGCATTCCTGAGTCACCCTTTTGACAGCATGCCTTTTCAGTAGAATACAGAGAACTTCAAAGATCTGAGCCCACAGGACCAATCTGAGCATTTGGAGAGGGCACCTAAATAGTCTAACAAGAGATGTGAAGTCTGGGGGGAGGGATTGGAATAATCATGGGGAGGGATTGTGGGTTCCCCTTGTTTTAACCCCCAGAGAGCCATTGCTTTTTTCTAGTTTTTTTCTTTTTTAAAATCAATTATAGAACATTTTCTTTTCAAATGATAAACCATTCATGACAAGGAGTTAATTCGGTCTACGTTATTTCTACCCCCCCACACACCTATTTTAGCAGGTAAGACTTTTATGTAAGATTGTATACAACAGTGTTAATATTGTTCCATAGACCAGGGCCAGTGTGAGAGTCATCACTTCATGGTGGGTATCCAGGAAAGAAACAGTTGTAGACAATAGGCACAGATATGGTCCTCATTGCTGATACATTAGGGAAAAATAAGCAAATTCCATCACATCAGGTAGTCTGATCAGCACTGATATAAAGTATCAGATCATCCCAATCCCTCCACCTCCTGTCTCAGTGCAGATAGTGTCTTAATACTATATCTCTTTTTTTTTTCTTAATTCAAACACTGTAATACCTCACCTCAGGCTTTGTACCTTCATCCACTGATTTAAAATTCCTCCTAGTAGGGAAGATCTCATCATTAGCAGCTGGTACAGTTAGTATGATGTAGTGGTTTAAGCACTGGACTATGATCTTGAAAACCATGGATTCCCCACTCAGCCATGGAAACCTGCTGGGAGACCTTGGGTGCATCACATATTCTCAGCACCAGAAAACCCAATGATAGGTTCTCCTTAAGGTCACATTAAGTCAGAAATGACTTGAAAGCACATAACAATAACAACAACCTCTCCTCTTCTCACCCTCTTCCTCTTCTAAACCTTTATCTTTGTTGGAACTGACAAGACTTACAACTTTAGTTATTATGGAGTTAATTGGTTTACTGGTGTTATAGAGGACCTTCACCTGCTACTGTTATTGGAAGCTGTTGTAAAGGCTCTGCAAGAGTAGCATTCTCTTAGTGAACACTCATTTCCTGATTTGCTGTTGCTGCAGTTTGTATCATATCCTGCTTCATTGTGGTATTGTATTATATTTTGATATATTTTGTATTTATATTTTAACTTGCCAAATTTGCTCATGTTCTCTTTTAACCTTTTGTATATTAAGAACCCAGATGCTATTTTTATCTTTTAACTAGAATATGTGAAAGACTATTTCTCTTACCCTATTTTGTCTTCTGAATTTCCTTTTACTTACAACAATCTTTGTGTTTCACCACTACTATTTTTAGTAGAATTTCTTTCCTCATCATAGGACTTCTGCTGTAGCCCTTCTGCATGCCTTTTTGCCCAACCCTGATGAATACTTCTGACTTTCTGTGCCATTTTTTTTTTTCTGGATGTTTCCAACTTGGAGACATTCTTGAAGCTGTATGAAAGGACCAAAATAGACTGGGAACACAGTACTATGACTAAGTTTGCATGAAGTGTTAAGTGTGTTGTTAATAACAACACTTTGTTTATTTGTAATTTTCAAAACAGGAAAAAACAGGCATTTTGAAATAGCCTGTCATCCAAACCCTGTGCAATCTATCATGGGATTTTTTCCATATCAGTCTAAAGAAGTGTGAACTCTTGCTTTTTGAGTTTTGCCAGTAGTTGCTGCTGCTTATAGTGATTTCTTGCATCTATACTAAAGCTTTTTCAAAGTTTTTATTAATAAAATAAAATAAAATAGCAACAACAGCAAGAAATAAGGCATAGTTTGCTGAGATGGGCCTATGGTTTGAACAATAATTTTTCTCCTCTTTGATTTTTTTAAAGGATTATAATGAAAAAGAGACACTTCAGTAATGGACTGATGCACTGATGTACTACAACTCTTTAAAATAATTCTGAAGAGAGAATAGAAGGATCCTTTGTTTTTTTTTAATGATCAGTCTTAGAATTTAAAAGAAATCTACTTGAGGGTGGATATATGTTGCATCTGATGCAAGCAATTTCCAGAACATGGTTCAATACAACAATCTGGATATCTCCAGGGGGGTCTACAATAGCAAATGCCACAATGTCCCAACACGTATGCTCCGCTTAGAGCAACCCAGAGGGACTCCCCTCTTCATGATCTACCTTTATCCACAAGTTTCATCCACGTTTGTGAAGAAATGAAAAAGTTATAGCCATTTCAACTTTCCTAACAGAAGCGAATAGGAACAGCAGTCATCTGAATCACAATCTGATTTTAGACTCTGGATTTGGATCATTGCAGGTTTGTAGTGCTCCCTAAAAAAATAGGAAGAAATCTGACAACTGATTCCCAGGCTGAACTAGGGCCTAGGCAGCCCTGCAAACCAACACCAGTTAGACCAGTGGTTCTCAACCTGTGGGTCCCCAGATGTTCTAGACTTCAGCTCCCAGAAGCCCTGAGCATTGACCATAGTGGCTGGGGCTTCTGGGAGCTGAAGTCCACAAACATCTGGGGACCCACAGGTTGAGAACCACTGAGTTAGACAGATGAACATCACTTTTATTTGACCCAAATCCTGGGTAATACATACACTCCATTTTGTAGTTAACCCTTTTCATTACAGTTCATATTAGTAAATTATGCACAGAAACATCTTCAATTTAGTTGTCTTCTCAAAAGTCTAAGTCATGTTCCTTGACTATATGGATGACACTCAATATTTTAATCATACTGTACAACAGTTTGGAAATGTAAGGGAATTACAAAGTCAAGTGTCATTCAGTTCATCAGATGCGTAGAAGCTCACAGACCAACTTTTCACATACATGTGATCATGACTGAGATGAATGTAACTTTAGTACTGGCCACATATAAGATTTTGAGTATCAAAAAGAGACCGTATCAGTGTCTTAGCAGCTATTGATGTTACTATATTTAATTTAATTTATCTAGTCTTTTAATGTAGTAGATTATACTGTGGACCACTACTTCATCTCAGGGGAGAATGTTCTAAAGGTTAACTGCTCATTGTTTAGGGGAAAAAAGTTTGATTTCAGCCTTCTGAGCTTTAATTTAATGTCATGTCTCTGATGCTAGTATTTGTTTTTCCCACCCACTCGTGATTTTATATAATTCAGTGATAGATTATCTTCCAAATCAATACCTGTCTCTTTTCTGCTTCAAGGTTTCCGTCTTGAGTGGCAGAAGTAATGTACAGCCCAGCCCTCAGTGAAAATAGCTAGTGTTGTTATTTTTCTGAGTGTGTTTCACTGTGCACTTGTCAAGATTGAATTTTATCTGCCATTTTATTGTCCATTCTCCAAGTTTTATGAAAGCCTCCTGTAACTCTTCACAGTCTGTTTTAGACTGTACACATTTAACTTAGAACCGTCTGCAAAGGTTTGCTACTTCAGTGTTTGTGACCTTTAGAAAGACATTTCTGCTTCAAATTCTCCACAGCAAAATGTTCTTATGAGGACATATATGAACAAAGCCTCAGGCATATCCAGTCCAAATATTTCAGTACAGTTTTCTCTCCTTTGCAAACCAGTAAATGAGGGTTTCTGCAAAAGATGGCATCCTGATAATTTAACATTTTCTGTAAATGTCAGCAGAAGGTTATTGAGTTTTGGGGGGGTCACATAGTGTCTTATGCACTATCCAGAATACATAAACTACTAGAGGAAAATCAGGAATTTTTTTAAAAAAAAATATGAATAAACAAAAAAGCTTACCTCTTGTTTGCTTCTCACACTAATACCAGTGGAAAATATACAATTTTATGTATATTAAGTCTGAAAATGGGAAGAGGTAGCAAGAAATAACCTCCTGTTTCCCATAAAATAAATAGCATATTAAAATGCATGCTGGGTTCAGAAGGTGAATGAAATATCTTCCAGGCATAATTCTAAAGACAGTTGTGTGTAACTTCCATAGAAATCAATGAGGCATATTTCTGTGTTATGTGTTTACAAAGGGTAGCTACAAAAACAGAAAACAAAAAATCTGATTTCTCAGGAATGATTTCACAAGTTACACAGACAGACTTGCAGATTCACAGATTGACATACATAGGCCCTTTCCGCATGAAGCTGGTGAATCGGTTCGTGCCGTTTCTTACTGGGTTTTCTGGGCTCGAAACAAGGCAGACTTTCTCTCGTTTCCTTCTACACAGCTACTGCGCATGTTCTATTTTGATTCGGAGAAGTGTGAGTTCATGAATCCATACTGCCTCCACCATGGCCACTCCCGGTACTCCCCTCACCCTGTCCTGTCGGCTGTGATTGGCCCTTTTTTTTTTTTTCATGGTTTAGTACGTCATTGCGTACGTGCATATGTCCATACTACCCCCTGGCCCCTCCCATGAGCCCTCCCCTGACCACCAATTCACATTGGCATGAATGTACATGTCTGCACCACTGTGAAAGTACGAATCGGATCAATCTGGAAAACTGGAAAACCGATTTCTTCTAGTTTTCAAATAGCGCATTTTACCACCACACAGGGGCGCATTCAGTTGGAATTATGTGCGGAACGAAGGTAAATAAACTTAACCTAGTCTGCTCCAAGGAGCAGAAGACCTCCGTGGCAAGACGCATTGGCCCGCCTTAATAACTGTGTGCGGAAAGGGCCATAGACACACCCATATAGCAATAAATGATTAGATATAGATATAGAGAGACAACAGGAAGATTCTGCAAGCAAATACTTTATTTCTGAGTATTGGTCAGATGGATACAGATTTACCTATATTTTCAATTACCCAAGACTAGTTGGGCTAACATTCATAATGAAAGGTAAGACACACATTGAGTTTACAATAAAGCCAGAGTTTTGTCAACAATTTACCCAGCTGATCTGCAACAAACAAACTACAGAGCAGGCATAGTAGGGTTGTGAGAATCCCTCAGTCTTGTTTTTGTTGTGTTTCTATTAATCTCATCTGCATTTTCTTCTCGTTCTTGTTTCATATGTGATTTTTCCCCTTCCTTCTTGTGTTGAAATTGAATTCTCAAGGCAAAGTGAAGTGTGTCTCATGATGTATGGTTGCCCAGTCAGAAATACCTGGGCCCAAACTTGGAATGGATGGATGGCAACTTGTTACATCACAGCAGAAGGATCCTGGTGATATTAGTAAGCACGATACTTTATGTATCAACCAGAGTTGCACATAATATGGCATTCAAACAATGACAACAGCAAAAATCAAGTCCAACCAATGAGGAGAAAAAATACATATATGTATTTTTCAAGGCTGTGCTCTTGCATTTACATTTCTACCTCTTAACCCTGAAGACTGCAGAAGAGAGATGCAAAGGTAGGCCTTGAGTTCTGAGAACGTGCTGAAGAAATGCAGAAAAGGTGGGGGGCTACTTTCATTAAGGTTGACAAATCCATGCTTTTCTTTTCTATTCGCAAAGCAAATGCTTAGGAAAGATTCATAACACAAGTCGTTAACGTCATGCTTCCCTGTATTGGTGGATGAGTTTGGTACTTGATAAGAACCTGACAAACTTTTTTGGGGCTGCTTATTACTCTTTCTGGTTGGTGGAAGCTTGCCCATGTCACCACATGCTAAGCCCCAAGATTTGAAACTTGCCTGAAATTAAGTAATTTATCTTTCAAAGTGGCCCAGGCTGAACCAGGCTTTGCTCTAAGCTTGGGGCCTGCTTTAGAGATTTAAAGGGAATACAGAAAGTATTTCTGCATAAATGGAAATTTTTCCCCCATGTTCCAATTTAAAAAAAAAAGAAAGAGAAGAAAAAGCAAAAGAAGATAACCTAGTTTGATTACTGATGGCTTTAAGTTCTAATCATAGGAAATTAATTTTTCCAAACTACCCAATCTCAGTGCTTTGGGAGGGACCTTGATCAAAATAGATTGAAGTTGCTCTAATATGCCCTGTGCTCTTTGCTATTTTTTTTTCTTCTTCCAAGAATATTGAGAAATTGTGGTGGATATTGGAAGATCAAGGGGGGCTTATGTTTAGAAATTTACTGTGCATTTGCTTATTCGATCCCACTCTTCCTAACATCCTTTCTAATATAGTGATTTCCTACAATCCTTTCCAACTAGTTCCTGCAATCCAATCCTTAAATTTTGATTTACTCATGCAGTTGTCAATTTAGTTTGGCTCGGGTATTATTTAGTCAGATAGATAAAAAAAAGTAGGTAGGTAGGTAAATAATTACTAATTCTATAGGTGAGTGATCTCCCTTCTCCTGTGACACTTTCCACATTTAGTTGCACATTTAGTTATACTGATTTTATTTATCTGCATCTGTCACAATCACAAAATTGCAAGAGTAAATCAACAAAGACTTTTTTTTAATCACCCCCACCCATAACAGGGACTCATGGTAGGCTGGAACACTTTGCCTTGTATGAAAGGAATTTATTTGCAGCAATATAGCAGAATTCAATATCAGATAGAGTTAGGTACTTTCCTATGATGTGGGCTATACAGAACAAATTCACATCCTTCTATTACGTTCTGTAGTGGACTGTTAATTTGCCTCTGTGTGCTGCTTGTGTTGAAGGAAGTAGAAGTAGCTCATTCGTCACTATGTTCTCAGCACTTATAAATCACAGTTCTTCCCCTTTAGGAATATAGTGCCTTACAGTTTCTAAGATCTCCAAACTAAACACCATTGAATGAATTATCCTATGTAGTTCTGCATACATCACAAACACCAATGAACAAGGAGGAGAGAAAGAGAGAGTTGTCTTGCTACCTTCTACCTCCAGAATTGTCTACCAGTTACAGTACAATGCTGCTGTCCCATCTCTACTGCTTATTTTTCCATCTGTACTCATCTAGTGAGCTGTAGTACTAAGAACTGCTTTAACCTGAGCAGAAAAAGCAATAGCTGAATAAAAAAATGTCTGCTTCACTTTATTGTTAGTTAATCCAACAGATGCAGGGGTGGGTAGAATATTGTTTAGTTTGGCATTTTAAGACACCAACCTAATTTGCACTTTCCAGAATGCTATGTTTGTCAGAATATAATTACAATTAATTTGGACTGTGTATTTCTTCAAATTTGGCAATGCAGTTCTTAGCTTTGAAGCACAGTACAAAAAATCCATATATTATGGGGGAAAGTGTGTTTTTAAAAAGTCTGTTAAGGAAAAATTGATACAAACATGCAGCTGTTAGTGAAGAACTAAACCAAACATAATGGAAATGTTTGTGTGTTTTTAGTTGCAAATTGATGCAGAAAACAGGACAGAACAGATTTATGATTGAATATATGTGAAACTGGCTCAGACCAGAAACAGACTTATCCATCCATAAAGATACCCCAGCCAGGAAAAAATTCTGCCACATGTCCTGTAGACATGATCGGTAGACACAGTTCCACTATGACTCTCTATAAGAGAAAAGATATGGTTTCTTATAGAAGAGGAACTCTGTCCAGATGTTTCTGCTTCAAGCAATACACACACACATCAGCTTGTGACCAGAAATCCATGTTGATGGATATTATATATTAATTGTTTGCAACTGCAGAGTTGTTTAGATCATTGGCTGCAAATAATAGCAAATATAAGCTGGCAACTTGATTCTCATCTCTGTGGGAGAGCAAGGCTATATGAGTTTGTTTACATATTCAGTGTTTCAAACTATTGCTGGGATCAGAGCCATTCAATTGCCCTCCCCAACCTTTTTGCTTAAGGCATCTCTTTTCCTGGAGCTAAAAGTGCACTTTCATGTTTAACAGATACAAGTCCCCCACCGACATCAGTAGGAGGCTTCCCTGTGAGAAAGAGGTATAGGATAACCTGACCTGAGAAGAAAAACAGTGGGAATCTAACAGGGTTGAAGGCCATTTGCTTGGAATTCGAAGCTCTGCCCATCAGGTGGCTGTTCTGTTCACAAAACTTTCTGACATGTAGGTGAAAGATTTAAAGGATATTTTGCTCTGAACAATTAGAGGGTACAGTTATGGTGTTACACATTGCAGGAAGGGGGTATCTTCATCAGACATATGCTGATGGGGATTTAATTGGTACAGACAAGACAGAAAAGAGATTTTGAGACTGTGATGGATAGCTCACTGAGAACACCAGCTCAGTGTGCAGCTGGAATATTAGAAGGAACAAATTGAAAACAAGTACCTAGAATATTGTATGGAGTACAAGGCTATCTCCTGATCTCAAGGTATCATTCCACTTGAAAAAAAGGACAGAAACAAAGATTGGGAAAACCTTTCTTACAGTAAAACTGTTGCGGTGGGGTTTAGTTTACGTAACATGAGTACAGCCCAGGAGAGCAGGGTTCAACTGCCCACTTGGCAATGGAAACCCACTGGGTGACCTTGGGCATGTCACACACTCTCAGCCCCAGAAAACCCCATGGTAGGATCCCCTTAGAGTCACTGTAAGTCAGAAATGACATGAGAGCACAACAACAGCAACAACAACAGCAACAACAAAATGAGGTGTATGTTGTGGAAAAAGTTAAGGGGAAATGTTTGTTTCTTTGTCATAGT
Organism: Iguana delicatissima; assembly: GCA_948472985.1. Classification (NCBI taxonomy): domain Eukaryota; kingdom Metazoa; phylum Chordata; class Lepidosauria; order Squamata; family Iguanidae; genus Iguana; species Iguana delicatissima. The sequence continues at coordinate 551,721 of CAOKZL010000004.1, forward strand.
TTAGAGACTTGGGCTTCCTAAATGGAACTGACTGGCAAAATGTTCAGAAAGGACAATTGGAAACTCATCATCATCATTGTTGCCATTGTTTAAAATTCGGAAACAAGAACTGTAATGATAGGTCTTAGCTGAAGCGGTTTTTAATAATTGTTGAATTTTTGGTGAAGGAATTTAGGTCAAGATGTGACATTGTAATATCCATTGTAATATCCACTTTTTCTTTAGAGGGAAATTTGCCTTTGCCTCAGGAAACAGCACATTCATTCAGATCTGAGGTGTATCCTCAGTAAGCATATTCATTAAGATTTGGTGTTATCTTTCAAAACTACCCCAAAAGTATTTGCTGTTCTGAGCAGAGACAAGCTGATCAGAGCTGTCCATCCATCTAGCACATGGGAGTCACAAATGTGTTCTAGCTAGAGAAACAACTAGTTAATCTCATAAAGTTTAAGATGTTACAGCATATGGTACTGGTAGTGCTTCCTTCCTAGAGATGTAATTTGTGACTTATTTCATCACCATGCTATAAACAAGAGAACTTTAAAAATAAAAATCTCTGTGTGAGGAAGCATGAGATGGTGGACTTGGAGAGATGGTGTTCTTGTCTCAGAGAACATTTTTAAATTCTTACAACTGGGTTTTGCATATTTACGTAAAATGCACAGTACTAGGCAATATAACTATTGCCTTGTAATAAAAGTAGAAGCATCAGATGGGTTCTTTGTATCTTTCCGATTGATCTTCCTCTTCCACTGTTCCTGTAGAGTGCATGTGTGTGTGTGTACATATGTGCTTAGTTTTGTAAGGGAAAGGTACATTAAGCCATGATCAAGAAGACAGAATGTAACTTTATACTCACACAGGTAACATTACAATTATGCTTTAGTGAATTGCAACATGGTGCAACTGAATGTTCAAACAAATGTGAAATGCACAATCCCAATGTGCAATGTACATTTGCATGTGCAATGAGCAGTGAAAATTGCACACCTATATGTGCAATGATACCACATGCACAACTCTGCTCCCATAATGTTCAGCTGAATAGGATAAAAACATCCAACCATTTCTGTATGGAACTTACATATATTTAAGTCACCAAAAGGATCCAAACCTTGAATTTTTCATAGGCAAGAATTTTGCACAAAGCATATTTTGTGTAGAATTTCAGAAATCACCAAACAAACACTCCCCCCATCGCAAAAAAATTTGTTGACTTGTTCTCTTGCTGGAGGCAAAACATCTCAGAAGTGGGGGATAGAGAGCGCTCAGTATGTTGTTCACCATGCCAAGTCAGCTAATCTTGACTAGAAACTTAACCTTAACCTTAACAAAAGTGAGATGCTTTGACATCCTCCTTCTTTGCCATTCTAACTGTCCTCTGTGAAAGGTCCTGATTTCTCATCATACTGATTTTGAAATTCCAACCTAGTAAGCTGCAATGACGCTTTCACTTAACCCTTACTCCACACTTTAACCACAACCTTTATGTAAAAGGGCAAGGGTCTTAAGCACTCCCTCAGAACCAAGTAGTTTATTATTATTTATTATCAGTGACTATACACAACTCAGGCCAACTCAGTAGTTATAAAACAAACTGTATTTTTAATACAGTAACATGAGAAATAAAGTATCTCGTTAAGGTTCATATAAAGAACCCTATTGTTACATTAGCCAGCTTCAGCTTCTGACAATCTGTGCCAATAACTCTCAACCTTACATACCTCTTCTTTCTTTTTCTTAGCTGCTTAAACACAACTCAGCCACCCTCTCTGGCCAAGATCTCACTGAAGGCTCTCTTCAAAACAGAATCTCTGCCTTACATATAATTCCTCTCATCCATAAGGCTCTCCCACATACACCACTGTGCTGGGTTTCACTGTTATAGCACCACTCCTATTTCCTAGCAACCAACCATCAAGATGCATTTTCATTCCAAATAGCTGACTCCCAAAGCAATTTTTTTCACATTTTCCTGCAGATCCCCACTCAATGTAATCTGTAAGAGATTCAGTTATCATTACAACTGTCCCAAAAATTACTGGCATGGACCTAAAACCAAAGCCACCCTGTTTCCTGGCCTCTGCAGCCATCTATACTGCTCAAAAATAGCTTGCATGGAGGGAGGGCGGTCTCAGTCCTCTAAAGCAGGTTTGTCTGCATGCCAGGTTCTGCTAATAGAAGGAAACCCATCACCAGAGCCACCTTTCTGGATTCTATTTCTGTTGTAGTGTATACTCTCCATCACAAGTCAAGATGATTCTGAAATTTTTATCAGCAACCTGCTTAACAGTTAACAGCAGTCCAGTTGCTTAAGATGGATTATTTTGTATTCAGCATCCCTTGCTACAGTCTAGAGAAGTCAACTTTTTGATAATAATTGGCTCGTACTCTTCTCATACTGTTTAGGATTGGAGATGGGTCATTTCTGTTTCTTTTTTTTGATTCTACATTGTACAATCCCAGAGCAGTGGTGTAGGGATGGGGAATGATGTGCGTGGTGCACCCTGGTAGTAATCTTTGGGGGGCAATTCCGCTCCTTGCCTGTCTTCTCCCATGTGCCGTAGCCCCACCCCACACTCCACAGCCCCACTCTTGCATGCATTGTAGCCTTGTTTCCAAGCACTGCAGCCCTGCCCCCTATGCCACAGCCCTGCCCCATCTGCCATAGCCCCGCCCCTGTGCACTGTAGCCACGCCCCAACCTCTCCTCCATGCGCTCCAAGTTATGCCACTGCCCCAGAGACTGATGTTCATTCATTCATTCATTTGATTTAAATCTGACCTTTTTCCCAAAATGGGACTCAAAGCAGCATACTGTATAAGTTAAAAACAACTAAAAAAATATGCACTATAAAATTTTAAAAAACATTAAATCATTAATCCAATTAAAACATTCTTTGCAAAACGTTGACTTAATACAATTGTAAATACATAAAACACATATTTCATGAACAGCACACACTTTCCATGTCCTTCTACCTCAAGAAGTTAAAGGCTGAAGGTCTGTTTAAATAGACAAAAAATGGGAATGGAAAATGTTGGAAATGTGATGAAAAAGAAGGGTCCTTTTTCCACATGTGGTGTAAGGTAGCGAGAAAATTCTGGAGAGAAATACATGATGAAATTCAAAGAATGTATAGCTTAAACTTTGAAATGAAGCCAGAATTTTATTTGTTGAACATGTTAGGGCAACAAAGAGAAATAAGATCGTATCAGAAAACATTGTTATATGTAATAACTGCTGCAAGAATGACATATGTACAATTGGAAAGAAGGAAATTATATTGATATAAAAGAATGGAAATTAAAAGTTCTGGATATGGTAGGGATAGAAAAGTTAACTTTTTCACTTAAAAATAAACTAATCCAGAACTTTGAAAGAGAATGGAAAGAAGTTTTGAATTGGATAAAGGAATGAGGAAAAGAAGAAACAAAGGAAGAGTGTTGGAAATGTTGGTAGTGAAAATTAAGGATGTTATAGAATAAGTTGAATGTAACAATGTTAAAAGCCAGGAAGGGTGATATAATGGCAAGAAAGCTCTTCCCCAATGATTGTAAAATTCAGGTGGGCTCATGGGGAAGACAGACGTTTCAGACAATCCAGACATAAGCCATATAGGGACTTTACAGGTCATAACCATCAATTTAATGGCTATTTTAACAAGGGAGTTATATATTCCCTACAACCAGGCTCATGTAGCAGTCTAGCTGTGACATTTTGATTCTAATAAGTTGCTGAACAGTTTCCAAAGGCAGCCTGATGTAAAGTGCATTGTTCTTGTTGTTGTGTGCCTTCAAGTTGTTTCTGACGTAAAAACCATCATGGGTTTTTCTGGGGTTTGAGAGTGTGTGATACGCTCAAGGACACCCCGTGGGTTTCCATGGCTGATTGGGGAATCGATCCTGGCATCCATGGTTGTGGTCCAATGCTCAAACCACTACACCATGCTGCATAACAGTTATTCAAATGAGATGTAATCAGGGCATACATTACCATATCCAGATCTGACATCTCAAGGAATGGCCACAGCTGGCACTAGCTTTAACTGTGCAAATACACTGAGGAATCTCCCTTGCTTGGGGGAGCAGTGCATCCCATTCCAGGGACATATTATCCATCTAGGGAGATTTAAAGTGTGGACTGTGGGTAGAATTCATTTTTAGGGGCCTGGTTCTACCACTTGGTTATGGAGATGTGGGGTCCATCAGCCCAATAGCTGCAATGCTTTACATTCTGGTAGACCCCTGTGATAATGGGGCTTCCCATTATCTAGGCTTATCAAAGGGAGATACTTCTCTCTTCAGGTAAACCAAGGATTAATGAGATGTTAGGATTACATCAAGGGTCACAGAGTGAGAGTTGACCAACCAAAAGGAAAGGGTCAGCATCACAGGTCACAAGGTGAGAATTGACCAACCAAAAGGAAAGAGGTGGGCATCTTGGAGATGCTTCCAGATCCTTCCAAGGAGGAAAATATAAAACTTCTGAGAGGCCATGTGGCCACAGGGAGAGAGAGAGACAGAGAGAGAGAGAGAGAGAGAGAGAGGGGGAGAGCTGGCCGGCATGCTGTGTCTCCTGGACCCCCCCCTCTCTCCTCCTTTAGACCATCTACGCCTATAACCTAATTGTGAGTAACTAGAAATAAGTAGTTAGTCTCGTTAGGGATGTTGTTACTTTGGGAATTGGCTGATCTTAAGAATGTATCTGTGCTGTTATATCTGTTTTGTAAATTCTTGTAACTAAGTGTACCTGGGAGAGGGGAGTTTCCCAAGTGTGATACTGTTTATTTGCATGTCTTGATTAAAACACTTCTATAAACCTCCGTTTCTCTCCATTTCCACGCCAGGGTTGGCACACGCTACATAGGACCTCTCTCACTCAGGGGAAAGAGGAGGGGGAATATCCTTACACTTAGAGATTAGGCAGAGTCCCTCCTGTTCTGTCTAAGTAATTCATAATTCAGGGGGGGTGGCAGCATACCGATAGAGTTGGGGAGATTGCCAGTCGTTCCAAGCGTGGGAATCAGCTTTGGGAGGCTGGCAAGAACCCTAGTAAAACACTGGGAGGGAATTTCCAGTTTTGCAAAGGTGGAAGTCCACTTAAGAGACTGGAAATAAACCTACAGTGTCACAACCCCTTGTTGCATTCATTTACCATCAAGAAAACGTATAGCAATGATGTGTATAGAGCTCAGAGTGCTAGGCAAATCAACATTCCCCTCCCCCTATCCTTGAGTATAAACTAAGGTCTCTATCACTTCAAGCTATGATTTTTTGCATGGGAATACAGGAGGGGAAAACCAATTAATTCTGTCCATCTTAGATTAACATTTCGTTAATCCTAGTCAAATTTAATTTCTATTTGGTGGGCAAAAATAAATGCCTTACATAAATAAGAGTAATTATTTTGCTCTGAGAAACAAGACACAAACTCACATTATCTGTCAGAACCTACATCGCTCTTAGCATAATATGAAATAAATTTCAGGAAGAACTTTAATCACAGCATGGGAAAACTAATATTTTTTCACTTGTACAAAATAAGATCACCTCCCATTCCTATATTTTTTCATCCAAATAATATCTGAAGACACAATCATGCCTGCTAATTTATGGGTTTTCCTTCTTGTTCTTTCAGTTCATTTCCAAACCATGACAAGTTCCCTGAGGATAGTTGATTTTGAAAAAAGGCTACAATTTGTCTAAATGGGGCTGGGCAAAAGTCCACTTAGAGCTTTCCTGCTGTTAATTGTGGTAGCACAAACTGTTCCATGTATGTTCATCTATCACAGCTGGCAATAAAAGGTCTGCTCATATCTCTGATCTCATGTGAGAACCCAGCTCATACAACTCTTTCCCTAGAAAGACTTTTCTTAAATCCTTCCAAAGTTTGGAAAAGCTGCTTTTTATTATAGTAGCCATGCTAACTAGAGGATTGTGGGAAGTGCACTCCAATAACACCCTGACCCATCTAAGTTCTGCAAATTTCATGTTCATGAGTGTCCTATTTTAAAGTAGATAGGCACCAAGCACTGTACACCCCTAAGTTCACAGAGATTCACTGGGGAGAGCCAAGCCGGTCCCAAGGTGATACTCACATCCACAGAAACAGAAGTGTAATCCAAACAGTCTAATGCTAAATGAAGCAAATAGTCCTGAACCGTGTCTGGAACAAAGAAGGGACTTGCCATGGAGATTAGTTCAATGCAAGCCAAAGGTCAGAGATAAACAAAAGCGGGATATAGCATGAAGTTATAAGGAGCATTAGTTCTGTTATCAGCAGCAGGAGAATAGCCTTGACTGGGATAATTTATAGGCAACAGTGAATTAGCACAGCTTGCCACAGTAATTTGGCATAGTTTACTTAAGGTGGAGGAAAGCATTTCTGGTGTTTCTGTTCTTGGTGTTCAAGCTGTGTTCTGACAAAGCACAGAAAATCGATTTCCTCCAAATCTACAGGTGTTGCCTGGATGTACCAGGCTTTTCTTCTGTCACAACAGGGCTTCAAGTCTCCTCTGGTTCCTAGGTTCATCTTCATGGTACTCCTCTTTTCCTTCTTCACCTGGGAGGACTCTTCCATAGGTAAGGTATAATTCAGTTTGAATGTCATGTTCATGAATTTCTCTGTGAATTGCTTAGACATCATGTTCCCATTGTTAGTGCCTTGGCAAGTACAAGATAAGGCCAGGCGCATAAGATTGAGTATGCCTGCTGGGATGCAGAATTGCAAGCTGTATCAAACACTGGCAATCGCCTTATTCAAAGCTTTATTTGTTTCTGCATACATGTACATGTCTGTGTATGTGTGTACATGCAAACGCACACAATGAATACCGTCTGACCTAGTAAGCCAAATATGGCTTTACATGCCTTTCTTTCCTAATTGATATTTATATTCCCTACAAACATTATAGGTAAAAGATGATTAAACAAGATGAAAGGGGGAAGGGAGGGGAAGGGAAAAAAAGAAATGTGGCAGCACCTTTAAGAGGAACTGGTTTTTATTTTAGGATGAGCTTTTGTGGATATAAACATAATTCTTCAGATGCAGTACTGAGTGATATTAAGGCCTCAGGTATTTATACAGTTGTGTGAGTGGCACAGAGTGTAATAAAATCCACAAAGAAGCAAAAATACTATGTTAAGTATGCTTTTCAGGGAGGTGTCTACTTATGTTTTGGAGGAAAAATCTCAATATAGACTGCACTCCAATTGCATACGCACACCCATTTCCTTGCTAAAAATAACTCCTCTAATGGCATACAAGGGCAGAGTGGGGAGGTTCCAGCAGGAAACTAGTGTGGACATCCAATTTTCATCAGAAGCTTAAACTTCATCAAAATCAGCTTAAACAAATTGATAAGAAGAAAAGAAACAACCTCCAACATCCATTCTGAGATGAGAAATTGGAGGCAGCCATTTTGATTCCATTTCAGGGGTTATGATTCAATCCCCACAATTGTTTCAGAGGAGGATGTAGGGGCTCTTTTTCTTTAAAAAAAAAACTGACAAAGTTTTAAAACATGCCAAGATATGTGTAGAGTGGATTTGCATTGCAACTGCTGGCCTAATCTCTAAACATTGATTGATAGTAGGATCAGTAAACAAAATCTATCTTATGTAATTATTCTCAGATGTTTCACATGAGTAAAGTTCCAAAATTTGATTCAAATGATCACTTCAGGGAAAATTTGGTGACAATTTTGAATTTTATGGAACCTCTTTGAGAAAGAATGTGAGTTTTATTGGAATTAATTTTGTTTTCCTTCAAAATACTTCTGTCTGTCTGTCATCTTTTGCCCAAAAGTAAGATTCAAGGATGCTTACAGAATAATATGTGTTGAGTAGCATGGAGGGCAAAATAGATGGAGGTGTGATAGATGAAGAACCAGACGTTGAAGAGCAATTTATCTTGCCAGAAACAGAGACCTTACAGCCAGTGCCTGTATTAGAGCAATCTATCTTGCCAGCACCTCCACCATCTGAAAGACAAACTGAGAGAGAGACTTTAGAGCCAATATCAGAGGGAGAAGGGATCAGTGAAGATTTAGGGGAATTAGATTCACCTTGCTCTCCAGCTGACAGTCACAGAGGAGGCAAGAGAGGGAGGTTCAGAAGGAAGCCGTTATGCTGAGATTTAGAAGACAGGATGCTAATTAAGAACACCTGTTCTCTCTACTATTTAAGCCTGTCGGCATGGCTTGCCTTTTGCTTGTGGCAAATTGCTATTGAAGCTCTTTGACCCTCACATTCCTGCTCTACATCCTGTGAACTTTGGCTTTGTTGACTTCTTGGACTGGTTTTGATTTTCGCTTGTGGATCAGCATTGTACTGTATTGATAGCTGCTGCCTCCTCCTCCTCCTCCTCCTTGGCAAGTACTGTTACATTCCTTCTCTTTCTTTCAGATAAGCATGAGCTGAGAGTTAAACTCTAACAGGGGGACTCCAGAGGCCAACAGCCAAGGAATCAAACATGAGTTGCCCAGCACCACTTTCTGAGTTTGTCCCTCTAAGTAGGAATATAACCACTGTGAAACAGTGCCCTCAAGTCCCAGCAAAGTGACCCAGAAAGATATCATGATCAATAGAATCAAAAGTGGGTGAGAGGTCCAGTAGAACCAATAGCAACACAGTCCATCTGTCCAGTTCCTGAAGAAGCTCATACAACCCAGGAGACCAAAGATGTTTCTGTCCATAACTAGGCCTGAAGCCAGATTTAAATAGATCTAGACAATCTGTCTAATCTAGAAACCTCTGGAGTTGGGAGGCCATCATTTAGTTCAATACCTTGCCCTGAAATGGAATATTGAAGACTGATTGATAATTATCCAGTAGAGCTGGATTCATTGGTGGTGGTGGGGGGGGGGGCTTTCTCAGCAGGTTTCTTACAGCTGCCTCTTTAGACAGTTTGGAACCCTACCTTGTTATGGAGACACATTAGTCGCTCCTCTTATCACAGAGATAGTCCCTTTCAAACCTTTTTAATAAGACAGGAAGGGCAAGGTTACAGCCTACATGTGGTTGCATTACTTTCTCCTCTCCAAGGTTCCTGCTCATATCCTTGGGCTGTACAAATTGAAAAATACCTATTAACATTGGACAAACATGACCCACATTTATATGCACTGGTTTTGTATTAACTATAGGATCCACATCAGAGTGGGTCTGAGTGATTTTATTTGCAAAGTGCTGAGAAAATTCAGTGGCCTGTATTCTACTGTCATGGACCAGGAGACTCCTAACCACTCAAAGTAGTTCTACTGGATGAATCTTTGGAAATGATGGCAAGTGTTGTTCCCTCCCCTCCCTCCACAGCTTACAGAGTCAGGGAATAGACCTTCAAATGGACTCTAGCTCATGCTTTGGTCAGACTTACTCCAATTGTCTCACTAGTATCATTCTAGTCTCTATCTAATTTGTTTTATTGCTACCAGTTTCCTAGAGAACGAAGCAGCTGGTTTAGCTCTACTTCATGAAAGAGGATGCTTAGAGCAATTTTGTCCACAACCCTGGCCATTTCCCCACTCCCTTCAGAAGTACTGCCAGAAGAGAATTTCTCACATAAATGTCATTGTTAATGAAATTTTTTGTTTCAATTCACTGATCATCACCCTGATCTTATGCCTCTATTTTGGTAGTACCAACATCTCCAGCAACACTATGATCAAATAAACAAAAGCAGTTTCCTACTGACCCATTAAGAATTTCTATAAGAGGTTTATGCAGTGGCTGTGCATTATTTCAGGACCATTCCTTCAACCTACAAATGGAGAAAAATCAGTGTGAAAAGAACTTTGCTGCTTTCCACTTTGTAAACATGTCTTCGGATGACAGAAGATCAATACATCACCAGCTGGATTTTTTCTTCACGAAAGGAAAAAAAAAAGATATTCTCAACTAAGTTAACCCTTCATCTTGATGTCTTCCATTTCAAAAGTTGTAAAGTCTATGAGGTGGTAATGAAATGACATGACATTTATTTTTTTCTTGAAGGGTCATGCCAAATATGTGGATTTAGAACAATATTGTTTAGAAGTACACTATAAACATAGGACATTGCCTTAAACTCAATCAAATGATTGGCACTTCTAGCCACACCACTGGCCTATCTGTCTTGATTGGAAATTTCTTGGATGATGTGATTGTATGAAGGCATTCCAGGTAGTGAGGTTTCCCAGGTTTTGCTACTTGAAATCTCTCATCTGAAAAGCCAGAGGTTGCAAGGTAAAAATAAAGATAATAGCAATAAAAATAATAATTTACTTTGCTGGAGTAGCAAGTGTACAGAATGCTGCATGCCATGTTGTTCAGCCTGATTGGGGAAAGGGACTAAGTGGATGCTTGCCCCCTTTCTGTGGTAGGTAATGTGGGAACATAAAACTTTGGTGATCACCTGTTGCTACCCTCTTGATGTAGGGTACGGCTCTGGAACCACATCTTTAGGGTCCTGCATCCCGGGTGGTCAGTGAAGGAGGTGACCTTTGGGGCTCTTTTCACTCTTACAGCTCTGTGGCTTCAGTGGGAGTCTCTAGGTTACCTGTCAAGATGCTGGACAGGGAAGCAACCAAAACAATTTGGATTGCCCCTGGGGTATCAGCTGGACCCATATCATGTTGGACCTCCCCCCTGATATCGTTCAGGCTAAACACATTTAAATAAAACAGGTCAGAATAAAGTGGTCCTTGGTTAACCCAACTTTGTATCTGATCTCTTTATTCTCTGGTTGAGCATCATAGAATATTCAAAGCTATTTGGAAAATGGTAAAAAAAAAGGTATTTTTTCAAGTGTTGCAAAACTCTGATGAGAGGAATCCAGGATTGACAAGAATCTTTTTCTGAGCAAAATTTACAAGGGGTTGTTTTGTAGCGTTTCCTGTGGAAGAAACAGCATCTTCTGCATGGAAAATATTTCAGTGCAAAAAAAAATGAAAAAATGTGCTTTTCTGTGCAGAAAATGTTGTAATTGGGGGCTTATTCTGCATAAAGCCTACACATGGTTCATTTGCAAAGAAAGCGGCATTCCCTGTGCAGGAATTAATATTTCTGCATCAAAATATTTTCATCACAAAAATGTTGTTTCTTGTGCAGAAATTGCTGTAATTGGGGATCTGTTCTCTGTAAAATTTACATGTGGTTGATTTGCATAGAAAACAGCATTTCTGCACAGGAATTAATACATCTGTGTTGAAATATATATATATATATATATATATATATATATATATTTTTAAATTCACTTGAAAAATGTTGTCTTCTTCGCAAAACAACTGCACATGAATTTTGCACCAAATAGATAATGAATAGCCAATAGCCTTCAAAATGATTTTTGAAGACTTTCTCAAAGTGGGAAGAAAACTGTTGAAATTGTTTGTCACTACTTTCAAGAAAAAACTTGGTGAAGAATTACATCCCTGCTAAATTCACAACCTTTAACTATGGCCTTTAAGTAACTTTAACTTTAACAACCTTTAACTATCTATTAAGATAATAGAGTAGTACTATTACTTCCCTTGATGGTGTCTAGATCAAGAGAGGTAATGGTACAACTCTGTTCTGCTTTGGTGAGACCTCATCTGGAATAGTGTGTCCAGTTCTGGGCACCTCATTTCAAGAAGGATATTGACATTGATATTGAGCGTGTCTAGAGGAGGGCAACTAAAATGATGAAGAGTCTGGAAGCCATGCCCTATGAGGAATGTCTGAGGTTGCTGGGAATATTTAGTCTGCAAAAGAGAAGGTTAAGCAGGGACATGATAACCATGTTTAAAAATTTGAAAGGATGTCATGTTGAGGAGAGAGCGGGTGTTATCCTGTGACTTGGGGGTCCTAGGAGGGGCACCCAAATAACCAAACAAACACAACCAAGATGGGGAAATTAGCTGGAGCACTCTTAAGCTAACGTGAGTCAGGGTAACTTAGCAGGGATCTTTTACCCTATGTATACAGCGTCAGGTCAGTGAGCGGACAACCAGTTACAATAGCAACAAGAAAATTTATTAGCAAGCAGGCAAGTTAATAAGAAAACACAACCTCACAGTTAACTAAGAAATGGAAAAGAGAGTTTGGGGGAAATAGGTGATACACCACCTTTCTCGTAGTCCTGAAGAAGCCAATTGGACAGAAGGAAACTTGGCGTGGTGGCCGTGGGGAGCTCGCGGAACGAAGCAATGGCAAGGCTGGATGGTACTCTGGAGCAGTCCAGCGAAAGAGCCGAGCATTCCGAAGAGCTCTCGGAACTGGGGGTTTTTATCAGGGAAAGAATGACCGTGGGCTAGTCTGGTCTTGGGTGAAAACAATGAGTTTTAGGCTGGAAACAATGTCTCCAAAAGGTCAGGATTTACATGATTGAGTTAAGGTCCGAATTGACAATAGTGTAGCCAGTATGTAGATGTGGCTAGCTTGGCAGTTAAGCACTCAGCTCGCCAGGGTGCCCTCTCAGGGCAGAGGTCTCTTTGTTTTAACATGCATTTGTAATGAAGGCGTTTGTTTCGGGAGGTCCCCTAAAGCAGATCTGGCAGTTTCTGGCTTGCCTTGGTGTAAACAAATATGACTCAGCAGATAATAGCCATGCCTAGCTTCGCGCTTGTTCGGTGGCCTCACAAACACTTGGCTGGTGGCAGAGCAGGGCTGAATTATGATATCAAAATGATATCTAAGGTTACCAAAGGCCGGGCCAGTTCACGGTGGTAACATGGGCTTGTTTTCCACTACTCCAGAGGCTAGGGCCTTTTCCGGATTTTACTTTTGAAACAGGGCGGCGCGTCCTCCAGCGAGGACGTTTACACTTGGGGGTGAACTGGGTCCAGACTACTTAATGTTTGTCTGGACTTCAGCCTGCTCCAGGATGCCCAGAACTGGTGGTTCCCCATGCTATTGAAAGACCAATTAAAAGAGGACTTTCAATAGCCTGGCGCGCCCCAGTCCGTCGCTGTGCTGAGTGTAGATCTGCAGGCTCGCACCAGCACGAGGCTGCAGATCTTCTGGGGGCGGGTTTCTGGCTGGCAAGCTTCTCCGGTTGGTGGAGAGCCTCCGCCAACCGGAAGCCTCCATTTTTGTCTCCGGAGAGTGTGTAGCGCGGGCGTGCGCTGCTCCAGAGCATCGTGGATCTTCGGGGGAGCGTGCCAGTCCGGTGAGTAATGGACTGCCCCGTTTTCCCCACAAAGTGCAGAAAAGCCCTAGGACAAGGAGCAAAGGACTCAAACTTCAGGAAAAGAAATTCCACTTAAACTTCAGGAAGAACTTCCTGACAGGCAGAGCTGTTCAGCAGTAGAATATGCCGCCTGGGAGTGGAGTGGAGTCTTCTTCTTTGGAGGTTTTTAAGCAGAGGCTGGATGGGCATCTGTCAGGAGTGCTTTGCTGTGGGTTCCTCCATCACAGGGAGTTGAACTGGATAGTCCCTGTAGTCTCTTCCAGCTCTGTGATTCTGTGATTCTAGGACTCTAAGAGAACAAATTAGGGTCAGCTTTGGTTCAGTCCTAATACACAGTCTCATGCATACACATAAAGATACACAGAAACACAGAGACAACTATTTTAGTCCCAAAAAGACTGTTTTAAGATAATGATGCAACAAACCAACATTACTCCTCTGTAATACTGTTTTGTTATTTAAATAAAGCAGGGATTGGAATCATGCAGTTCCCAAAGACTGTTCTTGCAGGACCCTCACAGAACTGTCCCCCCGCCCCTAAAAACACACACACAGAGAAAAGCTGCTCTTGCAAGCTTCCAAGAGCAGCTATTCTCCTCTAGAGCAGGATATACGGGCCTCAAACCTATTTCTAGCAAAAAAAAATTTGTACCACCATCATTCAAACTACCTTCTGATTCATGTGATGAGACTGATGCAGCTCCTCAACAGACCTGAGGCAAGAAATCCTAAAGGTTATCTGGAATCCTAAAGGTTATCTATGCCTGAAATACAGGAATGCTTTTATAAAAACCCTTTCAATCCATATATGAGGCTGTGGACCTTAATCAAAACTGTTTACACTGTATATGTGGGCTTAATAATGAGTTATTCTTCATTAAATAATGAATTCCTCTTTCAGTTTGAGGAGAACGCTTTTCTCTCTAGGACTTCATTGTTAATGAGTGTTTTCTTCTCATACTTCTCTTCTGCAATTCAGATTCTTTATGAAAGGAAACCATAAATGAACAATATATGATTGACTAAATTTTCAGAGTTGTATATGTGGCACAAACACTTATTAGCAAATAGATATTTAAAAGAAATTTAAATTGGTATCTAATATCCATTGTCTAATTCTTACTTCAAACACATTGGAAATCGTCTAAACAAAGTGGAATAACTCTAAGTTGTGTTCATACTCATTATGGAAAGCACTTGCCCATAATTTAAAAGATAGGACTTATAAACTATATTTATTAAGGCAATAATAACTGTGTTAATAGAATGACAGGTAGAATTATACAGGTTTATATACATGGAGAAGGTTTATTATACATGGAGAAGAGATTTGATTACTTTCTTGAACTGTACGATTCACTTGATCTATAATGTTAAAGTAACTTTTTACCTCACCACTTTGCCGCATAGCCAAGTGTCAATAGCTAATACACTTATGTCATTCATTTGTTTAATCTTTCTATCTAAGCTAGTGTCTACTGTCTTGAGGAAATTAATTCCAGAAGATATTGATCAAAAGATCTATTGATTGGATATCTGTCCTACTCTTCCTCCAGTAAGTTGTGCTCAGCATATGCAGGTTATCTCAATTTTTATCAGCAAAGAACTATGTGACAGTTCTAGCTATGACTCACTAGGGGTTACTTAGCGAGCTTCATCACTGAGTGCAGATTTCAACTAATGTTTTTATACCCCAAACTTGCACTATCTTCACAGCATGCTATTCTATTGATTCTAACCATGTACTCTGAGGAAGGTTTATCTTTCTCTGACTGTAATATCCCCATGTGAAAGGTTTTCTGATTAATCCCTCGTCAACACTAATAGGTTGGCACATCTCTGGGTTTGGTTATATATGAGTCAGCACAGATTGATTTATTCATGTTGTAAACTTGTCATTATTTCTACTTGCTTTTCTGTCCCATCTTGACAAAAACCTCTAAACATTATAGAGATTCTTACACTGGTTTATATTTATTCACTTTTGCCTGGCAGTTTTGTACATGTATTCACGAATATGGTAATGAACATCAAGGAGGAAACATTCAACATTCAGTCTTGTATTAACATCCTTTTCTCTTGTAATTCTGCTGCAGTATGTGACACTTCACACACTTGAAATATTAAAATGGGACATTTCAGTTCAGATTCTGATTCTCATTAATTAAAACTTTAAAGTGTCATAAAACTTAAAAGAGGTTTAGTGAAGGTGACCAAACTGGAAACAAAAACAAATAAAAAAAAAACACTCTTTGTGTTGATAAACACCATTTTTCAAACCTGGTAGACTTAACAGCAATCTTTCTGTTCAGCTTTTCTCTTCTGAGCGTGTGAAGATAAGTTCATGCATGCAGGTTCTTTAATCACTTGTGCCTGCAGACTCATGTGGCGTTTTGTATATGTGAAAGAACCACCCCAAACTGAATACTACATACAAATAGTATACTTTTCACTAGTTCACATGTTTTTTCATGATGCATTTTTATAGAATAAGGACATATCATATTAACATGTACGCATGTGAAATGAGCCCATTACATCATGATCATTATGATATTGATGTCTGTGTACAAATTTAGTGACTTACCTCTTATAAGGCAAGCATAGGAAGACTGGCTTGTTTATGAAAAAAGAGGCAAACAACTCATCAGATGCTTCTAATTTTTAAATGTCTATGCAATGAGACTTCAGCTGGTAGAGTTTAAAAAGGGTTATATAAGTGGAATAAACATGAGTATTAAAAATTAAGAAAATGTTTTAGGCTACATAGTGATGATAGGGAAGTTGGTAAGAAACCATAGTATAATGATGCTGTACCTTAAATTTACTCACAGGTGAGAGGGTACCTCCACATGCAGTGTTTAGTGGTTGAATCTCCACATGTACTGTGTAGCATTAGGGTCTTTATTTGAACTATGGTGAGATTACCACAGCAGAAAAATTTGTCTGTGTCAGGTGCTGAAAAAAATCCTTCAGAAATATATATAATAATAGAAAAGGTGTAATACTTTTTCTATAAGCATTCCTTGCGTTAGTAAGTAGTATAGTATTACATCTTGCTTCCTTTGTAATTTGACTAGGTTCTGCCATTTTATTCAAGATGTAAAATGTGTCTGGTTTTATAATTACTTTGAATGTTTTTGAGTGTGTAGTTCACTGAGCTTTCAAAATGAAGGAGGGGATGTCACCGTGGGAGGTAGCTCTGAAATCCTGTCTAGATCAATATTTCTGAGCAATGCTGGAAAAGATCATAAGCAAAACAATCACACATAAATAAAAGCTCTGTGTTCTGTATCAAAAGAGCAAGGAAACATTCTTCACATGTATATAACAATTGGAAAGCATATGAAATCCAATCAGTTGAGATACCACAGTTTATATTCAAAAGGCATTTGACATTTCATTGTAAAAACTAAAGAAATGTGTCTGTTCTGTTTGTTCTTAATACTAGGATTTCCACACAGATGACAATATTCATAAAGATGTCTGTAAAGACTTAATAATATCCAGGAAGCATATATAAATTTCCTATAGAGTAAGGTAGCTTCCCACTCATCTTGAAGTACAGTCTGGAAGAAAGGGGATTTGATGCTCAACCATGGAATAAAGAGGCCAGACACAAAGTTGGGATTACTAACTGTATTTTGACCTGTTTTATTTAAATTTTGTTAGCCAGAAAGATACAAGGGGAGGGGAGCAACATGATATGGGTCCAGCAGATGCAAGGGTAACAACATGACAACCTGCACAGCCTACTCACGGGTGATAACACCTCAGCCCCAGGGGCAATCCAAATTGCTCCTTTGGTTGCTCCTCAGTCCTGCAACTTGGAAGGTAACCCAGGGATTTCCACCCAAGCTACAGGGCTCTAAACATGAAAAGAACCTTATTTCCAGGCTAACCTCAAGGGTAATCTCCTTCATTGACACCCTGGGATGCAAGAGCCTAAAGAGGTGGTTCCAAAGTCCTACCCTACACGAAAGGGATGCTAATACGGGATCACTGAAGTGTTACCCTGATTTCTGGGGGTCCCGTGAGGAAAACACCTAAATGCTCTCCAAATTGTATAAGTTGGAGAAATTAGTCAAAGAGCACAAGTTAGCACTGCGAAAGGCAGGGCAACGGAGCAAGATCTTTTACCCAGCGTCTACAGGGTCAGGCCGAGTCAAGGAGCAAACAGAAGTGAAATAATAATTGTTGTTTTTATTAAAATACAACCAGACAAGTGTATGCAACACACTCACACAGATAACTATAGAAATAAAGGCTGGAGTTGGATAAAGGGATTTTGAGGGGAGGTTTTTGGTATGGGAAATACTGCACCTGTCCTGAAGCCCGGGTAGTCTGGAGATAGAGTTCATGGATATGAAGGTTCTCAGTACGTGGGACTGAGGGAAGGCTCGCCAAGCAAAGTGGCAGCAAGGCGGTATGGAAGTCGAGAACGATCTGAGGAAGCTCTCAAAGTCAGGGGTTCTTATAGGGGAAAATGTGACCGTAGGCTAGTCTGTTCATGGGGAAAACAATGAGTTTTGGGCTGGAGACAAAGCCTCCGAAAGGTCAGAATTTAGCATGATTGGGTTAAGCCCAATTGTCAATAGAGTAGCCAGTATGCAAATGCAGAGTGCTAGACGATTGAGTATTCCTCTCGTCAAGCTGCCTGCTCGGGGCAGGGAGTTCTTTGTAAGAAGCGTGCATACATAATGTGGTACTTACCTTGAGGTCTTCTGAAGTGGCAGTCTGGCTATTTCTGGCCTTCCTGTATTTGTTTGGAATATTACAGCGGTATGGAAGTCGAGAACGATCTGAGGAAGCTCTCAAAGTCAGGGGTTCTTATAGGGGAAAATGTGACCGTAGGCTAGTCCGTTCATGGGGAAAACAATGAGTTTTGGGCTGGAGACAAAGCCTCCGAAAGGTCAGAATTTAGCATGATTGAGTTAAGCCCGAATTGTCAATAGAGTAGCCAGTATGCAAATGCAGAGTGCTAGACGATTGAGTATTCCTCTCGTCAAGCTGCCTGCTCGGGGCAGGGAGTTCTTTGTAAGAAGCGTGCATACATAATGTGGTACTTGCCTTGAGGTCTTCTGAAGTGGCAGTCTGGCTATTTCTGGCCTTCCTGTATTTGTTTGGAATATTACAGCGATTAGCGACCGAGCCTGTTTGGGTGCTTGTCCGGGGGCCTCGCAAGCACGTGGGAAGGAATAGGTGAGGAAGGCCAAATTATTGATATCAAAATGATATCTGGTATCCCACAAGTCCAGGCTAGAAAACTGCGGTAACAGAAGCTTTATCCTCCCCCAGGGGAGAAGGACAAGACTGTAGTGATGTCCTACTCCCATCCCCATGGTGGATTGGTAGGGTGGTGTGGAAAGGGTCTGAGTTAGCCATTAATTCTATTTAATAATTGGAACATTGATGGAAAATAGTTAACTGAGCAGTAATTTGTTAAGCTGGTTCCTTTCCCCATATTTCGTAATTAATAATATTCTTCCTGTTGTCATCCATTCATCAAGAATAGTTGTTTTTTTAGTTAGACACTAAACTGCTGTTCTAACCTTAGGTGAAGAGAGTTTAGATTTTTTTTTCAGACAGAATCAGTTAACTGTTTTCTCTTCCCATGGCTGACTTTCTTTGCTTGTTCAGCAATCTTGTTTGTCTGTTTGTTTAATTTATATCCCGCATTCCCCCTTGCACAGGACCCAGGGTAGCTTACATTATAATATCTTCCATCTCTCTTAATTTTAATTCTGCCTCTACATTTTCAGTTCATGTTGCATTTATAAATATGCATTTTTTATTTGTTTCACAATGACATCCAAGCTGTAACTGTATCATCTTATGGTGGGGGAGGAGAGTATACAGTTGTGATGATTCTGTTAGAAGGGATTTATAAAACTCTTGTTAGTTACACTGAAATTGTGCATTTAAAAAAAACAAAAAAACAACTGAGTAGTGTGGGCTTTGTACCAGGATATCTTTTTTGCTATTTCAGTTATATGTTGCTTTTGTATCTCCAATATTTCTAATTCCATTTTTCTTTCCAGCTGATATTTTTCTACTAGTTTCATTGTAATTTCTTTGCTTTTCAGCTTTCCATCCTTTAAGGTTTTCAAAAGTACTGGCACAATTTCAAATTTTACCAGGTTTTAACTGAAGTTGACTTTTCCATTTTGGTTTTCCATCTTTTGTTGTTTTCTTTGATTTGTCATTCTCCTATCCTAGTCCTTTTGTAACTGTTTCTGGTATTCTATACATCAATTGATTTTGATCTTGAAGAGTAACTGTTGGAACCCAGCTTAGATCCCATGTCACATAGCATTCCAAGAGAGGAGGTGATTTTGCTAACCTCCAAAGGCGAAGAGGCCAGGTATAATGCATCATGGTGCAGAGCACCATGACAGAGGGTGTGTTGGGCTGGAGCTGGAGGGTTCATAAGCTCCTGGCATGCCTTGCTGTACTTCTTCGCTGACCAATTTAGGCCACAGGAGCAAGGTATGGGGAAGAAGACTACCCTTTGGGCTGTCCTGGGTGCTGAGTCCTCCATTTAAGTCATATGACTTAGAGAAAGGATTCCCAGTGTTGGACTTCCAGTGATAGACTGTCCAGGGAGCAACCCAGATTTGAATTCTCCTCAGGCTCAGGTGTTTCATCCAGGGGAAGCTGGAGGCAACGGCTAGGAGAGACCAGCTGCCTCAAGCTCTTCCCACGCTAGGGTGTTCCTCCTTTTTGAACCTCTTATGATTTAAAAGATAAATAGGTTAATAGTTAAATTAAGTGGTGCTTATTCAACCACACTTTGAACCTCTTTATTCCCATGGTGGGTCAGTACTTTTTAGAACTGCCAAGATAACATCTTCAGGAATTTTCCTCAGTGCTTTCTTGGATACAAAGTTTAAGTTTGGTGGACTTTTCCAGTTTTGAGTGTTATACATTCCCACAAAAAAATCTTTGTATTTCAGTAAGAATCAGGACTTCTCTTCTTTCTAAATTCTCTATTGATGTCCCATCACTTTTCAAATTTCTGGTACTAGCATGGTTTTCAGTTAGTGGTCCACATGCGTTCTTTTCTATGTAAACAATTTCCATTGATTCCTCTTCAGTCTTATTCTTTTGTTCTCCTGCTTTATTGATCTTTCTTTGAAGTTCTTCAAATTCTATGTTTGAAAATAGTAGAAAATAGTTTATTTTAGGTAGCATCTTACCTGTGTCACATTACTGCTGGTCTGTTATATTAGAGTCTGCTACACTCATGTTACATTATCTTTCTTCATATACATTCCCTTTTGGAAAGCTTGGGCTGATGAATTTGCTTTATAATAGCTTTCCGCTATTCCATCTGTTCCATTTCATCCATTTTCTATTGCTGTCCATTTCTTCTGCTATGGTTGGCCATTCAGTAACTTCATAGCATCTTGCCTTTTTGTCTGGCAAAAGATACTGAGTCTTGTAACCCAGTTTTCATCTGATGTTCAGAAACTCCTACATCTGACAATAGTCTTTATTTGCTTTGGTGATATCCAATCCAGTATGGATTTATTTTTGTTTTGTTTGTTTGTTTCTCCAATATTAAATGGGATTTCAGCACCTTTAGTTTGGCCCTCAACGGAAGCCTATCTGATTTGGGAAATTCTACCTGTAGCAATGCTGCTGTCTTTCCTCATAGAACCCACAATCCCTCCACCACAGTAAAGTAATTCCAATGGGTGGGATGATGGTGATGCTGCTGCTGCTGCTGATAGCCTCTTTATATATAGTCTACCTCTTTCAGTCCAAACAAGAACTTGTTTTGGCATTTGTGCAATCTGAAAACCTCTAAAAATTGTTCAGAGGGGGTTTGTTTTTGCCTTCCTTTCAGACCGAGAAACAGAGTGACTTGCTCAAGAAGGAATATTTTGGTGACTTAAAATCTTAATATCTGCAGTCTGCTTATTTGTCATCCAAAGAAAATGCAATGATTCTCCAGAAATTTAAATTTAAATTCCATATATGTTAGCTTAGAAGCACATCCTTCTCTGTTCAGTTGGGCTTACTTAAGGGGCCCTTTCACATTACACAATAATAAAGCTATTGGCCTTTCTGCACTACACTGTTATAATTCTATTATTCCACTTTTAACATCCTGTGGAATTCTGGAGTTTGTAGTTTACTGAAGCCAAAGAGCTCTCTGGCTGAGAATTCTCAATGCCCCTCCCTAAACTGCAAATCCCAGATTTCCATAGGATGTTGAAAGTGGAATTATAGCACTACAACAGTGTAGTGTGAAAAGGCCCTATGTTTCCACTTTAACAGCCATGGCAACATCCTATGGAATCCTAGTATTTGCAGTTTAAGGAAGGATATTTAGAATTCTCAATAAGAGACTCTAGTGCCTGATGAAACATTCACCAAACTACCAATCCCATAGGATGTAGCCATGGCAACTAAAGTGGAATCATAGTGCTGTAAGTGTGTAGTGTCAGGAACCGCATGTAAGCATGTAGAAGACTAGCACCTTGTGATAGGGGAAAACTTCTGCTTTTGAAATCATTTCCAATACATTACAATGCAAAGACAGACAGGCTTACATTACAATGCAAAGACAGACAAACCTAAGACAACCCAAAAGATCCTTCAGAATATGCCACTGGATATAGAAGTGATTCCCTTTCCAAATATGTTCAAATATTGTACTCTGACAGCTACAAAGATCTAAGTATTATATGTGGTACACAAGAAAACAGGCTTTCTGGAAGGACGTTGTCGGTTGTCACCTTGGGGAAGTTCAGCTAGTGCCTACTGATTAATACATCTGTAAGGCAGCCAGCACATGGGCCTTTGATAAATCAGATTATTACTGTATCAAATAAATGGCTCATTTATCAGCCTTTGTGTAGCCAGGCTGTGTCTGCATGCATGTCACTAGAAGATAATTGTAAAGTGCTTGGAACAAAACAGAATTGGCTTGTTCTAGCTGGTGTGATAATTAGGAAAAATTGCGGGAGTGAGATCAAAGGTTCATGGGCTAAGAAATATTCAGTAGTCAACAATGGTGCAGAAATAAATATAACCATGTCTGATTAAAATGCTTTCTTGGACTAAAAATCCTAAGCATGACAAAAGCCTAGTTTTAATGAGCACTCAGAAAACTACACATTCTACTTGAATGTATGACTAATCCTCAGGATTATTTGTTACATGGATAATTAGAAAATGTTGGAGCATCTGTTGTGATCTCTAATGTGCAGAATATAGTTTATTTTATTTTATTTTTAAATCCAACTTTTCCTTCATGGAGTTTGGAACAGCATACACTATTCTCCTGTTTCATTTTATCCTCACAATAGTAGTTTGAAGTAGGTTAGACTGAGACAGTGAATAGCCTGGGTCACCTAACGAAATTAATGACTGAGAGTGAAAGCAGATTGAAATCCAGGACCTGTTGACCCTACACAATTATAGCCCTCTGACTTCATTTTAATTGTCTTGTCTGCATCCTAGGGAACACTGAGAATTCTAAATATCCCTCCCTAAATTTCAGATCCCTGGATTCCATAGGATGTTGCCATTACAGTTAAAATTCTAATCATAACACTATATTTCTGTAGCATGAAAGGGCCCCGATTTTACAATAGCTAGTTCAATAGCTTTACTATTGTACCACACAATCTTGTGGGTCACAGTTTGGAAACATGTGTAAGATTTGCAGATGTGAGATTTGGGAGAATGTGTTAGGTTGCTGTAAACCTCCATACACATCTGGAACGTTATGTATGGATGCTCTTCTCTATGCACAGGACAGATATCCCTGCAAGAGGCTTAAAGAGTATATCTAACGCACAACATTGTAGCAGTTTGATATGATTCTAACTGTTGTGACTTCATCCTATGGAATCCTAGGAACTATAATTTGTTGAAGTACTTAGAATTCCATATCAGAAAGTTTTAACTTAAACCCTGAACTAAAGTGCTGATGCTCTGTAGCAAAGAGTCCTAGATATCTCACTAAACTACAGATCCCAAGATTCAATAGGATCAAGCCATGCCTGTGAGTTTCATATCAGACTACCAGAGTAATTAAATTACACTCTTACTAGCAGAGTGTAATTAGTTCTTCCATTTGGTAAACTCAGCCTTTATTGCTCTTTTGTCTAAGGCTGAAGAGTGCCTAGGTACGCACATTTACAATCCACAGAAATTGACTGGGGGTGGGTGGGACCCAGGTTAGTTCCTGGTCATACACTGGATTTCATTGGAGGAAGAAGAAGCAAAATTCAGGCAGTATGGGGTCTAAATGGGAAAAGCAGTCATGAGCAGGGTCCAAAAGTGAGAGTGAATTGCCAGAAAGATTAGTCCAAAATACCTGTCATGGGAGTTTTAGAGCTCTTTATCTGCAACAATGGAATGGCTTTCACTGAGCTAATTTATACTCAGCAGTAAATCTGCCCACTTGGCCTCTTTAGCTCATTGTCTTCCTTTTGAAGCAGAAAAAGCTGCTTCTTGACCCTTTGAAATCAGTTTTTTTTAATTTAATTTAATTTAATTTATTAAATTTACAATTTAATTTAATCCATAGGATGCAGTACCTCTGTATCCTCTTTCTGATTTCTAGGTTCCACTCGGAATAGACTGGGCTCTGCTGCCAGTGCTATGACAGGGCTGTCAGCATCCCCTTGCTTTGACTGGGGCCTGTTATCTCGGCTCTCACGTATCTTCCAACATTTCACAGGTGAAAACTGGGACGGACACATGTAACCAAGTCAACATCAGAACATGGTCAAGCTGGCAAACATTATTGATGAGGAAGACCACACAAGCTAGGGAAGCCTGCAGAAGTTTACTTTTGCCTGAACCTAGAAGGAAGGGCAAGATTCCACCTCTCTTTTCCATACTGAGTTAACTGAGAAACAGTAGGCTGAGGACAAAGCAGGAAAGTCGGAGAAGAGAGAGAAACTGGGACATTTTAAAAGCAGCTGAAAAAATGGGACAACAGAAGACACATTGGGGCTGTCCTTGCCAAATTGGGACAGTTGGAAGGTAAGCTCTCCTCTTCTTCTATCTCATCCAAGGATATTTCCTCAAGATATGAAACTTGCTGAAGGAGGTTAATATTAGAAATGAGTAGGGCTAAGGAGTGGGGTCTCACATGGTTAGGGAAAATGAATCTGAAAGTTCAGTTTAGTCTCAGGCATTCACAGCTTCTTGCTAACAGAATTATTATTCAACACCTATAATATCTTGCTGTATGTTTTATTTTCAGGTGCATCTCTCAGTTGTCCATAACATAAATGTCCTTTGTCAATATCCAGATACTCAAGAAGAATTTCTATAACATGCTTGGAGGTTAGTACTGGCCTCTGTCATATAATAAGTCACACTTCATGCAAGATGTACAAGGTGCCCCTTCCATTTTAAAACAGAATGACAAAAACAGATTGTGTGTGTCTGAGGTTCTGTCAACCATATAAATATGGCGTGAGAAAAGTCTGTCAAATAAAAAGGTTCCTGGTCATTTACCAAAATATAGGTCAAGAAAATTCCACCTGGAGAAAACCAGATGGACTTGCTCTGCTTTTAACTCTGTGTTTTTCTACTGAATTATTTATTCCACACAGCTATTTTAATCCCATTTTATTTAATTAGCTGTTGGCAAAACAAATGTATCTTCCTGACAGGTTTAAATATGTACTGTGAAAGGGGAAGGGAAATCTGGTAAAACAGAAATTAAGCTTTGCTGCTTCATTTGATAAAGAGGTCCAAAATGAAATGGCTTCTGGATGCTCAGACAGCATCATTCCAAAATCATTACATACATTATCTCTCTTGATCTCATCAGATAAATTACTCCATTATTTTACTTGCTAAAACTTTCTTTTACCATGTGGCTGTTGCATTCCTGTGTGGTGAAGTCCAAATTTGGTTTTCCTTGCTCCTTTGGTATTCTGAACATTTTATTAAAAAAATGAAATTGATTTACAAGATTAACTTTTTTTTGCCATATGAGACACTGTACTGACACCATTTGTCTCTCTGTGTTCTTTATCTGTGCCATGGCATGGACTAATACATATTGTGAAATGTGTCCTCAGAAGTAGATCACTGGACAATTGAAATCACAACAGATTTTTAAGGACACCTTTCAAAATTTCCCTTTCTTGTTACTGGCCAGAAAACATTAGATTCAGCAACTCTTTGAGAGAATCAAAATGACAAGTTTTCAGTAGTTGTCCAAGCTTAGCCTTCTGATCAACTCTGAGAAGACACTAGATGAAAGCAGGAGCTGGTTCAGCGGAACCTTGGTGATAGAGATGCCATTGTGATTCTGCTTCAGGCAGCTGAATGCCTTGGGCAAACACTTTGGCTTTAAACATGTCTGTCATTTCTGCTCACTTGGCATGTCTTAGACACACAAGAAGAAGGTGGCAATCCCAAAAGTTGGCAGGGATGGGCATAAAATGTAAATAAGCTAACATATAGGTTTAACATGAAAATTGGGGGGGACTTGTTCTAATTTGGATACAAATACAATAGATTCCAAATATACTTTGTGATTGAATAATATGAATTATAGTAATATTTGTCTAAATCCCAACATCAAATAAGGCACATTTGTCTCTACTCGAAAGCATTCAGAGATAGTATTAGTTCTCGATACATTCAGAATTGTGTCATTTTCACATGAAAAGATACAATATAATTGGTTAGAGCAATTGAAAGCTAATGATGACTGCTGGAAGAACTTTTCAGAGCAAGCAGTATCTATAAGAAAAATGATATATTTGCATTGTTTGAAAAATAATCTGTGAAGTAATGTCAACTTTTAAACAAATTACTTTGTTATCTGCCATTGTTTCATGATAACATGCATGGTCATGTACCTATCTTGATGGAGCTAAACAGGTCTGATTGAGTGGGGTTCCTAGACGGGGACCTTATGCATGCTGTTGCTGAAGAATGGTAGGATCTCAATGTAAACTAACTTCCTTCCTTCCTTCCTTCCTTCCTTCCTTCCTTCCTTCCTTCCTTCCTTCCTTCCTTCCTTTGGTCCCCCCCCCCCATGTCTCTTCCAGAGCTGGGATGCAATGTGCCTTCCAACATAATTTTAAAATGTAAATAAAACCCGATAAACTATATATATTAAAATGTACATTAAATTATACCATACCATTGGTATACCATTAAATTCAAACTGAATTAAAAACACTAATAATACATAGTCATTAAAATACTAAAAAGTTCAGCATATCCATTTTACACTTCTGATCTCAACAAGCAACCAGTTGCTGGTGTCCTCAGGTCTTTGTTGTTGTTGTTATGTGCCTTCCTTTTCTGACTCATGGAGTCACCAAGGCACGCCTATTAGGGGTTTTCTGACTGATACCCTTTCTGCACCTTACCATATCCCATTGCCTTTAGATCATAATCCTGGCAGTGTCCTTGTTAGAAAGGCAGTGCAATGGGAATGCTTCCCTCCACACTGGAACAGCTCCCTGCAGAAGGGGGCACGAGGGATGTGCCTCTTCCTTCTGCAGTGCAGCTGGGCTCTTTTCCCATGCTGCACTGGTGAAGGAAGCTTCTCCATCACGTTTCCAGCCCTTCCACATGACCTGTAAGTGTGACAGCATTGCATGAATGGGAGTCATTGACAGAGAAAATCCATCAATGATTTATTTACCCTGTGATTGCACCAGCTGGTGGCAGGAGAAGGACGGGACTGTGATAATGTCTTGTGGAAGCATAGTTGCGGTTCTGATCCTCTCACATCTCCATGCTGGGATGCCATCTCCATGTGGAAATGGCATGAGAGTGTGTGATGCACTCAAGGTCACCCAATGGATTTCCATGGCCAAGCAAGGAATTGAACCCTGGTCTCCAGGACCATAGTCTGATGCTCAGACCACTATACCACGCCAGTCTTTAACTAGTAAAAAAGGACAACAGGGATACTATAATTCTGTTCAATTCAATTTTATTGTTTTAACACAAACTATAGCAAAAAAACCCAAAATATTACAATACAATAAAACATGATAAAAATTTCCATAGTCAACTAAAACACATGATATCCATATGCAATATATTAAAACAATAAAGAAGCAAAAATTCAAAACATAATCTTGACTAACATATTAATGATTCAAGTATCTAATGAAAGTTAAGCTAGACTGAAATACCTTGTCTGACAGTTTTCTCCATTATGGACATTTTAAGTTTTAACTTTAATGTGGACTTAATAACTAGAGTAGTAAGCTTGCCATTTGAAACATGACAAATTTATCATAACCCAGTTAATTTCTCCTGACCTGTTCCTCTTTGAAGTTTTCCTAAAATGGGTTGCATTTTTTTTTCCTGCTCAGTCAAAAAGGACAGCATGGTATCACATATGCCATGTCTTCAACAAACTTGTCACAAAGACAGAACTTTTCATTATAAGGAATCCTGTTATAGCAGCTTTCTAATTTGGCAAAGGCAATGTGTTCAAATGAGCCTTTGTGAAGGCCTTTCTATAACCAAAATTTGTAGTATCTGTGAAATAGATGGAAGGGTTAAAGGGAGCAGATTCCATGAAAGGTATGCATCCTAAATCCATTTGTATTGTCATATTCCTGTCTTGGTATAAGTGAGAGTTTGGCAGTGTAGAAAACAAGACTCTTTACATAAGTGTTCTGAAAGCCTGCGTGTACCAACTAAATTTAATGCAAAAGTCCTCCATAAGCTGAATTTCATCTCATCATATGTGAATAAGAGCCTGAAGGGGTACAAACTAAAATCTTCAACCAGTAATTAATTAATACTCTTTGCAACAAAGTAATTACTGACTGTAGTGATTGTGTTTAAGGCTGTCATTCTTGAGAGAGGAGCAGCCTGAAAAAAGTGGGCAAATTTATTTTGTACAGCTGCTGGTAATTGTATCTTACTGGTCCTGAATTTCTGTTCCATCTCAACATGTCAAGAAGAAGTTTCATTTTTAGAAGTTATACAATTAGTGTAGTAACAGGTATAATACAGTACAACAGGAAAAGAGAGATAATATTTTTCTGGGAATTTCATATAAACGTAATGCAATATGTGCTAGCTTCTTGAAGAAGTTATGGATGCTGTCATTTTCTCAGCCTGCCAAGTTATAAAGCTGGGAACTGAAAGCATATAGTTAAGGATAACACGTGACTCTATGACCCTAGACAATGTGCTCTAGTCTTGTTGCAGAGGTGGGAGTACTCTTATGGCTGAAGATAGTAACTGAGATGGCTGTTCCTTGCAAAACTTGTATGTGTTTAATCCCGAGTCAGCTGAACTCTGAATTAAATGGCCTTCATTTTGAGGGGGAAACATCATGCACACATTGTTGACAATAACTTGAGGTAATGGACATGGAAGTCACTAAAGTCTGTATCTGAATTATTTCTCAAGTTCCTGCCACTCAGTTTTCCAGCTGTTAAATCAGGAATCAGACAGCAAACTGAGACGACAAGTAGCACAGCCATAGCTCAGTACCGGAGTACATGCTTTGCATGAAAAAGATGCCCAGTTCAATCTCTTCCATCTTAAAGTACTCTAGAGAGCTTCTGTCAATGACTGTAGCCTAGAGTGTGCTAAGCAAGATGGGACAGTGGTGTGAGTTGATTTAAGACAGCTTCCAATGTTCCCCTAAAACAGTTTACTAAGAACCACACAGAGTTATTCTGTAGAGTAAGAGAGATCTGTAAACAGAACAGACCACTAACAAGTGAACAAAGTTTTTTGAAGCTTGAAGGTACAGGGAAAAAAATGATAAACATAAGTCCATGCATTAGCAAATAGAATACATTGACAAGAGGGTGATGTGGTGTCATGGGCTTATATATAAAAATGTTGCTTTGCTTATTGTGTATGAAGTAAGTAGCTGTTGGGAGGAGAGAGAATGGATTGTTGAAGTAAATGCTGATTGAAGGAACAATTGAGATTTTCAAGGGACAATTGATGAATAGCAGAGTTTGAATTTGAGTGGGGCTTGTTGTTTGAGAAGAGTGCGGGGGGGGGAATATGTCTGAGAGGAGTTAGAGTGAGAGAGATGACTTTGAGTTGAATGCTTGGTAAGAGTCTGATTTAACTTGAAAGGAGAGAGTGTGATGTTTCAAAAATTATATATAAATAATCTGTTGTTTTATGTTTAACTTCTGTGAAGAAGGTTGAGTTTTTGTTTATATACACTTTTGGCTTCTGGAATCACTATCATTCTGGATTTCAGACAAGGTGTCTGTGGCGGCAGCATTGAAAATGGAAGAGTGGTGTTCTGTTGGCAATAAAAGTAGTATAAATTCTCACAGGAATCTTGAGGAAATTTAGACTGACCTTGCAGTTGGTGTCACACCAAGTAGACAGCAGGAAGTTGTTACTTCGAGGGAGAAACCCTATCCTGGGGTCTACAATTTTAATATTAAAATATAGCTTCATGTGCCAGAGAGGTCCCCCAAAAGGGCACATAGGCGGGCGTGGTCAGAAGACCGACAATCAGATCAAGCCAGTAAAATCCCTGTCACGTAGCCCCAGGAAACCTCAAGATGTGCAAAGACACAATAAACAAAGGGTCCTCAGCCCCGAGATGCTGACTTGAGAGGATCAGCGTATGTGCCTCAAGTTGAGCAAATATTCCATCAGGTGAAGACCATTTACATGAAGTCACACCACAAACTAACACAGCCAAAGATCCTGAGAATTTGGCAACACCTTGCAATCCCATCACATGAACGAAATTACCATGGTGGAGCTTCGTTATCACTCCAACACCCATTGTTCTCCCTGGGAAAGGGATATTCCTCCAGGTACTTTTTCCCCTACAAATTGTCCCCGTTTTTGAGCAATTCTTTGGATCACTCCCAGTCATCCCAGCAGACCATTTCTCCATCCGTTGAGTGATCCCCTCAGCCCTTTCTGTGGTGAGCTCCACTTCTTAGCTGCCTTCTCGGACCCAGGACTTCAGGACAAGGTGCAGTATTAGCCCAACAACACCCCTTCAATATTCCCTCTGTCCAATTTCCTCTCTTTTGCTTCTCAGTAGCTCTTGGGTGCATGTGTGTGTGACTACATTGGTGTGTGAGACTTGCATTCAATAAAATCATTTATTTGACATTTTGCTTTGGTTTTTGGCTTGGCCTGACCCTGTAAAAACTGGGTAAAAAGACCCCGCTAGGTTACCCTGCCTCTTGCATTGCTATTGCTTGTGCTCTGGCTAGTTTCCATTCCCCATCACGTGGAGCACATTGAGGTGTCCCCCAAGGGACCCCAGAAACCAGGGTAACAAAGTCCTTATGTACAGCAGAGGTGGGTGTCAAGAGCCAGGCTGAGCGTGCTGCCGATTCAGACTTGGACTCCGATTTAGACTTGGATTCCCAGCCGGGGGAGGATCCCTTGGAGGGGCCTTCAGGAGAAGGGGCTCCTTCAGAGTCTAGGGAAGAGTCTGCCAGCAACCCCACAGCTGTCCCAGGCATGGATCCTGAGCCAGTATCTGCTGCAGATGTTTGTGCTCCAGAGGTGGAGGCTAGTGCTTCTGACTCGACAGAGGCTGGTGTTTCTGACTCCAGCCCGGAGTTTGCAGCAGACCCTTCCCCCACGTTCCTCCAGAGGCAGCTGGAGAAGGGGGCAGTTTGGAGGTCTCAGCAGCTGTGGGAGAAGCGTCTGATGAATTGGCCCTGAAGTCTTGAGGGGCTCCAGCTGTGAGCTGGGCCAGGAGACATTTGATCAGCCCCAGCTGGGCTAAAGACTGTTACACAGACAGACACTGTTGGAGTTGGGCATGGGGCAACAACTGTCTACCAACCGGGAATTTGCATCCTGTGTCACGGGCTTTCTGTTCCAGGCTAAACCTTGCTGCTTAAGTTTGCTGCCCCTGGGACTTGAATGTTTGTTTTGGTGATGTAACCTCTTGCTTTATTTAGTACTAAAGCCATAAGCCCAGCTCCTGCCTCTGTGTCTGCTTAGCCACTGCCTGACATTGACAGTGGGAATCAGGGAAAGCTCTTACGCTTTTGCAGTGAACACTGTAACGGCCTCACATTCAGTGGGTTAAGTGTAAAGACCCACATTTGGTCACAGTGGCCAATTTGCCTGAGAGGAATTCTCACAGTTGGTGGCACTAGGGTCATTACCTCAATGAAAAACCTCACACTGTTGTATATAGTTGTGGGATCAAGGATGGAAACTCCAAATTTGGTGGCCCCAGTGGTGGGATATAAGCTGAGATCCCCACATTTGGTGGCAGTGTTTGAATTACTCAGGAATAAACATCGAAGGTGACCTTAGATCAATTTCAATGTTTGAAGACTACTGTATAGCTTCAAAGACTCTTGCTAGAGTCTAAGTCCATTTCCGCACTACGCTGTTATAGTGCTATTATTCTACTTTCAGCATTCTATGCAATCCTGGGGTTTATAGTTTAGGGAGGGGCATTTAGAATTCTCAGCCAAAGAACTCTTTGGCCTCAGTAAACTACAAATCCCAAAATTCCACAGGGTGTTCGGATTGGAATAGCACTATAACAGTGTAGTGCAGAAATGGCCTTAGTCTTCAAATTTTATGCTACACTAGTAGAAAATCTATATAAAATACAAGGGGTGGGGGGCTAAACTCATATGGGAAGCTGATTTGAACACTAAATAAGTAGAAAAGAACCAGGAAATCTTATGATCTGGAGCTGCACTTAAGATTCCTTTTGTCCTCTGTAAGAGACAATGTATATAAGTATCTATAGATGGCATCTAATACCAATAAAATTATACTGTATTAACAGAATTCTTATTCCTTGTGTGGGTGACGGTATAACCAGAAAGGTACATTATTACATTTATGGGTCATATGCCTAAATATAAGTCACTTCTGGCACCAAATACTAAATCACATAACTAAGATTACTATACAATAAATAATATATGATAACAGACCTGATATTCTCTTTTTTCATGGGAAAGAATAAGGATCTTATGCATATAAAAAGTAATAAGCTGTTAAGAAGTTTGGTGTTTTTTTTTTAAAAAAACATACTTATTGAAACATGGAGACCATTTATTAACTTTCATGAGATTTGTCTTTGGAAGCATAGTCCCTTGCAAACTGTCCTGGAAATTTTGAAAATGACAGGTGAACACAGCTTGCATTTTGAACAAAGGGCAATGAATACTGTCTTTGAACTCTTAAACATGGAAGAAAACAGATCATTATTGCTGGTAATTAAAAATATGGATTGATACATCAAGGTTAATGCATTACACTGACAATACTATTTATGTGCTTACAGATGTCTGTACTTGTTATGCTGTGTAATAAATAAAAATATATACTTTAAAAATCAAAGAGATAAACACAGAGTGAGGAATTGTCTGATAGATTCAGCAACTCCACCACCCCACCCCCACAGATCACTTAAGGTGGTGTCATGCTCTGCTTCCAGAGCATGGACTCTGATTCGGAGTCTGAAACAGAGGGCATTCCAGAGGCTGCAGCAGAAGGCATACCAGGGCCCGCTGTACAGAGAGAGGTTACAGTGCTGGAAACAGAACAGGGAATGGTGCCAGCTCCAACAGAGAGTCCCGCCTCTTCAGATATGGAGGAACACTTACCTTGACCCAGCTTCGCAGTGCACAGGCAGCAAAGAGAGAACCAGAACTGCTCTCTCAGGATTTATAACCGGCAACAATCAATCAAGTCTCAGCTGTACTAGGTTCGGGACCTATTTAGCTGGTGTCCTTCTCCTCCAGGAGTTGTGAGCTTATCTGACCTACTACCTTGCTGGATGCCTTGACAAAGATTGACCTTGGACACTCCCTTGCTGTGAAACCCTGCCAGACTTTGTTTATGTTGGACTTTATTTATGACTCCTTGCTTATTGCCTGGAAGTAAGTAACAAGCTGGGAGATATTCAGTTTGTTTTGTTTGATTTATCAGCTGTGCCAGGACTAAGATAGGACAGGTAGACATCTATGAATAAGATAGAGTGGGAGAACTATGGAATCATGAGATGGAATTCTCCATTATAGCCCAGATCACCAAAAGCATAGAGGATATCAAATGGGGGTGGATTTCAGGCACTGGACTTTTGGTAAAACAATATCTCCTCAGCCTGCTACTACTTTATGTTGCATTTCACTTGTTGCTGGTAGAATAAAACAATGCCACCTTCTCCATTAATATTGTTTTCATATCTGGTCATTAGTTAAACTTTAACAAAACTAGTATTCTGCACTTGCCAGCCTGAATCGAGAAACAAGAAGGGTCTGGAGACCCCATTTCCTTGCCTGTCTCTCCTCTTATTTGTTCGCTTGCCTCTGCCAAGGGCTGTTGCCTACATGCCTGGAGCCGTCTTGTGTTTGATAATCATTGGTCTAGTTCTTCAATGGCATAGACTGAGAATCCTCCTGATGGTCTAGTAATTGGGACTTTAGGTGTCTTAATAGTAGGAGGACACTGCCAAGATAGTGAGTAAGAATTGCCAAGAGTGAACAATCAACAGCTGTTGCAGATTTATTTTTTAATAAAACAAAACAAAGTTAGAGTTAAGGATCAACAATTGTTCCGTAGCCACGACAGAGGCAATATTGCCACAATTGTAAATGAGTCCACCTTAACAGCAGGTGGCCACACTGGATGAAGGAGGTCTCTCCAGCCTCATCCTGCCATTGAGTGAAGCTGTGACAGTCAGAAGCAGGATCTCTGGTGCAATTCCTCATTGCAGCCTTGTTTTTTGGCAAGAGGGGGAAAGAAACATCCTCCTCTTTGTGCTCCAATCAGCAGCTGAACAGACTGCTTCATTCATTGAGATTATTGTCTGTTAAGGTGGGCTTCAAGGGTCAAGCTAGGAGATGTTACTTAATTATGCATTGATATGAAGTAGCTGATATGTAATATTAGTGTACAAGTTTTACAGGTTTCTAGCCCCTCCCTAAAAAAAAAAAAGAATTTGTCTGAAATTTGACTGCATCAATCTCCTTTTTGGGGTTATTCCAAGTCTCTAAATTTTATATAGATGTGTGTGAAAACCCAAACAGAGCCGAAAAGGTTTATAGCTATTTTGGAATCCCTGTGTAAGTCATTTCAGGGTGATCTAGAATTCTGAATCTCAGTTCAGAATTTGCATTCCCAGTCTGGATCTGACTGGATCAGTCTGGGTAAATCAGTCTCTGAACTGAACCAGAGACCCCTTCCAAAGCCCTAATATGAATCCAACCATATGATGGCTAAAAGGAACTAAAAGGAATAAACTAATAGGAATCATATGGTCATATATTTTAATTTTCCTACTTAATAACAAGAATTAAATCTCTCTCTCTCTCTCTCTTTCAATGGTAAAAAAGGCTGAGTCCATTGTTCTACAATGGGGGTGGGTAACTGCAGAGGTGCCAGGGGCTGTCCTTCACACCATGTTGTCCTGGTGGATTCTATCATTGCATATCTGTTCCCCACAAGTGACGTTGTGTGATTCCCAGCCACCGTTTTGGATTGATATGACATCTTTTTGTTTTTGTTATTGTTGTCTTGGGAGAAGGGGGTTGGGAGGCTCTGACAGGCTGGAAGAAGCAAACTGCTGCATTTGTCATTTTCGGGTTGATTTGGCTAATTTTCAGGTTAAAAAAAGACATCTGAAAACTGGTGTGACAATTTTAAAAAATGCTTTCAGCATCTTTACAGGCTTTAAGGAGTTGCAGAGACTGCAGTTTGGAGTCCCAAAGGCTTCATGGGGGCCATGGACTGTGCTTTGGCCACCCATGTTGTTCACAGAATAGTTGATTAATCTTTCCATTCCCATTTGAATATTCACCTATCTCACTCAAAGGAAATGAAGGAAACATGTAGTGATGTAGCAGCTGAGACTCTAAGAACGAAGAAATCTGCCTACTTCCTTTCATTTTTCAATCACACATTTCATCCTATTTCTGCATCAGTTTGCAAATGTAATTCTTGAAAGTCTGATAATTGGGGCAAATTTCTATGTATAATTGCATCTAATATATACATTTTTGTATATATTTTCCATTAATATGTACATTTCTTTATGCAAACTGACTTTCTGTATTCAAACTGATTTTATGGCCCTTTCCGCGAGCAGCCTCCAGTGAGAGGCTCTCACGTCCCAGTTCCTTCAGCTCTGCAGCTGCTGCCTGCTCATGTGAGAACCCGTCCTCTTCCTTCCTCAGTGCAGCCTGGGAGTTTCCCAGGCTATGCTGGGGCAGGAAGTGCAAGCACCATGGCTCCAGAGCTCCACACGCACAGCAAGTGCGCGCGGGGCCTCAGGGTGATGCACAATCGTGCACCATTTTCAGCTCACAGCCAAAAATGAAAAATTGTGCGATCGGCACCTGCCAGACCCTGGAGCGTCGCGCGATTGCAAGTGCATCGTGCAAAAAGGGCCTATGTCCACATTTTTACTTGCATATTCTTGTGCTGGACCGTGATTTTTGAGAAGTGCAAAACCAAATGATATTTTCTTCCTGTTTTTTCATATTAGTTCTGACAAGGTAAATTAGAGTGGCTTACATTAAAATATGAATCAAGCAAATTCTCTCACTTATTTATTATATATGGAACTTGCCCACCAATGTATTATAACACACATATCTTCTCTGCTTTTAGTATATGCATGGCTTTGTAATAGGACAGATTACCCCTTGTATCTAGCATTATTTACTGCAAAAAATAGTTGGTTGCAGTGCAAAGATCTTGTCATTTGCCTTTCTCCATAGACATATGAATTCTTAGCCTAAAGAAATCCATATACATTGCACAACATTTATTTTTCTGTACTTTACTTATGCACCAAAAAGCTAAAACAGTAGTGTAGTAAATTATTTGGTGGGCATGATTTTTCCTATCTGGATTTTGATTTAGTACCGTTGAGTTTCCTGAAACTTAACAATGTACATATATGCAAAATACATGCAGCCTCCTAACTGACAGTAAATTGATGTCAATGCATCCTTAGTATGACTACATTTTACGATATAAGGAGCACTGTTAAAACAGCAAAAGACTTATTTTAAAAGAGTATTATTTGGGTTTTCCTAAAGTGTACCTTCAAGTTTCTTTCAGTATTTTCTAAACAAAAAACACTCACTTTTTCCCTCCTGCTTTCCTCTCTTTCTGAAAGCTTAATAGATATTTGTCTCATTCTGTTTTTCTGTGAAACAAAGTTCAACAACAAAAGCAAGGAGAAACCACCTTTTATTTTCAACAGCTTCATTAACAACCATTCAAGACAGTGCCAGGCAGGAGTCCTGACCTATGAAAGTTCTAAACACTGTGTAGGAGGAAAGGTGAAATGAAAAAGGGCAAGTTCTAACAGAAATATTTACCTTTTTTTCCCAGTTCCCAATATTTCAGTAGGCCAATTTTTTTCTTTGTTGATAGTTCACTGAAACTTTATTTACACAAGTGTCTAAGAAAGTCTCTTTAATACAGGACTTCATAACTAAGAGTAGCGTGTGCTTGTCTGCAGCTAAGATGCTGTCCTGGTTGCATCCCATAATGTTTATCAGTATTGAGAGAATAGCTATTTTATTTATGTGTAGGAAGGATGTGGTGCTTAATTTTCAGCAGCTATAGCATTGTGCCTATTTTATTCTCTGCTCTTCAACACAAGAGATCTGTTGTGTCCTGTATGTATCGTATGCAGATGTTGCATACCCTGAAACTGTAATATGCACACTTTTACTGCAGTCCCTAAGCCGCACTTGGGATGACATTAGATATCACTTTGATATCAATAATTCCGCCTTCCTTACCCATTCCTTCCCACATGCTTGCGAGGCCCCCAGACAAGCACGCAAACAGGTTCGGTGCTAATTGCTGGAATATTCAAAACAAATACAGGCTGGCCAGAAATAGCCAAACTGCCACTTTAGGAGACCTCACGGTAAGTGCCCTCATTACATGTGCATGCAATTTACAAAGAACTCCCTGCCCTGAGTGGGCAGCTTGATTAGAAGAATCCTCATCTGTCAAGCATTCTGCATTTGCATACTGTCTACTCTATTCTCAATTCGGACCTAACTCAATCATGCTAAATTCTGACCTTTCGGAGGTTTTGTCTCTAGCCCAAAACTCATTGTTTTCCCCAAGTACGGACTAGCCTGTGGCTATGTTTTCCCTATAAAAACTCCTGACTTTGTGAGCTTCCTTGGATCGCTCCCGACTTCCATCCAGCCTTGCTGCTGCTTTGCTTGGCGAGCCTTCCCCTCAGTCCCTCATACTGAGACTCCATATCTCTGAACTTCTGCTGCAGACTACCCGGGTTTCAGGACAGGTGTAGTATTACCCCAAACCACCAACTCCTCTAAAAATCCCTCTATCCCACTCCAACCTTTATTTCTCTAGTTATCTGTGTGAGTGTGTTGCATACACTGTTTGATTGTATTTTAATAAAAACCACAATTATTATTTCAATTCTGTTTGCTCCTTGACTTGGCCTGACCCCATAGACATTGGGTGAAAGATCTCGCTCCGTTGCCCTGCCTCTCACATTGCTAACTTGTGCTCTTGGCTAATTTCCCCAACTTGTATAATTGAGAGCGCATTTAGGTGTCCCTCCGGGGACCCTCAGAAAACAGGGTAACACACTTCTTTCCCATATTTAGAACATTTTGCTTTCCATAAGGAATTTGGAATTTATGGGTTTTTTTAGAGCCAATGTGGTATAGTGGTTTGCAATTTTTTTTTTAGAGCCAGTTTAGTAGTTTGTTTATGTGTATCTGTGTGTGTGTGTCTGTGTGTATGTATATATACATTTCTGAGATACATATATATATATTATATGAGAAAAACTACAATAAAAACTACATATTACAACCAACTTACTACAAACAGAACAAAGAATACAATAAAATAAATAATTCTAAACAAAAGAATAAAAAACATAAAGATACATTAATTATATAAAAACAACAAAAAGACTATGAAAACTTAGACCTACCACCCACAAACAAGACTAACAAACAGTAGTCTACTTCCCACTCCAAGGAGAACAGAATATTAAATCCATCAATATTTTGTTAAAGTTTAAAATAGCTTAAAACAACTTATTTTTTATTTATTGATATTAATGATGTCTCAAGTATTTATTACTACGTTAATGTATATAATGTAACTTAGAAGCAGTTCTATGCCCATTACTCTAATTTTGCTTATTCTTCAAACCCTCTTATAGCTTGTACATCCCCAATCACCCTTATATATGAAATAAATCTCTCCCACTCCTTTTTAAATTCTGTAAGAGAGTAATCTCTTAATGAAGTCATCAGCTTGGCTATCTCAGCCTTGTCCAGAAGCTTCAATATCCAGTCTTCTTGTGTTAGTATCAGAGTCTTTCAATTTCTGTACATAATCTCCTTGCTACAGTCATATATTGTATAACTTTTACATAGTCCTCAGTCAGGCCCAATGTGGTGTAGTGGTCTGAGCATTGGACTACTATAATCTTGGAAACCAGGGTTCAATTCCCTGCTTAGCCTGCTTGGGCATATCACACACTCTCAGCTCCCAGAAAACTCTATGATAGGCTCGCTTTAGGTTCACCACAAATTGGAAAAATCTAGACTGTGAAAATATCAATGTGTTTTTCAAGTAGATATGTACTTGTTTAAATTATTCAGTTTTTCAACTCTCCCTACGACTCATCGTTTTCCTTCGTCCCACAATATAGTGCCTGAGTTGGGGGTGGATGTAATAGACAAGCAAGGAGGCTCACCCATTATCAGCCATCAAAGATAGTGTTGTACAAGCCTTGATCAGTTATTCTCCCTCACTTTCTTCCACACATGTAGCCATGTGGTGTAAGAAGAATGGGGTAGAGGCAGCAGCCAAGTAAAGAATCTTACATATTACTGGCTAGCTGGTGAAGGATTAGTCTTGGTCAGCTGTTCTCCCTTACCCTATTCCCACCTGCCACATGTAGGAGCTCTGTGGGCAGGAGGGTACAACAAAGGGAGGAGGATTGCCCATTGTAACTATTGCATGCCAAGGCAGTATAATTTAGGACTTCTGGGGGTCATCCAGATATCCTGTAGGATGATGTCATTATGGGGCAAGGCCTACACTGGCAATAATTTTCTTTGTTCACCTCCTTCCATTCTCCAGCCAGTGACTGCATTGTGCTCTTTTCTCTCTCTCTGTGTATGCATCTATAAAAGGGGAAATCTGTGCAGCACAGCAAAAGTAGTCCCCCAATCTATTTGAGAAAAATATAACACACACACACACACACACACACACACTTTCATTAAGAGTTTTTCAAGAAACATAAAAATTACAGATTTTTTTAAAAAAAAGAAAAATAGAAAAAAGAACAGTAAGGCCATTTCCACACTAGCCCGTTATAGTGCTATTATTCTGAGGTTTGCAATTTTGGTAGGGGCATTTAGAATTCTCAGCCAGAGAGCTCTTTCGCCTCAGTAAACTACAAACCCCAGAATTCCACAGGAAGTTGAAAGTGGAATAATAGCACTATAACAGTGTAGTCCAGAAATGGCCTGAATCAGTGTATTGAGCTTCACATTCAGAGGACCCTTGTACAGCTTTCTGCATCAGTGGGCTGTTGTATAGCATTCAGCATATAAGCAGAAGAATATTGGTGGTGGCAATGCTAGGGTGGTGTGTCTCTTTCCTTGTCATGGCAACAGTCATTTGAGTGCTGTGAAATGTCATGGACACAAAATAGATTCCAGTGGCTCCTTGCTTAATCCTACATTAATAAATGTTCCAAGATGTTATAAGCTACTTTCTTAATACATGTACATAGCAGTTACAGTTACAGTACAGTTACAGAAATTTTGAAGAACTAGATATCTTTCCAAAAAAAAAAAAAAATCAACTTAGTATGGTTTTGTATTTTATTTTGTTTTACTTCATCTCATTATTTTTGTTGCACTTTGTACCAAACTGTAATGACCAATAGCGAAATACAATAAACATTGGCTTGTTATAGAATTAGAGCCTTAAGCTACAATTTACAAGACAGACCTAAATACGCTGAAGGTGCCAAATTCTGTGTAATCTCAAAGGTTAAGCAGGGTTACGCCTGGTAAGTACTTGCACCAGGGACTCATAAGGTAGACTAGGTGATGTAGGTTATGTTTCAAAGGAAGAAAATCAGAGGCAAACCACCTTTGATTGTCCTTTCCCTTAGAAAAAAAGCTTTGAGGCATCAGGTCACAATATGTCAAGAGATCACACATAGAAACACAAATTTGATTTGTAGGTGGAGGTTTAAAAATATATTTCTCATTTTAAAAAGTTTGGATTGTGTAGTCCATTATTTCCAGCAACTTGCCCCTATATTGACATATAGGTAAGTTGAATATGCATGATGACATTGAGCAAATACTTGATGCAACAGCCCAGTTTTGATCTACCGTATTTTCCGGCGTATAAGACGACTGGGCGTATAAGACGACCCCCAACTTTTCCAGTTAAAATATAGAGTTTGGGATATACTCGCCGTATAAGACTACCCCTCTTCCAACGCCCTCCTCAGCTCTCGCCCGCTTTCCCCTCGTTGGCCTCCTCCGCTGGGGCTGGGAAGGAAACAAAATGTTTGCCGGAGCCGCCGCAGCTGCTTCCACCAAGAGAAGCAGAGGAGAAGAGGGAAGAGGGCAGCACCCCGCGTCCGGCTCTTTGGGGCTGGGGGGCGGGTGCCCAGACAGGAGGAGGGCGGGGGAGGCCGGCGCCGGCCCTTGCCCTCCACCTGACCCACCGGCCTGGAGGGAAGCCCTCCTTTCCCCCCTCTCTGCCAACTTGGCCGGACTCTTCACCACCTCCGTCCTCGCCCAAAACACCGCCACTCCCCCCCCCGCCTCAGCGCTCCCTGGCCTGGGAGCTGTAGGCAGGGGTGGGGGTGGAAGCGGAGAGGCAGCGCAACCGGCGCTCGCGCGAGGAGGAAGAGTGGCGAGCGCGAGGAGCCTCGCCTCGCCCAAAACGCCGCCGCTCCCCCCTGCCTCAGCGCTCCCTGGCCTGGGAGCTGTAGGCGGGGGTGGGGGTGGAAGCGGGGAGGCAGCGCGACCGGCGCTCACGCGAGGGGAAGAGCGGCGAGCGCAAGGAGCCTCGCCCAAAACGCCGCCGCTCCCCCCGCCTCAGCACTCCCTGGCCTGGGAGCTGTAGGCGGGGGTGGGGGGTGGAAGCGGGGAGGCAGCGCGACCGGCGCTCGCGCGAGGGGAAGAGCGGCGAGCGCAAGGAGCCTCGCCCAAAACGCCGCCGCTCCCCCCCGCCTCAGCACTCCCTGGCCTGGGAGCTGTAGGCGGGGGTGGGGGTGGAAGCGGGGAGGCAGCGCGACCGGCGCTCACGCGAGGGGAAGAGCGGCGAGCGCAAGGAGCCTCGCCCAAAACGCCGCCGCTCCCCCCCCGCCTCAGCACTCCCTGGCCTGGGAGCTGTAGGCGGGGGTGGGGGTGGAAGCGGGGAGGCAGCGCGACCGGCGCTCGCGCGAGGGGAAGAGCGGCGAGCGCAGCAAGCCTCTCCCCCCCCCCGCATCTTCAGGTAAGTGCACAACACCACCCTGGGTGGTTTCATACGGTGGCTGCATACGGTGGGGATGCGGCCGCGGCCATTTTTGAGCTGCCCCCACTGTATGCGGCGACC
The DNA here is from genome assembly GCA_948472985.1 of Iguana delicatissima. Classification (NCBI taxonomy): domain Eukaryota; kingdom Metazoa; phylum Chordata; class Lepidosauria; order Squamata; family Iguanidae; genus Iguana; species Iguana delicatissima. The sequence continues at coordinate 593,436 of CAOKZL010000004.1, forward strand.
GCAAAGATGACACCCTGCGTATAAGACGACCCCCAACTTTTGAGAAGTTTTTCTTGGGTTAAAAAGTCGTCTTATACGCCGGAAAATACGGTAGATAGATAGATAGATAGATAGATAGATAGATAGACAGACAGACAGACTGATAGGATAAGACAAGATAGTACATAGACATAGGATATCTATTTGATTTATTGTGAATGGGTGAACAACAGCTTGATGAAGTAGTTCCAGAAAAATAGAAGTGGTTCCTAAGTGGTACTTTTATTCCTCTCCAATCACTCAAAAGAGCCCCAACCCAAATTTTGTGTGCAAAATAAAGTTGAGATTATGTTATTTGTCAGAACAATGTACAATGGCAAGAGGAATTACAATGCCTGACAATTTCTTTCTATTTAGAGGAAATACACCCTTGCAGTTGTTTCCTCCAATCACTTCAGTAAATTAGGTTTGACTTCTCTGGAATGAGAAGTCGCTTAATCGTAATGGCTTTTCCTTGGCAAGTACCTCTAAATTTGATTCCTGCTTCTTAGGGGAAATGACAATACTTGCTTCTGTTTGGAGATGATTTTGTCACACCTGATTACCACAAAGAGAACTCTGATCAAAATTCCATTTCCAGATATCTAATTGCTGTCATGCTGGATTTTGTAAAAGGATAGGTTTGCTCTTCAAGACAATTCTGGGAACATTACTCCTGAACTTTGAATTGTTACATTTAAGGCCTCTTAGGGGACTTGATCTGCTACAGATCTAGCAGTTCTGACTAGGGCCATCCCATGCCATTATGCTGCCTGAAGTGAAGGACAAGATGGTACTCCCTCCTTATTCCAAGTAAATATGCAGATAAAGGACTTAAAATAATGTCCTAGCTGTTATTTGTACCATATTTAATTTGGTGCTTTACATTGCAATCTTCCTTAGAAAGCTCTGAGTTAGACAATAGTGGACTCTCATCCACACACTGATCAGTTTTATATACCACCATTCAGCTTCAGTTATGCTACAGCTCAAAGTGTTGCACTATGGAATCACTCATGAAGATACCCGTGAAAAACTCAGTATTCATTTCATTTCATTTGTATACCATCTTTCTCCCAGAGTGGGAGCCAAGGGAAACCCAAAAAGAATCAATGATTTTTTTAAAAAAATATTATTAATACTAACACTAATACTAATGATACTACTAATAATATTTTTGAAAAAAAATAATTAAAATACTCATATTGAACAGTATGAAATTCAAAAGGTTTTTTTTAAAAAAAAAAATTATAAGTAAAACACACATCCCAATACAAAACTTCCCTGCTTACACTTCAAAAGCCTGCTTCAACAATAAAGTCTTAGCCTGCCAGTGAAAGTAAAGCAGGAGGGGGCCAGCCCAGCGTCCCACAAAAGAGAGTTGCAGAAGGTGGGAGCAGCCCCTGAGAAGTCCCTCTCTCATTTCCTCACTAAGCAAGCCTGTGATGATGGCAGGACTGAGAGAAAGCCTTCCCCTGTAGCTATTAAACTCTGGCAGGTTCATATGAGGAGATGTGGTCTCTCAGATAGTCTGGACCTAAAGGCTTTTTAGCCATGACTAGCATTTTGAACTGTGCCTGAAAACAAATCAGTAGCCAGTGAAGCTGTTTTAACAAGAAAGTTATATGCTTCTTGTAACTGATCCTCGTCAGCATTCCAGCTGCAGCATTTTGGACCCAAAGTTTTCAAACAATTTCCAAAAGCAGCCCAACGTAGAGTGTGTATGAGATATAATCAAGGCATGAAGTCTCAAGGAACAGGCTGGAAAACTAGTTTTAGCTATGTAAATGCACTCCTTGCCACGGCTGAAACCACGGCATCCAGGCTCAGAGCCTGAGTCCAGGAGAACACCCAAGCTGCAGGCTGTAACCCACCTAGCACATACAGAATCCTTATTCCCTGATCTGCCTTTCAACTGATCAAAAGCACTTCTGTCTTGTTTGGATTAAGTTTCAGTTTGTTTGCCCTCATCTAGTCCATTATTGACAACAGACACTGCTTCAGCACCAAGACTGTTACTTGGAATCAAATGGAAAGTATCTTCTCATACGTTTGATTCAAAAGCCAATAAGTAGCTTCCACATAACAGACAAATGCAAGTGCTTCTGATTATAATTGCAGTGGGTCAGTTGAAGGATAAATATGTAATTAAAATTAACCTTTTGTTCTACTGAAGAATGTTCTTATAAGAAAGAGGTTTAAAGCATAAATGAATTTAAATCATGCATTTATTTATACTTAAGAGCTTATACAGCTTTCAATTTGATTTGTTGTTTGTTGTTGTTTTTCCCCCTCATTCTTCATTTTCATCCATTCTTCATCTTCATTGTATCTTTCATGACAAAATGTAAATATCAATGCTATAACTCACTGATTTAATTAATTATTTTTCTTGTAACATTGATGCTGAATTAAAATATAAGTATGCATTTATAATGAATCTGGGAAATTTAAAAAAAGAGTAGATTCACATTGGTCTGGATGGCTCTCAAACAATTTAGGGCAGTGGTTCTCAACCTGTGGGTCCTCAGATGTTTGTGGACTTCAGCTCCCAGAAGCCCCAGCCACTATGGTCAATGCTCAGGGCTTCTGGGAGCTGAAGTTCACAAACATCTGGGGACCCACAGGTTGAGAACCACTGATTTAGGGCCTTTCTGCACTACACTGTTATAATGCTATTATTCCACTTCCAACATCCTGTGGAATTCTGGGGTTTGTAGTTTATGGAGGCCAAAGAGCAATCTGGCTGAGAATTCTAAATGTCCTACCCTAAATTGCATATCTCCGGATTCCACAGGATGTTGAAAGTGGAATAATAGCACTACAACACTGTAATGCAGAAATGTCCTTAGAACAGTGGTTCTCAACCTGTGGGTCCCCAGATGTTTTTGGACTTCAGCTCCCAGAAGCCCTGAGCATTGACCATAGTGGCTGGGGCTTCTGGGAGCTAAAGTCCACAAACATCTGGGGACCCACAGGTTGAGAACCACTGCCTTAGACAATCTGTCCCAATGAACAAGAATGCTTTTAACATGTGTTCATATCTTTGTTGTTTTTCATGCTGTCAACAGAATTCATATAATCCTTAAGATTATAAAGTTTTTGCACCCTTTTTTTGCACCAGAGACCATTTAGTTCCTGATCAGATTCATCAATGAGGAAACCGTATCAATGGACACACACAATTGGAATGTGCTAATTGATGTTAGAAGACATCTATCTTAAATCAAATCTATGTTCTAGAGAGCATAACTTTTCATTGAGCATATTGATGCAAGAAGCACATCAATAAGTGTTAACTGTCACTTGTGTTTAAAGTAGGAATGACCAAATTGCAGTAAGAAGGATAAATTTCACCCAGAGCTATTTTCCCAGGCCTTCAATAGCCCTAAGTAGTAATCAACACGTCATAGGAAGATTGACTGCAGCTTCCCTCCTGAAGAGGCATGTGTTCACACCATTTAAGAAATGGAGATAGTCTTCACTTTAATCTTGTTCTTGTCTTTAGGTAGAGCATAAAATGGTCCAGCTATACCTGCATGCATCTCTCCATAATTTTAAAGATCTTAGTGTTATATACTTCCAACTTGTTTATCAAGTCTATTCACATGTAATGGCAGAATAGAGGCGCAGATGCTGCATATCCCTTGTTTAGAGCTGTCACTGAGGTGCAGATGTGGGATATCCCTTGTTTAGAGCAGGAATGAATAATTCTGTGATATGTGGTGGTCACATCCTTTCAGAGCCTGTAGCCTTCCCCCACCTATGCAGTTCTGGTAGTCCTGTAATTAATAGTGCCAACATAGTATAGAGACCTTTGAAACTGTGGGACAAAGCATGTAATAAGATTCCACTAAAGGAAGTGAAAAGTGGGGAGAAAGAAATGGTAGTGGTGTTGATTGTAATGCAGAAGAAACAGTTTTGGGATCACAAAAAGGTGGTTGCGGAATAACATATGGCTTAGTGGCTGTTTATTTCTCACCACTGATTCATAGCATCACTTATTGGTTTTGCAGAATGTTGCAGGGTAGACTGATCCCACTGAGTGTCTAACAGTCATGTAGGGACATGGGGGCGGGGGGTGAATCACCTCAGGTGGCAATGTTTTGGGAGTGTCCTGGCCCGTAGCCATGCCCTCACATGCCCTGGCTATGCCCCTATGCACCACAGCCTTGCCCTCATGCACAGTGGCCCCGCCCCTTGCACCGTAGCCCTACACCACTCCCGCCCCCCCACACACTCCAAGCTCTGCCACTGGTGTCTAAGAGCACTCCATGTGAAGTGCTCCTATTCAATCAGCAAGCCATATCTGCTTCCAGGATATTCCTCTGCCATGTCTGCTCCCACCCACTGCCAGTTTTCCATTTCCTTGCCCCAACAATCAGTAAGAATTCCATGGTTAGTCAGGTTGCTTAATTGTAATAGGGCTTGGATTTTTTTAAAAAAAAAAATTATTTATTTATTTATTTATTTATTTATTTATTTATTTATTTATTTATTGGTAGGGGTCCCCTTTCCTCATTTTTCAAAGATATCTTATGCTTTTCAAATTTTGGGATTTCTGATAGCTTGCTCATGCTTTCTTATTGCTCATTAATGGTGTCATTTTGGCTGTATTAGGATCCACAATTAGGAGAACAGAAAATTGTGGAAAACACAACTACTACCTCTACTTGTATAACATTTGCACTTCATAACAAAGCATTTCACACAAAATATTGCTCCTTCAACATCCTTTCCTAATGACTTTTAACAACTGATAGTTTTAGACTGATAAGTTGTTTTGAATTGATATTAAAAGGTCTTTTTTCCAAGGTACACTGAAATATCCACACAACCTCTTTTCAAACCTAGCTACTCCTGATTAATAGGGTTTGTAATTATTTCCTGATTGTCTAAATATTGGAGATAATAGCAGTTTTGACATCCACAGTCAACACTTAGAAATATTATGAAATATTCTTGGTGGTACCAAGTTACAAGAAGAAAAATAGAGCAAAATGAAACTTTAAGTAGCAATATGGATAAAGAAGCTTTACACTACCTGGTTCCTTACAGATGTCTCAGACTGTGGCTGCCATAAGCTATGTCAGCTAGAAAGATACAGCTTTGTAGTCCAACAAATCTTGAGAGTGTGACATTGCAGAAGTCTAGGCTAGAGTTTCAGATTTAAAGCACAGTCTATATTGCAATAGACTTGGGTAGGCCAATATTATTATTCTTCCACAGGTTTTTGGGGAGCTGAACTAGGTTCAGTTAGAAAGGAGGAGTTGGGAAAAATACAAGATGAATGGATAGCTAGATAATTTGACAGACAGGCAGACAGACTGTAGCTTGTTGAGACAGATAGACATATTTGATCTGAGTCTTAAATTTGTGAAAAGTGGTTTCAGTTAATGATGATGATGGTGATATTCTTTTGGAAGGACTAAATCTACATTTATTTAACATTATTATATGGTACAGTTCTTTGTATTGGTTGCTGAGATATGTAATCTAAGAAGTGGGTGTTAACATTTATGTAAATTAGTGCAGGAGATTTATATACTGTAGGCCCTTCACATTCATGAGAGATAGCGACAGAGAACCCTTGTGAATGTCAAAAAATCACAGATAGGCGGGCACCATCCCTCCAGGCTCCTGCCCACTGCAGGGAACTGGTGCGCCTGTTCTGGAGTGCCCATGTGAGCGGAGGCCACAGGGCGTGCAGGGAATGGGCAATTGCTGGCCTTGTCTACCCCTGCAGGCCTGCTCTGGAGTGCCCATGTGAGCAGAGGGATTGTGAGGGGGAGAATGGGGGGGGCAACGGGCACTTCTGCAAATAATCAAATCCACAAAAGTGAAACCTGCAAATGTGGAGGGAGAACTGTGTTTGGATTTTATTAAGAATTCATCTCATTTCCTGCTGCAGTGTAATATGCAGCAGACAAGCAAAAGAGCTGCTATGGAGTGGATTGCAGTGTGGACTAAAGGAGGGATTTATATCAAAAAAGAAGTGGAAGAAAAATAGGAGAGGTTGGTATGTGGGCAGAAAGTATCTGCCAATCAGAATGGTGCTTGCTTTGAGAGGTTTTTTTGTTCCCCATACACAAAGGATCAACCTTCAGATTTTACAGGAAGGAAGCCATATTAGTCTACCGCTACAGACTAACAACAATGAGACATGTGGTAACTTGAGGACTAATAAGTTTTATATAGTTTTATACAGAGTAGGTATAGAGTAGGTATTTGTGGATAGTGGTTTTCCAAAAAGCCAGCACCTTCTGTCTCCCTGTTCTTTTAAAAGACAATATCCTTCTATCTCTTGGGAGGCAGCCAAAGAGGACGATGGAGTGGGGGGAAATGCTGTTTCCTGTGCAGAAACTGTTGTTTTCAATCCCTAACAACCATGTGCAAATTTTTCACAGAATAAATCCTGTACTGTGAAGATTATTGTCAGTCCTTGCTAGCAGGAGTGAGAATTGAGAGAACAGTTCAAGTCATTCTGCATGGATCTTTCTCTCCCACTTATGGAAAGTTACACTGATGCTGAGAATGGGAACATTTGATGCTCAACCATGGAATAAAGAAACCAGACACAAAGTTGGGTTAACCAAGGGCGACTTTATTTTGACCTGTATTATTTAAATTGCATTAACCTGAAACATACAAGAGGCGGGGAGCAACATGATTCGGGTCCAGCTGATGCCAGGGCCACAACGTGACAACCTGCTGAGCCTACCCATGGCGATAACATCTCATCCCCAGGGGCAATCCAAATTGCTTTGGTTGCTCCCCAGTCTAGCATCTTAGAAGCTAACCCAGGGACTCCCACCCAAGCTGCAGGGCTCTAAAAGTGAGAGCCTTATTCCCAGGTTAGCCTCAAGGGTAGCCTCCTTCACTGAACCCCCTGGGATGCAGGGCCGTAAAGAGGCGGTTCCAGAGCCCTACCCTGCACCAATTATCCCCCATTATCTGCCACAGAAAGGGGTAAGTGTTTGCTTAGTCCCTTTCCCCCACCAGGCAGGACCATTTTTTTTTTTTTTAGGGGGTGAACTGCTTCACTATCGTCTTTGCCCCTATCACATGTCTTGATTTGGTGCTTAGCACCAATCAAAAATAACACGCTGGTCTCACTTCACGGAGACCATCAAAAGCTTACCTTCCTCTGCAGTGACGTTCGTTGTGCAAGTCCAGGTAAGTATTAAACTTGAAATGTCTGTTGCCCTATAAATTGTCTGCAAAAATTGAAAGAAAATTGAAGAGCAGCTGGCTTATATGGACCAGCAGTGTAACTTGCATGTATATGATTGTGTTGTTCTTCAAGGGCCAGCATTAATTTTTTGAACACATGCTTCAGCGTATGGGCAAAGCATAGAAAAGTTATTTGCTTGCACTATAACACCCAGAATTTATCAAACAGCATGGTTTAAGCTTTGAATACGGTCATTTGTAGAAAATGTGTAGCAGATTTATATGTGTATGGAAAGAGATAATGCATTTACTACATACATACATTTTACAGAAACTCATAAGAAGAGATGGAGATCAATGGAGGCATGATTATTTCATTTGCTTTATTAGAACTTTCCTGAATTAATGGATGGAGGGTTGTAACACTATTTCTTGTCTAGTTCCAATTTCACTTTCAAAATTATATTTGTTTTTGTTTTTTCTTAAGAAGCACATATATCCTAAATGGAATAGACTCTGATAAAAGGAAATAGTTTCTCTCAAAGCTACAATGATGGCAAAATAAATTAATTGCACGAAGATAAAAATCTTCTGCTTTTACCTGCAAGAGCAACTTGCATTGTGGCAGTAACTTATCTGGCAGCACCTTGAAAGCATGTCCTTCAGAGAGAAAGATAAATTGAAAACCTTGTATTCTTTTCCCCTTGAGTCTGGCACTGAAATATATAGTATTATTGTTAACTATTTTGATACTCAATAATGTTTAGATTATGTGTAGCTTCTTGATATGAACATACCTGCTTATAATTCTCAAATATTTGAATAAATTACTGAACTATGGTTCTTGAGCATAATTTGTAGGCAAGGACAAGCTATAGTTTTCCCTTTTAGATGAAAGACAAACAATGGTTTACTGAAAGTTACAATAACATATGGAGAAATTAATCATCCTAAATGACGAGTTAATGAAGTACAGAATGGAAAGAATATGCGAATATATTCAGATCCCAGATGTTAGAGGGTTTTAGACAGAAAATCATCTTCACAGTTCAGAACTTATTTTGCAAAGGAAATGCACTTTTGTGCAGACAATTGTATTTTCTGCATAGAAGCATTATTTTTGGCAAAGGAATCAAGTTTCTTGCACAGAAAATATGACTTTCTGCAAGTCAGGCAGCCTTTCTGCAAAGAAAGCAACATTAAATGCTGTTTTTCATATAACCATCTCCCTCTGTGTCTGGATCTTTCCTGGAATAAATCCTGAAGCCTGACTAGCCCTGAAAAAAAAAATGGTTAAATTATTCATCTTGCCCAGAATAATGAAAATTGCGAAGGCTTACATTCTCTATAGAAGTTTGCCAGCCTGAGATTCCTCAGGGCTTCTTCTTATTACACTAAATTTGTATTTTCCCATTACATCTATGTATCCTTCCACAACATCTGAAAAGATACACAGGTAGGAAATGTACTATATGATTATGTGTGATGCCACTGAACATAAAGGAAGAAAGCATATTCAAAGTAATGACCATTGTTACAATTTCAGCACCAGAGCCTGATAGTGTGCAACTCCCCAAATTCCCTCAGCCAGCACAGCACCTAGAAGTTGTAGTCCAAAAAATATAACTTTCTAAAACTTTCATAACTACCATTATTATTACTCAGATATAAATTATAAATTACTGTGAGGAAGTAGCACATGTGGAGGAGAGCTGTTATAAATATTTCTTTTAATCAAAGTGTTTGGGGAAAGGGAACAAGGCAAGAGCATTTAGCTAAGTTCCTTGATGGTTCCAGATAAGGTGTAAACATGTTAATGGTGTTTGGAGCAGGACCATAATCTAAAGGCTTTTCTGGCATTGATGCCACTTGTGTTTAGCTGTATGTCTATCCAGACAGCCAACTCATCCAAACACTATAATAAATGAAAACTGAACTTTATTGTGGAACTTAACCACAGTAACTAAAAAAAAAAGGAGACAAAGACTGGAAAGATGAGAGGTGGGGCGAGTGGCAGAATGAGATATAAAACAGATGTGTGGTCAAGGCCCTTTAGACAGAAGAAAGAAACTAAGCTGAGGAGAACAAAGCCAGAGGGAGGAAACCTGTAAGTGATAACCAAAGAAACAAGGTATCAGCCTAATCAGTTCTACAGATAAATATATAGAGCACACTTATAATTACATTTAGCACAATTTGACCATAACAGAAATGCACTGTTGAGGCAGAACAAAGGCTTCTTTGAATCTCAATTGTTGGGTAAAAGCAGGGTATAAACAAAATGATGGATGAAAAGGATGATGTTGATGATGAAAGTGTTTATAGTAATATTGACAACAACGGGTAATTTAATATCATATCTGAATTGATATGCTGAGGAAGCACAGTATTGAAATAACAACAGGATGTTGTTTCAGATGAATTTACAGTGAGTAGTCTAAGACTTTAGCCAGCGCACCCAGAACCGGGGGCAGGGAACTCACTAGTGGTGAGTGGTGGCTGTAACTTTGTGAACTGATGAGCTACATTACTCAGAAGTTTCATTCATTTATTTCATTTGGGTATATGTGGGTATAGGACTGCAGCCTAAATGATTTATAACCATAATAAATAGAACAAAATCTTTCAGGGAAAGCTGATCATAGGGTGTCTCCACAAAACAATAACACAGAACATTGTTTCTGTATAACAGAATTTATAAAAGGGCCTCCCTTCTTGCTGGAGAACAGAAATCTTTTTTTTTTCTTGTAGCCTCTGATTTTGGACATCATTGTGCATGTGCAAAATTACCTCTATTTAGGATGAAGGGGCACCACAGTTTTTAAAAATGGATCTTTATGACTCACTGAATTCATGTTAGTTCTTAATCATATGAAAACACATGATAGAGTTTTCCCATGACCTCTCTTTCAGTACAATGAAGTGACAACACTGTTCTATGCAATGTGATTCTCTTAAAGATAAATCCAACATTGGCAGCACAAGATGGCCTGCAAGAGCCTCACAAGAATATAACAACATGCATGAGCAGTGCAATCATTTCCTCTCTCTGGAGATCTCAGCAGATTACTATTCTTGGGCTTTGAAATGAACTTTGGGGTCTTATAAACATCTACTTCTAATGGAAGGTAAGCATTATGTGACCTCAAATTCTCTCTTACTCAAATTAAAATCCAAACTGCAAATTCCTAGATTCCTCCTTCTCTCCCATCCCTTCTGTCCTTAACAATCCCCCAAGCCTTATCTGCCAGCCTCCCAAACACAACTCTCCTTTCATTTTCTGTGCTGTGCTGGCAGCAGTAGTGAAGTAAGAAGCAGAGTTACATATGGAGACGTGGGGGGGCATGGTTATACCCTCCTTCTCCAGTTTCCTGGACCCTGTTGGGGCACAATGCATGGGAGGAAAATGAAAGATACCTCCCTAGGGCTGTAGCAATCACATTTCTGTTGGATCAAAAATGAACCAAGCCTTTCCCCTGTCTTTATGTAAATAACTTGACACTACTGAGCAAATCTTCCATGACTCGGGAGCAGCTAGTCATCCCTAGTATCCATTGTCCAGTATAGCCTTCCATTTCCCTAATGGAGACAGAGGGAAGCCTTGTGAATCATGCTTTGTCTCTGGAAGGAGAGTTCAGAAACAAAGTTGAATTTCCTTTGTGACCTTTGAAAGAGAGATGAGATGTTTATATAGATTTTGTCAGCTGAGGTGAGACTACAGAGCAGATACAATGATTGCTTGTGATTCACAAACAGGGCCTAATGACTTTATGCAAATTTATGCAAATTATGTTATAATGTCAAGCCTAAACAGTGTCATTGTATGCCTGTGGAGAATACTAATTTAAAATAAAATGAATCCAGTCTCAATAAATGTCTGTTTAAATAATAATGCAGTGTCAAAATTGTGTCATAGTATTTATTTCTGGGGAGATTATCTACTGATGTCCAGTTAAAAGCTTTCTTTTAAAAAAAGAAAATGAAATTGGTGTTATTTAAGTGAAGATTTTAGGGTTGTATTGCCCAGAAAACAGTTCCTTGACAAATCTGTGCACATAGTTTTAGTGGAATATTGTTTGCCTGATTTTACAGATGTGACTGCAGGGGTTCTACATAAATATTCAACTTGGGTTTATAGCATTATAAAGTTAAATGATAAAAGTGGCTGGGGGACTAAGTGAGAGTGAGTGCATTGTTCCATCATGCCTAAAGGAGGCACTAGTGAGACTTCTGGTTGTTGTTTTTAACTCTTCCCTATCTTGGTTAATTTTGAACCAGCGTCCAATATTCAATTCATGAAAATGTTACTGGACCATATGCTGGCATCTCATGTTCAGGCATTTCTGGACGAAATAGATTCTCTAGATCCACTCCAATCACAATTACTTTTGGGAAAGAGTCTGCTTTGGTCACCTTAACGAATGACATATGCTCAGAACTGAACAGGGGTCTGTGTGCATTCCTGTTGATTCTGCTCTCAGTGGTCATAACTCACCCTGAGGAATCCTACTAAGAGAAATCAGACCTGAAAGGGTTCCCAATTCCCAGTGTTTCCCCTCTCCATCATTAAGAGCTGGTGCAGCTAATGAGAAGCCTTGAGCAAGATAAGCCAAAGCAGATGATTCAAAGGAGATGCCATAGCCATTCAGAGTATGATGGCAAGAAAAACAGAGGTGCTGAAGGAGCCAATGCCTTTTTAAAAGATATAAATAGGCAATGCTGAGCAGCTAGCCACATCACATGCCAATATCAAGGAGCTATAAACCAATCAGTGGTTGACGGGAGTTTTTGTTGCAGACAACCATTCAGCACACTGGTGTATGGTTTTGTGTGCTATTACTTGCAATTCCTGACTCCTGGATTGGTTGTGAAATGAGTGTCCTCCTTCTTTTTCTTCTCCAGCTTTGTCCACAGTGATGGCTTTCTTCCACCGCTTGCCTTCAAAACACTTGAAACCTTGCTACTATCCTTCCCCTCAGTGTTGGATATTTGTTTGTTTAATTTATACCCCACCTAGCTCCTTCTAGACCCATATTTATGCAAAAGTTGCTTCATTGCAATTCACTTGTGTGGCACCAGGAGGGTCTGAGGGGAACAAATGTTGCCCATGGAGCAGCTGCAATTACCCAACTTTGGTTTACATGGTGTAAAAATGCAGAAAAATAACTCTGTCATGCCAACAGATCCTGTCTGGGGTTAGGCAAAGTTAAGACACACCATAAGAATGCAAAGGGATTGATCCTTAAATAATTTAATGAATACATTTCTCTCAATTCACCCACAGTTTTCTTGTGGCAAAATAGTACTATATGACCCAACCCTGAGCATCTTGGAAATAGCCCAAAAGAGATTTATTTTTCAATATATGAACTAACAGCCAGTGCAACTGATGACAGTTTTGTTTTGTTTTGAAAAAAAAATCCTTTTTGTTGTTGTTGCTGCTGTGGCTTGCTTGATTTTCAGGTGCACTACTCAAATAGCATTCTTTCTCAGTATTTTTTTTTAAAAAAAAAAACAATATGAAAAGCCCAACAAATATATGTGATGTGTCGTATGGTACCTTCACAGAGAGGTTGGCATTTTTGCTTTGACTTCTCCGCTTCTTCCCACTGCCAGTCCTATCTACTACTATTTTTCATGCTTTTAAAAAAGATGATTATGAGAACATGTCAGTCCAAATTCCTACTGTGTAATTTCATTCACTGCAGTACTGTTACATGAAAGCTTAATTTGGCCCCCAGAGAGCTCTACAACAAAGTGATTTCTTGTGCAGCATTTTTTCACAGTGTAATATGGGTTGGCAAGAATCCTGTCAAAGTACTGTGTGGATTTAAAAATGAAATTAAAAAAACACAGGTGGCAAACTTAAGTGTGGCTCTGATCCAGTTCTGCATGTCAGATGTCTTTAAAAGGGTTTTGATAATCAGATTAGTACAGTTGCATTTTATACCTGTAGGAGAGTCTCTAAGGAGTTCCCATAAAGCACCTAATAAATTATAGCAATGTGTGAAGCAGTGTAAAAAACGTTCATAGCTGCTAATTACAAAATAGTTACCACAACCCTGCAAGGCAGACAAATGGTGGTATTCTCATATTGCACATTGTGACAGGGTTGATTAGGTTTACATACCTGGATTAACTAAACTGACAAGACAAGAACTTTCATCAGGGTTTCACATCATAAATCTCCACATGTGGAGCTATACAGTAATTATGTTGCATGACCCTTGTGTTGAATGACAACATTATTCAACTGAGCCAAACATGAACTTGAATGCACAACCAAATGTAGATGCACATCCATGTATAATGTGCATTCGTGTGCAATAGCACCGCATGCACAAATCTGCAACTGCTTCCATAAAGGAATTTAACACATGTAGGGCACCAACAAGATTCTGGCCAGGGTATTCATAGCTGAGATAAGAACTGAATCAGAAACTTCCTGCTTTACACTCATAATAACTACAGACCAGTTACTTTATTATGTACACTTATATGGATACATGGTTCTTTTTCACCTCATTTTTGTCCCTTTCAACAGTCTTATCAGCATGACTTCAAACTCTCAGCCTGAAGTGAACTAGCACCCAACCATCACATGAATTTCATGGCTTGGTGAATCTTCCACGTTCTAGACCAGCCAGCTTTTAACAAAAATAACTTTGGTCCTTTATAGACTGAGAATGGGAGCAAATCCCTACACTTACCTAAACATAAAGCAGAACTTGGAAAAAGTACTCTTCTAAAAAACAATACTATATTTCTCACAATCCCCACCTAGGACGGCTAGTGACTATGCTGGCTGGGAGAGTGAGGGCCTTTCTGCCCTACACTGTTATAGTGCTATTATCCCACATTCAGCATCCTGAGGAATTCTGGGTTTTGTGGTTTACTGAGGCCCAAGAGCTCTCTGGCTGAGAATTATAACTGCCCCTCCCTAAACTCCAAACTCCAGGATTTCATTGTATGTTGAAAGTGGAATAATAGCACTATAACAGAATAGTACAGAAAGGCCCCGAGAGTGTTGAAATAGAGAAAACAATATCTGCATATTCTGAGACAACAGTCGCTTGCATTGTTTCACATTAGTCTTCTTCTAGCATGTCCCTTACCAGAAGGGCTGCCCCAGTCTGTATCTCTTTAATGAAGTTGTTCCCTGTCCAGACCAGTTCACTGCCTCTTGTCTTCAGTCTTGGTGGACAGACAAAAAGACTGCTTTAGACTGCCTTCAGGTGTGGGCCAGAAGAAGTTTGAGAGAGTTTTGCAAGATTGTTTCATGTGATTTGTTTGGAAAAACCACCCCTGCATATTTCTTGCCCAAGAAAACCCTATGAAATTCATGGGGTTGCCATAAGTTGGCAGGTGACTTGGAGGCACATACACACACAGCGTTCTACACAAAGAGCAATGTTCTCCAGCTATCATCAAAGACACTTTTAACTCCTTGTAAATTCTAAGCAGCATTGCAGAAGGTCAAAGCAGAAACAAAACTGAAGGGTATAGCATTGATCCAGTGCCACTATTCATAGTGATATGTATCTAGTCAAGGCCCAATGTCATGACCATGCCTGATGAAATGAAATAGCCCATCCAGATACTGAAGGTTTAATGTAATAAATCAGAAAGGAAAGAATTCAGTTCTTTAAGAAGAGAAGATGTTGCAGTATCAGCATGAGCATTCATAGTCTTAACTCCTTGTGATAGGATTCAGAAAGTTTTTAGAATAGTAATAAAAATGGCCAAAATCCTATATAATTGACTTAGGTATAGGTATGCAACTAAGCAGAAATAAAAGGACTGTGGAAACACACACACAAACTATATAAAGAGATGAAAGCATGACAGGTTCACTCAGAGAAGAATCTTTTGAAGATAAACTTACAGTTTTAGAAATTGAAGTAGAAGCTACACTCAAAACACTTGGAAGAAGTAACCATAGGGCCATTGCATTAATTTCCCATGTAATTAAAATGATGCTCAACATTTTACAACAAAGAGAGGGTTGTGTTTTTTTTTTACCATATATAGAGCAAGAAATACCAGATGTTCAAGTTGGGTTCAGGAAAGATAGAGGCACTGGGGGGTCATATTTAAAAAAAAATCATTGTATAATGGAGCACATGAACGTGATTTATAGATTTTTGAAAGTCTTTGATTGTGTAGTTCATGGAAAACTATGGTCTGCTCATAAAGAGTAATCTGAGTAACCTACAGACAGGACAGGAAGCTATCATTGTCATGCCCTGCCCCAGAGACCCCGACAGACAGGAAGAGAGTTCCCATTCAGAGGCAGAAGATGGCTCAGAGGAACTGAACAACCAACAGCAGCAGGAGCCAGAGCAAGAGGACCAAAGGACCAGCAGCAACAGGAGTCAAAGGAAGAACCAGCAAAGGTACCTACTTCGGCAGAATGAAAGCAAGAGAAAGAGGGACTCAGGTGTTCAGCTCGTTTACAAGTCCTAATGAGAGAACACCTGCATCGGCACTGCTAGACTATAAATCTGAAGTATCTGGCTTCTGTAACCAGGGTCAACAACTGCTCTTCTCAGTGGTCAAAACCTTGTGTCTGTCCTTTGCTTCTTTGCCAAGAACTCTGTCTCCAGTTGGACCTTCAACTGCCACGTGACAGAACAATTCTGTTTTTCCCCTTTCGATTTGATATCTTGGAAGTCTGGAGTTCTGACTATGACTTGACTTGGATTGCTCTCTTTCTCTCTCTCTCTCTGTGTGCCATGAGTAAGAGCCTTGCTCCTACAGCCTGCAGATTGCTACTATCTCTTGAGGCCTCTGCCCAGCTGTCTGACCTGTCTGGTACATGACAATCATCAGGACAGAATATGGAGAAATGGAATGGTTTCCAACTGGCAAGGGGGTCAGGCAAGTCTGCATTTGGTCACCCTAATCTGCTTAATTTGTACACTGAACATAGCATACTGGATTAGATGCAGATGAAGGAGGCATGAAAATTGGAGAAAGGAATGTCAATTTAAGATATGCAGATGACACCAAGCTAGAGTGAGTATATTACACCTACAGGGAAAAATCTGGCAAACACAAACACAGTTGTAAAAGTTGAAGGCTTTCACAGCCGGAATCCATAGGTTGTTGTGGGTTTTCCGGGCTTTGATCCTCTGAAGATGCCAGCCACAGATGCAGGCGAAATGTCAGGAGCAAAAAACTAATAGAACATAGCCTCAAAGCCCAGAAAACCCACAACAACCTACAAAAACAGTTCCTAGCAGTAAGATATAAATTGCTATTATCATATTCAAAGTTAATCTTAGAGCACCTGTGCATCCTGCAAGGAAACTTACCAGACCAAAAGAACATGCTATGTCTACATTACTGGGTGGGGATGATAGTAAGAGTGCAATAATCCCCATTCCCCAAGTCCGATGGTCACAACTTGCATGATAATCTGTGAAGATCCAAACTGATCTCCAAACCTGGAAAGTTTTGGAAATTGGAAAAGTTGCTTCTTTTTCCTCTTTCAAGACATTAAATTACACTCAGCCCTCCCTGTTTCCAGATTTAACTTTCATGGATTTGATTATTTGTGAGTTTCTCCACCCCCTGCTCCCCACCTCAAGTGCTTCTTTTCCGGTGGAAAATTCTCTCTCCGTGGCTCTGATCAGGCCATATAGCTTTTTAAAAACCCTCCTCTGGCCCTCTTTCTCCTCCATCAGATGCTGCCTGGCCAGCTAAGGATGGACTACAGCCCAACTTTTCAGCACCACAAACCCTTTCCCAATGCCTCCCATCACACCCAATGAAGGAAATGGGCAAGAGAAAATTATAGGGCCTACATGCTAACCTTTCCCTGACCTGACTTAGACCTTGGATGTCTGCTTTCCCCACCATGCCTTGTCCCCCTTCCCGCTCTCTTTCTCTTTCTCTCTTTCTCTCACATACACACATTTTGATATTTGTGGTTTTTCCACTTTTGTATATGTCCTGCACCCCTAACCTTAGCAAATGTGGAAGGCAATATGCTTGACAAGATCCTCAAATATAAAGATAAAACAATGAATACTAAAGTTAGGATTTTCCTTGCCATTATATCTCCAGTTTCTAGGTATGGTTGTGAAAAATGGACAGTGAAGATAGCTAATAGGAAGTAAATCAACTCATTTGAAATGTGGTGCTGGAGAAGATACCTTGGACTACTAAAAAGAAAGATGAATGGGTCCTAGAGCAAATAAAGCCTGAAGTCTCTCTAAAAGCTAAAATGACTAAACTGAGACTGTCTTACTTTGGCAATGCAGTGAGACATGACTCACTAGAAAAGACAATAATGCTCGGTAAAGGCAAATGCAGGAATGCATTACAGATGGGTAGATTCAATCAAGGATGCCATGGGCCTGCGTCTGCAAAACCTGAGCAGGGTAGTTGATGGGGGGCTGCCTCACAACAGAAATTTCCAGCTTGCATGTCAGCTCTGACCTCATAGCCTGACATCATTGGTGCCACTTATTGAATGTTTAATGTCAGATTAGACATAGACATAGATAGATAGATAGATAGATAGATAGATAGATAGATAGATAGATAGATAGATAGATAATAGAATAGAACCAGATATTACTAGTGGAAAATTAACTGGGGTTGGTGGAAGCTTGACCAGATAATTATGGTTAAGACTAGAGCCCAAACAATTCGGGCCCAGAAGGGGTACTCACAGGCAAATGAAACTCTGAGGAATCTGACCCAAAAGTCAATCCTTGATTACTGTGCTCCCTTAGAAACCAGTGTTCAGCACGAGAACAGTAACACCACAGGCACTCCAGCTACAGGCACTTCAATGAACCTTGACAAGGAGATCATAAGTAATGAACAGGATCAGTAGAGTCCTGTGGAATTGGATTACCAAAATGAGAAGACAATTGGAAATTCGTCTTTGGACACAGGGCTCTTGGGCAGGACTCCAGTGGATACACCTTCTAGGCATTTGTATTCCACAACCCCCAACACCAGTGACAATATGGCAGAGAAATCTACCGGGAAATCTCACAGGCTGGATAGTGGTCATGTTCATATCATCTATGGCCACTTGAGAGACCAATGCTTTCTTTCAGCACAAGCCAATCAACAATTTTTTGATAAATTGCATGCTATAAAATAAGAGATTTCTGGACTTAAGGTAACACTGCAAACTATTGTTGCTCTGATAGAACTGGGAATTTTAAAAGATGTTGTGGTCTCTCATTCATAGGGTTGCAATAAGTCAAAGTTGAGTTGACTGCATTTAAACAAAAACACAAGAACAACAACTGAGTATAATGTCCTAGTCCATCCCCCTCCCCACTTATCTTAGCAACCAATAGCTGCTCTGGCCAAGGGAAGTCTGTTCTGCTGGCAATTGGAGTGCTGAGCATAACATTTCCTGCCCATCCACCAGTGATCTGTGATGTGATGAGGAATTGTTGAAAGGGGCCCTGTTTCTGGTTGTCACAGCCTTTCTCACTAACGGAAGAAGGCTAGAAACGTCATCCTGCAGTGTCCAGATCACTAGAAGAATAGACCCCTATCCAATGGAACAGCTTCCTGGAGTTTACCTTGGGATGCGAGGGACATTTATGATTGTCAGAATAGTGCCACAGTCATGAATACATAATACAATTGAATACAGAATAGTTATATATTTATAATTCTAGGTTACAAATCTGTAACTTCAGTAAAGGATACCACTCAATAGTACATATGATTAAGTTACTATTGTTGTTGTTATGATTCTCACTCCTTTTAAACAGCATTGCTGCAGCTGCTACTATAACTACTACCTAAGAGAAAGTGCATGTGTATAGCTTCTAGGTATTATGACTAATGAAAAATGATACCATGGCTTAAATAAATAAAAGGGCTTTCTGCCCTACACTGTTATAGTGCTATTATTCCACTTTCAACACCCTGTGTGGAACTCTGGGGTTTGTAGTTTACTGAGGCCAAAGAGCTCTCTGGCTGAGAATTCTACATGCCCCTCCCTAAACTGCAAACCTCAGGATTCGATAGGATGTTGAATGTGGAATAATAGCACTATAGCAATATAGTGTGGAAAGGCCCTAAAATTTTATTACAGGAACTCTACTGGGGACAGGAAAGCTCTCTCAGGTTGTTAAATTAAGCAAGGCTGAACAGGAACATGACAGAAAAAGACTAAGATGATTTCACTTTTGTAGGAGTGAAGAAATGAAGGGGGACTGGAGATAAGAGGTGAGGCAGTTCCTAAGAATATCTGTCTACTTCTCAGAAAGGTTAGAATAGGGTATAAAACTTCAAAATACTTTACATCACTTAAACAATATTTGCCTTTATCCCTGCTGAAACATATTTAACTTTTTCAGTGCTGGGAATTGTTGTATTCCCAGAGCTACTACTACTACTAGTACTACTGCTGCTACTACTACTGTTACAATTATTATTTTAAGCACAATTTGGATGGATTTCAATTCTAATCTTGCTGGAATTTGATTAAATAGTAATAGAAAATTGATGGGGGCTAGCTGTTATTCAGTCTGAAATGTATTAAATGTATAAAAATTTAGTTTCTTCAGCAAAAATTTGGACAAGATCTTGCATGGGACAAGTACATCAAAGTGCAATGTCATAGGTATACTCCATCCCTTGATCTGACCCCCTAAAACCCACCTTAAAGGCCAGGCAGCTGTACCAAGTGAAGTAGTTGTACTATACTAGCAAGCTGAGGGATGACAAGGCTAGCTCCCCCACCAGTGATCCATGGTGCAATGAGTAGATGCAGGGACAAAGTAACAATTAAAATCACTTTAATTCCTACAACAGTTTAGCAATAGGAATAGCATTTACATTTCTATACAGCTTTATAGCACCAAGCACTCTCTAAGTGGTTTACAATGTGTCAGCTAATTGCCCTCAACAAGCTGGGTACTCATTTTACTGACCTACAGAAAGATGGAAATCTGAGTCAACCTGGACTCCTGCAGGATTGAACTCACAACGTTATGGCTACAGTACTGGCATTTAACCACTGCACCACCAGGGCTCATTTAAAACTATGTACATGCACACTTTAGTCTCCAAAGATTTTTTTTTTTAAAAAATTGTTTTGCCTTAGTGCCCAAAAGGAAACCAGCTTCAAATGTCCAAGGAGAGGACATTCCACAATTGGGGTGCCACAACCAAGAAAGCTTTCTCCCATTTCTTCCCACTTCATATTGCCTACAATGGTGGAACACAAAGGTGGGCCTTTCCTGCAGACCTCAGTCTTCAGGCAGGGGTGTGTGTGTGTGTGTGTGCGTGTGTGTGTGTGTGTATAAACAGGGAGGTCCTGTGTATATCCTAGGTTCTTTAGGGCTTTAAATGTCAGCACCAGCACC
Organism: Iguana delicatissima; assembly: GCA_948472985.1. Taxonomy (NCBI): domain Eukaryota; kingdom Metazoa; phylum Chordata; class Lepidosauria; order Squamata; family Iguanidae; genus Iguana; species Iguana delicatissima. The sequence goes on from CAOKZL010000004.1 coordinate 613,982, forward strand.
TTGAATTCGGACATGAACTTTAATGTTACCCCATTTTGGTTAGGACTAACAACTGGGTTTAGGCTTAAATAGATATTTTCTTCAGTCAGAGTGATCATAAAGCAGCCATCAAAATTATTGATCTGAAAACACAAAGGGTGTGTCTTTTCTTCCAATACATCCTATATTCCAGCTCCAAAGGCTCTTATCACTGACTGCTGGAACAGCTGTGGGGAGAGGCCTGCCATGACATGAAAGAGAAACTAAGGAACTCCTTGGAACTATACCGGTGGTTCCTTGAATCTCATCTTTCACAATTTTATTATGGTGATTATCACTGATCATCTTTACCTTATTATCCTCATCTGCCTTGTATTTCTCCCCCTCCCCCCTCCTCCTCTTCTTCTTCTCCTTCTCCTCCTCCCCCCTTTAAAGAGTTCTGTTTGTTTGAAGCCTTCCATTCCCATCTGTTCCAGCACTTTCTGTAATTTTAAGCAGCTTTACTTTAATAGCTCTCTTCAAATATCTGAATGTCACTGTTAGCTTTTTAGTTAAGCCTGTATATCACAAGGGAAAAAATGATTTTTGGAAAGCCTTTTTTTGCTTTAGGGCAGGATATAAAGAAAATGAATTTTTAGTAGACACATCAGAGCACAGAGAAAGAGGCTGGAGCCAGCAAGAATCCATCAGTCCCTTTTTGACAAAGAAAGATATTCTTGATTAAGGAGAGGACTCTGTTTCAGAGATGGACACACACACACTAGTGTAGGTTCAATCCTTGGCATTTCTGTTTCAATTATCTCAAAGGTGGCTGAGATCCTGAAAAGCTGTTGGCAGCCAGATCGTGGAAATATAACTTGTTTGGACCACAACTCTCAGAATTTACCATCCGGTACGCTGGCTGGGAAATATGGGGAGTCGTAGCCCAAAATATACCTTTTGTTGAACAGTGGTCACAGTAGGAATTGGTGGGGTAGAAGACTGGGCTAATTCTGAATGCTCCTTACGGCGAACAATTATATACAGAAATATCACTTTATATCACAATTTAAAAATCACACTGATTAGAGCATCATGTTCTTTTGCAAAATCTATACAAGATAACAGTTTATTTTCAACACTGTACATAAATCATTAATTAAGACCTTTAGCAAAGTATCATAGCAAAATTATGCATTACTCAAAATAACACTGGAACATAATTAAAGGACTGAAAAATCTGTAAAAGCAATCAGTCTATTTATCAGAATCATTCAAAACACCATTAAATGGTGACTTAATTATTTTCAAAGTATACTATTCTGTTCTTCCTATTTATCTTCATAACTACTTTAGCTCCCAAGCTAATTTTACTCATCTGTAGGATGAGATGGTTCTGTCCTAGGTGTGTGTGGAATAAATGACCTGGACAACTTAAGGATGAGATGAAAGCCCCAACAAACTTACTGATTACATCAGGGTATGATTTGGTAGGAAATAGAACATGGATCCAATCATCATGCTAGTTGATGCCCTCCCTAGGCTGAGGTGTTGTGATCACGATCTTCACATCTGGAAGTGAGACCACCATGTCAGACTTCTAACACACGCAGTTGCCTGTGGGTGTCATCACCTTTGCGCCTCATGTCTTTTGGGAGTGGGTAAGTCTTCTGGTCTTCCAGAATTTGATCTACCCTAATGCCAACAATGCCTCATACTGTAAAGAGAAACAGCATGCTGTCATATCCAGTCTGAAGGAAGCCTTCTCTGATGACGATGAAGAGTCCAGATGCAAGGCTTTGGTCAGAGCCAGAGGTAGCTGGCAGCGAGGCCTTGGAGCTTGAGGAGTGTCAGGGCCCCAGGTGTGGCCGTGCCGGCGAGCGCCGCGGAGGCCGATGCCGATCTTACCTCCGAGGAGGAGGACGCGGATCCAGGCCCGTCAGAGGCCGCGATCGGCGGCGGCGGCGGCCCCGTGGCCGTCGCGGAGGGCTCTGCTGCGGGGGGGGGCCGCTGGGATGCCGCGGCAGAGGACGATCCCGGCGAGGGCCCGTCCCGGGAGGACCCGCCGCTGCGGAGGCTGCCGGCCCGGCTCCCGGGCCGCGGGGCATGGTGGACGCGGTGCCACGGGAGGAGGCGGGTCCCGGGCCCGATCCCGGGGCTCCGCCTACTCGCGAGGAGGCCTCGGCCGAGGCTGAGGCAACCGCTCCGCCGCTGACATTCCTGCAGCGGCGGCGAGCCAAGGAGGCCAGCCGCCGCTCCCGGCGTCTTCAGGAGAAACACCTGGAGGCGGGGAGCTCCCAGTTGTAGCTCAGCTGCGAGCCCGGCCACGCGCTCAGCCCGGATTGACCGCGGGCCGGGCTGCAGGCCTTTTTAGGCAGACGCGGGGCTGGGAAGGGCACGGAGCAACAACCGTCGGCTACCCGTGCGTCTGTCGCCCGTGCCATGACCCCGTCCGGTCCGTGCCTGTGAGCTGCTGTCTGGCTTGCCCGCGACCCTTCTCTGCGTTCTGGTGCTGCAACCGCTTTGTGTTTAGGGTGAGGCAACCCGTCGTTCTTTTCTGTTAAGTGCCTGCTGTTAAGGCGATCCTTAGTTCCTGGCCGCTTGCCTGTGGCGACCCCCCCGGTAGACTGTTTGGGACACGGCCGCCGGCTGCCTAGGTCCGGCCCCTGCTTGACCTCCGCCCGCGCTGACAAGGAGGATGGTAGCCCAGCCCATGTAGACCCTGAAGAACAGGAGTAAAACCTATTACCCCTTCTGAACAACGGAGACTAAAGTATCAGCAACAAAACATCAGGAAAATCCTTGGCATGCCTTTAAAAGGAAGCATCAAGATAATTAGGTTTCATCTGCTGATTTGCAGCTAACTATAAATTAGCCTAGTCGAGGCTGTTTCTTTGCTGAGAGACTAGTTTCACTAACTCCATTTGGCACTGTGTGACATTCCTTCCACTCTTGTTTCCAGAACTTTGGTTTGCTGCTTGGACTATTCTCTTTGGTGATTCTATAACTGGCTTCAGGTCCTTTTCAGATTATTTTGTATGTTTGTTTGTTCTTCTTGTGCTCAGCCCCTGGAGTTCATTAACCATCCTTCTGCTCCTACAGATAGAGTATGGCTCTGGACAGGTTTGGTTTCCTAAAGGAAGCAAACCTTCAAGACCAAGTGGGTCGACTGTACTACTGAATAAAATCCTTCCTAGCCCCATCTCATTATATGGCAGCTAATGGATGCCCATGCCAAAGACTTGGTGGGCACAAAAGAGGGCAGGTGGGCAGAATGAAGCCAAGGGCTGGGTGGCAAATAAGGTTGAAAACACTCAATTCCAAGTCTATCACTGGAAGTCCCACCCAAGTCACCAACCAGCACTGCTGACTGGTTTATATTCCCAGCATGTAATGTAGATATATCTTTATATCTGCATCACTGGCCACTTTTGGACCCAAAGATGGTCTTGATCTGCTCTGGGTCTTCTTTGCTCTCCATGTGGTACAAACTGGAGCTTACACATGGTGGTATATTTTCTATATAATACATTGTAAACAGTTCCATATATGCAGGCAGACCTCTGCAGATCTTGTCTGAGCTTCAGTTCAAGGGAAGATGAATGAGTACTGAGTAAGTACCATGTTCCTGCACAGTATTGTGCTGCATGTTGGCTGGGTACCTTGTAGAACACTGATGAGGAAAAAGACTAGTGGAGTGTAGACCCATCCAAGAGCATCCAAAGTGCTTCCTAATGTTTAGCTAGAATTTATTTTCTTATAATTTGAATCCACTGATTCAGTTATACCCTCTGAAGAAGCAGAGGGTATAACCATTCTAAACATATTATACTCCTTAATATATTTAAATATGACTATTTCAGTCTTCTCTTTTCCTGGCTAAACATATTGACTGATCACTCAACCATTCTTCTTAGCATTTTCTCCATACTGTTTACAATCTTGGCCCCTCTCCTTTGGATTTGTTCCTGCTTGTTAAACTGTGGTGTGCAGAAATGGAATACGACTCAGGGTGAAGAGTTGTAAAACAAGAATTATTTCCCTAGATCCAATTTATTATGGTTTGTCACAATTTGGACAACATGATGAATAGCAAAAAGTTTATTATACTGAGTTGGAAAAAAAAATTAACAGATTTATCCTATTAGTCAGATTTTTATCTGGTTTATACAGACTATCTGGTATCTGTTTAGATGATTATCTGGCCTGTATTCTGAGCTTTTCATTTTTTAAAAAGGTAAATCTCTACCTTGTGGAAGTCAAGCTAGAATGCAAAAGTACAACCACATTGTTTTGTGAGAAGTGAAGCCACTGGTTTCTTTTTGTGTTTAGCTAATAGATGAAGTACCATAATGTCTTTGAGATGTAAATTGACCCTCTCCTGGGTAAATGTTACAATTGAAGAGGAAAGTGCAAACATCCAGCAAAGATGAATCAATACAGCATTAAGAGAATACAGAGCAAAGGAATTAATATAGTGCAAAGAAATGAAAAAGGAGAAAATGTAGCAGAATGAAGTAGGAAAAGAAGCAGTATAATGTCATAATAATATGAGTAGTAAGATGCCAATAACTTTTTTTTTTTTTGGTAACACATCGCAGATGTGAATGGTTTGTGCATGTGTGCTTGTGCACATGTAGAAAATGTGTGCAAAATGTGTTCTGAGTGTGTTTTATAAATTGGAAACATCCATTCTGCACTCATTCTGCATTTGCGCAGTTCAGTGGTGTGGGGCTTATAATTCACCTTGGGATGCAGAAGATCTGCAGGCAATGAAGAAGGCTGGAGGACTACTAGCATGCAGGTGGCACAGGTTATGGAACGAGTATGACCAAAGATCAACAAAAACTCTTTATCATGCCTACTATATGTCAGTGAGGTTGGCCAAAAAAAAAAATTGTCATACTATTACTTCACTATTGCACCCTCAGCGTGCTGTTCAAAAGAGTTATTCCAGGTGGTGAGGAGTCTGCTAGTATCAGGTTCAGAGAAACCAGCAGTGGAGCCTTCATTCAATTGCTGTGACAAGTATGCCAGACACTTTGGCCCTTTCCTCAGCTTACCTTCTCACGCTGCTGGAGTGTGGGCCTTGCGTGAAAAGCCTGGGCAGGCAGGCTCTCGCAAGGCTCCTGCTTCCCTGCTGCTCAGGCTCCGCAGCTCCTTTCTGCTCTCGTGAGAGCCCCACCCGCGCCCCGCCCCTTCCTTCCCCAGTGCAGCCTGGGAGTTGTAGGCTGCACTGAGGAGAGGACGCACGACAGGCCCGGTTCCAGAGGCTCTGCACTGCAGGTGAGTGCGGCCCAGGCCCGTGAGCCTTGTGCAAGCGCAGCTTATTTTTGGCTAAAAGCCGAAAATAAGAAAATGCGTATTTGCTGCGCTTGCGGGCCTTGAGCGTGGCGGAAATGGGAGTGTGTCATGCAGACCACTCCTGACATTTACGCGATGCTCAAGAGGCCCTTTCGCTTGTACACTGCCATGCAAAAGGGGCCTTTGAGAAGAAAGCAACTCATATTTGCTAAGCGTTCCAAGAAGCCAAACGCCAAAACGTGGCTTACTACTAAAGCTTTTGGAGACTAATTTATTTCAAAGTATATATACAGGTACACCATTTATTCCTAAAGCATTGACCTGTGAGAATCAGTACAATTTAATAGTTAAGAGAACAAGCCTTGAAACAAAGAGACCTGTCTTCAAATTCCATGGGGGGGCTGCCAGTCTCTGAGCTACCAGCTGTGGGTCTATAGTAAGTCTCCAGAAAAAGAAAGAAGAGGTTGAAGCCAATGGGCACAGATAATTTATTAAATCTATTTTAATGCTATGATATTATTGTGGGATCCAGGTTTTGCCTGAAAACAATGTTATTCAGTTGATTTGCAAAATTTATATTATATAATATTATATTATATTTTAAGTATTGTGTGCATGTGCATGTATATATAACAATAGTAAAAAAATTATGTCTTATTTACTTCATTCAGTTTTTTTTCCCTTTAAAATGTGTCTGAAAATTGTTCAGCCTTATACATTAACATAAAATTTTGGACTGAATGCAGTAACTTGAACAAAAGAAACCTCCTTCATCTCTTGGCTACATCTTTGCAAGGGACACTAATCAAAGGCAGAAGATATTTGGCAGTTTGAATGAACCCACATGTCAAAAAGTGCCCGGCCATGGAAAGCTACGGAGAATTTTTCTTGCCTAGTTATCTCCAAGCAATATGGGATATGGAGGATCACTCAAACATACAATTCTCCATCAGCTTTCTGAAGTTGTACAATCCCAGGAGAACCATGATACTCATGCCCGGAGTGTATGAACTATTGAAATGGGATGAAACCAGAGCAATTATTCATCCTGTTCCTTTTGCAGCACTTTTGCATTGGAGGACTGTTGAAAGGCCAAAGAAAGATTTGCTTTATCTTTGGGCTCAGGGTAAATGTTAATATTTCCTCAGTATGTGTGTTTAGTGTTTATTATTAAGATGATAAGAACTGGGTAAATTTTTTAACTTCCTCTTTTTAAAAAGCAAGAGCTTCAAGTAATAATAGCCTGTTCCAGTCTTTAGTCTTATATCATGTCCCAATAGGGACTCATACTCTGTCACAGAGGGAAAATTGCCCCATGAATCTGAGCGAAGTATTCAATATGCCTTTCAAATTGTATATTTATTTTATTTAAAATGTTCACATACCACTCTTCATTAATTACTATATGCCATTCATTGTGTACTGAGATGTACTGATTAATTTGATCCAAACAGCAAGGTAAAACCTCATTGACTTCTGGATTTAGTAATCAATAAATCAGTTGATGACCAAGTATGGAAATAATGAGATCAGACACAGACAATTCGGTTAAATAAGGACCATTTTATTTAACCTATAACTGATTTGACCTTTGAACTTATCCTCTGAAAGAGCCCATCAGGGCCTACAGTAGGTCCAGTCACACCAGGTTTTAGGGGCCTAAAGATAACATGGTCTAATGAGGACACAGTGGCAGGAAGAAATGGAAGGTATCCTACCACCCTAAACTGATTACCCTATTAATGGTATAGGTCCTATAGCCAAAGTAGAAAACCTAACCCCCCCAAGTCTGAAATAGGCCATGCTACCCACCAGTGCCTGGGAAAAGCCAAATAACCCATTGTGCAGTCTGACCCCAAGGACCCCCAGGTGGGACTGATGGACTAAGCAGTAGACAGGACAGAACATTATCAATTCCCCCCCTCTGCTTGAATGCCATTGAACAAAACTGCTGCTCTGGATCCACCATTCTGCTTTCATCAAGTGTGTTTGGTCTGCTACCATCAAAAGCCTCCAAGACCTCCAGCCTTTCCAGCGCCACTCAACTATGAAGAAAGGTTGAAAGGGACTGGAATGATCAAGAAGGGTGATCAAGCCTTAAAAAGCCCTCCAATTCTGCCCCTCAACATACAGCAGTGGTTCTCAACCTGTGGGTCCCCAGATGTTTTTGGACTTCAGCTCCCAGAAGCCCTGAGCATTGACCATAGTGGCTGGGGCTTCTGGGAGCTGAAGTCCACAAACATCTGGGGACCCACAGGTTGAGAACCACTGACATACAGCATCATGGCACCTTGCACCTGATACAACAGCAAAAACCCTCTCCTTCATGGAGGCCATCAAAGGCAACCATTCTCTGGCAGTACCGTGTGGTCTGGGGCCATTTTATATATAATCTAAAATCAGTAGCATTTGCAGACAGTATGTACATTTCAGACTAATACATTTTCCTGTGAAAATCAGAACAGAATATTCAAAGAGACTGTAGTTTCAAGCATTGGATACAGAAATGACCTTTACTTCCCATACAACATAATAGCAAAACATGTTTTCCTAGCAGCTTTTGATGACTCATGCCTTCTAACTGTAGAAAATCTGACCTGCTTTAGTAAAGAGAAAGGACTATTGTTTGGTAATTTTGAATGTAGCCACTGAAGATAAAGTAAAACTGAGTCTGCAGCTAGCTGCCAAGATGTAACCTTAGTTGTTGTTGTTGTTTCTAAGAAAAAACAAGGCAACTAGCAATGAGCATTTGGATGCTTGTCAGGTCTCTAGCACTCAAACTTCATAAATAAACAGATATTACAAAAAGCACTATAGATCTACAGTTCTTCCAACCTCTGAACTGGAGGTTATTTAAAACCATTATAACAGAAGCTCAGATATATAGAGATTATGAAAGGCACAAAAAAGTTCCAAGGAGAGCCAAGCATTGTTATAAAGATGAGTCAAGGAAGTGGTAAAAGGCTTTAAAGGACTGCTTTAAAAAGATCTTGGTCAAATGAGGAAAACAAAAGAAACATAAATCCTGGCCAAATAAAGGTGAGTTGACAGTACTGAGGGAACTGAGATAAAATACTTCAGGATCCACTTGCTAAAAATACTATGTGATCAACACAAAATTGTCAATATACCCCAAAGTGAAGGAAGGAGAGAGAGAATGGCTCAGTGAAACATCTTCATTAATCACAACGATCTTCAGTGAGCATCAGCTTGTATAATCCCTTAATGCAACCCAAACAAAGTGAGTCCTGATAATACATGTATTTCCTATTCAAGTCACATCATTAAAAAACCTCTGACCCAGAAGATCTAGACATTTTGACACTTTCTCTTGAACAGGAAATCTCCTTGGGTGAGCGTTGTCTCTTCCAATTCTCAAAAGGTCATAGATCATGTTCTAAGCACTTACCCTTTGTTCATCGAGAAGTAAGCCAACCACCATACAAATGTGTTTTCCAGTGATCAATATCATGATAGGATACAAGCCCTTTCTTTGGGAAAAACCAGTGTGGTGTCGTGATTTGAGCATTGTACTACAACCACTATAAGCCTGGAGACCGTGGTTCAATTCCCCGCTCAGCCATGGGTGACCTTGGGTGTGTCACACACTCTCAGCTTCCAGAAAACCCCATGAAATTTCAGGTGGAGTGAAATCCAGTCCAATACAGGCTAATTCTCTATTACCTAGAGTCCTTTTGACTGACCAGGAACACATCTTTAAGGTACATTTTCAGTTCATTCACTCTCATCTGTTCCATTACTTCAACCAGATACTAAAATAGTGTGGTTTAAACAAGTTCTATCACTGGCTATGATAACCATGTAGAATTTAAATGTTCAGAATCATTATGTAGCTGAAAACCAGTTGCTGACCAGAAAGAAACAAGAAGGCTGTTGTATTCATTCCTTGCTTGTGGGATTTCCAGAGCCATCTGTCCTGCGATAGCTTGAAGTTGGATGCTGAACAAGATTGATCTTCAGTCTCATTCCACAGCTTCCTTCTGATGTTCTTACTTACTTCTCACAAGGGAATGGGCAGTACAAAAGTCTGCTTCTATAACTTCCTACTGTTTGGGGAAGGAAGAAGCACAAACCAAGCCACTGTTTGCTTTTAATCGGTAAAAGTTTTCTTGTTCCTATTCCATGCTACTAAAATCTCATTCAAGGCTGCCGCATAAGGAGCTTCTGTGCTTCATGATAAGGAAACACATCTTGAATGAATGCAAAACTAATAGCAAAGGAAAATCTCATTAGAGAAACTGTACATTTGGAATGTTCTGCCCCAGCTCATGTTGGCATTGCATTGCACAATTATTTGTTTTCCTTGTATTATTGCTTCATAATAGACTTTTAAATCATATACAGGCTCTCATGAGAACAGGCTTTGCCTCATGATTTTCCAGCATCGTGTCTTCTTAGGAAATAAGTTTCAGGTGTAAGGTAAGTCTTCCAGGAGATAAATAGCTCCCTCACATTGAGATTTTTAAACTTAGGATGAGAACAACAAAACATTTTGTATTGGGCAAAGTGATGGCAGCACAGGGATTCCTTTCGTTTCCACATGCAAGTAGATTACCATTGTCTTTAATCAATAAAATCAAAGCAATAAAGAAATAAGTAAACTCATCTTAGGTTTTGTATGTTGTTCAACTGATCCACTCAAAAATTTAAGATATTGTCACTGAGAAGACCAGTGATGGTATCTTGAAGGAACAGCAATGGAGATCTTTATCCTCTTAGCAGGCTTAAACATAATTGTTATTCTCAGCTAGACTTACTGAATCAGGGGGATCTCAGCCTCCTAGAATGCCATGTCTCACAGAAGTCTAGGGTTCCAGGGAGCCCTGAGTGAGAAACCCCATAGGATTACTGTCTAAGGTAATCTTATCCAAGTAGACCTGATTGGGCTTGCAGTCTTCAGCTAAGAGGAAAGGTAACCCTGTTGAATGTTAGACAAGCACTACCATTCATATTCTAGTAATGCCTTTATTAGGCCAACTCAAAAAGCACAAAAAACTGGGCAAGTGTTCAAGGTTTCCAAGCCCGTTCTTCAGACAAGATGCTACAAAAAGCAAGAGGCAAAGGAAGTTGCAGGACACCTTGAAATCTTAAAGTCATGTCATACTTTGCATGTTGCCATGAGGCATAATGGCAAAGAAGGGGTTGCTGACTATCAGACTAGGATACTCAGTTATTAGATTTCACCCTAAATAGCTTCCAATCTTTCAAGAAAAAGAGAAAGCAATACTGAGTAATAAACATTGATTCTCCATTTTGAGAATAAAAACACACTACTGAAAAGTCAGGACTGTTCATTTTGAAGCTCACAGCCTCTTTTGAAGGTAGAGAGCAGGGTCATTTCCACACTGAACTGTTATTGTGCTATTATTCCAGTTTCAACATCCTGTGGAATCCTGTGGCTTGCAGTTTAGGAAGAGACCTTTAGAATTCTCAGCCAGAGAGCTCTTTGGCCTCCATTAACTACAAACCCCAGAATTCCACATGATATTGAAAGTAGACTAACAGCACTAAAGCAGTGTGGAAATGGCCCAAGTTGTAACCCTGTATACTGTGGTGGGCAAATGCAGAGAAAACATTTTGCATCCCCAGATCACTCACAGGTACCACACACCAACATTTCAGACACAACTGGAAGAGACCCACTATTCTATTTTCATTTTGACCTGATTTTTAACTGTTTGTCTAGGGGCGGGTTGAAGGATTTAAACATTGTAGGATGGTTGCAGGGCTGTGGGAACAAAACCACCACATTTGGCAACAGTTTTTGGCAGTTTGGGGCTGTACTTGCCCCCATCACTGTTTTTTTTAAAAAAAAAATTGTTTTGGAGGCCTTTTGGCTTTGGAAAGTTTCAGGGGCTGCAAACTGGGCCGCTGTGGACTGCACTTTGTCCATCCCACTATCCACACTCCCCTCAAAGTAAGTCCCATTGGCTATAGAGGGAAATTCTTCTGAGCAGAAAGGCACTGGATTGTTCTCTGCTGGTCTAAAACAATCACTTATCATTTTTCTCTTGATGTAGAACAGAATTAGAAAGAACTAAAAGTATTTTCCGTATTTTGCCAATCATAAACCAGGAAGGCAATTTGCACTGGAATAGTAAAGGAAGGTGGCATAAGAACCAGAGAGATTAAATATATAAAACTGCTTTTCCTCTTGCTCCTGCCTGAGGACTCTTCAACTTAAGTGGTTGCGATGTCTACAGAACCATCTGTGTTGAGACCATTTACTCTGTTCTTTGCTAACATTCATTCCAAACTATGTGCCAGGGCTTCAGGGGAGGTAGTCCAAGAACTGGCAGAGTTGGCTATGCATTTAGGTAATTCCTTCAGTCAATTAAGGGGGATTTAAAGAGCCTAGGTTCCCAAGGGAGTTAGGCTAAATCCCATTTAGTTTCATTTGCTTCCAATACATTTTCTTAAGAACTAATTGGGAGGATCTTCTATGTGCAAAATCAGTTCTTTTAGGAGAAAAATGGCAAATTGTACAGTAAATTCATTTCTAATTTTCCAAAGAGGAAAATCCCATGATTAAAAGAAAAGGGTTATGATTGGAGCTGTACAACTAAAGGAAGTGAAATTTGAACCACAGACCACTCTACCTCCATACCAATTTAAAATATGGGTACTTCTTGTACTTTAACTTCCAAAACAAGTAAATATCACATCATAGGTGGGAATCATGCAGCCTGTGGGCATAAGTATCCCCTTGGGGGCAGTGTGGCTCTTGGAACCCTAGCTAGGCCATGGAAGCCCCAAAAAATTCCAGTCTCAAAAGCACAAAAACTCAACAGCTACAAGAGAAAAGAAAAAAGAAAAAATGGGGGGGGGAAAGAACTGAAAAAGTGAACAAAACTGAGCCATCATCACTTTTGTTCACCAAAATAATGGCCACAATGATGCCCTGTGCCTCTACAAAGCTCCAGATGATCCAGTAGCGGAGCCCTCCAGGCTTCAAGTTGTGACCACACCTGTATTACAAGTATTTCCACCAACCACCTACTCACTCCGTAGAAGATTAGATTAGATTAGATTAGATTAGATTAGATTAGTTTTAAAATTATTAGTGAGTTATTAGTAGTTCAGCCAGAGCTGAAATCAAACACTGGTCAGTGTTTTCAGCATCTAAAAAAAACAGCACATTTGCCCCTCCCTAAACTGCAAACCCCAGGATTCCATAGGATGTTGAAAGTGGAATAATAGCGCTGTAACAGTCTAGTGCAGAAATGAAGTTAAACTTTACTAGTGCAGTCCAATTACTCTACATATCATACCCTCCTACATTTCACAAATAAAAACCGGGACATGTGTGGAAAAGGAACATCAGAGTATGGTCAAGGTGGCAAAAGTTATTAATGAGAAAGAACTCATAAACCAGAAATGCTTACCTGGACCTGCATGACTAGCATTGCTGCTGGTGGTCTCAATGGAAGAGATCAGAATGTTGAGTGATTGGCACAGCGTGCTGGATCACTGCAAGTGATGGGTAAGGCAGTAGGCTGTTTAATCCTGATCGCCCCATCAGATGCCCTTTTTGACCTTTGCAGTGCAGGGGAGGAAGAAGACACATCCGTCAATGATTAATTGGCCTATTGAATTACTTGGTTTTGGTTTTGGTTTATTGCTAGTTTTTGGAGTTTGAGTGGTTGTGTGTGTGTGTGTGTGTGTGTGTGTGTGTAGGGGCATACTTGCTTTCATTTGAACAATTAGGCATGTGAGGGGAGCTCTGGCTGTTTTTTGGTTGAATGTGTTCATTTGTGCTTGCTAGCTGTGATGGCTGGCTTTTGCTTTTCATCAGGGTTAATTCTGCTTGCTATTTTTTTCTCATTCTGATGGGTAATCTGTGGATTTCTGCTCTATGTATTTAGTGCCCTATCACACTACACTCTTATAGAGCTATTATTCCACTTTAACTGTCATGGCAACATTCTGTGGAATTCTGGGGTTTGTAGTTTCATGAGGCCCAAGAGCTCTTTGGCTAAAAATTCTAAATGCTCCTCCCTAAACTGCAAATCCCAAGATGAAATCATGGCAGTTAAAGTGGAATAATAAGAGTGTAGTGTGATAGTGCCCTAATTGATGGTGTGTAGCTGGTGATTTGTTACTATGTAGGTGTGTGAGCACAAGAGCAGTGCGTTTGGGCGTGTAGGCTGCCTTGTAGTTTGATTGGTGTGTGTGTGCCTTGCACTTGAGATTTGGGCCATTTCCACTCCACCCTCCCAACTCACCATAGGGATGAGAGAAGGACAAGACTACAACAGTTCTTATGCACAATGTTGTCATGGCCCCGTCCTTCTCCCATCCCCAGGCAATGCAATCGCACCACAAATCATTGATGTGTTTTCGCCATCAATGACTGGCAATCATGCCATCATCATGTCTGTGGAGCCCTGGAAGTGCAATGGCTACGCTTCCTTCCCCAGTGCAGCTTGAGAAACTGCCCGGCTGTGCTGCAGCAGGAAAAGGCAAGGCCATTGTTAAAGAACGCTGGGCCAAGCAGCGTTCACTGCACTGCCTAACAACACCCAAGGTGTAGATAACTCTGTTCCCAGCTCAGCTCAAGGTTAGCCAGCTGGGACAGAGAGACAGTAGAGATATGAGGTGTTTTGTCTGTTACTTGAGGTCCGGTTTTCACACAGGAAGGCAGCTGTGGTTCTGTGTGTTCCCATGACATTTTCTGTGTATTCCTGACTACTTAATGTGATGTTTGAGAATGCATTGTGTTATTCACTTACTCTCTTACTCTGTTGCTTACTTGCTAGCAGTATGCTTTGAACTGCCTAGCAGTGCTTATCAACATGCTGTTTAAATAAAGGCTAGTAGTTTTAGACCCTGAAAGCTGTATGTTGGTTTTTACTTTTCCCTGGCATGAAGATGGGGCTTTGCAGTGCCTTGCAACCCAGCCTGCTTGTGGGTTCAGCTCTTTTTACAGCTGACACCCTGTTTTCCTTGACAGCCATCACACTTCCTGGAACATGGAGACAGCTAATGTGGAGGGGAGCACCTCTGTCATGCTCCCTTTCCAGCAGAGCTGATTCTGAGACCCACAATGGATGTCTCCATGACTAGGTAAGGAGCAGAAAGGTCCTTACTTTGAAACAGCTGGTTTGTACTGTGATTTGAGTTGATTTGTGTGGGTATGGGCAACGAGGAAAGGTTGGGCCTTGAGAAGCTGTTTTGTTATTTTCATTTCCTTTTGGATGTGGAGTAGTTTTTCCCATGAATACTGAATTTAAAATTTGTGTGGTTATTAGCGGTCACATAGTGGTCAGTTATAGGGCTTTCTGTATTTAGTGGCTATTTTGTTGTTCATTTTTACATGGGTGGCCATTTGGTTGTCAGTTTTTACAGGCTGTTCTTGTAGATGGCCAGTTTGGGGCTTTTTGCTTCTTGGGCAACAGCATTTTCTTCTGTTTTCTCAGCCACCATTGTTGTAACAACATAATTTTTGGGTGAGGGATGTTTTGTCATAATTTAGTTTTGTGGGTATAAGGGCTGTTTAGACTTCTGGCTGATTTTCGTGTTGACATTAGTCTAGTCATTTTTTATTGTGGGTGTCACCATTTTGTTTGAGTTTTCAGTGAGCATTTTGTGGAGCTCTGGAGGGGGCACCACCATTTTGGTGTTTGTAGCCACTGTTTTGTGTGTAGATCTAGTTAACCTATTTTGTTCCTTGGAGTTGTGTATCTTTGTTCTGTGGGGTGATGTATATTTAGTGGCTTGAGGTTGGAGTAGTCTAGTCCTGTTTTCCTTCCTCTTCACCTTTTAGGTTACCTGTCTCCCCTTTATTCCTGAGTCATTGCTAGGTTGACATAAGTTTTGTCCTCCCTACACTTTGCTGTTGGGTCACTGCCCAGTTGGCATATTAAGTCCTGTCCCCCCTTGCAGCAGGAGATTACTGCTGGGTTGGCATATTAAGTGCCGAGTGATGGTTGCTTACTGTTCTGTGCTGTGCAGGTTGATAGTTGTTATTTTTCCTGGTTATTTTATTGAAAGATGTTAGAAATTTGGTCTGTACCACAATTGTAGGTTACTGATTATTGATTTTTGTATAGCTGTATCTCTGCACTGTTGAAACTGCAGGTTGGCTTGGGAGCAGTGCTGTTTGCATAATCAATAGTGAGTTTAGTTTTAAACTAGAAGTCTGAATTGTGTTACAATTCAGGCATGGCTTTCAAGAAGGGCAGAGACAAATCTAAGAGCAAATTCTCTGTCAAGAGGGTTCCTTTTAAGCACCCAACCCTGGTTACTCCAGTTTCTTCTGATGAAGAGGGAGGTATAGCTAAGCTTGAGGAGACTGAGTGGTATATAGTCTAGAATAATTTGGTAGGAGCAGTGACTGAGAAAGCCAAGAAGGACAGTTTTAATCAGATAGTGTTATCTCATTTAGAGATGCTGGACAAGGAACAGAATGCTGGTGACTCTTGTGATGAGGTGGTATGAGGTGATCAGTCTGAGACAGAAGTCATTGACGCCATGGAAGATGGCTGGTGGCCAACCTCAATCAAGTGAATTGAGCACCAATACTCCAGAATGGTGGAAAAACAGAATGGGTGGTGTTAGTGTGAGACTGTGAGTATGATTGTGTGGTGTTGGGGTGTCTAGAGTAAGCCTGTAGATTTGCCTATAGTTACTGCTCCTATAGTTAGCTCTTCTGCTAGTTTAGAGGTTCCTTGCAGAGGCTACTAGGTTTGTTTCTGGCCAAAGAAAGGCTGGGCTGCAGAATACATTACCTGCTGTGTCTCATCATGCTGCCTTTTGTTTACCTCAGATAGCTTACCCTGAAGTTTTTGTGCAGCAGTGGTCCGCTGGTGTTGCTGGTGTTGGACAGAAGCCTTTGATTAGTAGTTTTGGTGGAATGGCTTGTGGGGCAATCCCTTCAAGGGATATCAATATGACCTTGGAGGATCATTTGTCTCCTGATACTTTGGAAAAGATTTTAATGTGTGGATGTCTTTTCTTTGCTTTACAGAGACCTAGAGAAAAAAGAATAGGAAAACATGGATCAAAAGGAAAGAGATAAGGTTAGGAAATGGAAGGTTGACAGGAATTGGCATAACTAGTTTTCTGGATATTATATTTATGCAGGGGTCCTAGCTAGGGCTCAGCTTTGGAGAGCATATGCACTCATCCGTCAAATGGATAGAATCCATAGGTACTTCTGTGACATCATAGGTTCAGCATGACTAAATTATGATGAATCTTTCCATTTTCAGGCTGTGATGAACCCTGTTCTTAGGTGGAATCAAGTGTACTCACAGCTGTGGCTCAGTTTGATGACCACAGTTAGGCCAGTGCAGCGTGAGAAGTTGCATAGCAAGCATACCATCTAGAAACCTCAAATTGGAGCTAGTTCAAAGTGTTAGAGTCAGACTGTGGCTGTTGGGCAGAGTGGGTTGTGCTGGGACTATGGGATGAAAGTGTGATAGCTGAAGCCCCTGTCAGAGTGCTGATGACGAGCAGCAGCTATTGGTCCCTGTGGCTCTGGCTGGAGATGAGTCCTGCAGCTCAAGAGCTCCCCCTGCTGCCATGGACCAAGCAGGCTCGGACGTTCCTCTGCCTGCTCCTTTAGGGCAACAGGGATCTGATTCTGGAGATGCTTTGGAACCTGTGTCAATCAGCCCACAAACAAGGCGGAGACTCAAGGGGGCTGAGCAAAGGGAGGCTTCCTTGATTAACTTCAAGAAGCAGTGACTAGCCACACCTGTGCCTTGGGCTATATAACTGCCTGCCTGGAAGCTTTCCTTTGCTTGTGGCAAACTTCTTACAAGCCTTTCCTTTGTCTGTTCTTTGCTTCCAGCACCTGGCTCCTGGCACCTTGGATTGATCTCTTGGCTCCAGACCCCTGGCTTTTGGAACTCAGACTCCAGCTTTTGCTTGTTGCTCTGGCTTAGGTAACTTCCGTTGAGTAGTTGCTTGCTTGACTCCTCCTGGCAGGACTCTGCTAGCTCTTCCACTCCCTTCTCTGGGCTGGCTCGCTGCCTGGGTCTCCGATCTTGACAGAAAGGTTCTTCTAGCCAGCATTGTAACCCATCATGTGCCCTCTTTAATCTTCATAGTGTGATTCACCCTTTTGCCCTCAATGCAATGGGAGACTTGTCTGGTCACTTTGGAGCTGGCTAGGATTTTTTTTTCTTCATTTTACCTGTCCCCCCCCCATCCCGTACTGTATCTGTGGGATTTGCACAACTGACTCTTTAAATAAGGTTCCTTTTGGCAGGTAGTTGGAAAGAATGTAAGACTTTGGTGACCACATTTTTGCACACTTTTGGTACAGGGTAGGGCTCTGTGCCCAGGGGGTGGGGAAGGAAGTTACTCTTGAGGCTAACCCGGGATTATTCTGCAATTTGCACGAGAGTCTCTGGGTCATCTTCCACTTAAGTTGGACCAGGAAGCAACCCATATTATTTGGGTTGCCCGTGGGGCTCACATGTTGCTTAAAGGAAGGCTGAGGAGGCTGTCATGGAGGTTGACACTTGGGCCTCAACTGAACCCGCCTCAGGATGCTCCCCACTCTTCCTATATTTCCAGACCAACACAACTTAAATAAGTTAGATCAAATAAAGCAGCCCTTATTGAACCCAATTTTCTGTGTCTGGTCTGATCATTTCATGGTTGATCACCAAAGGCTATAGCAGTTTGCTTTTGCCTGGGCCTACTGGGAAAGGCTATCTCCCTATGAGTTAACTGAATGCAAGCTACTTTTGAATTTTGGACTTGGTTTGTAGCCATTGGAGCAATCTAAGAAATAAGAGGGGAAGTGGGAGGAAAAGAAAGAAACTGGAACATTTATCAGCTGAAGAAGTGGGATGTCAGAGGATTAATTAGAACTCTCTCTTTTGGATCAGGACATATAGAAGATATGATATATAGGGGAAGAAAGTCTTGTTGACTTTAATGGACTCAATTCCAGGTAACTCAGATGTACAGAACTCTGTAGACATGCTAGAAAAATGTATACATAATTATATGCCCAGATGTAAAAGTTCCTACTACTTTGTTAGACCCATTTCTATTTTTAAATTATTTTCCCACTCACTAAAACCTCATTTGAAAAAGGAAGTTTGATGCATGTTTATCAAGACTATGAAATATGTGCTAAATATTATGTTGCTCTATGCATAAACAGCCCACTCTACAAAATCAGTAATCACTCTGTAAAAAATAAATATTTAATTTGTGCTATTCCACTTGTATGGTGAGGTAGCATGTGATTTGAACCCCTGCATTTTGTCAGGGTCCTAATAATGTATACTGAACATCCAACTATAGAAACAACACATGGAGTACAGGGAAAGAGATAGTATGTATGATCCCCCCATATGTTAATTATGCATCTCCATGTTCTGGTACTGAGGATGCAATAGTACTTTGACAATATCTCTGTAGAACCCACTGCTGGCCTTGCACTGAGCCATGTTTCACTTAGGATAGCCATTGAGAAGAGAAAATACACTATCAAAGGAAGAGAAAAGAGGGCACAGATTTGCATAAAATTTGCATAGGTTAAATTATATGTATATATGCATATGTAGAAATAATTGCTGTAATTTAAAAAGAAATACATTTCACCATAGCAGGGGAAACTGTGACAGAGTGACCCATTCTCTTCTTAGCTTGTTGTCTAGATGTGTTGCTTTGTTGTTCTTGTTATATGTCTTCAAGTTTACCCCAACTTATGTTGGCTTTACTTGATGAGATTTATTTGGAGAAAGTTTGCCATTGCTTTCTTTTTAGCTGAGAAAGTGTGACTTATCTAAAGGTACCCAGTGAGTTTCCATGGCTGGACAGGGATTTGAACCCTATCTTCCAGAGTCCAATACTCGAGCCATTATACCATGCTCTAATGGTGGCCATTTCCACACTAGACTGTTATAGTGCTATTATTCCACTTCCAACATCCTATGGAATCCTAGCATTTGCAGTTTGGGGGGGGCAATGTTGGAGGTGGAATAATAGCACTATAACAGTCTAGTGCAGAAACGGTTGGTGTTATTCATAGCCAACTGCAACCTGCCTACTGCTCTCCGTTCTTCAGCTGTTTTGTCTTGGACTTGTATCAAACACATTCACAGCACATTGGACACATTCAAACAGAGGACTGCCCTTTGACAACCCTTCAAATCAAAGACTGTTCTCTGTAAAGTAGGACACATGACAGCTATAGCTTCAATTATGAATGAGTTGGCAATAAGGCAAAAGAAAGTTTGAAGCAATATTGGGGGGAAAACATCTTACCATTAAATTAAGAATTAAAGTAGTAGTCTAGAAGAGGGACAGGGGTAGGCATACAGTGTAAAAAGAAATGCAAATATTTGTTTCTTTAATTATGATCATACTAGAATTGCAATATGCTGTGAAGGGGAGCCAATAGCCCATTTATTTTTAATTAAAATGTCTAACTTTGTATTCCCTTGGTTTTAGATATGAGTCATTTTAGTTTATACTTAATTTGTGTTTTGGGCCTTAATACATTAAGAATGTTGCTCTGTACAATTTATTTGAAATCGATTAGATTAGTTCATTATACTGTGCATATAGAAATATGAATGGAAATGCTACCAAAAATTTTTAAACTTCTAGCTGATTCAATCTTCATTTTTCTCTTTCCTAAATTATACTAAATTGCCATGTATGTTGAAGAGCATGTCATAAGTTAGTATACATTGCTAGCCTAGCTAGCATTGTAAGATTCTTTCCCATTGTGATCAATAATAGATTTTGAGCAGCACTGTGACCCCCCCCCTGTACTTTGTCAGGAGGGAAAAAAGAACATCATGGTTGTGGATGAAATAGCAGGTTCTTGTTATCTTTCTTGGAACCACTTAGGATTCTTTTGCCGATCTATAGTCTGCAATAGAGAATAGCAGCTAGACTGCAATCCTATGTGCATTTACCTAAGTGAGTCAATCAAAGACTTGGGAGTTACATCTGACTAAAGATGTCTGTGATTGGTCTTCATCAGCTCTATCAATAAGAGAATCTCAATAAACAGCCTGAGAAACCAACAAGTTAAAGGAAACTGTCATTTGTTTGATGTTGATGGAATTCAGTCAGGCAAATCTTTGATGTTCTGGGGTGTGGAATGGTAGGATTATTTTGTTGGAAAACCCATATAAATGATATACCCAAACCTTCAGTTGAATGAATGTATTGGACTGAAATTGGATTGGAATCCCCAATAAAGTGGAAGAGCTTATAGTACCTGATTCAAGTTCTTTGGCTACTGTCCAGAAGACCTTAAATAGTACTGCAGCTTTTTCTTCAAATTGTATGTTCTTTCTACCATGAAATTACCTTGAAAATCTATCTACCTACCTTCTGCAGAATTAAATGAGATGAGACTACTCATGTTTGAAACTGCTTAAAAATAGACAATGGTGAAAAAGATGCTTGTCACAATATCTATCAAAGACAACTCCAAAGGTAGGAAATGTAAAATCCTTTTTTTAAAAAAACCTTCTGTTCCATCTTTCAAAAAAGCTTGATCTTTAATAGTATAACAGAATTTAGAAGACTTACCATTTTGTCCATCTATATAAGGGACTTTCTATGCTCTATGAACTGCAAGGTGAGGTTAAAATCAGCATAGCCATTTTCGCACTACCCTGTTATAGTGCTATTATTCCACTTTCAAGATCCTGTGGAATTCTGGGGTTTGTAGTTTACTGAGGCCAAAAACCTATCTGGCTGAGAATTCTAAATGCCCCTTCCTAAACTGCACACCTCAGGATTCCATAGGATGTTGAAAGTGGAATAATAGCACTATAACAGTATAGTGTGGAAATGGCTTATGACATGGACTTATGGCTCTTTTTTAATCCAGCCAATAGATTTGTTTGTTGTTAATAGAATCCATATCCTTCAGCAATGCAAAATTCTAAGTAGATTTAGATTACAATCCTATATTCACTTATCTGGACGCAATCCTTCAATGAACCAATTAGTCTTTCTCCAGAATAGACACATAAAGGATTTCACTGGCAACCTGTTAACTTTTCTTTCTAATCTAACATGTTCTAGGGATCTGCGTAGCAACATAGGCCCTTTTCACACGTGGAGTGAGAAACGGGGGAAAACGCGCTGAAACGGAGCTTACCGGCAGCCGGGGAAGTCGTCGCCACGCGGAGCAGCACGAGTTCGCTGCTACACACTCTCTGGAGACGAAAATGGAGGCTTGCAGTTGGTGGAGGCTCTCCACCAACCGGAGAAGCTCACCAGCTGGAAGCCTGCCCCGGCAGATCTGCAGGCATGCACTTGCACATGCCTGCAAATCTACACCGGGGCGCTGCGACGGAGCTGTATGGGGCTGCGCGCTCTGTGCTGTTTAAAAAGCTCTGAAAAGAGGTTTTTAAAAAACACGGAGTGCCACCACTTCCGGTCACTTCAGAGCAGATTGAGCTGTGGAACTACGCTAAAGTAGTCTGCCCCAATCCACTCCATGGTGAAGATGACCTCCGTCGGAGGTCTCTCTGCACCGTTTTATTACCCCGATATGGAAAAGGCCTTAGTTTCAATGAGACACTTCTTCACACATTATTGAATATGTGCATTTGTTCCCAATATGACAAATGAATATTAGAAATATTAGAAATATTTAGTTAGAAATATTTCTGTGTAAGAGTTTGGGGATGGAATGTGAATGTGGTTGCCTGTTTCAATAAAAGAAAGAAAGGGAGCAAGGGGGAGGACAGAAGATCTGTGGCACAGTAAAGATATAACTACTTTATGTTGGGATCAGACTCCCTCAGTGCATCTGAGAAACTGGATTGCAATCGATGAAAACTTGTGCTAAAATAAGAGACAGGAAGAATATTCATTTTTTATTCATTTCCCTGTGGAGGAACAGGCTTTTCTACCACTGAGAAAACCCTGTTTGAGTTATGAGATTTTTGTATACTTTTTTTTCTGGTATCCCTACTCTGTCAAGTGTTCCAGAAAACACAGCAGTTTTGGTTTGGTTTGGTTTTTGAAAACACATTTTCTATACAGAAAATTGGAGTGGGGATTGTTTTGTTTTGTTTTGTTTTTGCACATAATACACTGTTTCCTGTACAGAAAACATGGTCTGTGCAAAACAGGGAGGAGATTCGTTCAGGAAAACCAGATATATTACTGTACAGAATATTTCCTTGACAATTTTGCAGTGCAGAGCAAATTGTGGGACTGATTAGTCTTTGCATGCTGGGATGATATAGGTACAGACTCACATTCCTTGCTAAAATAAGTTAGTCTTAAGAGTGATACAAGGCTCTTTTCCCTACTGCTCCTCATCTGTTTTGTGTATGAATGAGGCACCATTTTAGTATATTTTGAACAGATATGTTGGCACACATTTCTTTTGCATTATATTAAGTCACATCAAGTTTTAGACACACTAGTCCAGCAGGGGCCAAGTTAAGTGATCCTTCATAGTACTCACTTTTAAAATGAGTATAGACCTATATTGGTTGAAACTTTGATGCACAAATAACTACAATGAATGCTCAATAAACAGGAATGTAAATCAGATCACAGCTTTCACTATTCATATGCAGTTAAGTCATTAAGATGAATATGTAACTGAAAGGGTTAAGTTGAAGAAGCTAATGCTAAGGTAGAAAAATATAGAAAAATAAGGTGAGCAGATGCGCCCTTTATCTTATCAAGAGGCTTAGGTATGTGCTTAGCAGTGCCGGGAACCTAGGGAGTTTTGATGTTGGAGAAATACTCCCTTGGTACCAAAATACATCATTTTTGAAAGATGTAACCCAGGTCTGCCTGACCTGTAAACACTTCATATATGGTCATATGTAATCATTTCCTGTAACCTGTTTACAAGAGGGTATAAAAAGAGAGCTAATACCTGGATCGGGGCTCTCAGGCTTTGGAAATCATTCCACTGAGATCCCTGCAGTAAAATAAACTTTTATTTTTGCTTTCTAATCTGGTGGTCTCAATTCTTGGCGAGCTACTTCAATTTGGGGGCTCGTCCGGGATATTGAGGGGCGTTTTGCCCACTTTGGCGGACGCCAGGACGTCGGGGCCGTCACCTCTTTCCGACGCGACCCAGGGCGCCCCTGACTTACTTTTGTCAGAAGGATTGACTCGGAGTGAGGCGGCGGCTCTGGCGGTGGTGTTCCAGCCCAGGGACCCGAAGACGGAGCAGAAAGCAGAACCCTCCCACGACTGTTGGTGAGTGCCCTCCCTGCAACTTCAGGGAGAAGAGGGGCCTGATCAACCCCTTAAGTCTTGCCTTAGTACCCCACTGTTGTGGGTGAAACCGCGAGGCTTTTTGGAGGTGGAAAAGGAGGTGGGAGGTAGTTTGTTGGCGTGAATGTGGTGTGAAAGGAGGGGCGCAAGGTGTCGCAGTTCCCATTGCATACCGTTGAGAGTCCGGGTGCGTGGGTCGGCACAGAGAGAGTGGTGTCTGTCCCCTTCGTGTTGGCGCGTGAGACCCCTTACTCACGCGCCAAATCCCTTTCTCCTAGTGTGTCTTGTCCACGTTGGGAGGAAATGGGTGGGGGGCAAAGCCGGCAAACCCCTTTAGGTTGTATGTTAAAGAATTTCAAGAAAGGATTCAGTGGGGACTATGGGGACCCCCCGATGACGCCAGGGCGTTTACGGAATTTATGTGAAGTGGAGTGACCTTCTTTCAAGGTGGGGTGGCCTCCGGAAGGGAGCTTAGAACCCGCTCGAATCAAGGCAGTGTATTCAGTAGTGGTGGGTGAGCCTGGCCATCCTGATCAGTATCCATACATAGATTCATGGGACACAGTGGTTACAGAGAACCCCTCTTGGTTGCAGAAGTGTCAGGAACAAATTTGTAAGGCTATGGTGCTGAGGCAGGACAGGGCCAGACGAAAGCTTGGAAAAGCCCAGATTTTGCCTGATTCAGCTCCAGAAGAGCCCACTGCCCCCCCTCCACCGTATGTGGTGATGCAGCCAGCCCCGCCACCACTGGCTTTGGAAGTACCACCGCCTGCTCCACTGCCACCAGTACCTCAGGCAGCCTCACAACAAGAGGGAGTGGCTGGGGACTGGCGGATTTGGCCCCAGTTACCCATGAAGAGGAAATGACAGAGGAGTTGCCAGGTTCCAGTTTGGCTGTCCAGAATAAGATGACACTCAGACCCAAACCCGAACAGACTGGACCAAAAGAAAAATCCAAGAGTAAGCAGGTCAAGAGTAAACAGACAAAACCCCAGAAGGAAGTAGAAGAAGTAGATGATTCGGATGAGGAAAGTGGAGATGTGATTGCACCATTGCGACAAATCAGTCAATTGGTGCCAGATCCCACCCAAGAGGGTGGTTATCGGCGAGTCCCCGAGTTACCAATATACTCCCTTCACCACGTCTGACCTCCTTAATTGGAAGACCCATTATGCTACTTACACAGATAAGCCACAAGAAGTAATTGAACTTTGTTCCAGTATTATGGCCTCACATGTCCCCAATTGGCAAGATTGTCAGCAGTTGCTCCTGACTTTGTTCACTACTGAAGAGCGGAGGAGAATAATTCAGCATGCAGAACGGATAGCTAGAGACAGGGCACCTCCTGGAGAGGCGAACCCTGAGCAGTGGATGAGAGGTAGGGTCCCCTTGGCGGACCCAGGATGGGACCCGAACCTCCCAGCACAGTTGGCTATGCTCACTGATTATCAAGCTCTACTAGTGGAAGCTATGAGAGAAGGAATGAAGAGGCCTGTTAATATGTCCAAAGTATCAGAGATACTTCAGGGACCCACTGAACCCCCAGGAACATATTTGGAAAGATTGCTTGATGCTTATAGGCAGTATACTCCTGTGAACCCAGAAGACCCAGGCAACCAACAGATGGTGAATTTGGCCTTCGTGACCCAAAGTTATCCAGATATAAGGAAGAAACTCCAGAAACAAGAGGGATTTGCAGGTATGAATTTGAGCCAATTGTTGGAAATTGCCCAGAGAGTATATGTGAATAGAGACCAAGAGGAGAAACGGGAGAAGGACAGGCGGATGCATAAGAAAGCGAATATTGGCTGCAGCTTTGGCAACAAAGGAAGGGGGGCGGAAATTGGAAAAGGAAGTGGACCTCCATTGAGACGCAATGAGTGTGCCCTCTGCCGACAGGTTGGGCATTGGAAGAATGAATGTCCCAGACAGAGAGGGATGGCGAACAGGGGAAGAGGAATGGATCGAGGAAGAGGAAGGGGAGCAAATCGAGGAAGAGGAAGAGTAGTGGATGGAAGATATGAGCAGGGGATGGACGAAGGGTTCGAGGACTTCATTGGACTAGCTGAAATGGAACTTTACGATTAGGACAGACCAGGCCCCCTTGCTCTCGGCCCCGGGGAGCCTATGGTCACAGCACAAATAGGGGACCGAGCCATCCCAATGATGGTAGATACGGGAGCCACCCGTTCAGTATTAAATTCTGCAATAGCCCCAAAAACTGAGAAAGCCATAAGAATTGTGGGGGCCACGGGGAAATTGGAAAAACACCCTCTCTTGGAAAAAAAGGATTGTGGATCTGGGAAGACATCAAGTCACTCACCAGTTTTTGTATTTGCCAAGTTGCCCTGTGCCCTTATTGGGTCGAGATTTGTTGGCTAAATTGAGAGCTCAAATTTCTATTGAAGAAGATGGGACGATGGAAATAAATTTTAGAGGACCAAAGAATATCTCAGTGACTTATCCAATGGAGGAGGATGGCGAAGGTACCAGATCATGGTTTGTCAAGAGCAACCCACTATATTTGGACCCCAGGCGTGTGGGCTGAAGACAACCCACCTGGGTTCCCCTTGTGGCCCCCATAGTGGTAGAATTAAACCAAATGCTATGCCCACTCGTGTAAGGCAATATATCTCCCCAGAGAAGCCCTGGAAGGGATCCAGAAGCATTTGAACGGCTGAAGAAGTACAATATAATTTGGGAATGCCGCTCTCCCTGGAAACTCCATTACCCCCAGTATTGAAACCTGGGACGAAGGAATATGTCCAGTACAAGTTTTAAGGATGGTAAACAAAGCTACAGTAACCCAAACCCCAGTGGTACCAAACCCATATGTCCTGATGGGACTAGTTCCATCTGCAGCTCTCACTTCACTGTTTTATTCAAGGATGCCTTCTTCTGTTGAGTCCCCCCCAAAGCCAGGACATATTTGCCTTCCAGGTGGAAGACAGCATTACAGGCCGAAGACCCAGTTCACGTGGTGCCGCTTGCCTCAGGGGGGGAAAGAACTCCCAACGTTTTTTGGGACATATTGGTAAGCTTAAAAACCAATCTGAACCCAAGACGATTTTTGCTGCAATATGTGGATGATCTACTGTTGGCCGCCACCAGTGAGGAGGGGGGGGGCCAAAGGGGGGGGAGGCACAATTTGGAAAAAGGCCCAGTTGTGGAAGGGGGCTCAAAGTATCAAGGGGAAAGGCCTGGCCAAAAAGGAAAGGGTTTGGTTCTCCTGCCCCCGGTGGAAGATGGTGGAAATTTTGGGTGCAGCTGGGTTTTGCAGAATCTGGATCCCTAACTTCGCAGTAATGAGCAAACCATTATATGAAGCTACCAAAGGTGAAGTCTGAATTTGTGTGGGGAAAAGAACAAAAGGCCCGGGAACAATAAAGAAGGAGCTGATGGAAGCTCCGGCGCTGGTCTGCCCGATGTAACAAAGAAGTTCACCTTATTTGTTGATGAGAAAATGGAATGCCTGGGATCTGCACAATTTGGGGTCCTGGCACGCCCATGGCATTTCTCTAAGCAATTAGATCCAGTCGCTAGAGGATGGCCTGGGTGTCTCAGGGCTATAGCAGCAACAGCCTTGTTGGAAAAAACAGATAAATTAACCTTAGGGCCCGAATTTGATGGTAAAGGTTCCCCATTCTGTACTGGCCCTCATAGTAAAAGGTGCTTTGGTTCACGAATAGCCGAATGTCCAAGTACCAGGGAATGTTGTATGAAAACCCTAGAGTGAAGTTGGAACTGTGCACCACCCTGAACCCTGCAACACTGCTCCCAGCAGAATCTGGAAATATACACCACGACTGCCTTTAAACCATGGATGAAGTTTACTCAAGTAGACCAGACTTGCGAGATACCCCATGGCCCCATCCTGATGTCACTTACTATACAGATGGAAGTAGCTTTGTGCGAGAGGGGAAGCGAAAGGCCGGCTATGCAGTGGTCACGGCAGATAAAATAATAGAAGCCAAAGGGCTACCTGTTGGTACCTCGGCCCAGAAGGCGGAACTTATCGCTTTGATCAGGGCTTTAGAGCTGGCCGAAGGACTTACTGTAAACATATACACAGATTCAAAGTATGCCTTCACTACCCTGCATGCGCATGGAGCACTGTACAAAGAAAAAGGATTGATCAATTCTTCAGGACAAGAGATCAAATATGGAAAAGAAATAGAGCACCTATTAGAAGCGGTGTGGGCCCCTAGTAAAGTTGCTGTGATGCACTGTAAAGGACATCAGAGAGGCAAGATCCAGTGGTCCGGGGAAACCGGAAGGCAGATGCTGCTGCAAAGGAGGCTGCTGAGAGTGAACTAGTGAGTGGGAAGGAGAACCTGCCCAGAGAATTGGTAGTACCACTTTTCCAAGTCTCCTTGAATAACCAGACCCCTAGATACACCCAGCAGGAGAATGAGAGGGCTGAAAAGGACCTGAAAGCTATAAGTGACAAAGATGGTTGGTGGGTCCTACCAGATGGAAGACGGTACATACCCCAATCTATGGGATGGCCAATCGTTCAGAAGGCACATGAAGCCACACATCTGGGAAAGACAGCGTTGGCCCAGTTGTTAGCAAAGGATGTGTTTATAGATGGAATGAGACAGTACACCATGCTGGCGTCATCACGGTGTCAACTCTGCGCTCGGAACAACCCGCGTCAAGGACCCAGATTGGAAGAGGGAACCCAACATCAAGGATCTACTCCCTTCGAATCCCTAGTGGTGGACTTCACCGAGATGCCACGGATGGGACAATACCGATATATGTTGGTAGTGGTGTGCACTCACACTGGGTGGGTTGAAGCATATCCTACTAGAACCGAGAAGGCGAAGGAAGTAGTACGAGCTCTACTCCGAGACATCGTACCTAGATACGGGTTACCCCTTCACATCGGATCTGATAATGGCCCGGCCTTCGTGCACGGAGTAGTTAAGAGTTTGGCAGAAGTCTTAGGAATTACTTGGAAATTACATTGTGCATATAGGCCCCAAAGTTCTGGGAAGGTGGAAAGGATGAACAGAACATTGAAGACTCAGCTTGCAAAATTGTGTCAAGAAACTAAGCTCAAATGGTTGGATGTACTCCCAATAGCTCTTTTGAGAATAAGATGCACCCCTCATCGGACGACTGGGCTGAGTCCATTTGAGCTGCTGTATGGAAGACCCCGGCCATCCTGAAGGGATTGAGAGGGGACATTCGAGAGCTGGGGAACTTAACCCTCCAAGAAGAAGTGCAGGCATTAGGGAAAGCTCTAGAGAAGGTAAACGCCCATGCTTTAGAGGTTAGACGAGTTCCTTTCCTCACAAAGGCCCATTCCTTCCAGCCTGGGGATGAGGTGTGGGTTAAAGATTGGAAAGGGGAGCCTCTATCACCAGGCTGGAGGGGGCCGTATCACGTGCTGTTAGTCACCCCCACTGCAGTAAAAGTAGCAGGGCTGAAACCTTGGATACACTACACCAGGATAAAAAGGGCGTTTACTGATTGGGCTGTAATTTCATCACAAGAAAACCCTTTGAAACTGAAATTGTCCAGAAGAAAAGGGAGAGAAGATTTCGGACTAGACTCTGCCGTGGTCATACCAGGGAATTGACCACTCTACGCACAGTCAGATCCGCAACAGGTGAATGAAGACTCTAGGCTAGACCCTACTGCTGCCACCCGCTGGACGCTGGTAGCTCTACGTACAGGGCAGACCTAGCAACTGCAGAGGAGGAAGATTGGGACTGAGCCCTGCTGTAGTCACTCCGGAGGCTGACTATTCTACGCACGGCCAGATCCCCTACAGTGGATATGGGAGAGAAACAATGAATATTAGTATTAGTGATCTAATAATAATAGTAGTGTGTATATTTCTTGGTATTTTAGTATTTTTGTATATGTACAGAAGGAATTTGTGTGGAGTAAGTAGATTTGGGTCCCTGAGTGGCTCCGAAAATGAAGTGGGTAATGTTGATCGGGATGTGGAGCGTGATGGGTGGAGTAGTCGAGGCTAACTGGTTCAAACTACATGCTGCACACATGTTCCAACAACACGGACCCAATGTCACCCTGATCTATGAACATCCACAGACTGTAGCAGATTTCGGTTTTATGCCCTCCCTTATTAGTGAACCGGGAGTGGTTGTAGGAGCCCTACAGTCAGCATTGAGAGGGAATCCCAATATGTTTGCCAAAGTTGATAGTAATATAAACAAGACTCGATTTAGGCGGTTGAAGTTTTATACTTATTCCCCCGGAATGTGTTTTTGCTGTCACCATAGTGGATCTTGGAATTCTAAGTGGAAAGGATATATAAAATATTCCTCATTTTATGGTAAACTGGGAAATTATTCAGCATGTAGTGATAGATTCTATTTGTATGGCACATATAATAACTCCTATCAACCCAAGGGGGACTTAAATGAAACTAATTTTGGAGATTTATACCCAGAATATCCCATGTTCACTCCTAATTATACAGGGTCAGGTAGTATATGCTCTGGATTGATGGCTAGAGACCCGCATTTATGGTTCTACTTTAATGGGTGGGCCACCAACTACCACCCAGGGACTTACCAGTGTATAGGAATAGGATATATGACTATACCTGTCCAAGTTTTCCTACCAAGACAGATCAAACGAGTTGGTAGGAAGAAACGGCATTTAGTGGGACCACTGGGAAGTCAATGTGAGGATCTGGTCATCGTGAGGCCACAGTTGTCTGAGAGTGAGGGTAGTAGAGTAGGAGGAGGACTGATCACAGGGGTCCTCACTTTGGGATCCTACCCAGGAATTATGGCTCAAGAAAATCGTAGGAGCATAATAGGATTGACTTGCAGATTGGAGAAAACTATAAATGCGACTGGGAAATTGGTACAAGCCCTCCAACAAGAAATTGAAGAGCTAAATCAGCTATTGTTACAACATCGAATGGCCTTGGATTACTTGTTAGCCAGAAAAGGGGGGTTTTGTACCATAGTCAAAGGAGGATGCAAGGTTGCGTTTCATGATTTGAACAAGACTATAGAGGATGAGATACAGCAGTTGCAAGGGTTGATACAAAATAATGACAGTGGCATTAGTAACCCCTGGGATTGGTTAACTTCTTGGCTTCCAGATCTTAGCTGGTTAAAAACCTTGTTTCTAGGTATTGTGCTTTTAATTGTAGTAGGGTTCTTAGTAATGATATGTATTTCTTGTGCTATGAAATGTGTACATGCCTCTCTCTCCCAAGCTATGGAGGGGAAGGCAGCTCATTTTGCTGTTATGGCCCAAAAGCAAGCTTAAGTATGTCAAATTGCGTAGAATTTGGCATAAAGGGGGGAATGAAAGGGTTAAGTTGAAGAAGCTAATGCTAAGGTAGAAAAATATAGAAAAATAAGGTGAGCAGATGCGCCCTTTATCTTATCAAGAGGCTTAGGTATGTGCTTAGCAGTGCCGGGAACCTAGGGAGTTTTGATGTTGGAGAAATACTCCCTTGGTACCAAAATACATCATTTTTGAAAGATGTAACCCAGGTCTGCCTGACCTGTAAACACTTCATATATGGTCATATGTAATCATTTCCTGTAACCTGTTTACAAGAGGGTATAAAAAGAGAGCTAATACCTGGATCGGGGCTCTCAGGCTTTGGAAATCATTCCACTGAGATCCCTGCAGTAAAATAAACTTTTATTTTTGCTTTCTAATCTGGTGGTCTCAATTCTTGGCGAGCTACTTCATAACCATGGAATGATATCCGTGTCATCTCTAACAATATTGTCTTCTAGACAAGCACAAGAGACAATGGGATATAAATCAATAAAGCATGAAGTTAATTCTTTAATTATGGGAAAGTTCAGTTCAGCATTCAGCCAGGCAAATTTCTTTTCTTCCAGACATATTTGATATGCACATTTCAGAATGTTGGTTCAACAGCTATTCAATTTTTTTTTTTTTAGTGGGGACAGAGAATTATTTGTAAAGTGTCACTTCCTCCTAGTACATTTTTTTAATGTATTGGTGTCATTCCCCCTCCCACCAAAAAGAAACCAAAACACCATAAAGCTAGATAAAAAGGGCTGTTAAATAATATGTTCAGGAGCCCAAAGATCAGCTAGAGCACTGAACTGAATGAAGCAACCATAACAACATACTTCAGCAGTAAATGATAACTCAACTGCAGAACTTTCTGCCTTCATAAACTGAATGTCACTAGTTGAGCTTCATCTCTGATCTGATAGATTAACATTAGCCATTCAGTGTGAATCTTGAATGGGGAATGATGCCAGATAAATATGTGGGCTGTTATGGAACTGACATCTTTTCCTTATTGCTTATTAAACAATCAAATTGTACATGCAGTTTTTTAATCTCTTACCAATAAAAAAGACAAACACATGGTTTGAACCAAAATTCTTTGCAGAAGTTGATGACAGTCCATGAATTACAACCAATATATGGCAAAGTGATCTAAAATTTCATCAACTTTATTTTGAGACATCTCTCAGAAGGAAGGCAATATCTAGTGTGTGTTTTTATTTCCCGTTTCTTGTACTTCACTGCTCTTATCAACCCATGACTTTAGTGCAAAAACAGCAAAAATGTAATCTGATTTTACAAAAGTGAAATATTTTGGCATCCTTGTACTAAAGATTCACTTTTTATAAGTTTGCAAAATAAATAAGTATATTATATTCAGTGGAAAAAATACTATCCTTTGAAAGTACAGTGCCCATTCTAACATAATTAAAAGGTGAAACAGACACAGAAAGTCAAATAAAAGTGTCAGGTCCAGAGCTATCCATGAAACTAGAATTAATGGAGAAACACTGAATGACAGGAACTACTGAGGTCTGGTTTGGACTTAAATGTTAAGAATTAAAAAATTAAATCAGTTGCTAGCAGAGATTAAGAAATATCAACCTCAGAATCATAGAATCAGAGCTGGAAGGGAATCAAAGGTCATACAGTTCAACTCCAGTATACAAATATACAGCTAAAACATCCATGAGAATTCATCATTCAACTTCTCCTTAAAAACTTTCAACAAAAGAAAGTCCACCACCTTCCCAGACAGCCTATTCCACTGTCAAACAACTCTTACCACAACTCTTTCTTGTAATTTGAATCCATTGGTTCAAGTCCTTTCTTGTAATTTGAATCCATTGGTTGAAGTCCTATGTCTAGAGCAGCAGAAAACAAGCTTACTTCATTTTCTTCATGACAGCCCTGCTTATATTTGGAGATAGCTTTCATATCACTTCTTACTCTTAAATAATTATTAGCCAATTTCCAGTATTCTATTTCTGAGCAAGATACTGGATGTGTGGTTGCTCCTGACCTTCAAGGTTGCCTAGATCCATCTGAATCTGGCTTGTGGCTTGATATGGCATGGAGATAGGTTTGGTCACTTTGGTGGATGATCTACACTGGGAATTAGACTGACAGAGTGTGCTCTGTTGATTCTGCTGGATCTCTTAGTGAATTTTGAAACTATCAATCATAGTATCCTTCTATGTCAACTTGCTGGGATAGTACTTGGGGGTACAGCTTTATGGTTCTCCATTCTTCCCTGGTAAGACAAGCCCATTAGGGGGTGTGGAAATTATGTTTGATGCCTTGGGTTACTACAGGATATCTCAGGATTCCCTTTTTGTTGCTCTTGCTATGCTGCATATAGGTGAAATGGTTGGAGAAACTGTTCAAAGTTTTGGGATCTAGCGCTACCTGTATGCTGATGACACCCAGCTCTATTTCTCCTTTATACATTTATCCAAGGCAGCTACCTCTCATTAGTATGGATCTAAATCTTAATTTATTTCATTCTTGCATGCCAGAATAAATAATTTCAAAACTTATCTTCCACACATTAGAATGCAAACATTTATGTGCAATTGTCAATCGCTTCAGGACTCCTTTCAAAGAAGATTAATTTGCACAAAAATACACATGCTTGAATAAAAATATATATAATTTTTTTGTGAAGAAAACATGTTTTTGAGCAGTAAACCTATTTCTGCTGAAAAGTAATATTTTTTGCACAGTACCTGTGTGTAGAAAACAAGTTTCTGTGCACAAACATGTTTCCTTTGCAGAGAAAGCATTTACATTTTGCACAATCAAATATTATCCCAAAGAGTCTTGAAGAGTCTTAAGAGTCTTTCTTAAATCTCTCAAAACTTTTCACATTGAAGAAGTGACTATTAACAACAGCAATTAATCCTGTATATACTGGATGGAGTTATACAGTCCTTGAAGATACAAGTTCACCATTGAGGTGTATTCATCTATGTAACCCTGAGCCTGGATGTCCAAGGTACAGTGACCAGGGATATATTTGCATAGATCAGAGTGGTGTGCAAGCTGTTGCCCTTGTTAGAGACATCTGCCATGGTGATGGTGGTCCGCATCTTAATTACATCCCATCTAGATTGCGGCAATGCTGTATCTAAGGCTTCCTTTGAAAACCATTTGGAAACTATATGGTGTAAAGAGCTACAGTCAGATTGTTGAATGGGACTGCTTATAGGAAGCACGTAATTGTTTGACTTACAACAGCTCCACTGGTCTCAGTCTGTTTCTGGGCAGAACTCAAAATGCTGGCTATCATCTATAAAAGCTTAGATCCAGCTCTGAAGGAACTTATTCTCTTATACAGGCCTGCCTGGACTTTGCGATCTTCAAATGAGGCCCTTCTCTTTTCCTGCGTTCTTCACAGGGATGTCTGATGGAAATGTAATCAAGGATCTTCTTGGTGACTGCTCCCAGATTTTTGAACTCACTTTCTTATTTCAATAGACTTTTGAAAACTTTGGCCATTTCTGCATGAGTCTGTTATAGTGCGATGATTCCTCCCGAAACTGCAAACCCCAGGATTCCATAGGAGGTTGAAAGTGGAAATCATCAGGCTATAACAGTCTCATGCAGAAATGGCCTGAATAAGGAAAGAGCTTTTAATAGTGTACTCCACTGGTTTTACATCTTCCCTTTTAATTCATGTATTTCACTTGTTTTTAATTTCATTGGTAGTTCAATTCTATTTTAATTTTTAATGTTTTTAGTGATATGTATTTTTGCCTCATATCTATTCTAATTTTTATATGGCATCTGGAGTCCCAGCACTGGGAAGAGGCAGACTATAAATAAATAAAAGAACAATAATAAAAAAATCACTTCTCCAGGTTAAATAACTCCCTCAACCATTTCTCATGGGGCTCAGTTTCCAGACCCTATAACATCTTCATTACTCTCCTGAGAAAATGGCAAGTAACTTCTGGATATCTATGTTTTTGTTGCTGCTGCTGCTGCTGCAGTTATGTACTTTCAAGTCAATTCTGTCTTATGGTGTCTTTACCATAGGGTTTTCTTGACAAGTTTTATTCAAGGGGAGCTTGTCATTGCCTTCCCGTTAGATTTAGAGAGGGGACCTTGCCCAGGGCCTCTCAGTAGGTTGCTGTGGGTGATTGGGGATTTGAATCCTGGTTTCCTAGAGTCATAATTCAACACTCACATCACTTCATCATGCTGGCTCATATCAGTATCCATGCTGTATAAGTTTCTTATTACAAACTTGAAGAGAATTGCACTGAGAATCTGAGAATCAGGTCAAAATAACACACACTTTTCTTCCTTCTGTGTAGGCACTGAGGGTTCCTGACATTTGTTTGAAGGTGTAGAGGAAGTAAAGGTCCATTAGGGACAGGATCACCAAGTAATATAGCTCCATGTTCCTTTGTTCAGTAAGCTGGCCAATCAGTGATTTGCTAGTCACCCAAATTCCCCCCATCAATCTTAACCAAGACATGTGTGTGTGTGTGTGATTTGCTATGCACATTTTAGGACTGGAATGAGATGTCTAGCTACAATCCTCCTTTCTGTAACTCTATGAACACAAAGGTACATCAGAGCTTACCAACAATATCAGTTACTGTCAGCCTTCCACATTTGTGGGTTTCACTTTTTAGAATTTGATTATTCGGGGATTATTTGCTGTCATCTCTTCTGTTTCCCTATGCCATTTTTAATAGAGACTGCAAGCCTCGTGAGACTGAGAAACTGTGAAAGAGGCTCGTAAGTCCCTATTAAAAATGGTGTGGGGCAGCAGTGGAGGTGGTAGTAAGCCTCACCAGCCACCCCTTCTGCCTTGTGATGGAACCCTGATGCTTCAAAAGAATCCATGGTGGGTTGAATGTGGTGATCATATGTGCGTGTGTGTGTTAATGATTTGGGAGGGCCTAGAGTTATTCACGGTTTTTCCACTTTCACGGGGGTCCTATGCCCCTAATCCTAGTGAATGTGCAGAGATGACTGTATTTGAATGCATGCTTGTACAGGTGGCTATAAAAATACAGTAGATTAAAACTTATGGACATCACTGTTAAAATTCCTTGGATCGCATAGGTGGATAGATGGTGGACTCTCCTTTGTTTGAGATTTCAAAACAGAGGCTGGATGGCCATTGTCAGAAATGCTTTAGCCATAGACTACCTGAATCAGCAGCAACATGGGCTAGATAAGCCACTCTCAACTTTTTGGACTCCAGTTGTTTTGCACGTCAGTTTTCAGAATTCTTGACCTTTAACTATACTAGCCCGTGCTTCTGAGAGTTTCATTCAAAAACATCTGGATGATCAAAGATTGAGAACCATTGCACTAGGTGACCCCTGAAGTCCCTTCCAAGTCTTAAAATTTTATATTTCTATTAGAAACATTTCCTGCAGTTTATCCTAGCAACCTCACACTCCATTCCCCAATTTGGCCTCTCTTGATGGGTTTTTGTGAGCAAGCAAACAAGCAGGCAGAAATACAGGTGCAGATACTTGTAGTTCTTGGCTGAACTCCTGGGGAATGCAATTTAATTACTTCTACCATTCGCAGGTATAGCTCTAAATATTTGATGTGGCCATGTTCTCACAACTGAGGGTCTTTAATTGTTTCGTTTTCAGACAGCACTCTGCTTCCAGTCCTCTCCAACATTTTCCAAATCTTTTCTCCAGCTCTTTCCCCCCCCCCCACGTCAGTGGAATGGATCTTCAAACAGACGTTAGATGTTGCTTAACCTTATCCTAACCTCCAGTAGATTAGGATAGCACTGTTGAATGCACTGTAGGGTTCAGTTTGCACTGTTATTCAAAAAGCAGAAAGAACATGTTTGATAAATCCTCTGTCTGTACGGTCTTGAAATGTTAAGATACAAAACAAAAATAAAAGCTAACAGAAAAGACAGAATGAGAATGAAAACTGACATGGATGAATCAAAATGAAAAATGACTGTGTTTTGACCTTAACACAAGTTTACTTCCAGATTTTTATAGTATGAAAATTTCCCAGGTAGTCCTTGTATTCATCTGTGGACACTCGCTAAAATATTTATCTTTACTATATATGACAGAAATATATCTTACAACAAATAGAATAGTATTAATCTTAAAGTGAATGTTATCATTGTTGCACTGGGATCATATCATTGCTGCATTGTGTCATCTAAAAATTTATAGGAGTGAAATTGGCCAGATTGGGGGTAAAATGGGGAGGTGAATAAATGGCCTGGGGAGTAATATGCAGCCTGCAAGCTGCACTTTGCCCAATCCTTGCATAGAGTATTGATGGGATAGCAAAATGGGATGACCTTGTCCACTACCTTGTCTCTTTGAAGAAATTTTAATATACAAATATCAAGTAAGTCTTAGGCCCTTTCCACAGAGGGTAAGTAGTACGGTCTGGTGCGACCTCTGATGGAGGTCGTCTGCACCATGGGAGCGGACTGGGTTGGACTACTTGTTGCAGTTCTGCACCTCAGTCCGCTCTGGAGTGACCCGAAGTGGCCGCGCAGCGTGCTTTTTAAAAACCTGTTTTTACAGATTTTTCAAAAGCATGGAGCACGCCACCCCATCCCCCTTCGTTTCTGCGCTCTGGTGCAGATTTGCAGGCGTGCACCAGAGCGTGCCTGCAGATCTGCCGGGGCGGGCTTCCAGCTGGTGAGCTTCTCCGGTTGGTGGAGAGCCTCTACCAACCAGAAGCTGCCATTTTGGATGCCGGAGCCCCTATTTTGGATGTCGGGGACTGCAACAGCGAGCTCACGCTGCTCCGCATGGGGACGGATTTACCCAGCTGCCGGTAAGCTCCGTTTCAGCACGGTTTCCCCCGTTTCCCCCTCCACGTGCAGAAAGGTCCTTAGTTTATAATATAGAATATTCCATCATGGTTTGGGTTACTTGCATTTTGAAGAAATTCTGTGCAGATTTGATCATCAAGCTGCTACAGCAAATTGATTTTGATAATTGTATATAATGTAACATGGTTAATGGAATTTTAATTCACCAATCCATCTTATGAATGAGTGCAAGCAATGGTAGGCAGTCAGAATGCTTTGTGAGATAACATATATATCCTATATATTTTAATCTGGTTTTAATTCATTGATTGTATAATCTCATTTTAACTTCGGCATCTTCTGGATGCATGTTGTATGCCTGTTATATCACCCAAGAGCATAGATTATTTTCTAGTCAACACTGCTCTGATAAATGGTGTTTGTTACATATTTTTGACTAATGAATTATTTGACATATATTTGCTGTTCTCCATTTATATTGAAAAGCGAGATTCAAATATTTTACAAAACTGTCAAAACAAATATCTCTCTGCTAATGGAATGGTGCATAACACTTTGCTTTCCAAGGAACAGATTATTTTCTAATTAATGGAAATGAAAATTTTCCTGTATAACTTTTAAATGAACCAAAGCCAAGCAATATCCTTCTAATACAAAGTGTAACTGTAATTTTCAGTGAATTTTTATGCCTATAAAGCTATTAGCTGAGTCCATCTGCACATGAAAAATCTGTTTTATTTACCATATATCTTACTTACCATATATTTCCTATGTGGTTAGATGGCCTATATTTCTATGTCCTAAGAAGTACCAACATAGCTTCAACTCATGACCCCAGTATAGGCTAGGCTAGTGTACTACTCCTTTCTCCTCCTCTTTTGCACACCAAAAGATGATATCAGTGTAAAAAAAAAATAACTGCAGTTCCTCAAGGTATATCAAGTCAGGGAATGGTGATTTGTTTAAACTAGAATAAATCAGGACTTGAAACTCTGGTTTGATCCTGCCTTGTTCTTATTCAACCTTTTAAACAAATTGCAGTACCTTCAGCTCAAAGATTACAGGGAACTGTGGCATCTTTAAAATGAGAAACAAAAGCAACTGATCTACTTTGGTGCCAAAAAGAGAAGTGGGAAGGATTTCATTCATGTCCAAGGTCCCAAGGTTCATTGCAATTCATTTATGTAGCAGAAATCATGGCTTCCTTTTTGTGACAGGCATAGAAAGTCCACGAGGTGCCTTGGCATCATTATCCCTGCAATCCCTGACTTATCTTTCCAGGGAAAGAGCATGGATTTGCTACCACCTGAGGAAGAAGCCAGTGGGGAGCAGTGGCCACATTGGATGTACCACTACATGGGAAGGTAGGTGTTGAAATAGTGGAGGGAGATGAGATAAAGGAAAGTGATGGGATGCTTAAAGGGAATACAGAACAGCTGAGAAGAAACAAAAAAACTGGAGGCAATCTAAAGGACTCTGATGGAAGAGGAATCATGGAATGGAATGCAAGGAAAGATGAGTAAGAGACAGATATGGTTGAGGGAAGGGGCCTGGAAAGAACTGAGAAAGTGAAGGCAGACACAGAAAGGGTGAAGACAAGAGAATGTGGGCAAGTCAAGTGGGGTTATAGAGGACAGCAGCAGGAGTTGGGTGAAGGAGAAAAGGAGGCATGTAAAGGGCTTCTGTGGTCATTTGGGTATGGCTACAGAGAAAATAAAAAGTTTGAATGTGAAGGAATGGAAGGGGAAAAAAGGGATATGGGAGCCAGGGAGAGGCTAAGAAAGGGACAAGGAGGACAAGATAAGCTCTATGAAGCCAGAGAAAAAGTCATGGGGAAGTTTTGTTGTCTCTCCTTTTGGAAGGAATCACTACTCTTTGCCCCTTTTTTTATGGATTGGGCTCACCGTCATGCTCTATGCTCATTCTTGAAAGCATAGGAGGGAGGGGCCTGAGAAGGTTAAGGAAGGGACTTTATGTATGGCACTGGAGTGGTGGTGGGGAGACAGATGTACCTTAGGATGTCAGGGTCTTCCCTGAGGTAAGGGAGATCCTTGCCATTCCTCTTTTTGTTGGTGGTGGGTGTTTTTGCTTTGCTTTGTTTTTGCTTACAACCTAAACTATAGACTGTGAATGATGTGCAGTTCTCCCTTTATATTCATGGACTTGACCTTCCTAAATTTGATTATTTGCAAGTTGCTTGCTTGCCTCCTTCAATTCTCCCCCTCTTATTCCCTTGCCTTTTGCCCAGGCATGTTGTGCCTTCCACCTCTGTGCAAAAGGCATGCAAATGGGAGGGGGAGCCTTGCATGTGGAGAAAGGAAGGTGCACACAGGCTTCCCCCCCACCCCCATTCTCCCTCTCCCATTTGCTTATCTGTTGCCTGGGTGCATGAAAGGAAGGAACACACAGACAAGGGGAAAAGGTAAGAGAATGGGAGGGGGAATGCGGGAAGGCATGTGCATGCCTTCTCTGCACATGGGGTTGACCTTCCCATTCACTTGCCTTTTGCCCGGGCACGGAGAAGGAAGGTCTACACACCTGGGGAAAAAGCAAGAGAATGGGAGGGGGAGAATGGAAGAAGGCAGACTCAAGAGGGAGAGGGAGCCCCGGAAGAGAATGAGACAGGGAGCCCTCAGGGAGGGCATTATTTGTGTGGATTTCTTTGTCCATTTTGTTTTTTACTTTCACAAGGCTTCTGCCCCTCTAACCCTCACAAAAGTCAAGGGGCCACTATAACAAACTTGACCTATGGTCAACTGCTATAGTTGTAAGTGTGTGAACAGAATGGATTCTCAAGCAAGGGGCTGCCCCACACCAGTAGAAGGGGTGATCAAAGTCACATCTGTACATTTGAACAACATCAAAGAGTTAAGTGAGATGTGTTATCTGATTTTTTTTTAAATGAAACATCAATTGATATAAATGAGGAAGGAGCTATGCTGACGTGAAATAATGTCACTGTTGATAGCAAGTGGACCATGATATTAAAATATAATGTATTTGCCAGCATATAAGATTCACCCATGTATAAGATGCACCCCACTTATACATTGGCAAATACTATTTGCTGACACATAAGACCTACCGGCGTATAAGATGCACCCCATTTTCAAACTATTTTTTCAGGGGAAAAAGTGAGTCTTATATGCCAGCAAATACAGTAGCTCATAGAGTCATAGAATCATATAGTGGAAGAGACAAGAAGGGCCTCTATTCCAGCCCTCTGCAGTGCATGAATCCACGACTAAACCATCTCTGACAGATGGCCATCCAACTTTCTGTTTAAAAAACTCCTGCAAAGGACAATCTGCCACTTTTTGAGGTAGTGATATCTCTGTCAAACAGCTCTTAGGAACAGAAAGGTCTTTCTAACAGGTAGGCAGAATCTCAGGCAGTAACTACTGTCAATGTGAATACATTCCCAGGCAACAAGAACCTATACTTTTACATCGCCCCTTTTTTTCCAGGCAGTGTTACCCAACCAAGCAGGGAGGGAGCTTACCTCACCTCTGCTTCACCTAACTCGTTAAGAACATGTGATAGAATTCACCTCAACACTTGGCTGGGACATTGGCAATCAAATGGCCTGGTTGTTTAAACACACAGGCTGTGTGGAAGCTTGATACACATATTTTCTGCCCTTCATGGGCAGCTAATATTGTTTAATTCATACAGTTCCTAATCCTAGCAGCAGAAATTGTTGTGGATGATCACTTGGCCATCTTTATCTTATCTATAGATCAAAGGGACAAATACTCAGAGCAATCATAAACCACAGCATTATTGAATGGAAAGAGAGAAATCTATTTCTAGTTTGAGATTATTTTGGCCCCACAAATTCTCCTGTTGTAAGAAAGAGGAAATTAAAAATAGTAGAATATCTACTATTTCTGCAATATGGGCAGTAAGATGGTATCACAGGCTCGATACCATCAACATTATTACATTTTTGTAAGTCATAGTCCTTCAATATTTTGTGTTTGGCTTGGCCATGAGACAAAATCATTAAAAAAGGAAATGGTGAAGTGATGTTTTTCAGATATCAAAGGCCATTCTTATCATGCTAAATTTACACAGAAACCTCTTCCAACACAACAAGTGTATAATATTTTCCTCAGTTTTGTGTAAAATAAAGGTCAGGAGGAGTTGATAGCGCCATAATATAAGCACATCATCCTGAACAGGCAGGTTATTTCAGTGGGAGTGTATTTAGGAGGGATGTACAGGAATATTTTTGAGGGAGTATAGCAATGTGTCTATGAGTAGTAGAGGCCAGCACTTGATGATATTAAGAAATTTATAACACAAAGTATCTGGTAGTAAAATGCATGCTGGGGTTTCCCAACATAAAGAAAATGCAAGGAAATTATCAATAGAACAAATATATGATGCTTAATTTAGACTCTTTATTAACAGACAATACTAACTGTTATTATTAATCTGATAGTGTTGACTATGTTGATAAAACTATTGCCCGGTCTAGAGATTTGGTACTAAACAAATATATCTACAGATATCTGCAGATATCTACAGGTAGCAAAAATATCTAACTGATCCAGCCATTTCACAGACATGTGTCATACCACTCTAAAGAGGTTAGGACTGTAAAATATGTACAAATTCTGGAAAAAAGTGTTGAGATGCCCCTTTATATTACTGCTATCCCCTCCTCCTATATCCACTGTAAATTATGTGTTATGTTTTTTTTAAAAATGTTGAGAGGCAAAGGAAGATCTAAGTCATGCATTAATTCTCTTTGGCAAAGGAGAGAACAAAATGTCCAACATTCCCTTTATACTTTTTAATGCCTCTTTCATAAAGGAGATATGTTTAAATTTTGGGAGACAGATGCCACATAATTTTTTGCTATTATGCTGTGTGGTGATCCATTAGCTGAGGCTATCTAGAGCAAACTCTTTGGAACAATTGAGGAAGCATGAATAATCTCTTTCCATGCGCAAGGTATTTCTAGTAATGGCAGTAGAGCACCGTACAGTAACCATGTAATGTCAATATATAACAGCATTGCCATTTCATTGCATTTGAAACCACTCAATAGCCACAATGTCTAGGTTTTTCACAGGTTTCTGCACTATGAGTTTATATACAACTGGCTATATATCACCCCTAGGTATCTTTCAGACATTTCAATACATTTATCTAGTCTGCAGGCCATCAGATTATGCAACTCTCTCCATTGTGATCAATCACTTTTCTTTATGTAATGGTTTTTAGAAACAAAAAATAGGCACTTTATTATTCTGTGGAAATCTCTTGTGACAAGTAAAGCATGCATCAATGTCTCTCTCTATATATAGTTTAGCCTAAAATTGTGAGGTTTTTTCATACCTTCTGTGTTACTTGTTGCTCAAGGTCATGGCCAAACTAATAACTGAACAGATGAAGGGAGTTTATTTCTTATTTTAAAAGTATTTTTTATTTGCTAGATTGAGATGTACAATTCTAAAGAAAAATATTCTTTCACCAGATAATAATAGAAAAGTCTGTGCAAGTCATTATCAGAGAGTGTGTAGGATTGTTAGAAAAAAGATTCCGGCTCAATTTATATCAACATTCAATAACCAAGTATATTGGTGTGATAAAGAACAGATACTCCTACTGATTTTTTGGCTGAATGGAAGAATAAGAAGAAACTAGAAGGAGGGCTATGGCAAGCCACCTCTGAGTATTCTTTGGCTAAGAAAAGCCTATGAAATTTATGGGGTTATCATGAGTCAACAAGTAACTTGAAGGTTACGTTATGTGCGCACATGCACACATACATACACATTCAACTCCATTAACTGCTTAATTTGGCTTCCTTCTGCCTTCTCTGCTTTATATTAGAAATCAAGGCTTCTGAGTTTTAGTGGGGCATAAGAAAACAGAATGTAGACCATTTCCACCCTATACTATTATAGTGCTCTTATTCCATTTTCGACATCCTATGGAATCCTGGGATTTGCAGTTTAGGGAGGGGCATTTAGAATTCTCAGCCAGAGAGCTCCTTGGCCTCAGAAAACTACAAACTCCAGAATTCCACCGGATGTTGAAAGTGGAATAATAGCACTATAACAGTGTGAGGTAGAAATGCCCATAGAATCATATCATTGTGAAGTCCTCAAGGGCCATATAGTTGAACCACTGAATCACTAATGCAAACCTGAGAAGTGGCCCTCTTAAGATTTTTTCAAAATTTCCAGTGAAGAAGAGCCCATGACCCTTCAAAACAGTCTATTTCACTGTTAAGCAGCTCTTTACACAAAGTTCTAATATTTCATTGGAATCCCCTCCATTGTAATTTGAATCCATTGGTTTGTATTCTGTCCTTTGGAACAAGTTCAGATCTTACTGCCTAGAGAAGATGAAAACAAGCTTGCCTTTCCTGCCTCACAACGTTTCATACATTTGAAGATGGCTCAAAATTTGGAACAAGTATTTTGTCGTATATAGAATAAGAAATGCCAAAAGTCTAAACTTGGAAAAGGCACTAAGGATCAGATTGCAATCACGTGTTGTATAATGCAGTGCACCAAGGGATTTCAGAAGAAAATCAGCCTGTGATT
Organism: Iguana delicatissima; assembly: GCA_948472985.1. Lineage (NCBI taxonomy): Eukaryota > Metazoa > Chordata > Lepidosauria > Squamata > Iguanidae > Iguana > Iguana delicatissima. Next base: position 658,094 of record CAOKZL010000004.1, read on the forward strand.
TATAGACTACAGCAAAGTCATTGTACATATCATGAAAAAAAAATGGGTCACTCTTAAAGAAATGAGTGTGCCACAACATCTGATTGTTCTGATGTTTAACTTGTACTCAAGACATAAAGCTATCATCACAACTGAATATGGAGAAACAGAATGGTTTCCGATATGCAAGGGGATCAAGCAAGGCTGCATCTTTTTTCCCTGTTTAACTTGTAAGCAGAATGTATAATTTGGCAAGGTGGATTAGACTCAGAAGAAAGGAGCATGAAAATTGGAGGAAGAAATATCAAATATTTAAGATGTGCAGATGATACCATACTACTAGCAGTAAATAGCAAAGACTTGGAACAACTATTTAAAAAGTCAAGAAAAAAAGTGAAACGGTATACTTACAGTAAAGTAAGAATACAAAAATAATGACCACAGATTATTTGCTTAACTTTAAATCAGACAATGAAGACAATGAAATAATCAAAGATTTCTAATAGCTTGGTTTGGTCATTAATCAAAATGGAGACAGCAGATAAGAAAACTTGGATTTAGAAAGGAAGCTATGAAGGAGCTAAACAAGATCCTGAAGTGTAAAAATATATGACTGAATACCAAATTCACTACTGTTCATGCCATTAGATTTCTATGGATGGTTGTGAAAGCTGGACAGTGAAGGCAGCTGGTTGGATGAAAATCAACTCATTTAAAATGTGATGCTGAAAGATAGCTCTGTGAACTGCTAAAAAAGACAAATAAATGGGTCCTAGAGTAAATCAAGCCCCAACTCTCCCTAGCAGCCAAGATGACTAAGCTGAGACTAGTGTACTTTGGCCATATCATGAAAAGACATAATTCATTAGAAAAGACAATGGCAGTTGCCAAGGTAGAAGGCCATAGGAAAAAGGAAGACCACATTACAGGTGTATAGGCTCAATCAAAGAAGCCATGGGCCTGAATTTGCCAGACCTAAGCAGAGCAGTTAATAAATAGGATGAGTTGATGGTGTCTCATTCATAGGATCACCATAAATCAAAGCTGATTGGACAGCAGTTAACAACAACTGTGTCACTTCTCAGCCTTCCCATTTCCAAGCCAAACATACCCAGCTGCCTCAACCGTTTTGTCTAGAGCTCAGTTTTTAGACATTTTCCCATTTTTGTCTCCATGTTCAATATACATGCCAGATTGTCAATGTCCTTTTAAAAGTTTTTATGCATTTGAAATTTTACTTTTGAACATCTGTTTGACTTTCATATTTATTTTATGAAGTGGCAGCAAGGAAAAGAAAACACCTGTCAAGCATTGTGATTCAATAGCATATCATTATTTTACAAAGTCTTATTTTAGCATTTTGAACATTTATTCTCTCATTGTTAAGAGAGTGGCGGCATGTGTCCTCAGAGATATCAGACTATATTTACGCTAAAAATAATTGGCAACATCTTCTTCTAGCTCAGTGTTAACATTTTCTCCAAAAATCTGATCTGTCAAGAATGTTAATGCTCACAGCTCAGCAGTGAGGAGTTGGGCACAGGTTAGAAAATTATAGTTTGAAATGTGCATAATAAAATACTAATTTTGATTTTTCCTCCCAAAGATATTTACATGTTAAGGCTAAAAAAAGCATAAGCTTGCTGACCTTCTGCTTATATTATAAGCAAATATGAGCAGATATCCTATGGGGAGATACGGATTACGTTGGTTGTTTAGCATTCCATACAAATATGTCGCTTCTAACTCTGCCAATGGAACCCTAAGTGTTTACATGTTGACTTTTTTCTGCCTGAGGCAGAGTATTTGTTAACGTTTCATTAACAATAGTCTAAATGTAAATCACAAAATGTAATTTCCACCTTTCTCATTTCTTCCTGTACATATCACAAGTCCTGCAAAATAATGATGTATGAAAAAATAGCATGCCCAGCCTGGGTACCCACAACTAGACAACTCAAAATTAGACTTTCCTTTCTCTCCTTCCTTCCTTCCTTCTTTATCTCTTTTATCCATTGCTTCTGTCAAAAATGGCAATTAAGAAAACTAACAGCACTAAATTCAAATTGAAACAATAATAAATACTTTTTTTTAGTAATTTAATGAAACATTTTTTCTTTTGTATGGTATGATAATTTATTGTGTTTTTTCATATCCATTCTTGCAACTGTTCTGAGATTTTTAGAATAGAAAACAGTATAGAAATGTTTTAATAAACAATGCAATTAAAACAGACAAACAAAACTCAACTTGAAAACACAACTGAAAACACATTTTAAAAAACCTGAAAAAATTACAGCATCCTAATCAATTAAACCACTCAAGAGCAACCAAATGGGAGGGCAAGAGACATCTCCAGAACATTGAGAGCAGGCAGTTACAGAGCCTGGGAGCAGCCAGTGACAAAGTCTTTCTTGTGTCCCCATCAGACATGTCTCCAGTGAGGGTGAATCTAATGCCTTTTCCGCACAGTACCTTATTGTAGAGGTGTGGGGTGCTGGTCGCGCAAGCAGGTTCTTGCGCGAGGTGCTCTCTTCGCTGCTCCTTCGTCCTGCAGCTGGCTTCCTGGTCGTGTGACCGCCCCACCCCTTCCTTCCGCAGTGCAGCCTGGGAGCTGTAGGCTGTGCTGGGGGAGGAAGTGCGAGCGGCGCGCCTGGGATGACGTACTGCAGCGCAGGTAAGTGCACCCGGGCCCCAGGAGCCTTGCGCGTCAGGCACCATTTTTGGGCTTGAAGCTGAAAATGAAAAGGTGCGTGCACGGTTCGCGTTAGGTTTGTGAGCGGTGTGTAAATGGGAGTGCATCGTACGGACTGCCACTCCCATTTAAGCGATGCTCAAGGGGCCCTCTTGCAAAAGAAACTGTGTGCGAAAAGGGCCTAAGAGATGATCTGAAGCCCAGGGAACGCTGGTATGGGAGACTATTCTCCTCAGTTTTCAAGTAGTCTGATTTCAAGTTACATAAGGAATTGATGACACACACAAGATCTAAACAGTCATGCAATCACATAAGGCTAACCAAAGAAGAAGTGGAGGAAAGTTTAAGACAGAGATTTCAGGGTGTCGTGGGTGATATTTACTGGATCTTGAAGAGCAGTGAAGAAGCAGCAATGTGGCTTAGACTTATGTCTAAGGACAGTACACAATTAGAAATTGGAGTAGCAGAGTGGTGACCAGCAATTGTTGAACTGCAAGTTAGCTGGCCAAAACCAGGGATTTTTATACATGATTTCTGCCTGGAGGGCCAAGTGTGAATGGCAGAGTAAACAATGGAGCTCACAGAGTGGACAACAGGCTCCAGAATGGACTAATAGTTTTAGTGTTAGGTGACAAAGGGCTAATGGTTGCCTGACAATTCTGTGCTTACCAGACAGGTTTGACGATAATAGGAAGTTAGCAAGTTGAAGGGAAAGGAATTAGAACAATTAGCATTTTGGTGGGAATCTCCCTGTCACTATTGTCCAAGAAGGCAGAGTTGTTAAGTGTAGCTAAAGCCTATTATCTCTGGAGTTACCTGGTGATTTCCTGACTATGACCTGGCTATGCCTAGAGGGGGTTTCTGACCTAATTCGCAGTGCACATGTTCTGCCAGTCTTTTCCTCTTACAGACATAGCAGGGCATGTTTTACATCAAAACCAATTGCTATATTTTGCCAATTAAATAATATTTTGCAATTAAAACATATTGAAGTGTGGAGGTATACACCCTGGCAACACTGCCACTCTCCTGTGCATCCTAGGTGCTGCCCCTGAGATTAGGAGCATTTCTATCATGTTCTCATTCCAGCCTCAGAGGAGAAAAGGAAATATTTTCTTTCATAATGCTGAATAATTGCATTTCAGATGTCTTTAAATATTCCTGTAAGTCAGAGCTTTCCAAACTTTCCATGTTGCTGACACATTTTTAGATATGCATCATTTTGCAACACAGTAATTCTCTTTTACTAGCAAAGTGGAGGTTAAACTAACCCCTTATAAGAGATACAGACACATACATAAACTGTAATAACAAAATGTGTGGGAACACAACATATCTCATGAAAACCTTTCATATATTTTTTAAAATACATGATTAATAAATAATAACATACATTTCCAAGATTGTAGTCAACACACCTACACATTTCAGGTGACACACTAATGTGTCATGGCACGCCATTTGAAAAGCCCTGCTTTAAGTTTTCAGAGATTAAAAGTAGGCCTGAACTACCGATGGGAAATAATACTTTCTCAGTATATTGTTTCAGTGGCTATACTAGCTGTGGGACTCTGGCATTTGCAGTCCCAAATATTAATTTTTCCAAAGTCCTGTCTGAACTGTACAGATCTCTACAGATATTCCAGCTTTGAGCATTCTTCAAGACTGATATATGACCTCTTCAAAATGGAAGAACATATACCTGGAAAAAGTCACCTCTGCCAGTCTGTAATCAAGATTCTTAATTTTTTAAAGACTGAAGTATGAAAAGGACATCTTGGCACTGGCCACTTAATCTGCATGAGCTAGCCAACACAGTTTTGCCGTACGCAGTTTAAACTTCAAGAGAGCTGTAGGCGGTAGAGAAATTCTGCTAAAATACCTTAATTAAACAACTTCAGACTTGAAACTGATATGATGAGCTCTTTTTACATGTGTTTAAAAAGTCTCCATGATTTCTTCAGCAAATAATTATTTCCTCAAGGTTAATTCCTTTACATTCGTAAGCACATTTTTGTAATAATTATGGAAATGAAACATGAATGTCAATGATAATTATCTCATTAAATTGGTTTTTACTCTAGAAGAAAAAAGAATGATGTTCAATCTACAAAATAATGCATTGAGCTCTTTAGTGCATTGACCCTTGGCTTTTAAAGAACTAGAGAATAAAGAAATTTAGCCATTAAGTATAATCTGAGAGAGGGGAGGCCTGCTTTTGAATAAGCCATCACTGAGATCTTCCATTTTTGGATGGACAGTACTTTCATTTTAATTATCTGTAGCAAAACTAAATAAAATGATTGTCAAAGATCTTTCAGAAAGCAGATGAAAGGGAAAATGAAGTTATTAAAAAATCACTCCAAAAATGCATACTTCCAGATAGTATTTTACATTTTTCTTTAACATTCTATATGCTCTAGTATTTGCCAGACTAACTTCAATGTCATGAGACACTATGAAAAGATCTGTTTCAAGTCCCATTTTCACTTAATGCTTTACAGAAACCCCAAGGGTTTTCAGTGTTATTTACAAGCTGTCATTATGTTTTACAGGGAGGCATATGGATGTAAAAGTCAGAGTCTTGATAACTGAAATCCTTCCATTGAAAAGTAAAGCTTAAGAAGTGAAGAGAATCGTATGAATCAGTGCTGGTGATGAAACCAACATTTGGGGTCTGAAAAAAGAAAAAGTAAACTGTCAAAATTACTAAATTGCAGTCCTATTAACAATTTAGTTGAGGTTTAGGCCCTTTCTGCACAATACACCCAACCTCCTATGGGGCGGAAGAAGAACATGGCTGGGACAATGCTTATGCATGATGTTGTCCCGGACTTATCCTTGTCCCATCCCAAGGCAGTGTGATTATACTGCAAACTATCAATGACCAGCAATTGTGCCACCCTCCCGCTGTGTGCCTGTGCTTACCTTCACTGCAGAAGTCCTGGAAGTGCAATGGCTGTGCTTCCTGCTTCAGTGTAGCCTGGGAGAATACTCGGCTCTGCTGTGGCAGGAAAAGCCACAGCACCTTCTGGTTCCTGGAGGCAGCCGATGTAGAAGGGAGTGCTCCATAACGCTCCTCTCCTGGGAGAGGCACTGCCACCATTGTCACTGGATGCCGCCGAGACAGAGGTAAGCTGTGGAAAGGGCTTTAGCCTATTGAATTTGGTGGGATTTATTTCTCAATAGACATTTATCTAATTGTTGACACTAGTTAAATCTATTTACATTTTTACACTGATGGAACTATTTCCTTCTGTAGAACTGGGGAGGGGGCATTTGTTACCCTGCTTGCTTGGGGCTCCCTTAAGGGGATTCCCAAAAGCTATCAAAATTGTGGGGAAAATCAGCTCAGAGCACTGTCTTAGCTTTATGAGAGGCAGGGTAACTTAGCAGGATCTTGTAACCCAAAGTCTACAGAGTCAGGCCAAGCCAAGAACTAGGCAAGTTGTTCAGTTTAAAGACTTTATTAAACTCTCAGTAATTAAAGCAAACAACAACACACACAGTCATGCATTCATTCAAGAACTAATGAAGAAGAAGTAAGGAAAATTAATAGGAATTTTGTTCTGGGGTAATACTCTACCTGATCCTGATGGCCAGAAAGCCAAAGTTGGAAACTGAGGATTGAGAGCGATGGAACTCAGAACGGGGGAAGGGGGGAGTTGAGGCAAAACAGAGTGACAGGGATTCAGGAGGAAAATGTTAACGAACCCCCGAACAGATAAAAACATGGATTTTTTATAGAAAAAATATACCTGGAGGGTAGTTCTCTCCCTGGGAGAACAATAGCAAGGAAGGCTAGATCAAAGCCTTCAACAACAAACATCTCCGGCTGAATGTTTCTTGGTGCTTCGTGAATGACTCTGCCTGAGTGAGACAAAAGGCACAGGTAGAGTGGAAATTGCCCTCATTTGGCAGGCTGATTGTGATTCTATTCAGCTGCCATACCAGTGCAAAAGGGCCCTTTGTCTGTTTGATGGTCAGAATGTCTTTGAGGGGTCCCTGGCTACGTGACAGGTTGAGTCACTTGGCTTGACCAAAGTTTTCCTAACTTCTGCCTTTCAGCCTTCCTGCCTATGTGCACTTACAGTGACCCTGTCAGACACATGGAATGATTTTTAATATTAGCCACATGGAGATATCAATTTGATGTGGTAAATTAATAAATTGTAGACCCTGGGAGAGAGCTATTAGCCATACTAACACATTGTTTCCTCCTCTTGTAGACCCATATGTACATGTGTACATTTCTCATAAAAATAAACGGTTTCTGAATGAACAATCACTTGAGCGAAAAAATATAAGGGTCTTTATTTCTAAATCATGACATGAACTTTAGAATTCTAAGTTTGCCTGGAAAAAATGATTTTAAGTAAGTTTTGTACGAGGTTAATCGAAGCTACAAAGCAGATTAAAGTTAAAGTTCTCTTTGAGAGAGAAGTAGTGATAATTTCTAAAAGTGTCTCTCTCTTTGCTAATAACTTGTGAGAATGAAGAGTGGAGATGAATAGCATGGTCCCCAGGTTCACACAGAAAACCAGTTTGTGCCCTAGTATGCTAAGTCTTCTTCCCAGAGCCCTGTGTACCTCTGTGTAGGCTTTTCTCATTGCCAGTCAACCAGAAGATCTGGTTTGGATGCCAGGTGCAGGTCTTTCTGGGCCAACATAGAAGTAGCAGTCTTCACATTTTACTACACCGGAAGTTTAAAAATGTTCCTCCAGTATGATGCCCACATTTGTGACAGTGTGGCATGGAGCTGGAAGAAACACTGGGTTTGCATGGGTCCAAAGCTTCTACAGGTGCAGGCTATCAGGCCACACCAGGTTACAGAGGAATCACACCATAGTTTGCATCCATGTAGGACTCACTTGGAACCTCAGACACTATGTTTGCCTTCCCAATAGTGAAGTTGAGAATTTTAGTCCCAGTAGATGGCCAGTTGTGCAGTAATTGCATTTGTTAGTTATGTTTTAACTTTTTTTGAAAGTTTAAATACTTTTAAATTTTTGTTTGTTGTGAATTTTCTAACTATGATTTAACTTTTTTGAGTTCCAAACTGGAAAAAAGGCAAGATATAAATAAATACATTGGCTGGCATCCTGTTTAGTTAGCTCACTGTAAATCAACTTACAATCACGTAAAGTAGAATTGCACCATTGAACAATGTTTGCATTCTCAGGAGGAGAGCCAACATGTCACTAAGCCTTTGGGACCATTGCATAAGCAGAGCCATCACTGCAACATGGACCTCATTGTGTGATGCCATGAGTCCCGTTGTGTCCCCATTGCATATCAGTGCACAATTCATTAGAAGGGTTGTATGTCATGTCAGAGACATAGCTACATCACTGTAAAGTTACAGAATGCAGTCTCTGATAATGATGATTATAAACCAAACCACTACAGCTGTAGCCAAGAAAGCTGTGGCCTTTTAAACTTCAACTATCCTTGTGTATGTGTTCTTTCTTTCCCTGTGTCTGTACCTTCCTTCACTACTTGGGCTGTAAATGGCTTTCATGCATTTTCAGACAGCGCTGTGCATAGTTTTAGAGTATGTTTAGTACACCATGAATATTTTCAATATATTTAGTTTTGATGTTTTAAGCTTGGTTTTTCTTCTCTGTATAAAGTTGAGCCCTGTCCTGCCAATCCATTTAATTTAAGACCATAAATAGGACTTAAAGTCATGCAAGACCAGAGAAGAGTGTTGATGCCTGTGGCTCTTAGAAGTTTCCCATTCATATGGCCATCAAATAAAATGACAACTTGTCCTACTGATTTCAATAAAGGATAGGGAAATCTGTCCATTTCACTTTTTCCTGAATTCAGTATTTTAAAGTCTCATATTCCTTCCAACCCAAAAATGAAGAAAATTGTGAATGTTGGTAAATTTTTCAAAAAAGAAAGGAAACAAAATTCTTCTCCATCTGTACTAGCCAAGTCGATAGATACTGTTCATCCCAACATGGAGAAGACTATGTTGTACAATCTTGGCATGTACTTGTTAAAGATGAGAAGCCTCTGAAGAGAAAAGAAAGTGGCCACCTTACTTAGGCATTTACATGAACTATATAAAAGTCAATGTTTGTCTGTGTGTTTGTCTGTTTGTCTGTGTCGGCATATGATTGGCTGTGTGAGGCAAGAAGACCTCATATGATTGGTTGGCTGTGAAGATTCCATGGAATCCTGGGGTTGGCAGTTCAGGGAGGGGCCTTTAGAATTCTCAGCTGGAAAGCTCGTGGGACTCAGGCCGGTTGCTATGGAGATGAGGCCTACCATCAATAAGGATGCCAGAAAACTTTTGGGAGGCATATGTGAGAAAACTTAAACAGACATACACAACATAGCCCATTTCCAAACTACATTGCCATAGTGCTATTATTCTACTTCCAACATCCTATGGAATCCTGGGTTTTGCAGTTTACAGAGGGGCATTTAAGAATTCTCAGTCAGAGAGCTCTTTGGCCTCAGTAAACTACAAAGCCCAGAATTCCACAGGACATTGAAAGTGGAATAATAGCACTGTAACAGTGTGGTGCAGAAACAGCCATAGTTACAAGGTCTTCTCACCTCACACAGTAGATTGTATGGGTTTCATATGTGAGGAATCTTAAAAGTTGAAATTCAAAACAAAACATGCTTCTAGAAAAACGTAAAGCCATTGATCAAACTCCACAGAAAGAAAGAAAAAGTACATCAATGTCGCTAGACAACACAGATTGGATAGGGGACTATGAGGAAAAATTACAGGTGCTGGAATAGGCTGGTTGCTGTGGAGATGAGGCCTAGCAGCAAGGAGGAGGACAGTGTATTCCCTCAGGCACCCAACTTCTGAATGTTAACAACTCTGAATACAGACTGGATTGGGGAATATGGGGATAAGTCACAGGCACTGGAATAGGCTGATTGCTATGGAGATGAGGGCTAGCAGCAAGGAGGAGGACAGTGTATTCCCTCAGGAACCCAACCTCTGTATGTTAACAAGTCTGAATACAGATTGCATTGGGAAATATGGGGGAAAAGTTACAGGTACTGGAGAAGGCAATTTGTTGGGTTCTTAAGAATAAAATAAAATCCCAGGCAACGCTGGGTAAATACACTAGTGGTTATATAAAGACAAATTCAAACCCAGTCGTTTACCAGTTGAGCCTTCAAAGACCTGGGTTTGGACTTGTGAATTAAATCATTTTTGGTTTCTTCAACAATCACAATTTTATCTTATTTTTTTCCTAATTCCATGTTCAAAGATATTTTTAAATTTTGATAAATTATTAGCAAAAATTATTTGAAACAAAATTCTCATCCAGCCCTAAATTTTCAATTGGTCTAATACATCAGTGATCAACAGTCTGTAGATTTTCATAAGGACTTTGGTTATACCAGAGCCCTTAGCCACTAAACACAATATCCCAATTTTTCACTCTAATGAGAACCTTTATATGTGTTGTAGAGTGCAGTGCTATGTTCAAAAACCTTTACTTTTAAATGAACTAAGCCCATGCATAGTTTCCAATATGGCAGTCAAACCAGAAACCTCATCAATTATACAAATAGAACAGATTTGCAAACTTATTTGTGTTTGATATTTTTTTTAATGTTTGTTCTCCTTTTTATTTATTTATGCATTGCAATTTTACATATAAAGAAGTAAAATGGAAAGCTTACTGGAGAGTAAATCCAGGAAGTATCTTAAACTAGACAATACTTGTCTATTTTCATGGGTGTAGGGATTTTCAAATAAAAAACTGAGGAGAAGATTATGCCTCAGCCCACCCAAGGTGCTGATATTTATCTGGGTTGGAGCCAGACGTACTTATGAAAGAGTAAAACAGAAAAGAATCTTAAACCAGACAACGCATATTTGATGTATCAAGCCATTTAATGCTGAGGATACAAGTTGATTTCAGAAATTAAATAATGATCATTTGAGCATGAGACTATAGTACTAGTGTCATAACATTTTGTCTACCAAGATCCAGGAAACAATGGTAGAGGAGGAAGCAAATGCAATTGAAGACATTTGTAGTCTGTCTTGAGAATCATACAGGCTAAGAGTCAACAAAGGATTGATTTTGTAAGGGAGATACATAGCTATATTATATTCAAAGAGTTAGAGGGATGATCCTACTATTAAAAGCAGCAGCAGCAGCAGCAACCATCAAATACTCTTGCAAGCTGGGATTTGTATTGATTTTCACTACACTATTTTGTTATTTGAAATCACTGGTACACAGCAGGTTACAGAGGGAAAAGGGAAGATGTTTTCCTGTGTGGTACAGATTGAAAATGATTGTCCTGACTATGGGACAGAAGAAAATAGCCACGCTTAACTGTAACTATAAGAAAGAAAAAAAATCCACAATCCAATTGCTGGAGTACCTTTATTAGATTAGATCTCTTCTTCAAGGAAGATGTTACAAAGAGCAGAATGGGAGAGGAAAAGGGCAGGAGACCACGGGATCTTAAGATCAAGTGCTCTGCATGTCATCTTGAGATGTGCAGCCTCTTGAAGTGACAGAATCAGGTGATGATAATGCTAAGTTTCACTCTATGTGCTTCCCTAAGCTTGCTTGGTGCAGGGAAAAATCTTAAAATTTTGATTGTCCGTTTTGAATATGCAAAAACGTATTGTTAATTTAAAACTGTCATTATGCTACTTACTGCTCACACATTCCTTTGTGGGTGAGAAACCAGATTATATTGACAAAGTTGGGGATAATTTGAGATGCTAGCTTAAATTTTCTAAAAAATCAAAAAGATTAACTTTACCTGCTGGTTGGGCAGACTAGAGAATTTAGGCATCCAGACATGAGAACCTCCCTGAAACAAAAGGCTGCTATGCTGCCTGAAACTGGGATTTTATGAAGCAGGTATGACAAAGAAAATGGAATTTGATCTTTGAAAATGCAGGGCTAAACTGGCGATAGGGGCATGGGTGTACATGTAATGTTTCCTCTGAGTGTTAACTGCATAATTTGCAGCTTTCTCAAGCCTTTGTTGCTGAATGAAAATTTCTGTACAAAAAGCTCTATAACTCTGTTCGGCTACATCCAGTTACAGAGTTCCGGTGACAGGGAGACTGGATGTGGTTGGATTTGCAATCATGGGAACTCTGCATAAGGATGTAAATCATCATTTATTTTGTTCCCTCCATGAAAGTATGAATAATTTCAACAATTTTCTTCAGTTCTGCAAGAATGAAAGGGCTTCTGCGCAATTTTTGAGCACTACTTAGGACTTTGGGACTTTGTTGGAGGAAATTCATTTGCACAAAAGTAAGCACAGCTTTTCAGCACAGAAAATATATTTTAGAGCAGAAAACATGTACTGTGTGTAAAATACACTCAAATGTTCAAATGTGTGTGTGTGCATACTCAGAAAAAGAGAGAAGGGGGGAGAGGGAAAGAAAGAGAAAGAAAGAAAGAAGAGAAAATATATGCGGGGGGAAAATGCAGAACAAATTTCTGAATACAGCCACTATTGAAATGTTATAAATGCATGGGGGGGGGGTTCCACTTATAAATCTATTCTATCACAAATGCTTTCTCAGAGCATAGACTGAGGAAAAGTCTACATTGTACCTTATTGATTAAAAATGCTGACCATTCTTATAGACATTTCTTCATTTGCTTTCTTCTGTCATTAGGGAATATTGTTCAAATGTACATAATTGTCAAGCTTTCTGTTACAAAAGATTAAGCCCCAGTGGGTAGCAACAATGCATCTTTAACATATCAGGATATCATGATTTCAAACGTGTACTCATTAAAATGTCATGTGAGAGTTATACTTCAGTTTCTACCCTTTTTTCTTCAAAAATTTGATATATGTATAGTAGGAAAATTAATTTCACTTTGAAGCTTGCATGATAATGTTCCAAAAGCAGGATACAAACAAGAGAAGATGAACTCAAAAAGTAGATTAGAAGTCTGGGGACTAGGTTTAAATGCAAATATGTTTAACAGGTAACCTATCTCTCATCTCCATTTCATATGGCAGCCATTTATTCAACATAACCTTTGTTCAAGGTATTTTGCATCGTATTTATATTTTGGGTACGATCCACTGATAACACTGGCCCACTCAGGAGCATTTGCTCAGCACTTTGTGGATAACATCACATAGATTCACTTTGGCTTTTACGTTATAATGGGTATAGGTGGAACAGATGTAACCCTGGCCCCCTGCTTGTCCAATTTCTGAAGCCCAAGGAAGTGAACAGAATCCTTAGAGAGGCAAGAGCTACCACACGTGTACCAGACCTTTCGCTTCCTGGCTTATTGAACAGGCCAGAGGGGTACTGGCTGAGGGGCTAAAGGGAGTGATTAATGCCTCTTTACAGTTAGACATAGTCCCAGCATGCCTGAAGGAGGTAACACTTCTATCGGTGAGGGGGGAAGGCTTTCCTGGATCATACTATTTTGAATAGTTATTAGCCAGTCTCCAGAATTATGGACAAAGCACTAGAGCATGTAATGGCCTCTCAGCTTCAGGTGTTCCTGTATGACATAGGTTATCTAGATCTTTTTAGGTCTGACTTCAAGTTTGGTTGTGGGATGGATGTAGCTTTGATCACCTTGGTGGTGAGGAACTTGACAAGGTAGGTGTATTTCTGTTGGTTCTGCTGGAGCTCATCCTAGATGTAAGCCAACCATGGTGTTTGTTCATTGGGATGGAGTTTGCCAGTACTATTCTACAATGGCTCTGGTCCCTTCTGGAGGGACATTCTTAGACGCTGGTGCTGGGAGATTCCTGATTGACTTCTTGGCCATTGGCTTATGGAGCTACCCTGCTGGGAGAAGTTATACAGATATTGTGGGATCAGGTGTTATTCATTGCTCCATAAGTCAAAAAAAGTTGTTTCCATTCTAAACTGGTGCCTTGTATCTATAGTGGAGTGGATAAGGGAAAATAAATTGAAGCCTGATCCAGACAAGATAGAACTGGTCCTGATCAGTCAAAAGAAATATCCGAGAATAGGGATTCAGCCTGTGCTAGATGGAGTTACACTCCTCCTGGAGATTCAGGTTCATAGTTTACTCCTCCCTTCAGACATGAGCCTGGAGGCCCAGGCTGCATCAGTGACCAAGGCTGGAATTGCACAATTAAAGCCAGTGCACTAGTTATACCCATGCCTGGTGAAATCCTATCTGGCCCTGGTAATACATGCCTTTGTTATTTCTTGTTTGTATTACTGAAATATGTGTTATGTGGGGCTCCCTTTGAAACGTGCTCAAAAACCTCAGTTAGTCCAGTCAGATTGTTAACTGGGGTTGGATACAGGGAATGTTCAACCAACTTGCTGCTGGTCTTTTTCTGGGCACATTCAAAGTGCTGGTGGAAACCTATAAAGCCCAATACAGCTCAGTTCCAGACTATTTGAAGAACCATATCTCCCTATACCAGCCTGTTAGGTCTTTAAGATCTTTCAGAAATGTCCTTCTCAGTCTTGTTTGGTGGGAACAGGAGAGAGGACCTTCTCAGTGCCTTCTCCCAGACTTTGAAACACCCTCCCTAAGGAGGCTTGGATAGCTCCTTCCTTGCTCTCCTTTCATTGTCAAGTGAAACCATTCTGCATTGTGTCGGGTTTTTAGGAATTGACTGCAGTGGGGTTTTAATGGTGTGTTGTGCTGTTCTGTTGACTTTTTTTTTTTTAGAAAAAATAAGGGTTGGTAGTCAGTCATGCAATTATAGATTCATAACCTAGAGTTACACATCTGTAACAGATCTCTATTCTGTAAGACTATGTAGTTTTACTGTTAACCTATCTAAACGTCACCTCAGTGTTTCTTAGGGGCCACCCTCTGGACTGGGTGAAGGAGGTTGATCCAGCTGGTGATCAGGCTGCAAGAAGGATAATGTTTCCAGCCCCCTCCCATCAGCTAATGAAGCTGTGACCATCAGAAGAACCTTGTCCTTGAGCTTGTTGGAGGTTCTAGCAAGGGAGTGCAGCTATCATATACCCTTGACTGAAGAATGGTACACTCCTTCTATCTGGACTGGTTGTCCTCTTCCACTAAGTGCGCAGTTTGGGGGGGGGATGCCCATGGAGCAGTGAGGGAGGAACAGGACACCCACCTAGCCAGTCAAATCAGCTGAATCAACCCTGGGATCAATGGGGTGATGGATGTTGCAGTCAGATTGCAGCCCCCCTCCCCCATGGAAGAATGGAAAATTAAAGCAATGGATATTATAGAAATGGAAAAACTGACCAATACATTGAAGGGAAAGTCAATTCAACAGTTTGAAAAGCAATGGAACTCTGTAATCAAATGGGAGAAAGAGAACTAGACACCAAAATATAAGAAAGGAGAGTAGATTTAATGTGGTAACTTTATTTTATTAAGCATGGAACACAGAAAGTGAAAATAACTAAATGGAAAATTATGGTAAATAGGGAGTTAAACAGAGGAAAAACACAACAAAAAGATAATTCATATTAAGGAGGTTTAGACTAAGGCCATTTCTGCCGGCCAGCCCCTCCCTAAACTGCAAACCCCAAGATTCCATAGGATGTCGAAAGTGGAATAATCGCGCTATAAGAGCAAACACAAGACAGAGATTGGATTTAGAGAAAACGCATAATAAGGATAGTAAGATAGGGAGGGAAGGGGAGGGAATGGGGAAAGGAAGAGGGAGGGGAAGTAATAAATTGATGGTTTACAAAACACTGACAGTAATGGCTAGAGATTCCAAGGCTGGGGAGGGAGTGAGGAGGACATATATGGGTGTATAAACATGTATTTATGTAAGGAACAGTAATTTTATTTAAGATAGAAAATTCATAACTTTATCAGCAATAGTTGGTTTGTCAATATTTTTATGTTGGATTGGTTTGAAAAAATTAATAAAAAGCGAGCATGCAAGCAAGCAAGCAAGAAGGAAGACCCTGTCACAAGTCTTTGTTGAAGCCCCACTCACTGGCACAATGGAGATGAAAATGTCATCCCCTTTGCACCCCAGTTGCCACTTGGAACTCCTTCTCCTGATTCATTACTCAGCTGCTAAGGTGGACCTCATAAGAGTAGTCAAGCCAGGAGACATTAATTACATCTCCTTAATTAAGGCCCTTTTTGCACGGCATTTGCTATGCGAAAGGACGTCCGGAGCATCGTGTGACTCCGAGGAGCATTTCAGACGACGTCCTCGCAACTGTGCAGTGCTTCCAGGGCCAGCTGGTGCTGATTACGCACTATTTCATTTTTGGCTTGTAGCCAAAAATGGTGCACGATTACGCATCACTCCAGGGCCCCACGCACACTTACCATGCATGAGGAGCCTCCGAAGCCGTGGCGCTCGCACTTCCTCCCCCAGCGCAGCCTAGGAAAATGCCTAGCTGTGCTGCAGAAGGAAGAGGCGGAGCCCTCATGGTGGCTGCAGAGCCAAAGCAGCGGGGACATGAGAGCCTCTCGCAAGAGGCTGCTCGTGTGATCCCCGCACCCCAGCACCGAGAAAAGGTAAGTTGCAGAAAGGGCTTTAGTAGCTGATTTGGGAATCCAGTCATTGTCTGAATTTTGAATTGCTTTATCTTTTTTTTCTTGTTGTTGTGTGCCTTCAAGTCATTTCTGACTTATGGTGAACTTAAAGTTAACCTATTGTGGGGTTTTCTCAGCAAGATTTATTCTAAGCAGCTTTGCCATTGCCTTCCTGTGAGGCTGAAAGAGTGTGATTTGCCCAGGGTCATCCAGTGGGTTTTCATGGCTGATCAGGGATTTGAATCCTGGTCCTCAGAGTCCTAGTTCAGCCCTCAAACCATTGCAGATAGGTTAATAGTTTTTAAAATAACTATTAATAAGAACAAACATTACTGATATCTCTATATAGTTTTTAGTATGTACAGGTTTTAGTGATTTTAAACTATTATTGTTTAATAATATTGGGAGAAAGGTGGGATATAAATTAATATGATGATTGTGATAATAATTAATAATAACAATAGTAACTTTTTTTTGTAAAAATGAAATTTGAAGAGTAGAATGCCTGGCACAGTATTCTTATATTTTTTTAAAATAACTTTTTAAAGATGTGCTGCACGAAAGGTGCAGTGATACAAAAGGCCTGTCACTGTTGCTGAATATTTATTCCACCTCACTGCCATGATTGACTGTGCAGATAGCACAAAGGCATGAATGACACTCCTTGCATTCGTCCTTGGATCAGAGCAGATTAAAACCAAGTCACAAAACTTGTATTTAGTGCAATAATCACTGTTCAATATTAAGAATTAAAATAGTTAAAATGGCTAAAATAGACAAGCTTTACTTGTAAAGTTGATAACATTGCTAACAAGAAACATGGGGACTTCACCTTTAGAACTTATGTCAGGAAACACATCTCAGATTTTAAAATCTCCATGGCAATTGACAGAAATGGAATTCACATACATATTTTTCCCTGCATTTGGTGGTCCTAACTGCAAAAGAAACAACCCTCCAGGTCACATACAAGTTAGTTGCTTGTAGTTTTCCTGTTTGCCTCTTTGCATTTTTACTGTAACAAGAACTACCACAAAATCCAAAATCCACAAAAAAATGATAACTTTATTGGGTCAACTTAAAAAAAAAGCATCCTGCAAACTTTCAAAACTCCAACGGCTTCTTCATCAGGTAAAGGGGTTAAAAAAATCAGACAGAACAAGAAGAAAAAAACGATGTTAGAGTCACAGGCCTACCTTTTGTTTTAAGATGCTACCTATGTTGTCAGCTGAGATGGCCTGGAGTGACACCAATGCAGGCAGAGGCCTCTTTGGCCATGGGCAGGGGTGGGGGGGCAAAAAGCAGTAAAATCCAGCTAGTTAAATTTTAGTTCCATCAGCAACAAGAAAGTAACTCCCCTTCAGATCCGAGCTGCCCCTGTCCTGCAGCATCTAACAAGATGTGATTTTAAACCCTCTGCAAGCCAAATTATAAATCACAAAAGAACATTTGCCATGAAGGAAGGGCTAGGTATTGTGTATCCCAAAATAGTTCTGGGAATTGTGTTATAATAGAGGGAATGTAAAATAACTATACTTCAAAAGGTGAATTCTGTTGGCTAGCAAAGGGTTTGGGAGGTGCAATAAAAATTCCATTAGAGGGCAAGAGGTGTAGGTTGCCATGGTAACACTTTAATTGTTCTAGCAAACTATTACCTGGTATGTGAGGAATCTTGCAAATCAGAACCAAACATCTGTGATTGTTTGAGAATGCTACAACAATTCTTATTTGTATCAGAAAGTCCTGCCATTCTCTTTGCTCCTGATCTGGATGATGGGAGCTGCAACTCCCCCCCCCAACTTGTTCTGGACCCCTGGCACAAAGCACTTTAGGTGACATCATAAACATGGAGAAGTCAGCCTGTGCATGCAAATATATTTGGAGCAATCACCCAAAAAGCCTCTGTTCCTGCTTGCAGATAATGGGAATTGTAGTCATCTATACTAACAGCAGTTTTTCTTTCCCCCATTTGGACTCATGGCATGTTCTTCCTCCAGCCAAAAAGTACCTCATGGATCTCTTCACAAGTATAAATGTCTCTGATATATATTGCTACTCTTCCTCCTTTCCTGCTTGGTCTATTTCCCTGAAATATGTTATACCTCTCTGTTGCTGCAATCAAACCACAAGACTCATCCTACCAGGTTGCAATAATGTCTACTATATCATAGTTACTTTGCTGTGCTACAAGTTCAAGTTTATGCTGTTTATTTCCCATGCTCTGTGCATTTGTGTAGAGACATCTGAGACCATGGGTCTCTCCCCCAGCTGCTTATTTAAGTTTCTTTCCCTCCCTTCCTCCACTGTTGGGTCCTTGTACTGTGTGCCTCATTCTCCCTAGAAAATTCAGACTATTATCTCCAGCACTTGCTGAACTCCTGCCTTTAAAATACTGTCTTCCTCCCTACCCTTGACTCACTTTAAAGCCCTTCTAATTAGGTTTCTGAGGCCCTTTCCACACTGGGGGGTGAACACGTGGGGAAACAGGGCAGTGCATGCGCGGACAGAGCTTACCGTGAAGCAGGAGGCTCCATCCTCGTGGGGAGCAGTGCGAATTCGCCGCTCTGCACGGCGGCAGCGTTTGGTGGTTCGATTGTGCAGAAATACTACAATGCTGCTCATATAAACCTTTAAAGGAGCATGGTTAAAATACAACCTTTACAGACACCATTTTTTTTGTTGGGATTAGGCCTGAAAGCAAGGTCACCAAGGACTGGTACTAGAACTGAGGCATGATGGCGATGGGGCCCCTGTGCTTAATTTAGTAACAGACATTACAGTCACTCTCAGGTCTGTTGAGATACGGGAATCTACATTACAAGACATAAAGATCTGGGCCTTACAGAGAGCTAGGCTTTAGGATTTTGATCCTTCTGCCACCCTGCCTGAAAGAGCAAGGTTTGCATTAGGTTGAACTTTACAATAAAGACAACATTTTCTAAACTATATTAGCATTTGACATTTTAACCAGAAGATGGTGTCTATTTATAGAGTCAAAGACTGCAATTAGATCAATAAAAACAAAAAGCTGTGCATATGGAAGCAGTAAATATGTAAGGAGGCAATCACAAGTATTTCTCAGTAATTAGCCTTAAACAAGGTGTTCAGATCTGTTAGGTTTGTAGCAAATGCAGATTTAAACTAGAGACAAAGGTCATTCTTCACATGGTTTCTTACATGGATAGACACATGGTACCATTCAGCCTCTTCTGTCCCCCCCCACCATTCCTGTAGCTGTCTTTGAAGCAAATATTTAAACCTATTGTGGTTCCTATCATATTGTCATAATGTTAGGCCCAAATCATAGCTACACTAGAGACATGGAATTATCTTCCAAAATAGTGTAATTCCTGTGGCTACTGTTTACATATCTGAGTTTCCTTTCCTTCTGCAATGCCAAATCTATGCACTGGGACAAATGAAGTTGATAGTGCATATAATTATGGTATTTCCTTATTTGATAACCATGTGCCTAGTAGAGAATTACAGACTACAGACAATTGTTCACACAAACCACTGGGGGAAAATAATCATGCTGTAGAAGATGGAACAAGTATCATCCATTGGACCACATATTTCAGAGCAATGGTTTTTAATCTTTGTACCTTTAAGAAACTCTTTGATATGCTATCTGCAAAACCAGTATCAGTCCTGTTAGATAGTTTGCTCTAATGAATACTTGGGATTTAAAGAACACTCAACTTTTTTTTTTTTGTCCTTCGCAAGAAGTTGGTGGGCTTTTAGATAACTTTTACACAAAATGCAGAAAGGGTTGGGTTTTTTTTGGTTTTTTTTTACAGAAATGGGGGAAGAGTGGTTTGCAAAAAAAATCAAAACTCATTGAGAC
Source organism: Iguana delicatissima (assembly GCA_948472985.1). NCBI lineage: Eukaryota > Metazoa > Chordata > Lepidosauria > Squamata > Iguanidae > Iguana > Iguana delicatissima. Next base: position 678,093 of record CAOKZL010000004.1, read on the forward strand.
ATGGGCAAAAACAGTTAGAATCAAGTTACCTCCAGCAAAAACTGTTTTGAAGCACAGCCTCACAAATGGGATTAGGAAGGTAATTCTTCACTTAGGCGCTTTCCGCAGAACCCTCCCATCCCATCATGGAGACGGAAGAAGGACAGGACCCTGATGACACTTCTGCATGACATTGTCAAGGTCCTGCTCCACTCCTGTCCTCAGGTGGTATGATCGCAGGTTAAATGATTGATTGCTTTTCACTGTCAATGACCTGCAATGGTGCCATCATCTCTCACTTACCTGTCCTGCAGAAGGGCAGGAAGTATGATGGTGGCGCCTCCTGCCACAGTGTCATCTGGAAAGGTACCCAGCTGTGCTGCAGAAGGAAGTGATGTGTTCATCGTGCTCCTTTCCACAAGGAGCCAATCTCATGTGGAGGGGAGCACTGCTGTTGTGCTACCTTCCTGACAGAACTGCTGCCGGGATCACCACTGGACACCATCACAAGAAGACAAGCTGCAGAAAGGGCCTAAATTTTTTCTCAAAGGAAGCAATGCGAAGGTTTAGTAGTTTTTGAAGCCTGTTTACAGTTTTTTAAGCCTATTTAAAGCTCAGGACTTATTCTGTGCAAAATTTACATGTGGTTGTGTTTCACGGAAAACGGCATTTTCTGTACATGAATCATATTTTTCTGTGGACAAAATCTGTTTCCTTTGCAGAAAATGTTGTTTTTATGCAAATCAGCCATGCGTGACTTTTGAACATAATAAGTCCTCATTGACTGTGAAGAAACAAGGAAATAACATATCTGCACAGAAAATGCTGTTTCCTGTGCACAGTAATCTTGTGTGAATTTTGTGCAGAATAAACTGTGATGCTCCCATGAACTGGCACCATTATCCATGTTAGGCAAAGGTGATGGGACTTGGCATTCAAGGTACCTAAAAAGCAACAGATTGAGGAAGGCTCCATTTGCATGGTGACAAAATATCCAGAAGCAGCACTATCCACAGGGAACATTTTGATGAAGACATGACCTTCAAACTGTTTGTAGGAATTCTACCACTGACACTGTGGACAAAAAGAGAAAAGTTTAGTCTGTTAACAAAAACAAACAAAAAAGAGAAGAAGCAAAAAAAAAAGTGCTGCAATAAAACTCAGAGCATATGAAAAGCTTCATGATTTTATTTCTACCTCTAAATATGTATTACTTTTCTCCCACACTTTTATCTCCTCTGAAAGTGCTCAAAGTTCTGTGAAAATAAAATCATGGCAAAAATATGAGACAGTTCCAGTTTTTATCTATATTCTAAGAATGCCGCTGACCATATGATCCAAAACTGTAGTCCTAAACTACTCATTGAAATGTAAGTCTTCTTAGTATAACTGGGAATTCCTCCCCAGTTAACAGCTTGAGGAAGGAGTTATAAATGAATAGCTTTCAGCTCATCATCACAAAATTCATTCCCCAGAGTCATGTCTTATGGCTCAAGGCTTGCCATTTCACCCAAAAATGGGCCTACTGTGACAGACAGTTCCATAGAAGGAAGAGAAAAGCATAATAAAAAAGAGTTGATTAAAAGAATGGACAGCGACTGTCAAGAAAAGCACATTTATTGATAAATCAGTCAACCTTTGAACAAAGACAAACTAGAGTGGTAGAAAGTAATTGAGGCAGTCAATGAAACAAACAGCTTAGCATTCTGAACCATCACACCAATCTTGAACTGGATTCTCATTAAAGAAATGGGATTAGATCTAGGGATAAGAATTGCTGTATTAGGAAACAAAGAGAAATGTTTTCCATTGATTACTCCAGTGATTTTTTCTCTCTCACTCTCCATTCTCTCTCTCTTTTCTCTCTCTCAATCTCCCTCTCATAAATATGTATATAAGGAGCCAGCGTGGTTTGAGTGTTCAGTTAGGGCCATTTCCACACTACACTGTTACACTGCTATTATTTCACTTTCAACATCCTATGGAATCCTAGGGTTTGCAGTTTAGGGAAGGGCACTTACAATTCTCAGCCAGAGAGATCTTTGGCCTCAGTAAAGTACAAACCTTAGAATTCCACAGGATGTTGACAGTGGAATAATAGCACTATAACAGTGTAGAGCGAAAATGGCACTATGGGAGACCTGAATTCAAATATCCTTTCAGGCATGGAAACCAGACTGAGTAACCCTTGGGGACCTACACTCTCTCAGCTTAATACAGAAGCAATGGCAAGGCTTCTCTGAGTAAATCTATGTTAAGTTGCTGTAAGTTGGAGTCCACACACCTGAGTACACACTTTAGGAATAGCAACTCTGCTATTCTAACTAGAAAGCTTGAATAAGCAGTGGTTAGACATTTTAATTCAGAATATCACAACCTTTCTTATTTATCTTTGTTTAGAATCAAGTTGCCATTTCTTTAAAATATTTTGAATGTAAAAGATAATTTCTGGATACACAGACTTAAGACTTTAACAGCTCTATAGTCTTACTTAATCTAGAGGAAAACACACAATCACATTATCTACTCAGGAGTACTGGCAATTGAGTATTCTAAATTATTACCTTGGATGCAACTTACTTTTGCTTTAACTGATTGAAATAAGGTGAAGTTGGAACATTTTGCCAATCTGAGTTGGTTGATTGTCTATCTACCAATGAATACAAACACCTGTGCAACTCTTGTTGAAAAAGAAATAAGTATGGGGTAGAGGGTTAAATATGCCATCGAAGACAGGTGGTATGATCATGATAGTGATTTCCCAATTTGCTATAAGCTCAGCAGCATTGAGAAAGCGAGGAAGGTCCTATTGCTGGAAGCGAAGAAAATCCTCTTTCAATGAGGAAGATCCCTCTGCTACATCTTTCAGTTTTTCAATTTATGTGATGAGCTCCTACAATATATTTAGTGAAGTATTGGAGCCAGGACTGAGAGAGTTAGAGTGCTATAACTTTTTGATTACCTGGAACAATTATGTCATTGGATATGGTTTTAGCTGATCTTTTCCTGTTCCTTCTGAGTTTAGCTGCAGTTCTCACAGTGGCTGGGTATGAATAGATGTTGCCAGCAATACACTGTTGGGAGCTAACCCCATTATTTTGTAAAATATCATATTTGCTGGCATATTAGACACACCAAAGTTTTCAGACCATATTTTTTAGAAAAAAAATTAGTACCCTGCCAAGGCAAAATGCTTGGCAAAAGAAGGAGGCAAAAGGACCTCTTTTCTCCTCCCTTCCTATCTCCAGAGTGGGGAGAAGTCCCTGCCAAGGCAAAATGAAAAGGAAAGGTGGAGAGAAAGGACCTCCTTCTCTCCCCTTCCTGTCATTTTGCCAGAGTGGGGAGAAGTCTCTATCATGACAAAAAGGAAATGAAAGGTGAGGGGAAAGAACCTCCTTTCTCTCCATTTCCTGTTATTTTGCCTGGGCAGGGAGAAGCCCCTGCAAAGGCAAAATGCATAGGGAAGGTGGTGTGGGGGTGGTGGTGAAAGGAGAACTAGTATCCAGGCAAAATGACACTCAGGCAAAATGATAGCAAGGGGGGAGAAAAGAGCTCGCAGGAGCACTCCTTTCACCCCCTCACTTTCCTATGCATTTAGGCCTCTCAGGAGTCACCCTCTTTGCCAGTGTATAAAATGTGCTCCATTTTCAGAAGTCATTTTTTTGGGGAAAATGTGTGTCTTGTACACCAGCAAATACAGTATTTATGTGGTGGCTTGAGCTTGAGTGGGTACTAAAGACCTGTTTGCTTTACCAAAAATCTATTCCTGATGGATATGAAAACTATAAGAACTGTTTGCTGACATAGATCAACACAACATACAGATTTTTTTTAAAAAAAAATCTTTTGAGCAGGGCATTGCTATGGGGACTGTCATGATGAATGCCACTACTTCAAAAATTTCCCACCAAAGTACTAGATGGATAAAGTCTATATTCATGCCATTAAAAAACTAGTTCTCTGCTGACTGAAACACATCTAGGGTGGCATTTCCATGATTAAACTATAAGAATTGCCCCCAGGCTAACCTAGTAGTCCAATTTGCAGTCCATGGCCAGGGAGAGAAAATTGAAGTCATGGTAGCACTTGCAGCTTCTTCCTGGAAGTCTGTGAAGTTTTTGTGGGCTCCCTGCAGTGGGGTAAAACCTGTCCAATCAAGTAAGCATGGCTATATAGTGGTGGATTCACCCAAGCAGACCCATGGACTTCATTCATTCATGTCTGCTTGGGGAGCATAAACGTGTTTCCTTTGCTCATTTCCTTTTCTCATTTGTACACTGGTCTTCTCCCCGCTCTATCCTTCCTGGGGTTTATATGGCACTGCATTGATATGTTTCTTAACTAAGTATTCACATGGCTTGCCAAAGTGGTTTGAGTACTGGACTATAACATTGGAAACCAGGGGCTGAATCAGCACTCACCCTGTGGTAGGCTTACCTTAGGGTCACTATAAATCAGAACTAACTAGAAGGTATGTAACAGCAGCAAACCACAGCCATTTTTGGAATGTGCACATGCATGCAAATACAGAAAGAAAAATAATGCATAAAGTGGAATGACATTGATATCACATAGATTCACTCAACAGACATCTTCATTATTGCAAGAGCTTTAATAAAACTGCTACCAAGATGTTGGAAAGCTTGCAGAAAGTGTAAGTCTAGCAGTGTACTTACAGTAACCCTAAGGTAAACCTACCATGGAGGTATCTTGGCAAGACTGTCTTCTTCTCAGGTGACGGACTGTAATTTTGGCCATTTCCGCATGAGGCGAGCGAATCGCTCTGTGCTGGTACTTAGGGGATCTTTCTGGGCACGGATCAACACGGGTTGTCCCTTAAACCCTTCCACAGGGCTCCTTGTCTTGTCCAGGGTGAATTGGAGCAGTGCGAGGTCTTAGATCTGCACTGCTCCGGCTTCCAAAATGGTGGCTTCCGGTTGTTCGTGGGTCCCGACCAACCAACCGCGAAGCTCGCCATGCCTAAAGCTCACCCTCCACAGATCGCAGGCTCACATTGGCGCGAGCCTGCAAATCTGCACAAGGGAGCAGGTACGCAATGACGCGCTCTGAAAAATTAAAGAACGGTTTTCTACCGTTCTTTAAAAAGAATGAAAATAAACAAAGATATGGGAAAAGGGAAATGAAAAATTTATTTTCAAAACTATAAGGCAAATCATATAAAAAGGGAAATGATCAGAAGAAGCTTGGAAAAATAAGTGAGTAATAAAACTAGGAGAAAGAAAGAAGGAAGTTGAAACTATACATTTTGTATATACTTTTTATATAGAAGGATGTTCATAAAACTCAGAACAAAGTAGAAAAAGAATTCATATGTAAGACAAAGTAGAATATATAAGACATGTAATTGAAATTTACTTAGATACTTAAAGGATATAGAGGTATCTATATATGTAGATTAAGATAGAAGATCAATGGAAGAAGAAGAAATAGAATAAGATGTTGGACAGGTATATAAATTTGATTGTATATATTTCTTTTTGTTTTCTGTTTCTTATATATTTATAAAAAGAAAGAATGATTATTTGTAAATATTGATTGTTATAACTTTAATAATAATAATAAAAAATAATAATAAAAAGCGCGCTGGAGGACCAGTTGGGGGCATTTCGGAGTGGACTGAAGTGTGGATCTGAGGTAAGTAGTCTGGACCTAGTCCGCTCCAAGGTGCAGATGACCTCTGTGAGAGGACTCACTGCACCATTTTAATTCCCTCGTACGGAAATGGCCTTTGACAGCCAGAGTTCAGACACTAGTTTTCCAGCGTACTAGTCCAGCATTCAAACCACTACACTATGCTGGCTGAGGAATGAATTAGCAAAGATAAAAAAAAATGCATTTTCCACTATAACCTCTCTGTCCTTTTTCCTGGGGGAAGAAGGGAAGCTGTATTAATCTGTCACAACAGAAACACCAACAAATCTCGCGGCATCTTAAAGGCTTGCATGTTTTGCTTCACATATTGCAGTTGCAATCCACAAAATCTTTTGTTGTGGGTTTCTTTTCTTGATATCACCAGCAAGTGTTGTAGAAGTATCTGTGAAATTAATTCTTCAGTAAACATAAATCTTTTCAGCTTCACTGATGCCCTGTGCATCTATGACAGAAAAAGGATTTGAACACATACAAGACCCTATTAATTTAATAAGGGGAAAAAAAATGTGCTTTTCTGGGGCTAGTTCCTTCAACTCATGTTCCTCTTCAGTTTGTTTAAAGGCAACCTCATAATCTCAGGGTCACCAGACAGAAGACTAAGCAAACTCTTTTTATGAGGCTCTTCTGGACTGCCTGCGGTATTTAAATGTTGCCAATCAGTCTGAGGGGCCCATGGAGGGTGAGAAAAGCTGCACTCTTGTATTTACTGCAAAACCCACTTTCTTCCTTCATTTCAATCACTTTCCTTCCTAAAAGTATAACTATTTCATCCAGAAATGCATAACTATGCAACTAAACAACTTAATATAAACAGAGTTCTCACAGTGAAATGTTTATCATAAAGTCAAAAGAATAGGCATCTGTTGTCATAATGTCCTCACTGACTGCCATTTACTAAAATTCTCTGGTATAAAGAATTGTATCTGATTTAAGGAAACCTATCTATCATTTAACCGAATAGGCCTGGGACTGTCCTGGCATCTTTATTGTCAAGCTGTGCAGAGTCACTATTTTCTCTGTTCATTTCAGCTTCAGCTTCCCAGGCTTGCTGGAGGTTTTTGCAGGCCTGAGAGGAATCACCCAATCAGCAGTGCTTCCCAGGGACCCAGTGTTGAAGCTGAAAGGTTCATTCCAAGCTGCCTTGGAAGTATAAATTCAGGAGGCTGCTAGTCTGTTTGGCAGTCTAGTTTCAACTGCCTTCCTGCCCTTCTGCCCATTGCTGCTTCGGTTTGATAGCGTTCTTAATGCATGTGCTCAATACTGTTGCTTGTACTTCTTCACAACTTTGGTGGTGTGACTTATAGCAGCACCTAATGCTGGGAAGAAAAATGGGCTTTGAACCCAATTTTCCCATTTTTCCCTTTATGGGACATTGGGGATATAGTTGTAACAGGTAACTCCCATTTGCAGGGGGTAGAACCTCCTTACAGTGCTTATGTGTCCAAGTGGCTTCTCAGCTGCCATCTCTTTGACTGCCTCCTGCTTTGGGTCAGGAAAGCAGATCATTTTGAGTGCTTCGGGTCTTTTGGTCCATGGTTTTAGGACCCTAGATCTCTGCCTCATGCCTAGCCAACCTGTAAAGCTATAATTACATTAAAGTTGTGGCTACTTTCCTTCCAAACTTGGTTGTAAGTGTATTTTGTAGCACTGCAGCTCCACCTGGCTCACCTCAACTCCTAGCCTCGAGGCCAGCAATATTTATGTTCATTTTCCTGTCAGTTTTTCTTAACATACTGATTTTGTGAAATTGATACTGTTTTTGTGATACTGATTTTGTGCATGCTTTTTAAAAAATGTATGTTTTTGTAAGCAATTTAATAAGAACACCTTAATTTAAGATTTTTTAATAAGTTATTTTTCCTAGAGTAAAACTTGTTCCAATCAATTGGTTGATTGGAAAACTGAATTCTGAATTGAAAAAAGCATTAATTTTGCATTACAACTGTATTTCAGAACTTAGAAAATGTACTGTTTGGTCTATAATACTCCAGTGGTTAGTCTAGCAGGAGATTGTGATCCGAAAAGTAACTTTCCCAAGCTCTGGTTTCAGTTTATTATTGCTTCGAGAAGAGTTGATTCAGCATTTGTTTGGTTTTTTTGTTTGTTTTGAGTGGTGGGGGTAAAAAGTGAAGCAGTTTCATTCCTTTCCCATTTTTAGATTACATTAGTTGTATCCTCAGTATTGTGATGGTGTGACACTGTAGATTTATTTCCAGTCTCTTAAGTTGACTTCCAGCCTTGCAAGACTGGAAATTCCCTCCCAGTGTTTTACTAGGGTTCTTGCCAGCCTTCCAAAGCTGACTTCCACGCATGGAACGACTGACAATCTCCCAGCTCTATCAGGTATGCTGCCATCACCCCCCTGAATTAAGAATCATTTGGACAGGACAGGAGGGACCCTGCCCAATCTCTAAGTGTAAGGAACTTCCACCTCCCCCGTTCCCCTGAGTGAGAGGTCCTATGTAGCGTGTGCCAACCCTGGCGTGGAAATGGAGAGAAACAGAGGTTTATAAAAGTGTTTTAATCAAGGCATGCAAATAAACAATATCACACTTGGGAGACTCTCCCAGGTACACTTAGTTACAAGAATTTACAAAACAGATATAACAGCACAGATACATTCTTAAGATCAGCCAATTCCCAAAATAACAACATCCCTAACGCGACTAACTACTTATTTCTAGTTACTCACAATTAGGTTATAGGCGTAGATGGTCTAAAGGAGAAGGGGGGGTCCAGGAGACACGCCAGCTCGACTGGCCCAGCTCTCCTCTCTCTCTCTCTCTCTCTCTCTCTGACCACATGGCCTCTCAGAAGTTTTATATTTATATTTATATTTTCCTCCTTGGAAGGATCTGGAAGCATCTCCAAGATGCCCGCCTCTTTCCTTTTGGTTGGTCAATTCTCACCTTGTGACCTGTAATGCTGACCCTTTCCTTTTGGTTGGTCAACTCTCACCCTGTGACCCTTGATGTAATCCCAACACCTCATTAACCCTTGGTTTACCTGAAGAGGGAAGTATCTCCCTTTGATAAGCCTAGATAATGGGAAGCCCCATTATCACAGATGGGAAGGGGCTTCTTTTGCACAATGGTTGAATGTTATTGAAACCCCAAACTGACATTTTAGATCTGATGTACATTCTAATAGATAGAGTTGAAAAACTGCACTAAGGGTAATAGTTGCATTAGTATTGTTGCTATTGTTATTGTGTAGTTATGATTTTGTTTTTCTCCTTGAATTCAAAACTGCCCAGAGCCACATCATAAATCTTTAGCCTGTCAAAGCACAAGGAATTTTCCAGTATCAGCTCAGGATATATGCCAAAGCCAGGGGCATTACAGTAGAAAGAAAATGAACATTGTAATAAAGAGCAGTTTATCCAATATTTTTTGCTGGTTACTAGAGTGAAATATGAGGAGTCATTCTGTTTGCTGAACTCCTGAAAGGAAGTTCAGTTTACTTTATCAGACTATATTAAAGGACTGAAACAGACTTCCCCAACTTAGTGCCTTCTCAAAGTACTAAACTATGCTATCATACCATGTTGGCTTAGGATTTGAGAATCACAAATAAAACATCTGAAGGACACTAGGTTGAGGGAAGACTTTGAAATGCCAAAGGATGAACATTCTGAATGACTTAACATTCTCTTAATTTTGTTTTTGATAGAAAATGTCCTAATAGAAAATGAGGAACCATATTTTAAGATTAGTTTATTTATACTTATTTTAATACAATGGGTAAACAGACAATAGGTAGTTTCTGTTTTATCCATCTAATTTTAAATCAGACTTTTCTTATCTAGCGTAATTATGTGAGCCTGTATTCTAAAGTTTGAATGGATGAATATGTGTATGTGAATATTTCTAGGATATATGCACTGCACATTCAGAAGTAAGGATAAGACAGGACACATTACTTTTCTTCTTCTTAAAAAAAAATAGAAACTTGCAATGGCATCAACACCAGACTACCAGGTCTACTTCTTTCAAAAATCCAAAGCAGGTTTATTCAGAAATACACACACACACACACACACACACACACGTGTGTGTGTGTGTGTGTGTGTGTTTGTGTGTATAAACATAAAGGAATCCAGAAGCAGCTTTAAGACTAAATGGGAAGAGGTAATTTCTAACATCAGTTTTTGGGGGCTCAGTCTGCTTCATTAAATACAAGTGATCAGAAAATCACAAAGCCAGAAGAGTATTTTGGTAAGACAAAAGCTCAAGGCATCTGATAAAGTGGACTCAGATGATAAAAGCTTATGCTAGCAATTTTCTTCTTCCCAGTAAGTCTCAAAAGTTCTACTGACTTCCTTTATCTTTAATGCTAAAATGAACTAACATAGCTAATTCTTTGGATACTATTCTGAAGTAAATTCCAATGTGTTCAGCACATGATGTGCAGCTATGTGTGCAGTTTTAGTCAACAAGACATAGTTTAGATTTAAATTTAGACACATGCAATCAGTCTGGTGATTTCAGTCTTTCTTCTTCTTCCACCCTTTGGCCCTTTCTGCACAAGGGAGATACATCGCTGTAGCGTTGTTGCATCGCAAATACACTTGCACGTCAAACCGGTTTGACATCATTCTGTTGTGGTTTGTTCTGCACATGTTCAGTTCTTAGCATGGTTCACATCGTTGTGAAACTGGTATAATAATGGAAAACTCCAATGCAAACCAACCACAATGGTGCCACTGCATTTTTTCCTATATGTGGAAGCATTACATCAATTCACACCACAGAGGTGGGCGTTAAATTGACCAACCAGCAGCGGCAGAGTAGAGGAGAGAGGAGAATAGGAGTTCCAGGAGAATTGACGATGTGGAAGCTACAAATGATTTCTCCAGTTTACTTCGACAGAAACTGGAGGGCGTGCAGATAGGAATCGGGGTAAGTCAGAGTAAAAAACACCACTCATAAAACATGGTGAAATGCTCCTCCATTCTACTGCAGAAATGGCCTTTCAATAGCAGTTCATCTGACCTCTCAAAAATGCTACACAGAGGGTGAGGGGCCACATTAAATGCAGCAGGCTGTACTGAGGGGAGAAAGGGAATGCTTGAAATCAGGCAGTGATACTTTCTCTCAGTAAAGTTCACAGATTCCCATGTCTTCAGTCCTTAGTGTTTTATTTGTCTGGCTTCCACTAGGAAAACTCTTTCCTGTTTTTTATAGAGAAAAACTCACAACATTGGCCAAGAACATTGAGTCAAATGATCCATACCGCTGTAGTGTGAGCAGCTTGATTTTGTCACTCACACAGTGAGGTATCCACAACATCAGTGCATGAGTGGAGGTTGTGCCGTTTGAACAAGGATAGACACATGTACAATGACAATCTGAAGCAGTCTTACATTATTGCTAGGAGGGAGGCTTTCTACTCTACCAGTCTTATATGTTGAAAGCACAGAAAGTAGGCCACATGTGGACCGTGAACCCCTGGCATTCCCCCAAGCCCTCTGAACCCCCCCTTCTTTCATTTCTTTTGAATGTTTTCCAGCTGATTTTTACCTCTGGTCACCCATACCATTACCCATTGCTTCATAAATATGATCTTAGCTACTGTGGTCTATTAAAACAATAGTTAATTAAAAAACCAAAAAACAATAATAATTAGTCTAGCGCACATGCAAAAAAGAGAGGCATATATATAATTGTCTTTCATGCTGTCTATTAATAATGATTCTGAATAAATAACGTGACTATAAAGTGCCTTCCATTTAGTTTAATAGTAGTTATTGTTAACAGCAGAATTAACATTATTTCAGTTATTCCTGTCGGCAATAAGAGTAGTTTTAGCTAAGGCAGTCTTTGTTTTGTGGAGCTTATAGATAGCAGGTGCTAAGCAACTGGAAAAAGCTACATGCACTGGAATAGTGATTCAGTTTCAAAACAGGCATCGGAATTATTCAATTGATGTGTGGTATTTTTTTATTGCATATTGTTACATAATTAGCCTCTATTCCCCAAACAATTATCCGCTTAAAAATTTTACTGAAAGTTAAATCTTGTTGCCAGTTATAAGAAACTGTAAGTGAAGGAGAAATGAAGCTGAGACAGAAGCCACAATGTACCTATATTCTTTTAAATGGAAGTTTCGGCAAATATTTTCAGTTTCCTTTTCAAATGTGTGTCTAATGCATCTGTAGGCAGAATTCCAGGCCAGTCCTTTCCAGCCCTCAGTTATCTTCACCTTCTTCCAGGCTCTGTGTATCCTAATTTTCTGTAGGTCTTTCTTTCCTACTTTGCAGAGAACAATCCTCTGATTGAAGGGCTGTCATAGGATATTCTTTTATTTGAAAGCATCCTCATTTCACGTGGCTGTCCCTAATCCAAGTCCTATTCAAAGAGGAAGAACTGAAGGAGGAAGAGCATAGACCTTGAATTTGCCCATCAGTAGTTGAATAGCTGCCAATACTCTGTCCAAAAGTATCACATTTCTGTCTATTGCAACATAATATATACTGGGAAATTAACCAGTGCTGTCAGATTATGAGGCTGAATGCTAATGTTCTACTCCTTCTAACCAAGTAGCAGATGGAGACAAAGGCCATTTCTGCATGGCATCACAGTCCCGCAATGGGGACATGATAACAGCGGTCCACAGGTCATGTTTCCACATGACATCATCATGGTCCTGCTGCCAACCTGTCCCCACCCGTCACGATTGTGGGATATTCGCTCAGTAGAAAAAAATCCATTCATTGTCCACAATTGCACAACATTCCCATTATCTCCAGTTATGCAGAAGGGGCGGAAGCACAATTACATACTTCCTTCCCCAGTGCAGCATAGGAAAGAGGCTGGTTGCACTACAGAGGGCAGACGTGCATAACTCGCACTCCCTTCCACAGAGAGCTGACCAGGTGTGGAGGGGAGCATTCTAGGCATGCTTCCATCCCAGGAAAGACATTGTGGGGATCATGACAAGATGTTGGCAGGAACCGGTGTGGTGCAGAATGGCCAAGGTTAGGAGCAGCACTAAAAACTGTTGTGGTACATATGAGATCTGAATATCTACTACATATTTTGTAAAGTTACCCATCTTATTTGTTCCTGAGTCCCAGTGGAAAAGTCTGTGATCTATATTTGTCTCCTGCAAGGCTCCTATTAATCACTTTAGAGAGAACAATGTTCATGTTTTCCTCAGTTAGAACTATTATTATTATTATTATTATTATTATTATTATTATTATTATTATTATTATATTTTCATTTATATTCTGCTTTTCCCTCCAACAATGGGACCAAATACAGATTGCAACTTAATGAAAAACAATGCTTGCATCTTGTTTGTAATGTTAAGGACAGTGGAGTATGTACTCTTTGAATCAGTGGAAATTCCATGTACAGGATGGAGAGGGAAGTGATCTTTGAAAATTCTTTTTCTCACCTACAGTCTTGAATATCCAGTCGTAGCTGATGGCTCCCATATCAGCAGGCTGGTGAATCCTGGTTTTGGATAGCTCTAAAGCCACTTTCCAGAGTGCTGGGCCTCCTTTAAAGACTGTATTAAACCTTGGAATGCTTTTACCACCTCATCAACATGGGGGTCATAAGTCACCATTCTTCCACCAACCTCCTCATTGTTTCAGTAGATCTGATTTTCTAGCATAGATTTGAACAGGGCAGGTAGGCTACAGAGAGAAGAGAGAATAAGCAACATTACCTCCACTCCCTTTCTATTCACAGAAGCTTCCACTGGATAAAATAATTTCCAAGAAAATTCCAAGAATGGAATGCTGGGATTAGATAATATTGAGATACTATATATCTAGGTATGGCATTAACATCACTAAATCAAACAAGAGGGAAAATCATATTTTTGAGAACATACAGAGATGTCAAACCTATTTTCTGTAACATTAAAACTTTTTCTGTATTTTTTAAAGTGGGTTTACATCAGACTTTGCAAGTTCCCACTACAAACTAATTAAAAGACAGTGAAATATTTTTACCAATAAAACATTATTGCTCTAAGATGTGTTCCTTCAGTCTAATGAGAAATGAAAAATATAGATTGTTGCAGCTTCCTTTTCAAAAAAAAAAAAAAAAGGAGGGGGAAGGAAGTAAAAAATTTGGCTGAAAAAGTGTTAGATAATAGTTTGAATGCAATACAGTAGCCTAACTATTGTGATCACATTCAATTGCGTGTTAAGTGATAAGTCAACATGTATGCACTGATACAATAGGTCTAGTCTAATTGGGACTAACAGCTGTATTCAGGTTACTATCTTTGTTCAAAGTGGTTCCAGCCAGAAAGTTTAACCATGAAGACATCCAGCCTTGGGTAGGAGAAGAAAAGAAGAAGTGAAAGAGAAGGAGAAGCGAATTGTTTGAAATTTCAGAATGTTATTCTATTGTGTAAATAGATTAACTGACCAATTAAGCTGATGATCACTCTTTTGAATAGCTCTAAAGTACATCCACAAGCTGCGTTACAATTTCCCAAGTAGATCAATTCAGATGAGAGATTTAAGGATAAATACAATGCAGTGTAACCATTAAAAAGCAAAAATGATTTCTTGACCAGATAATGTTTCCATTACTATCAGACAAAATAAGCCATTGTGCAATCCTATACATTTCCACTCTGAAGTTAACTTCAAGTAGGTTTTACTTTAAAATATACTCCACATAGGATAGCACACTATATTATTTTTCCTGAGCTGATAGGGATACTGTTCTCAAACAGGGGTGGGCAACAGTGGAAGTCTAGGAGACTGCAGTAACCCCCCAGGACAGCTTGGAGAGCTCATAAAGGGAGATATAGTCCTTCAAATAACCTGTATCCAAGCTGTATAGGGCTTTATAGGTCAAAACCAGAACTCTGAATTGTGTCCAGAAATGGGCCAGCAGCCAGTGGAGCTGTTGCAACAAGGATGCTGCAACAAGGGATTTGTGTGTTCCCTGTTGACAATTCCAGTTAACAACCTGCCTACAGCTCTTTGGATAGTTTCTGAGCACTTTTCAAAAGCAGATCATGTAGAGTGCATTACAATACTACAAATGGGATATAACCAAGCACATACCTCTGTGGCCAGATCTGACTTCTCCAGGAATTAGTACAGTTGGTGCACTAGCTTTAACTGTTCAAATGTATTCCTGGTCACTGTGGAAACCTGGGCCTCCAGGGTCAGAGCTAAATCTAGGAGTACCCCCAAACAGGAAACCTGTGGTTTCAGGGGGACTGTAACCCCATCTAACACAGTTACCTATTCCCAGATCTGTATTTTGACTGACCTGAAGTTATCGTGTCTTGATTAAGCTTCAATTTGTTTGCCTTCATCCAGTCCATTACATCTTCTTGATACCAGTTTAGTACAGGGAATGCTTCCTTGGAATTAGGTGAGGAGTAATAGAGTTAGATGTCATCAGCATACTTATGACACCTGATCCCAAAACTCTGGACAACTTCTCCCAGCAGTTTCATGTAGATGTTAAATAGTACAGGAGACAAGATTGAACCGTGAGGGACTCCACAGGCCAGTGGCCAAAAAACTGAGCAGAAATCCCCCAGCACCACCCTCTGAGAACACCCCTCCAAGAAAGAACAGAAGCACTGTAGAACAATACCTTCAAGCCCCATGACAGCAAAGTGACTCAGGAAGATACCATGGTTGATGGTATCAAAAGCCACTGAGAGTTGAAGCAACAGGGACATATTTCCCCATCCACTTCCCTATCTCATTCCCATAACCAGACCTGAAGCCAGACTGAAATGGATCTAGATAATCCACCTCATCCAGGAACCCTTGGAGTTGAGAAGCCACCACATGCTCCAGTACCTTGCCCAAAAATGGAAGGTTAGAGACTGCCCTGTATTTAGTATAGTTGGATCCAGGGAAATTTTTTTCAGAAGAGGTCTTACTATAGCCTTATTCAGACATGTTGAGACCCTGTCTCGCTGTAGCCATGATCCTGTTTTGCATTAACCTTCTGTAACTCTTCAGGATAAAAGCTCCCAACTATGTCCTCCCTGTAATAATCTTTCAGCAAGAACACTGGTCTATTTGTACTTCTGATGACTTGGTCCACGATAAATACTTCTGTGGTGAAGTTCTGTTCATATCCCTTGGCAGAAACACCTTTGCTTTTAGAAATCCTCAAATGATCCCCTTTTCTGAGTAGCAGAAGCTCCTTTTTGTTTGGATAGTCTTTCCATATACTGTTTTCCACACTGCTAGAGAATTGAAGTCATTAACACCTGCGGGCCTTGCTTTGATTGTTTGGTGAAAACTTTGATTATTACGACTTTTTATAAACAGGGGAAGCACATCAATATAGGTAAAAGTATTATTAGCTGTGAAATAACTCCACATTTTTGTTCTTAAAGTTCTATTAAATTGTTCCACAACCCCTGCCTTGACTTCATTATTGGTGACAAAATGATGAACCCCATGCTTTTTTAATAGACCACTTACAGCATTATTTAGAAATTCCCGGCCATGATCAGTCTGTAATTTGTCAGGTTTTCTTCCATCTTGCATGAAAATAGTATTAAAGCCTTTGACACTTCTCTACCAGTTTTCTCCTTTACAGCTAAAGCCCAGGCGTATTTAGATAGAATATCTATGACTGTTACTTATACCCTTTGTTGTATTTAGAAAAATGATGCAAGTCAACTAGATCAGCCTGCCACTGAGAATCCACTTTAGATACAACAATCTTGTTTCTCTTAAAATGAGTTTTGGCTGGTCTGTGTAGTGTGTAAGCATCTTGCCCAGAAAGCCATTGGGAAACCTCACCTCTCCTTAGTTTTTTGTTCTGTTTTTTGGCTTCCTGAAAGAGGGAGTTCACGCCGCCAAAGTTCCCAACTTCCCCTGGTGAATAATATATACCCCTTAGGATTTTTTCATGCCCTGCCATTTTCCCAGCTAAATAAGTATGAACACACAGGTGTAATACAAACTACTTTTTATTGCTAAAAAGACCAGAAAACATATTTACTCCTCAGGAGTAGGTGGAACATTTACAGGCACACAACTCCTGTCAGGTTGTTTCTTAGCAATATCAGTGTGCAGGTCTTCTGCTTCCTGTGTGGAAAACAAGGAGAGAGAAATAATATAGATACACATTTGGTGGGAGTGGCTTTGAGAAAACAATTTATTCCCCTTTCTTCCTGTCAACTGGTAACCCGCCCATCAATACTAAAAAATAAAATAAAATAATAATAAAAAAGCTCTTACCTTTGAGCTCTCATAGCCTGAATCAATTTCCATGCTTCCATTCATCAACTCTTCAACCACCATAGATAAAGTTGGCTCAAGGTCTCCCTCCTCCATCGCCTGTTCAGTCTGAGTGGCTGCACAATCCGCTGCATCTGGGCTCTGTAGGGTATCGGGAATTCCCATCTTCCCTATCCTCTGGATAACTGCTTTTAAATTGCAATGGCAATCACATTCAATATCTGGGTCACGGTCAGCAGAATCCATACTCCAGACTGTTGAGCATGCGTTTTCAGGGTCATCAAATGGTGACTGCCTTCTAGGTTGAATATTGATAGGTGCAAGAGACCCAGTATAACGCGCAGGACCATCATACCTTGGGAAGGGGACCCTCCCATTCTCTCGCCTATGGGGAGCAGCCTCCATGTTGTCTCCGCAGGACTTGTCCGGGCATGCAAAAATGGCCGCTTCTCTCCCCACGATATATCTCTCAAAGGGCATCTTCCTATTGGCCGGTTTGACACACGTGATTCTGAGGGGTCCAAATCCATCCCTATTGGTTGAGGGTGGTGGGGTGGACTATTAGAGGGGTCACACGATGCCGCTGGGCCAATGGCAGTGCAAATTGGAAATTGCCCCTGATTGGACTACATGGATCTGAGGAGGTCACATGACTTCGTTGGGGCTCAATTAGAACCTGCATTAGAAATTGGGCCATTGGACAGCTTGGACCACATGGGTGAGGAGAGGACACAACCCATTCCTGATGTCCTGCCCTAGTACTTCCGGGGGGGGGGGAGATTGATAAGTGTCAGTCATTTCTGACATGTCATAAATCAATCAATTTTGACAGGTCGTAAATCAATCAAATCTGACAGGTCATAAATCAATCAATTTTGACAGGTCATCAATCACTTTTGACAGGAGCTACACACCCCTACTACTATTGTTCCATGTCCTGGTCTCTGAAGCAGCAGAAAACAAGCTTGCTCCATCTTCCATATGACATCCCTTCAAATGTTTAAACACAACTATCATGTCACTTCTTAACGTTCTCTTCTCCAGGCTAAACATACCCAGCTTCCTAAACCACTGCTCAGATGGCATGGTTTCCAGGTCTTTTACCATTTTGATCATCCTCTTCTAGACATGTTCCAATTTGTCAATATCCTTCTTGAATTGTGGTACACAGAACTGGACACAGTACTCCAGAAGAGATCTGACCAAAGCAGAATAGAGTGGTAGTGTTACTTTGCTTAATTGAAACAGTATACTCCTATAGGTGCAGCTTAGAATTTCATTGTCTTTCGTGGCTGCTGAATCACACTCTTGACTCATGTTCAACTTGTGGTTTACTAAGACTCCTAGATCCCTTTCACCTGTACTATGGTCAAGATAGGTGTCACTTATTATATATCAGTGCATTTTATTTTATTTTTTCTGCCCAAGTTTAGTACCTTATATTTTTCCCTGTTGAAATTCATTTTGTTAGTTTGGGCACAGCTCTCTGATCTGTAAAAGCTATTTTGAATTCTGATCCTGTCCTCTGGGGTATTAGGTACCTTTCCTAATTTGATGTCATCTGCAAATTTGATAAACATGCCCTCTATTCCATCATCCAAATCACTGATAATAGTTATTAACTAGCACTGGACCCAGGACAGAACCCTGTGGCACCCTACTAGTCACTTCTTTCCAGGATAAAGAGGAGTTATTGGTGAACACCCTTTGGGTTTGGGCAGTTAACCAATTATAAATCCACCTAACAGTAGGACTGTCCGGCCCATATTTTATTAGCTTGTTTCATGAATAACAGGAGAGACGTAGTGAAAGGCCTCATTGAAATCAAGATAAGCTACATCCACAGCATTCCCTTCCTCTACCAAGCTTGTAACTCTACCAAGGAGAGAGAGAGAAAGAGAAAGAAGGGAGAACAAGAGCAAGAGGGAGAGAGATAAGATTAGTCTGGCATCACTTGTGTTTGAGAAACTCTTGTTGATTTCTTATGACCATGGTATTTTTTTCTAAATGCTTACAGAAGGTCTGTTTAATGATCTGCTCTAGAATCTTTCCTAGTATTGATGCTAGGCTGACTGAGTAGTAATTGTCTGGGTCCTTTTTAAAAAATCTTTTTTTGAACATTTGGACAATATTTGCCCTTCTCCAATATGCTGGGACTTCTTCTGTTCTCCAGGAATTCTCAAAGCTTATTGGCAGTGGTTCTGACATTACTTCTACCAATTCTTTTAGTACCCTTGGGTGTGATTCATCTGGCCCTGGAGACTTGAATTCATTTAGAGTAGCCTATATTCCTATTTTATGTTTTTACTTATCCTCTGTTTCATTTTCACTACTGCATCATCTGCCCCATTTTCCCCAGGTTGAGCATTGTTTTCTCTTTGGGATGAGACGAAGGCAAAGAAAGTGATGAGTAGTTATGCCTTTTCTCTGTTCCCTGTTGGCATTTTACCATCTTTTCTAAGTGGCTCTACTATATCCTTGTTCTTCCTTTTGCTACAGACATAACAAAAAAAGAGCCCTTTTTATTGTTTTTAACCTCTCTAGTAAGCCTGAGCTTGTTCTGTGTTTTAGCTTTTCTTTCTCCATACACATGCATGTCTGACTTCACTTGGCTTTTCTTTTCTACGATGTAACAAACCCCAGCTGAACACGATCACTCCCACCTAAGAATCCCATCACTTTCACCCCATTAAAAGGTCATCACTGTTGGTTAGGATCAAATGTAAAATACCTGATCCACATATTGCCTCCTCCACCTTCTGGAAAATGAAATTATCTGCAAGGGAAGTGAGGAATTTGTTGGACCTTATATTCTTGGCAGAGTTTGACATTCAACAAATATCATGATAGTTGAAATCTCCCATTGCTACTACATCTTTCTTTTCAGAATGCTTGGTCATCTTTTCCAGGAAGGAATCACACAAGTCCTAAGTCTGGCTTGGGAGTCTGTAGTAGATCTCCACAATGACATCACTATTCTCCCCCTTAATTTTTTTCCTGAGATGCTCTTAACCTGGCTTCCAGCATTTAAGTCATAGATCTCTTCATAGGTGTAAACATCCTTGACATATAGTGCTAGTCCTTCTCTTTTCCTCTTGGTCTATTTCTTTGAAATAGATTGTACCCCTCTATTACTACCTTCCGATTATGAGACTCTTTCCATCAGGTTTTAGTGATACCTATTATATCATATTTGCTTTGCTATGTTAAGAGTTCAAGTTCATCTTGTTTACTTCCCATGCTCTTTTCAATAGTGTAGAGACATCCTCGACCATTGGTCATTCCCCCATCTGCCTATTTAAAGTTTTTTTCCCTCCCACTGTTGAGTTCTTATACTATTTGCCTGGTTGTCTCTATAACATTTGGGCTTCTCCAGCACTTGATGAACTCCTACCCTGAAAAATACTGTGTTCCTCCCACCACATATCTCAGTTTAAAGGTACCCTGATCAGGTTTGAATGGTGCTTAGGAGAAATATTCCTACCAACCGTTGTGAGGTGCAACTCGTCACTTGCCTGAAGTCCATGAAACTGCAGATCATGGTCCAAAAATCCAAACTTTTCCAAGCAGCACCATCTGCTGAAGCAGTTATTAGCCTCCACTATTCTTCTCTCCCCTCCTGAGCTGTATGCTTCATATGGAAGGAGAGAGATAACAACCTGTGCATGAAGGTCCTTCAGTTTCCTACCCACAGTGTCATTATCCCCTGTATTATCCTGAAGACTATGTATTGCAGTGTCATTGGTTCTTATTTGCACCACAAGGAAGGGATAATAGTCAGTGGGTTTGATGAGTCTTCTCTGCCACTCTCTACATAATGGATTTTTGTCCCAGGGAGACAGCACATCTCCTGAGACTTGCTACTGAAAAATGGGGAATGGAAAAATAACCCATGATTCCATGATGAAAGCTTAGTTGGTATTTAAAAATGGAAATATACAAAATATTATTTAGGCATGTGTCATTATATGCTTATTACATTCGATCCTAATATAGGTTAACTTAATGAAAATAATGGAGGGAAAGTTCTCCCTGTCCCTTGTCTATCTCTTGCAGCCTCTTTTTACATATGTGATTCTGCATTGTGGGGAGGGGCACTCCTGAACAATGTTATTGTATAATTGTTTTGTATTTTTATATGCCTTTAAGGTGACTGTGTCTTATGGCAACCCTATCTTAGGAGTTCTTGGAAAGATTTATCCAGATAAGGTTTGCCATTGCCTTCTTGTAAGGTTGAAAGAGAGTGTGACTTGTGTATATTCCAGATTGCTTTTTCTGGAATTATTTTATTCTTAGACAATAAAGCTCTGCCAGGAATTAAGGTATGTCTGCAGGGACAAGGACACTTTTCAGTAGTAGAATAAAAGTCTGTGCTTTTTTAAAAAAAATAAAATAAAGGGCACTCTGTATATATGTTGCAAGAAAAAAAATCAAACTATGATGTAAAATCAGTATATATACAGTTGTGGGCCTCTTATTTTGCCCATTAATATTTCCCAGTACACAGAAATGCAATTTAGTTGAAAATTAACTTTTAATGTCCATCTGACATGCTATATACTTAATCACAAATATCCTGTATATTATCATAAACCTTTGACAGAATTTCTCTGGAATGCCTCCATAATGCAGTGACTGTAAGAATAAAGATTAATAGAAGACTAGATTTTATAAGTTATCTCTGCAATACGTCTAGGCCGTTTATCTGTCATTTTACTCATAAAAAGGCCTCTTCCTGAGAAATGGAGCTTTCGATCTGACATAGTGAACTAGCTGGCAAAAATATGGCTATCTATTGTTTTGAGTTGTCGTCTCCTCAGAAACTTTCTTTTTATCCTGTCAGTTGCTACTGATAGTATGGACAAGGCATTTTGGTGGAGTATAGGTTTACACTGTCAATGTTTTGGTACACCTTGCCAGGGATGGGTGATGGTAGAGATAGAAAAAGACATACCATTCACATGTTAATAAAGAGCTGCAGAAAGAAAGAAAAAATCATAGCAGTCAGGTGGTAACAAGATTTCTTGGCTCTTTAGCATTATCTGCAAAGAGATGAAAATTCACTAGCCTCTGATGCTGTGGTACCACCTCTTGCAACTTGCATATTGCCTTCTTACGCAGCCAGTAAATGGACATGGGAGTAGACACAGCACTGGCACAAGGCTGCATCATCAAAGGCATCACATAATGACTAGTATGCAGAGTATTTTTAATTAATTGCCTAGTTATTTTAAGTACAGCAGATAAAGCAGCACTATATATTCACAGTGGTGGCAGCTGAAGGCTTCCATGTCTGTTGAAGAGTGAATCAGCAATGAGTCTTATCTTCAAAAGAGCCAGCCATGGTGCTGGACTTTGTTCCCGAAACAGGCTCACCACCTTGAATAGTTCTAAACCCAGAATATATTTACTTCCATGCGAACATGCCACCACTGATTCATAGCATAAAGAGCTAGAATTTGCACAAATGATGGTGGTTGGGAGATGGGAAACCTGTGCCTATTTTAGCTGAAATTTCCACCTTCTCCAATGCTGGGATAGCCTTGTTTCAAACTGTCATTGCTAGCAATGGTTTTGCTGGCAATGTTTGCAGGGAAGAGTTTGTATTAGCAAATTACTTTGGCATTTCCTTTTTTTTGACATACCTTTTTCCTGGCTTTGGGACAGTTCATATTCATTTTCTGCCATTCTTTCAGGCTATAATTATATTGTTTTGTTAAGACTCTTGTAATATATAGCAGCTATTGACAAATGTGTGTCTGGGTTGACTTAAAAACAAAGAAAAACAAGTTCCTGAAAGTGGCATAAAAATCTCATGAAAATTGTGCATAAAATTGTTGTTGTTTAAATTTTGTTATAGAATTCTGTTTTCCTTTTTTCCTTTTCTTTTTTTTTAAATAGAGGAATTAGTATATGCACTAGTGCTTCTATCTTTATGACACTAGAGTTATCTCTTGGGGTTTTCTTGGTTTGGTTTGGTTTCACAAGCAACTTTTCTGAAGGGATATATGGATATATGTAAATATTTCAAACAAATGAATGAATATTGCACAGATGAAGCCACCATGGGTCTGTGCTGAGACAAAGGCAGGATATAAATAAAATAATAAAATATACTTTTAAACAACAAAATAACTAAAATACCAATTTGTTTTGGCTGTCTCAGACAGAGAGTTGATCAGCTTTTGGCCAGATGGTTTGAGATGTTGACTGCCTTCTTTTGAGGAGCAGCTACTGAGTTTTTGGAAGATGGCAGAAGGAACCTAAAATAGAGGATGCACTAAGAAGATCAGCAGGATGTTCAGAGCTTGATGAACCTGGTTTTCTACTTTCATCTCAGTGGTACATGAGCACTGCAGCTGTCCAAGGTGCTGACATGCAATTCATGATGATCCCTTTAGAATAAAAAGACTACTCACTCTGCATTGTTGCTCTCTTTTACATAGCAACAACATAACAACATTTGATGAATTCCTTAGAAGCAGGAGGGAACTCATGATTTCATCCAGGAGGGAGAAAACAGAAGAAGAAGGGGGAGGGGGAGGAGGAGGAGGGGGAGGAACATTTGTTGATGATTTTCACATGTGATGAAGAGATACAAGAAGAAAGTGAATTAATAAAATCACATCCTTAGAGCTGTCCTATTACCAGTGCTGAAGCAAGTTTCAGCTGCAAGTTTGGTTACTTTCTCTTTGTAGAATGAATAGAGTGCTACCTTATCTTTTGTTTCAGGAAGCAAAAGCCTGACTCTGGATTTCGGATCTCATTTCTCACTTCATTCTGTGCTTCTTTTTTTGAATCACAACAAAGAGTATTGCCATTTTTTGCTCAAACAAGGCTCTTATGCAGTTAATAGGCAGGATTGGGAAGGGTTCACCTCAGAAGTAGGAAGGGGTAGGAGTGCAAGTCTCAGCAATCCTTGCCTCCATAGTCAATAATAGGGAATGCTGGCATTTAGCATCTGCAAAGCTACATAATTCCCATCCCAGTTCACTTGGTATTTTCCCCTCAAATACTTTACCATTTCTCCTCTTCCTCCTCCTTCTTTCCTGCCCTCCATCACAGGACTTTACGACAGTGTACAAGTAAAATCATTTTATCATTTTAAATGTTAGACTGTTTTTAAATAGTTGAACCATAAAAAATACTTGAAGCAAAGTAAAAGCATTTTGAACAAGTTAAGTTAAAACGGGTTAAAAAGGCTAAAACTGTTTAAAACCATGCATATGTACATTTCGGAAGAAATCAATTAGACCCCAAAGGCTATAATAAAAAGCCACATTTCAACTTAGAGATGGAATGAAGCCAGTGCTAGTGCCAATAGGGCCTCTGAGGCCCGATACCTCATTTTGAATCCAAGTTGATATTTAAAATCTCCACAAGAATGGGACAGGCAGACTAAATTACTGTGCATTTGATTTCCTTTAGAAAAGGTTTTGAGGACTCTCTCATATTCTGTAATGTTTACATTTATTGACTAATGTAAGTATGAATGTCAAACAGCCTAAAACCAAGGTTGTGCTGAAAATATGAAAAGGTATATAAACCCTTGCTGATGACCTGGAAACTACTACTCCCTGTTCTCCCCCTACCCTTCAAGATTTCATATTCAAGGATCTCTGTTCAAACTTTCCTCCCTGCCTGATTGTTCCTGAAGGCTAAGAATATAGGAATCTGCCTCACACCAGCTTGAGTTATGGTCCATCTAGCTCAGTATTATCCACACTGATAACTAAGAGCCCTCTAAGGCTTCAGGCTGTTCTGCAAAAAATGAGTATGTAGTTTTCTTCCTAGAAGCACTCAAGACTTAACACACCTACAAACTCCTGGATATTCCTAGACATTCACTATATAATGTGGTAATCATTCCTGTAACATCTTCCCAGGGCAACAATGTATATTCTCTCCATCTGTTCATATGCTACTCCATTCTTTTCTTCTCTTTGTTAGCACATGATTGACTTTAACAGTGTCTGTTGCATATCAGAATTTTGGAAGGAATCAAAGCAAACCACCAATTTTAAGCATTCCAGGTTATTATGAGGTCTTCACCTTCCACACACCTTCAAGCACATTTTCTCCTTCTCAGTTTCCAATTTGCATTCTGTTCTTTGAATATAAAACTGCTCTGGCACTGTAAAGTACTGTCTGTATCATCTCTGAAATATTTTCCTTTTGTAGCGTTATTGGAGATTGTGAAACAAACACAGCTGAAAAAGTGTGACCCCTCAGTTATCAGAAGGAACTAGTGGAGGTGGAAGTGCTTCAGTCACCAAAAGAAGTGAAAACTCTTCCAAGGAATATAGTTGTTTTAAGACATCAATAATAGTGGCCATTAAGCAGGGAATAAGAAGGTAAGAAACAATATCTTGGTTAAAAGCTAAGCCAAAACTTTATTAACTGGTTTAGCAGACCTGATACATATCCAAAAATATTTTGACAGGGATCTGGATAAGGCATCATAGACTGTCCCTATCAGTGTAATGTAGTAGAGGGATGTATTTGGGCCACAAAGGAGCTCTGGTTCCTGTTTAGCAGATCATAGTAGTCCTGGAAAAATAATTGAAAATCCCTCTTCACTTTTCACCATCTCAAATTGAAAACTCATGATACTTTTCACTTCCTGATAGCCATGCAAACTGCGATTGAAGATGTATACACACAACAGATTTATAAATATTTGATACCACTTACACTCCTATGGAACTCTAGGATTTCTAGTTTCAAGAGATACTTAGAATTCTCTGCCAGAGAGGTCTAATCCAATAGTTGAGCGAAGCCCACTACATCAATTGTTCTCAAATCTTGGTGCTCCAGATATTTTGATCTCAACTTCCAGAAGTCCCTGTCAGCATGGTCCATCAATTGGAACACCAAATTCTGAGAAGCACTGAACTACAGAATTTTAAGAAGCCTACCAAACTACAAATTCCTGGAGTCCATAAGATGAAACTGTGGCCTTTGAACAGTGATATAATATTGCTGTACTGGTACAGTGTAAAAACACCACATGTTAACTAATAGTCTAGTTATTGGACATCTTTCCCTTCTCTTTTCTGTATCTCAGCAGTCACCTATTCAAGCTATGACTGGAACCCACTTTATTTGCATTCAACCCTTGCTGGACTATTGGAACCTCTATCTATCTATCTATCTATCTATCTATCTATCTATCTATCTATCTGTTGTATAAATGTGTGTGTGTGTGTGTGTATACATATATGTATGTATATATGTGTGTGTGTTTATGCTATAAACGTCAGCCTTGCATATTCAAGTTTGCCTACACAATTTGCATCACTGCTCATTTTAGCCATCATTGACTGAGGTCCAGGCCCCAAAATTGCTGTAGTCAAATATCTATAGTGAGCGGCACTCGTATATTTGTGTCTGCTATTTGATATTCCTAGTAGTATAAATGGGATGAAAAACTTTTCCAGAATCCAGCTATTCCAGAATAGCTGTGCACCAGATACATAGAATTTGTGACTAGTCTCATAAACCTTGCTAGATAATTTGGTTTGCTGCAGTGCCAAACAGTAACAGTCAAGGATGTGTGAGTAGAGTAACAGTCAAAGCTTACTGTCTGGTGTATGAAAACCAACATATTTGTGTCTGCCAAAAGTAATTGGTGCAATAGATGGAGGATACACAGTAATAGGTATAAGGCAAAACATGATGAACACTGAAGTGAATACACGAATACAGTTAAATTGTATGTTCCATCAAAGCCCATTGATTTCTTGAATGACAAGATTGTCTTGTTGATAGATGGCAGGAGATGGTGAAACTTAGGAGAAAAATATATATACTGAGATAGCTTTGAAGTGCGGTGACAGCAAAAATTTCTGCTTACCATCAGTTAACATAGATATTTAGAACGCACATTGTTTCAGCTATCTTTCCAACACTTCTTCTGTAATGTATTTATTTAATATTAATTTGTTTATTCTTTCACTATATTCTAACCAAAAATCTAGAACTCAGTCAAAATGACCTCCCCCTCTCTCCCCCCAACACACGTACAGTTGACAACTGTATTCACGAAGTATGAAGCTGAGAAGGATTTGGACACTATGATAGCTTTTTTAAAAGTTATAAAATTTGTGACATAGAAATCACCAGCTGCCATTATGTGATCATAACAGGAGATGGGTAAGGATCAAGCCAAGTCTGGCACAAGACATGCTGCTGGAGTAAGAAATGATGTTCTCCTTCACCACCACCAATCCTGGTTCACAGTACACAAGACCATCAAACTTTGTAAGTTGTTGGGAGAACTTCCCACAAGCACCCCTTCCTGGCTGCAACATTATTACAATAAATAACTAATCATTTACTCCAATGATATTGCAATGATGTCTGCCAAATGAGTAGGCCAACCTGCACAGTGTACATCCTTTCTCTCTTTGTCCAGACATATGCACACACTTGAAGAATCCCAGCCTCTAGAGCAGGGGCAAGTATCCATAGAAGAATATGAGACTGCATTATTTACTCAAGAGACCTTGGTATACCATATTCCCACCACATCAACTTCTTAAAAAAATGCCCTCACATGACCGTAGGGAACATGGGGGAGTATTGTCACCATTTTTGGGCTTTTCCTGGGAAAGGTCTTTTTAAACAACAGGAAGTGAGAACAAATCACTTCCTATTCACTTCCTCCTTCAAAAAAGCCCCCTCACTTGGCCTAAAGTAGCTGAGGTGTGGAGTAAAATGTGTTAGAAATGCCCTTATATTCCCTAGAAAGCATTTTAGAACAAAGATATTTTTTCAAAAATTTTGCAAAAATTTTTGTTTGACCCCCTGAGGGGTCTATAAACAGGGCAGAAATGCTGTTTGCAGACCTAGAGGACATTTGGGGACACTTTGGCCTCAAAATGTCCCTGGGGACTGCATGCATCCCACAGGCCACAAAATACCCACCTCTTCTTTATGGATACTTGACTGTATAAAAATATTTTTCATTGATCCTAAGAGATAACTAGATTTAGATTTGGGTAGACTTTAAGTAGAAGAGATTGCAGGCTTTGTGGTGGGGATACTGGGAAAGCCTTGTCTTGCTTTGTTGCCAGATTGATGGACAGATGGACAGATATCAAAGCACTATGAAGAAACTATTGACAATGTAACGGATAGGATAGGATAGGATAGGATAGGATAGGATAGGATAGGATAGGATAGGATAGGGGAAAGACATACATTTTTTGCTATAGTATTTCAAGGCAAAGCCTTTGTTGGGTCATTATAGGACCAAAAAAAAAAAAAGAGAGCCCTTGGGATTCTCTCTCGACAATGCTAAAAGACAGTTTCACATATAGTAGGAAGTCAAATGCTTAGAAAGTCAAATGCTTAGATGGGCCAGGTAGCTACTATGCATGGAATCTATTTGATGTAATTTTATTAATGACAACTGACATTATTTGCAAGTCTTCTTGCACCATTTCTGGTCATGTGAGAATGCTGCTAATGCAGGCTGGTATACTAAGCAAAGCCGTTATGCAATCAATAGTACAGTCTAGTCTGTACATTCTACAATACCTTACCACTGTGTATCCTACAATACATTACCACTATATGGTAGATGGAGCTGCTGTTGTTGTAGTTGTGTGCTTTCACATTGTTTCTGATTTATGGCAACCCTAAAGTGAACCTATCACAGGGTTTTCTGGGGCTGAAAGTGTGTAACATACAAGGTCACCCAGTAGGTTTCCATGGCTGAGCGTGGAATCAAACCCCAGTCTCTGGGGTTGTAGTCCAACTTTCAAACCACTATACCACACTGCCTCTCAGATATGGGTGATGCAAGTAAAATATAATGCAATATTTACAGTTTCATGAAGTTTCCCTCAAGTAGCTAAACTTCTTGTAGTCCAAAATTTGACTAAAAAGGAAGCAGCAGGCAATCCCTTTGAATTCCTTGTATATTCAGGTTGACTGCAAAAGGTTCTCATCAAACAGTAAAGAGACTTCAGGTTATTCAGGTGAGAGAGATCAATTTCAGTGTTTCCAAAATGAATGCTGCTGCTTGAAAATATGCTTATTTTGAAACTGGAGTAACATTTTTAATGGAAACAAATATGGAACTGGAGACAAACAGGCCTATTTCTGTACCAATCTGGGATTTAATTTTGCTAGCTTGGCAGTTCTTAACGGATGACTCCTCTGCCTCAGAATGGTACCATATGAACTTTCTGCCATACACTTTATCAAGGAAAGTAGTACTCTAGGTGAGAAATTCCAATATGCTAATTCTCTTAGTAGAAATTATTAGTTTTATCATACACTTCCTGCCCTCCTAACTCAGACCTTTGTGGTAGGCTTGGAATAGTGATGTGGTGGAAAATTCATATGTCAAAATAAACTTAACAAATTCTTGTATTTATTAATAACGTTTTTATACTGTCTTTCTGCCAAGTCTACTCTACAATTTTACTAAAATAAAATGTTCCCTCAGGCTTACTGAAGCTGATAGTATAAGCTCTTTGGCCTCATTCTCTGCACTTCTACCTTCTCTCACATTGCAGAGATCTACTAAAGTAGCCCCAGTGGGGAAAGGGGCTATGCCAAAAGATTTTTCAGCCCATTAATAGATATTCATTTAAAAAGCTGATGGTATATGCTGCCACAGCTAGAGTACTTTTTTTCCCCTTCTCTTAATTGAGGACTAGCAATAGTGTCTGCTACCTTCCATGTTACTGCTGCTTTCCATATTACAGTATCTATACCCTGGATTTTAGTTCAAATATTAAAGAAGCTATCAAGATGCTGAACCTTCGGTTCAAAATGGATTTAATTTCAACTAAATCCCACAGTAGACTTTCCATCCCACAGACATGATGCCCATCTAGAGATAAACTGGATGTTCTCAGAAAGCATAGCCTGATATTTTCCATGGAAAGTTTCATCAGAGCAAAAAAGTCCCTGAAAGCCATGTTGTTACCTAACCTTTTGGTCTGTTCAGCTAACAACCCCCACAGCTTAGCAAGGTGGAGAACTGTTCCTTAACTGCGCAAAACAAGAACCCCCAATCCTCTCTGTCACTTGTCACCCTTCTCCTTTTACTTCTAAACCAGGAACTCTCTTACAAGAACCTCCTTTGCAATGCCTGCCTATCTCATGTTGGTTTACAGTGTCTTCTTAGGTACCTGCTTCTATGTTATTTTTTTAAAAAATACAGAAATAAAACATAACCTAAGATCCTGAACTGACAAATGTATCACACAAGCCTAACCATAATACATCTCTTGCCCAATCTCCTCAAACCCCTTTTTTTCTGCTTCAGCCCCCCACCCCACCCCAACACAACCATTTTCTGGCTGATGGAGACTGGGGGAAGAAAAGGAGAAGCATCTAGGCATTTGCCTATAGCTAGACACACAGACAATCTTTGGGACCGCCTACGAGTCCTCCAGAGATCTTGAAGGAAAATGTTACCATTGTACATCCAGGAAAATAGCTGGTTGGTTCTTTGCTACTCCCCATGGGAATTGGTCATGTTGTTGGAGGAGGGACTGCAGCAGAGACAATCTGGAGATTGGAGGGATTTTGGTCATTGTGGAACTCAGAAAATCTGTACTAACTGGGCAGTGTGAGTTACAATGCTATAAGGTGTATTTATGTCAGAATAATGAACTAACAGTATGTCAGCCATAGTTGCCTTCATCTAGAAAGAAGGTAGTCCCTAGACGTGACTATGTGAGAATGTCCCTGAAAGCAAATGAAACTAATTACATACTGGAGAAAATGGCCTGAATTCTATTGGTGTGTTTCAAACAGATTAGACCACTGAATCAACTGCTGAATGATGTCACATAGGGAAATCATACTGGCCATTTCCACACTACACTGTTATAGTACTATTATTCCACTTTCAGTCTCCTGTGGAATTCTGGGGTTTGTAGTTTACTGAAGCCAAAGAGTTCCATAGCTGAGAATTCTAAATGCCCCTCGCTAAACTGCAAAGCCCAGGATTCCATAGGATCCGTGATATTCACTGCTGGTCTCCCATCCAAGTACTAACCAGGGCTGACCCTGCTTCCAAGCTTCCAAGATCAGTTGAGATTTGATTATTTTAAAGTATTTAGGCCCTTTTTTAGAAGATGTATACCCAAGCCATTTCTAACACTTCTGGGGTAATTTCACACCACACAATCTAGTGAGACACTAGAGCTCTCTGGCAGAAAATTCTAAGTTTGTTGTGTGCCTTCAAGTTGTTTCCAGCTTGTGACAACCCTAAGGTGAACCTATCACAGGGTTTTCTTGGCAAGGTTTGTTCAGAGTGTGCTTGCTTTCTTCTGGGGCTAAAAGGATGTGACTGGCCCAAGCCACTCAAGTGGGTTTCCATGGTCTAGTGAAGATTTGAACCCTGGTCTCCAGAACTGTAGTCCAACACTCAAATCACTTGTGCCATATTGGCTATTCCAAGTACCACTCATTAAATTGCACATCCCAGAATTCTGTAGGATGTTGCCATGACTTGGGAATATAATACTGTAATTATATAACGTAAAAAGAACCCAGGGCTATTGTAGTAGGAACATATGGCCAATCATATATTACAAATAACATGATTACTAAAGATGGTAGTAGGTCCAATATTCTCACAATTTCACTCTTGCACAGAAAATTCAGGTGACAAGGCCAAGGAAGACAGAAACTTGTATGAATACTGCATGGGTGAAATTTCATGTTTTCATTAACCAGTTTGATTATGAATCTTGACTCACTGAAAGTCATTATATCCTAAAGAATATGCATGTCAATTTTCCTTTTTCTGTGTCTTCTCAGAAGATAGACTGCAGTGAATCTCAATATAAACACCGTTAATGTACTGTGAAATTATTTTTCTTCAAGTAGCATAAACGATTAGAAGTTAAGATGATGGCAGCCACCATATTGAATCTTGGTTGTGCTCTGCATATTTCAAAAATCTAAAAGGGGGTGATCCTGTGGATCATGCTGGGTAAGAATGATTATTACAGAGCTCTTTGAAATCACTTGGCCTAATTATAAAAGTAAGAGGTGGTTGTTTACTGTTACAAAATAGTAAAGCTTTATGTTCTAAAATCCTTTTCTGCTGGTACTCTGAGGCTCTTACTCATGAAATGTGTAATAGCCATAATTCTGTAGTTTGTTCTTGGAGTTATTGTCAGGTAAACTGACACATTAATTTGTCACATTCCCCCAAAGGAATGAACCATACAAAGAGCAATCTCATTTATACCTCTGGTCCCTGGACAGCAATTTCAGCTGATTCCTGTTTTTTACCCTGAAATGTATTTCACTGGAATTGACTGTAGGTCATCTTGGATGGCTAACAAAACTAAGTTTAATACATCCGATTTCCATTTCACAGAACTAATCAAAACATTAGGAATCTGTGTAACTAGCTACTGGGACCAGAAAAGGAAAAGCAGGCAATAATGAGAGAGTGAGAAGTTGTTCTCTGAACTTAATAAGTGAGCCAGCAAGTTTAAAATAAAGCTGAAACATCATAATTAGCCAGGCTATTCAACACAGAGCTGGCTGTCTCATTATGCAGTAAGGAGATTGCCTCTAGCAGTGATGCAAGGGAGGCAACAGTGGCAATATATAAGGTGTTCCTTCTCCTTAGCTTCCCAGCTGATTCCTGTCCATGCCCTCTTTCCTAGCCTGCTGCCTTGGATATGTGGAAGAACATTGCATAGCCTCCAATTGTTGCAGTTTGTCAGAGACAGTCCCAATTAATCCCCTATCTTCCCAGTTTTTCAGCTGCTTTTAAAATGTCCTGGTTTCCTTCTCCTCCTCCCATTTTTCCTCTTCATCCTTTGCTTACTTCAGTTGCTACAAAGTGATTTCAATTTGCAAATGAGTTTGCACTCAATTAACTCAGCAGAGAGGAAAGGGGAAAAGGGTCAGAATTTTGGTCTTCCCAGTAGGCTCAGGCAAAAGCTAAGTGCTGCAGCTTCTCCTAGCTGTTATGTCCTTCCTCACACATAAATTTTGGCATCTTGACCATACTCTGATGTTACTTGTCCAGCAGCAGAGCTTGGAGTGTGTGGAGGGGGTGGTGGCAGAGAGCAGGGCAACAGCATGTGGGGCATGGTCAGGGCATACAGGGCATGGCTATGGGCCAGGACACCACAAAAACATTGCCGCTGTGGGGCAAATCACTTTGCCACTCCCACATCCCTACATGACTGTACTTGTCCAAACATGTCCTGTTTTTTTGTCAGTGAAATGTTGGAGACTACGTGTTATCCCATTGTCCATGTTAGGATGAGATCCCACTGCCAGTCTAGTTAGCTTCAATGCACTGAATGTATGGGAAGGGATTTTCATCATGCATTAGCCTCATGTAATGTATTGGGCTATTGTTGTGTATAGACCAGTTTACCAGAGCTGCTTTATTTATGTCTTTCATCCTAGGCACATCAAATTCACACACTTTGATTTAAGGAGAGTTCATTTTTTTACATAAAAAATATTTAGGTTCATAGCTTTAGGCCTAGCTGGTTGCATTCACTGGAACTGTGGACAATGGTTTGCTTCCCATCTGTACAGTGCAGAACTTTCGATATGCCCCATTGTCCATGCCTGTAAGAGCAGGATGTACAATGCAACAGGGATGGGAATGCATGGAGGGTCCAGGGACTATGTGTGCAAGTCACCTGTCAACTTATAATGTTCTCATGAATTTCATAGTGTTTCTTAAGCAAGGAATATTCAGAAGTAGTTTTTGCAGTCCCTTCCTTGCCTTTGGTCTATCCACCAATGGCACTACTTTTCTGTGGTGGTGGGATTGTTTGCTACTGTGAAGCAAGGGGCTATGCTGATGGCAGCAGTGCTGCTGGCAGGGTCTCCCATATCAAACAGGTTTTTGCCAAACAGCTACTAGAAAGCAGCAGGGGTGGTGGTGGGGTCGCATTGGCAGAAGATCTCTCAGAAACAACAGCAGTGGCACTACAGCTAATGCATCTTAGTCCTGCACTGAGGGAGGCATAGTATATTTCCTTTTGAAGATCATTTACAAGTAAAACCCTGTGATGAGACAATCCAAAATGAAACAAGAGGCAATGCCTGAAGATGGGATTCCCAGGTTGGATGGCACTTAACAAGAGAATTACAAGTAGCACTGTGGCTAATGATGCAGTAGGACTCAAACCAAAAGAACATTCAGCTACTGATGTGCTCAGAGACAAAAGGAAAGTCCAAAGCTCCACAGCACATAGTATAGGAACACGGAATGTAAGAGGCATAAATTAGAGGAAGCTAGACATTGTAAAACAAGAAATGGAATGTTTACTTGGGATGAGTGAGCTAAAGTGGAAAGGAATGGGACATTTTGAATGAGATAATTACACAATGTTTTACTCAGGAAATGAAACATAAGAAAATGGGGTGGCATTCATAGTGCAGAGTGATATAAAGAAAGTAGTCAAAAGATACAATGCAGAGTCTGACCAAATTATGTCAATAAGGTTCAAGAAAAAAAACCTCATCAATATAACCTTAAACCAAGTTTATGTTCCAATTACACAGGCAGAAGAAGAAATTGAAAGATTATATGCACGGGTCCAGGAGGAAACTGATCACACATCAAAATAGGTCTTCTTGTTAGTCGTAGGCAACTGGAACGCAAAGGCTGGAAACAGAGTAGGATCAAAAATTGTAGGAAAATTTGGCCTAGGATCAAGATACGAAGCAGGAGACTGACTGACTGAATTTTGCGAGGCTGACAGCATGTTCATTGCAAACACATTCTTCAAGCAATCCAAGAAGTGACTGTATACATGGACATCACCTGATGGCTAGTATAGAAATCAAATAGACTATATAATGGGAAGACGTAGTAACCTTGGCTTTTGAAGGTAACACATTTGAGGATAATTGCACTATTTGCATATACTTCTTGGTCACTGTTATTTTTGTTGGAAAAGGATTGCTGTGACCTTTGTTCCAATAAAATACTTTTGATGTGTGTGTGGAAAGCACCTGGGGATGACTGTGCAAGCATGAGGTAATCCCCATGGGACAAGAAGGCTGAGTCATAGTGATATGAAACCTGGGCAAGGGGTTTCATCAGCCATGGTGACATGAAATCCTGGCTGGGGTTACATCTGGGGTTACACGCTTCTTTTTAAACTCTACCATATGTTTGTTTTGCCTGCCTGTGAGCCACGTTGGTCAGAGCGCAGCGGTATGAGGGAGGATTTAGTGCGGTTTGCCTATCATCCACCTTCCCTCCACAATTTTGTCTATACAACTATTTCGTATGTGGTACAATGGTATTTTAAATTGATTTTGTTTGAAAGTATCACGTCATATTTTCTAGTTAAAATATATTAATCTGGGGGCTATTTTTGTCTTTAGCTACAAAACCTCTTTCTCACAGAAACCTCTTTTGTAAGAACCAATGTGCAATTCCTTTTGCTCCTCAGTTTTAATCTCTGCTTCCCCTTCCCGACACCACAAAAATTATCTTCCTACACCCTGGTCACTCCAATATATGTAAGCAGCAGGATTCTAACTGACATTGTATTCCTGTTTGTTCTGATACTAATAAGATATACGGAATAAATTATATAATGGAAGTGTAACCATACTGTGTCATTCCTTTTCAGTCAGCCTTCACAGGAGAGAAAGTTGACCCACATTTAGTGAACATAAATGTACAAATCAATATCTTTTGGACATTGAATACTGTATATGTGTTGAATTAAAACAGCTCTAGCAACTTTCAAATGTATCTGCAGATAGACTGACATAAAAATATGCAAATACTCATCAAAGTGGAACATGAGGAAATTTGAGGTCATGCATCACAGTGGTGACACTTTTCACTAAAGTTACTTGGATAGTAATAGCCTTCCAGAGACTGAGGTTCCAGTCATATTTTTTTCATTAAGTCAGTGACTCAGTATATACTCTTCTACTCACTCTGACAGAATCTAATTTATAGAGCAGAATCATATATTTCCAGGAAACTTCATGCCCAGCATATATGACTCAACTAACCAAAATCTGGAATCAAATTTCTTTGTACACAGGCTTTGAATTACTGTGTCCCTATGCTCATTTTCTGTCACACTGAATCTATTCATTATTCACTGAGTAGTGCAAGAATGCTATTTGCCAGCAAATCTCTCTAAGATGCTGTGATCCAATGTGTACCAGGATCAGTATTCTTGAACAACTTCTGGGACTTGACCACCCTGGCAGGGCCTATCATTGCTCCTTAATTAGAGTTTAGAAAAATTACTATTTTGGACTGCAGCTGCTAGAATCCCCCAGCTAGCATGGTTATTTCCAAGTTCTGTTCTTCAGAAACTATCAAGAATCAGAAGCAGTTACAGCCATCGTTTTCTTTCTGGGTGGTATTGTGAGAACTGAGTTCATGGTGGCTTCTTCTCCTCTTCTGCAGAAGGTTGGATGGCCATGTGAGCAGCTTTCCCTGCAAGGCTGGCCCAGGATACCGTTCTGACTGAAGCAAAAGAACAAGATGGAACTCTCTGCCATTCCATGAGTAGGTGGCAATGGAAGCCAAGAAAAGCAGTAGCTCTATGAGTGGTCGGGTAACAAATATTGCTGATCCTTGCCATTGTTCCTAGTGAGGAGAAGAGAGTGCTGACAGTGATTAGTAAAGAAGTGTGAACTACCAAAATGTGGGTGCATAGACAAATGTATTCACATACACTGATATGTTGAAACCACCCAACTATGCTAATCAGGACTTGACTACCAAAGATAGTGAACATCTATTAGAGTAGGAGATGGATGATCATTATAATGACTAATCTAAAAAATGAACACATTAGACCATATACGCTGAGGAGAAACTAAATAAAATGTGAAATAACATATTTTTTTGAAGTTGCCACATTTGCTAGTGCCTTGTTCAAAAAGAAAGCAGTGGACTGAACTGAATTTTATGGGATGTGTTAAGGAACATTCCCCTGGTAATGTGGGATGCCTGATGCTTATTTTGGGCATGTACAACTACATTTCCCCTATTCCTAACTACAGGCTGTGGAGCCTGTCCAGAGTAGGACGACCAAAATGGTGAAGGGTCTAGAAGCCATGCTCTATGAGAAGTGGCTTAGGGAGCTGGGGATGTTTAGTCTGCAGAAGAGAAGGTTAAGAGGGGACATGAGAGCCATGTTTAAATATGTGAAAGGATGTCATGTTGAGGAGGGAGCGGGCTTGTTTTCCACTGCTCCAGGGACTAGGACAAGGAGCAATGGATTCAAGCTGCAGGAAAGGAGATTCCACTTGAACCTCAGGAAGAACTTTCTGATGGTCAGAGCTGTCTGGCAGTAGAATATGCTGCCTTGGAGTGTGGTGGAGTCTCCTTCTTTGGAGGTTTTTAAGCAGAGGCTGGATGGCCATCTGTTGGGAATGCTTTGATGTGTGTTTCTGCATGGCAGGGGGTTGGACTGGATGGCCCCTGGGTCTCTTCCAACTCTATGATTCTATGATTCTATTATCATTGCACACTGATGTGCTTTTCACAAAAAAGCAACTTTTGCCCTAGAGAACGATAAGGTATTTAAATTGAGAAAGTTTCCTTGTGATGAAGGTGTATGATATTGAATACCAGATCTGATATTTTGTGCAGTGAGGTCAAATAAGCTATGTAGACTGTTAACATATCAGTTTGGTGAAAAAAGAAACCAGGCACCAAATTCAGCATCATAACCAGGCACCAAATTCAGCATCATAAAAACACACATTTTAGACAGTGATAATTGCAAGGTCACCACCTATTTTCCTACAATTGAAGTATAGATCGGCCCCCTCAAAATGGCATTCAATCTTATTCAACACATTTAGTACCAATTTTTGCCCTGGATTGTGTATGACAATGAGCAACTAGCAGCATTGCTGTAACCTTTCCCTCTTTACAGCAAATGAGATGGGAGAGATGTCACCATTTGTAGGACACCTTGCCAAATGTCATCCACCAATCCTTGAGCCAATCTCTGTGTTATATAAAAGCAAGGAAGGAAAGAAATAACTTTTAAATCAATTACTAATCAAAAATGTGTCCCTCATCTCCTCAAAGGACATATATATTGTCCTAATTTGCAAATAAAATGAGTTCCTGCATGCTAATGATAATAAGATAATGCAACAAGCAGTTACACTTGCTTTGGCAATTGCAAAGCACTGTCAAATGTATTTTGATACTTGTGATTAATTGCCATCTGGATA
The DNA here is from genome assembly GCA_948472985.1 of Iguana delicatissima. Classification (NCBI taxonomy): domain Eukaryota; kingdom Metazoa; phylum Chordata; class Lepidosauria; order Squamata; family Iguanidae; genus Iguana; species Iguana delicatissima. The sequence goes on from CAOKZL010000004.1 coordinate 716,143, forward strand.
AATGAATTTATAAGTGATCTCCTAAATGTACTTCTGTAAATGATATTGAATCCGAGGGAAACTGAAAACTGTGATCTTCACTAGCATCTAACATGTTGTCATTTTAATATTGATAGATGGTTGCTGCATATTGCTACCCAGTGTTGCTGCCCAGTGTTGCTGTAACCAATGGACAACAAAGAAATGGACTGGGCAATATAAGGCAAGAAAGTTTATAAGCTATGCCAGTGTCACTGTGTTAATGGTAGAAGGAGAGAAAAGCCAGTGGGTACTATAGTCACAAATGAAGTAGAACACTGGAAAACTAGGTTATTTAAAGCCAGCAGATTTTATTTAACTTTCCTCACCACTGCTGCCTGACTCTGGAAAAAGTGAAGCCAGTAGTCTAGTGTGTGGTCAGGATTCTGGTTCTGTACTCCAGTTGTGCCAAGGAAGGGAGTGGGGAAGATAGTTATGTCTCTACTACACAGGTGGAACGTTAGCCAAACAACATGCCGTACCTGCAAAATGAAACCTGTCTGCCATATGCAATTCTTTGGGCCCCAAATTATGGTCCCTGATGGCTTCCAAAGGCCCAAAAGCTTTCAGACTGAACCTTTTTTTTAAAGTGCCAATTTTTGGCGCAAGATGTCCAATTGGCTTAAGACTTGCCACAGATGTGTGGTTTCCTCTCACCCCCTCCCACCAGCCTCCAGCACTTCCCCAAGGCTCCTCCCAATTTTTTTAAAACTGAAAAACCATCAAAATATGAGTCAGATGTGATGTGACAACACTTCAATCACATGAAAAAAATGACAGTGGAATTTCTAGAGGGACATCGGGGGACTAGTCCCTGAAACACCCACGGCTGCCTACTCCTGCTATACCTTCTCTGACCAGGGCAGGATGATAAAACACACAACCAATAAATCCTGAAATGGTACAAAATGGTAGAGACACCACCAATGGTCCTGAAAAGAAACACAGCTAAAATCCATCAATCCAAGAATGTCCTGAAAAGAATGCCCAGAAGCCACTTTCACATAGAAGGATCTAACAAACTCATGATGGTGCACAACAACCACACAACAGACTCCCATTCCATTATTTCCAGAGGCACAGTCAGCAATTCCTCTCCCTCCTTCGGTGGTCCTACTTCTGCAAATCCTCAGGCAGCCTTTCAGGGAGGGGTTTAAATTCCTTTGTGCTGCTTGCACATTTGGAGCACAGTAGACACAAAGAAAAGGAAAGAGTGAGCACACAGTGTAAAACCCATACAACCATCTGGGCAGAAAGGCATCAGATAATACATACAGCTCTTGCTGGAACAATGATTCAAAGATTCAGCGACAGAAAGAAATGATAAGAGGTCAAGGAGATGGCCAAGACGCATGACAAGAAGAGCCACATTGGAAGTAGTGGTCTGAAACTATTGTCTGCACAAGGCAGGACAGAAAGGACCAGTAGTTTCTGCTCTCAGTTTCAGTCCAAACTTTACAACAGGTATCCAATGTGGTAAATATATGTGGGCATAGGACTTAGCACCTTCAATAGTTGCTGTAAAGTTTAAACTACAATCAAGAGTAAATGCATCGCCCCAGAAATGTGAAAGCCACTAATTTCAAATTTAGAGCACAACTCTACCATAGGAAAGATGGGAAGCTGATCCAGTCAGCAGGAACACTGCAAGGACCAATCACCCGGTTTCTTCAGGTGACCACTGGTTGTTCTGGCCCACCTCTAATGCTGGCAACCTATATAATTGGTCTATCCACCCCCATGACATCTTGGCTGGGGTTCTGGGAGTTGTAGTCAAATAATATGTCACTGAACTTTGTCAGTCACTAATGTGTCTTCTTTTCCCCACTTCCGTACTACTGGCAGCGGGGCCCACAGATGTCGATATACTTTGGTTAACAAAACCTTCTTCCTGATGTCATATGGATCTCATGGGTTAGATAAAGAATTCTATATTTCTTATTTCCTTGTTTGTGACATAGAGATCTGAAACAAGTCTTTTCTTTTCTTTTCTTTTCTTTTCTTTTCTTTTCTTTTCTTTTCTTTTCTTTTCATCCCTTTTGTTTTGGAGGTCTAATAAATGTAGTAGAAATAAATTCAGGGCTTTTAAAATATTAAGAAGGTACACATTTATGTTTCTGAGTAAACAATTCTAACATTTTGAACTAAACACAAAATGGAAAATAAAACAAAAGCGGTTAATCATATAACAAAACATTGGGAGTTCCATTCTGATTACAGAGAAAGATAAACCCAAATTGCACAAGGATAGATTATTGCCATTAGCACTAGAATATTCCCCCAAAGGTGCATTATACAGTGTGTGCACAAATGCACAGACTCACAAACAATGTTCAGAGATTGCAATCTGGAGTCATTTGTTTGGGATTATGTTACCCTTGAGGTGCTTAACTCAAGGTTACTTGTCCGCCTTTTTCTACTAACAATTGTACATCTTTAATAGTTGGAAGGGGGAAGAAGGTTCTGAAAATATGTACCACTTCAAAAAAAAGGGGGGGGGCTCTGTAATAAATTGGGGACCAATAATCATTTATGAAGTATAATCCTTGGTTGTGCCTCACAAAAAGAGAGAGAACTATGATATTCCACTCCCTATGGAGGAAGTGAAAGGCATCTCAAAGATGAATTGTTTTGGTTTTCTGTTTTTCTACTTTCTGAAAAGTAGAGGTATCTCACATTCTACTATAATTTAATAATATTAAAAATGGCATTACATGTATAAGTAATTAATATGGTATTTCTAGGAGTTTTTTAGAGTACTATATAGGACTTTGCTATTGGTTAGTTACCTACGGAAGCAGATAGTCTTCTAGGCTGCTACTTCTCTGTATGAATTGCTGGACATTTATTATGGTTAGTGTTATTTATTTATTTTCTTTCAAGATAAGAGTTTCACACTATTCATGCTTTGGAAATTTACACACTATGCATCACTGTTCCTACAACCAACTTTATGTGTGTGTGTGTGTGTGTGTGTGTGTGTGTGTGTATGAATGAATTCACACATGTTTTAATGAATATTAGATAAATTTGTAATGACTGTTCATTCCATGTACAGTGCTGGGGAAGTTTTAGGAGGGTGTAGAGACAGAATTGTTACTTGCATTTGTTACTAGCACTTATTTATGTATGTATGGTAATTAATGTAACACAGTTTGCATATAGAAATAGGACAAATTGTCATGGCATGGATGGAGTTTTGGAATTAAAAATTCAGACCCTCTCACCATCTGAAGAATTCATCAAACAGCTCCCACAAATACACTTGGTTTCCCCACTGTAGCTCTCATTTTGGGAAATATATCCGACTATAGTATTCATAGTTTAAATATATTTTCTTTGTCAAGTTATTTTACTTTGAGTTTTTCCCTGTTTTGGAAGGTCTTAAGATGGTCTTGTTGTAAACATGGTTAGGATGAACACACGAACAAAAGTTTCTACAACTTTCATCTTGAAGTTTATTCTGTCTCAAGTGTACATTGGCCTGTGAGGATATTTTTTTTCTTGCACAGTAATCTATGCATGTTTTGGCGCACTTTCTTTTTTTAAAATGTGCATTTTGTGCACATTTTATGCTGTACGCATTTTCCTTCCTAAAGCAGAGATGAGAATTGTGTAGCTTCCCAAGAGACAGCTTGGTGTAATGCCTTGAGTGTTGAGCTAGAACTCTGGGAGACCACGGCCTGTATCTCCAAGAGGAGGGGGGTAAATATACAGAATCTTTCCAGCAATGTATATTGGTACTAATGCAGGGACACCAACTGGACATTCAAAGAATGTCCATGGGGGAAATCACACATACACGCAAGATTCAAGCATTCTCACAACCACACAAGGCTAACTGAAGAAAGGAAGGAAAAATTGTGTAGTGAGAAGTTAGGACAAAGTAGGTGATATTTACCTATCCTGCAGAGAAGAGAAAAAGTGATGTGGTTCAGACTAAGGCTCCAAGGGTAGCACAAGAATGGGATTCTGAGCAGCAACCTATGTCTATGTACTCTGAGTTGTCTGGCTCAGAGCCAGGGTTTAAATACGCTGTTTCTCCCTGAGGGGGAAGGTGTTAATGGCTTTCTGGCAGAGCAAATAATGGGGTCCACAACAGGCTAATGGTCTTAGCATTAGGTGACAAAACATTAATGGGAATCGTGATAACTTCTTAATTGCTGGGCAGGTGAGGAAACAAAGGAGAGTTTTGGCAGGAAGAGAAAACAGGCTGATGACCATTGGTTGCTCTATTGAGACAACTTTGTGTGCTATTGTCTTGGAAGGTTAAGTCATTGGGGAGATTGTTTCAAGCTCATCAGCACTGGAGATTCCCAATTGATAAGACCGGGCCATGTCCTGAGGTCTTATCTGAGATACTTTTGCACTTCTTCAGACAGTCCTCTTTGCAAGGATGGCTCTTCAGCCATAACAATGTATGATTTATATTCTATGCCAATTAAATAATATTCATTGTCAATTATATCATGGAGTGGGGGTGTACTGCGTGGTAACACTGTTTCACCTCATGACACATGTCTTAGCCTTTTTTCTCTAGGTAGGCGATGTTACTTTTTGGAAAATTTTACCACACATTCAGACCATTGCCTGTTTCCTAAGGTGTATCCCTATAGCAAAATAAGTTTGTTGGGTTTAGGTTTTTTTTCCTCATCATGTGGTTTTAATACAGCTGCTTTTTAAATGAATGCCTGCTGTTGCTGCTTTTACAACATCTGTCTCTGCCTCACAGCAACAGCTTGTGTAAACGAGCAAAAGCAAGATATTTCCTGCAGAGATTGACAGGAGTAATAGCTGTTTTCACTTCCCAAGTATTTATGAAAGGCAGGGAGGAGAATAACCGAGGTGACTACGGATATGAAAGAATTCTAATTTCAATCCATGCTGACATTTTACTATTTCCCTTAATAAACAATCCAGCCCTGCTGTGGATTTCATCAAAATACTTAAATACCCTCATCTTTAGCTTATCTGTACACTGTAAATCCCTGGTGTTTAAAATAGTGACATTTATAGGGGGGAAATCCTTTTCCAAAAAGTACTTGGATAACAAAGGACAAGAAATCATAGCACCAATAAAATGAAGGAGAGAGGAATAACAAGCATACAAGGTATCTTACTATAATTATGGGGAATGATATTGGAAATCCAGGTGTCTTCTTTCTCCCTCCCTCCTTCTCAATCTGTCTGCCTGTCTATCCAAAATCTATCCATATATTTTTGATCTTGAGGCTCTAGGATTTTCTGGGACATTTACAATTCAAAACAGAGATGATAAAATCTTAAGAAAAACAAAATTGCAGTCATGTAAGCTGCAAGAATCCCCACTGAAATCCAGCAATTAAAGACAGTGTGGTATAGTGGTTTGAGCATTAGACTACAGTTCTGGAGACCAGGGTTCAGTTCCCCACTCAGCCATGAAAACCCACTGGGTGATCTTGGGCATACCACGCACTCTCAGACTCAAAAACCCCATGATAGATTTGCCTTAGGGTTGCCATAAGTTGTAGATGACTTGAAGGCACATGGCAACAACAAATCACAACAAACCACAACAGTCTAATATTAGATTTCACATATAATCAGCCTTCCTCAACTTTATGCCTTCTGAGTGTTTGATGTCCTTCAGTTCCCATCAGGGGCAGTTAGAATGACCAGCAGCAGAGATTATGGCCATTCTGGACATCTAAACATTTGGAATATACTAGGTAGAGGAAAGCTGTTCTATAGCCATTACCTATTTGAAATTGCTTCTAGGTTTGTTTGTTTTTTTAATGTCCTAATGGACCTCCAGGGTGACTCTGAGGTCTGGTGACCACATCATAGGATTTGCTTGGCCAGAATTATTCAGAGGGGGTTTTCTATTGCTTTTCTCTTAGGCTGAGAAGGAATGGCTTGCTCGAGATCAGCCAGTGATGTTTTTTGTTTTGTTTGGCTGGGCAAAATCCAAATTCTTGTCACCTAATCCAATACTCAAACTACTACACATGCTTGCTTTCTATTCTTTCCAGAATTTATCTAACAGTTATAAGAATGGATTGCATTTATTTTTGAATTCGTGAATCTTTTGGAGGAAAATTAAAATAAGTTCTTTCACAGGCATTTTTAGATTTGGTAGTTCCTGTATTAAGGGCAAGAAGAGACTTCAGTTTATCTGACGTTGTCTATGGTTTGACATTGTCTATGGTTTGACATTGTCTATGATGCTGTTAACTCTATAAGAATATATAACTGTACCAGAACTGTCTGGGTCTTGTTTATGTTTTTTCTAATTTTATTTTTATTAGGAGTGATGAAGAACTCAGTGCTTGCAAATGGCTACATTAATAGAGTTGATCTGTACCTCTGCTTCCTCTTGGACTAATGCACGTCTCTTAAGCAGTCCTTGGATTTTGCATCTGTCTGAATGTCATGACATAGGTATTAACAGTTAGTGTGTGTATGTGTCTTCAAATTACCAGTCCACTTATGGTGACTCCATGAATTTCACATGGCTTTCTTAGGCAAAGAATACTTGGAGATGGTTTTCTATTGCTTTCCTGTGAATATATAGCCTCTGAAATACAGCAAACAGCATCTGATATTCTTTGGTGGTCTCCCATCAAAGTAGTAACAAGGGCTGACCCTGCTTAGCTTCCAAGATTGGATGGGATCAGGTACTGTCAGGAAATTTAGCGCTGGTATCTAGTAGTTTATGAGAGCCAATGTAGTATAGTGGTTTAAGCAATGAACTATGACCCTGGAGACCAGGGTTTGATTTCCCATTCAGCCATGGAAACCGACTGGATGACCTTGGTGCACCACACACTTTCAGCCCTGAAGGATTGCTTTAGGGTCGCCATAAGTCAGAAATGACTTAAACGCACATAACAACGTTAGTAGTTTATATGTATCTAAACACATTAAACAAACAAACATATTAAATATGTATTTGTGGAGAAAATGCATGGTTACATCTGTGATAAAATGCACATTTATATACTACTAGCATATATACCTGATGTTGGCCGTGATTTTATTTTCTCATTGATAATACTTGTTAGATTTGAGATCCTGTGTCTTTAATTCCCCAAACTGTCTCATCCAGTACCTGTAACTTTTCCTCATGTTCTCCAATCCAATCTGTATTCAGAATTATTAACACAGAGAGTTCACGTTCCTGGGAGAATACACTGCCCACCTCCTTGCTGCTAGGCCTTGTCTCCATAGCAACTGGCATATTCAAGACAGACACAGTTGACTGATGCTCAAGAGCTCTCCGGCTGAGAATTCTAAAGGGCATTCCCTAAACTGCAAACCCCAGGATTCCATAGAATCTTGTTAGGTAGGCAATCATATGAGGTCTTCGCCTGTCACAGTCAATCATATGAGGTCTTCGCCTGAGAAAGACAAACAAACTTTTGATTTTTATATGTTAGATACTGAGAACATTTGGAAACAATAATTTCACAGATTAATAGAAAAATGAAACAGTGGGTAAAAACCATGTGAAAGTGACATGAACTGGGATTGTGCCCATCCTAACTTTTAATTTTAATTGAACGTCTATGCTACCAGTTTTAGATGGCCTCTAGCCTATATATTCTGTTCCCCTTCTTTCCTTTTCCCATGCTGCACTCCCTTATCACTTGACTCATTTTTCCTATGGCTGGGGTTTATTGAGGGTATGATTGCCATTTGCTGTCTATCCTGCACAAACTGTAGATTCTTGTGGAGTAATATCACTTTTGTTTGCAAGAGCTCCATGGGAATCTACACATTAGAGGATGAGGTAATCTGCTAACAGAAAAAGCAGTGCTGCTTAGATTTCTCTGAGAAGTGCTTTCCTCAAGGAACGGTCACCAAGTTGTGTTGGGGTTTCATTAGTTGGGAGCAATTTTGGTCTACATTCCAAAGTACAAGGCACTATTGACCATTCCTATGAAGAGTTTTTGAAACCTCCAAACTTGGAACAGGTATCAGCATTACAGTCCATTTAGACAGATTTGTCACCTTAATTTTGTCCTGCACTTTATTATTTTTTTTTTAAAGTATGTTCTTTCCACTTCAAAGAAGAAGAAGTGTGTGTCCTTGGGTAAATGCTGATCAAAGCTGAATTGAAACAAAACCATTACCCATCTTTGCCACCATCCTACAGTGTCTGCATCTTGTTAGAACTCACTTTCAATGTATTGGACGTCATCTGTTCCACTACCAAGACCAACTAAGTGGTTTAGCACATCCGCAGCCTCATTTGATCCCAGTAACACAGAGAATCAGAGCTCAGAATCATCGGTAGTTTCATGGAGATGAAAAAGCATGGGGCATGAGATAGCACCTTGCAGGACTGCATAGCCCTAATGCCTTCGGATTAAGCGGAAGTCTTCCAACATGGAGACTCTAACTAGAGGCCATGTTTATAAACACTGCAGTTATTAATTTTATTTTCTGCAAGGAAGTTTGCCAGTCTGTATGTATCTGAACTGATTCATTCTTGATCAATAAAACAGGGAAGGGATAGGGAGCAAAAAGGAAGTTTATGCCAGTTCTTCATGACCCAAAACTGATTTTAATAATAAAGAGGAATCTTGAACGAGAAATATATTCCAAAACATCTCATTGTTACAACTATGTTTTGCAAAAGCAACGCTTGCAGTTTTTAGCGCTATTAACATTCCCTGCAGTCTCAAGCTGTGTATGGGAATACATTAACAGAAGACAATGTGACAGTTTCTAATTAGTCTTCTTTTAAAAAGCCACCATAAATATTAAATTTTTAGAGTTCCTTATAAACACAATGGGAGGTTACAATGATAAACAAGAGTTATGTGAGGAGACACTGAGAGTGTCTAACCCTCGAGGACCAGCACACTGTTTAATCACAGTGATATATCTTTTTTAAAAGAAATAAAAAAGTTATTGGATGAAAGGTAAGAAAGGTGCTCATATTGTGCTACGTAGCAATTTCCTTAGCGCTCTCTCTCTCCCTCTACACACATACAGACTAAACATACAATAAAATATTTTGAAGCAAAGGACTGATGACTTCATGATACACATTGAACAACTATATAACTGAAAGATAAACAATGCATGCTGAGCACAATCTAGCAATCAGTGTCAGGACTCTGTTATTTATAGCTGGGAAACGGGCAAATATATATGTAGATATAAGTTGAGATCCTAGATCAAAGTGTGCAAAGCATAATATTCTGAACAAATAATTCTATGCTTCTCTCTTCTACTCTGGCAGCCTGCTTGCTACCTAGAAGGTTGGAAAGGAAGGTGACAAGGCAGTGCCTGGCTGGATTCTATGCCTAGGAGAAGAGAAATGAGGTCAATGAAATGGATGCTTTTGTTCCACAAGGGAAATACTCTTGGGCAATGAACCCATATAAGTGGACAATCTTCAATTGCCTTTTTTTTTTTTTTTTGGATTATTCAAAATTGTTGTTGTTAACTGCTGTCAAGTTGACTTTGATTTATATTGACCCTATGGATGAGAGACTTCCAGGTTACCCTGTCATCAGCTGCTATGCTCAGGTCTTGCAGATTCAGAAATGTGTCTTCCTTGATTGAATCTATCCTTTTGTAACGTGGTCTTTCTCCTTACCTACTGCCTTCTACTTTACCAAGCATTATTGCTTTTTCTAGTGAGTAATGTCTTCTCATGGTATGGTCCAAGTATGACAGCCTCAGTTTAATCATCTTGGCTTCTAAAGTTTCAGCTTGATTTGCCCTAGGACCCATTCATTTGTCCTTTTAGCAGTCCAGAGTATCCACAGAACTTTTCTTCAGCACCACATTTCCTATCAGTTGATTTTCTTCCTTCAACTTTCTTTTCACAACCATACGTAAAAATTGGAAATATGATGATATGGACAATCTTAACTTTAGTATTCAATGATATTGTGAGTGGGGGAAAGACAACCTCCATCACAGATTAAGGAATTGTCACGTACACAGGAGACCCTAGCCCCTCCTGTCTGCTGACTCATGTCTGTTACTATCTCACCGGAACCTGGCCATATGGGGAAAGGTCACTTGTGATTGGAAGAAACTTCATACTACCTGCCCCTCTGGAGATTTCCTTACATGGTCAGAAGTCTCTGGACCTTTTCCCTTATATGGTTAGAAGTTTCTGGGCATTTACATAATATGGGGTGGGTGGCTGCAATGGGTGTGTATAATGTTTACCTGGATACTGTGATTGGTGAAATAATGCTGCAATGGGTGTGTCTGATGTTTACCTGGATACCTGGATATAAAGCCCATGCCAAGCCTTTGTTTCTCATCCCGAACCTCATTTTGGAGAGATTTTGGCACCCTGCTATAGCAGAACTTTTTATTATTATTTTTGTACTTAATAAACTTGGCCTCTAGCCTTTGAACCAAGAAACGTCTGGTCACTTCGCCTACTTCTCAGAAAAGGCTGTCCTACTTGAGGGCGTAGAAGTGACAATATATCTATATGCTTCAGGATTTTCTCTAGTTTTCCAAAATAACTTTATATCAATAGTTCAAAATTGGTTAGTGACATACAAACATGTAACTGTGTTATGTAGGTATATGTCCCTTTTCAGATTTTGTGCAAGCAGCTTTGCACGAGGAACTGGTTCCCTGTACCATGTTTAATCTAGCAGCTGTCAAGCCCAGGAGCCGGGTGCTACCATAGTAGTTTACTAGCTTAAGTGGAGCGTGAGGGAAGCTGACCAGACAGCACATGTCCTGGCTGCACTTCTACAGCAAGAGAAGAAAAAATAAAGTTTCTCTCTCAGATGTTCAGCAATATATATATGCATATATAACATCAATTGCATGTATGTTTGCCACTAACAGGATCCCAGTCATGTGGTCTAGGATCCTACATTGCAGTAACAGATTTTTAACCTAGAGTTACAGATCCATAACTTCTACATATTCAGCCATGCTCTGTATCCATGACTATGACACTATTTACATGATCCTAAATGCCCTGCAATTGTATCATAATAGCCAGAAGACCGGAGGCCTGTTCTGCCATCAATCTGTGTTTTCAGCCCCCTCTTCCCAGTAATCTGCAATGTAACAATTAGAAGCAGGACCCTTGTCACAGTTCCTTGTTGCATTGCAAGTGAAAGAGGGCTGGAAACGTCATTCCATTTTGCTCTGATCGCCAATAGAACAGACTTCCATTGCCTAATGTGGCAGCTGGTTATTAAGGTGGGTTGGGAGATTCAAGTCAGGAGAAGAGATATATTTACACATTTGTAAAACTATGTCTGTTATGCTGAGTTGTGAAAATCATTATTTTCAGATGGTCACAAAATTAATTGAGGATTGTCATCTTCCACATCTCTGTTCAAGTTTCGTCTGCCGTGTGTGGGTGCACTACCCAAGAGTATGACCCTTTTGGGAACTAAGCCATGTATTTTATTACAAATCATACATTAATTACAGAACACAAACCAGACTTTAAAAGAGAAAACAGCTGCTATTTTTCTCCCTATTTGAGTGGAGAACAGTGATCTGTATCATAAAGCCCTGATTAAAATGCTGTTTGTGACAGCTAGAATGGAAATAGCTGCACACTAGATGGACCCCAAAGGACTTGCTTTTAGAAGCTGGCTTGACTGATTGGGGAAATTGGCTCTGACTGAAAAGCTTACCCATTATTTGAGAATTTTGTCAGGAAATAATGATAAAAATGAATTCTATATATATAGGCCTGAATCCTATTCATTAGTCCCAAATGAACTACACCCGCTGAATAAATTTTGCAATACTAAGTCAACATGTAGGTAAATTATATTGGTTCAGTGGGTCTATTCTAACTGGAACACTACAGTTCAGGCCAAAGTCTCCATTTATTCCATATACCATTAAGCAATATTCTCTATATGTTCCCCCAAAGATTATTTGAGGTTTTAAGAAAAATATATCATAATATACAGTGTGTATGTTTAAGATCTTTAAAAAAAAAAGCAAGAAAGAAATGTTGTAATCTGTTTTTAACCACCCAACAATATAGGATCATACAGCTGGAAGAAACCACAAGGACCATCAAGTCCAACCCCTTGACATGCAGGAATCTATAAACAAAGCCCTCCTGACGGATGACCATGCAGCCTCTGTTTAACAACCTGCTAAGAAAGAGACTCCACCACACTGCAAGGCAGCACATTCCACTGTTGAACTGCTCTTACCACAGGAAATTCTGCCTAATGTTTAGGTGGAATCTCTTTTCCTGTAGTTTGAAGCCATTGCTCAGTTAAAGGCAGAAGAAAACTAAGAGGAAGCAAGGAAGATGTCCCATGTACTACTCAAACAGACTGAGAGTTGTTAATTCATTAAGATTCTTAAGACTTGTTTTTAACTGTTCTACATTAATATTATAATTGGACTGTTTAATGCTTTTTTAAATTTTTGTAGTACATATGGCTATAGCTGTTTTGTTTTAACTTACACGCAAAGTAATTTTGGTCCCACATGCAACCAAAAGTGGGATATAAATAATAATATACAATGAATAGAATGCTTTAAGCTCAACCTAGGAACACTTGTTAACTTCTACCTGATCTAGGTAGTTATCAATAAGACAGGCTGAGCACTATGCTTCATTTGGTAGGGGCTTAATGTAGTTATCAATGTGGTCAAACAAAGAAATCTACCTCACAATCAGATATGGACATGAGCTGGTACAAGCTTTGCGACAGATATAAGACTCTTGACAAGACCAGGTTTTACAATATTTTTAAAATTATTTTTATTGAACATATAAGATTTCATATCTAAACTCACATTCAGGGATTAACATAAACCTAAGTACACACACACACAAAAATAACTAATAAACTAACAACTAACCTAAACTACCTAACTATACTAACAAAAATAACAAGGTTGTTGTTGTTGTTGTTATTGTTGTTTTTTAAAAAAGACATCTGGTACATCCACTGACTTGCAACACTTCTTAAGATCGATATCATTATCATAATAATAAAATAACTTCTTCCAAATAAATCTCAAACTAAAACTGCAAAATCAAATATTGTTCTAATCACTGTTGATTAGACAGTAATACATCTGCCAGTTATCAATAACCTATCAATTGTTCAAAACTAAACATTGACACAACCCCCAAATTACCTTTCAATGTCAGGGAGATATGATGTGGAGAGCACTGTTGGTTCTCCAGAGATCAACTATAAATAGTCTGATTTTTTTTTCTCTAAGAAAATCTTTTGGAAATTGAGGTGTAAATTCACCCTCCACCCCTTCCCATCCCTTTCTTTTTCAAGTTGTTGCATGCTGCATGACCTGCAAGTGTGTTCCAGCTTCGAGCTGCATGCATCTCTGCAGTTTGATTTTGGACAAGCTTATGAAACATTTTTAAGTACTTCAAGACATGTTGTTCTTGTAAAGCTCAATTTGAGGGTGAAACCTATTTATCAATGTCTTTTGAGTTGTCTGTGAGAATGAGGTGAGAGAAAGTCACTCATGAGGTAGCAGAAATAGAAAACCAGCCTCCTCTCTTCCTGCCTTGTAAGTCATGAATTCCCTTCTGGTTTTCACATATATCAGGAATATGCTATTGTTGCTGGAGCCCAGAGAACACAGAGACGACAGAGCAAGAAAAAGAGTAATTTATTACGCGCGGGCTTTTGGCTGGATGTCTCCAAAAGACCAAAAGACCTGAATTCAAGTTGCACAGCTCTTTTATAGACAAAGTTCACAGCATACACAAAGATCACAGCAAAGATCGCAGGCATGTCTCGGTCTGCCCCTCCGGGGTCACAAATACCACATGCTGTTACTAGCTAATTACCCCCGCGCTCAGACCCCGGAAAGTGCTTATCTACAATCTGCAATTACCACAGCCAGTCAATAAACGACACCCTGGCTACGTGATCAACATCCTAGCTACCTGATACCCTTCTTAAATCTTTCTCCGTTCCTCTGACCTAAGCCCCCAGCTTCTACTTTATTTCTACTTTATTATTTCTAATTCATACCTATATCATTTCCCCCCTTAAATGCATAATTTCTAAACAATTATAGCATTTCGTGACGTTATATCATAAAACAGCGTCAGGCTGAGCCATCAAAGCGTACAGAGCTGCTGTCTTACTGGAAGTAATTTGACACATATTACTTATACATTGCATAAAACAAGGAAAGCATATACACAGAAACAGGAATATTAGCACTACTGGCAACAAAATTACAAACAATAATAAATTGGGAGGAGGATGCTGTTGGACTGCAACTCCCAGCATTTCTTAAAATTGACTATGCTGGTTAGGTCTGATATAAATTGTAGTCCAGTAGCATCTGGAAGATTTTGTTTTGACCATACCATTCAGAAAATGGCATGTAAAACAGTTGAATAAAATAGAAATGATTTTAGCAGTGAAAGTCTATGCTTATCCACCCAGTAAAAAACCCCAATGAACTGGAACACACTCTCCCTGGTGAACTAAACTAAACCAATAGCGGCTTAAACAAAGAGAAACACTTAACTAAAAGGACATGCATTATTCCACACAAAGATCTTAAAGCAACTGTGTCTACAAATATGCAAGAAGATAAATACTCAGACTGAAGATGTCTAAATACAAAACTTAATTTGCTTAAACAGATTTCCCAGAGTGAATTTTCTTTTTAGAGTGCATCATTTTTAAAAGGAAGTGGAGGGAAAAAACATTATTAATAACAAGTGACATCATTGGATGTGGACTGGGGGCTTGTATCTCCAACACAAATATACTGTTCTCTCCTTGGGTTTAAATACATTTCTTTTTGGTGACAACATGATGGAAGTCTTTCATTTCCAATTGAAAACTTTGATTACATTCTGGTAATGGCCTGCCTCTGAAAAGATTACAAATTTATGAAGACTTGTTAATTTTTAAAGATGGAAACAGTGAAAGTAGTGGCATGTATTGCTTTACAATCATGTTCCTACAATCGTGGCCTCATAAAAGCACACTGGAATGGTTTTGGATACAATACCTGCAAAGTCAGCAGCTGCTGAATGCCTCATCTGTCCTTTTCTATAGCCTGCACTATCTGTAACATGTGCACACACACTATAAGGCTGCCGTGAACGCTGGGGAGAGAAGGAAACTTTGGGGACTTATTTTTGTGTTCAACTTGAAATCAGACAGAAGACTTGCAAGGTCAGCAGTCTTTGAATAAGTGGCCTTCTCTAAAGCTTGTTAGCTTCATACAGGTATTATGTACCACAAGGCTCAATTAAAATAAGGTGAAATAATGAATCAACAAGACGTTTAATAGTTCAGCACTCTGAAGTGGTTATCTTGCTGCCCCAGGAGCATTTTAGTAAACGTGAAGCATTCCTCTAGGAACTGATAGTGTTTTCCTGATGTATCTGAAAAGCAGAAGGGAATTCATGGCTTACAGGGTAGGAGGAGAGGAGGCTGGCTTTCCATTTTTATAAACTCATGGTGACTTCCTTTCACCTCAATTTCACAGACAACTCAAAAGACATTGATAAATAGGCTTTACCCTCAAATGGAGCTTTACAAGAACAGCATGTCTCAAAGTACTTAAAAGTGTTTCATAAACTTGTCGAAAATCTAACTGCAGAGATGCATGCAGCTTAAAACTGGAACACCCTTGAAAGTCACTGCAGCATGCAACAACTTGAAAAGGAGAGGAGAAGAGAATGAATTTATACCTCAGTCTCCAACAGATTTACTTAAGGGAAAAAAATCAGATTATTTTCAGTTGCATTCAGGAGAACCAACAGTGCTCTCCACATCACGTCTCCCTGCCATTCTAAGTGACTATAACTAAGCAATTTTTGATATTGGGAATATTCATATATGAGATCTACCACCTGTATTATGAAGTGGTTATTTACCAGCATGGTAGTAAGACATTATTTTTCTCTGTGTAAACGTGTATCAGCTCTGAATAACCATAGCTCTTAACCTCCATTCACTTGTGACATTATGCCATGAGATGTAACTTGAAAGAATTCACAGCAAATCTTATTTTTTTAGAAATTAGCCACAGAGACAGAAATGGTGTTTTGAGGGGGAAAACCATTATTGACATTTGATAATGTTATGAAAGTTCAGTTGTTCTCTCCCTCCCCACCATACTTTCTATCAGCATTTCCATGCACGGCACATTCATGTGGCTCAGCAAGCATAAAAGAAATGGGATGGGGCGGAATATACATAACTGTTTTGATTCTGCTTTCAGCAAATTGACTGAAAGGCAATTGAAATGAATGTGCCTTTTTAATTTGGTGCTCTTTTGATTTTTCACAATGCTGTTGGTTCTGGACCACACCATGTGTATGCTCCTGATAAGTGCAATTCCTCTCCCCCCAACATTTCCACTGCTGACCTTGCATCCGTTTGCAATGGAATGGCTGTGGCTGGCTGCAACAGATTAATATGAGCTCTGATCATGTTGTTTTTGATTAAGGTCCTGAGGTTACAAAAATGTAATTTGTACCCCACAAGGTGCCACAGTCTGAACAGTGACAGCAATTAATCCTTCGCCTGCTGATGACAATGATAAAATACCTGCTGCTGCCTCTAATAACTTTATTCAGGTTCCAAAAAGGAAAATTTACCTTCCCCATGAATTATGAAAGGGAGGCACAAGGAAGTTACACTTTGCATCAGTCTGAAAGATTTTTGATCTGTGTAGTTAATGATTCACTTTTATTTTTTTAAAAAAATCCATTTATTGAGCGATGTTTCAATAACATCTTTGAGGCATTAAAAAAATTAGACTCTCATCACTGATCCTAGATAAATATATAAAATGGGATTTGAGGAAGCTTAATTAAAAATGGCACAAAATATAATAAAAATGCCTTGAGGAGAAGAATGTGCTAATGTCAAGGCACTGCTGTGTATGATTGAAATGAGTGGTTCTAAGGAAAGAACAACAAAGGCTCTTTCTGCCCTCCAAAGAAGGATGAAAAGAAATGAAAGGAAAAAGTGTACCTCAACACAGATAGGCAGTAACAAGGTAATTTTCTCACACCTTCAGAATCAAAATGAAGTTGAGAAAGAAGCAGCATACAATTAAAAATACACATAGCCCAATTGAACTGCACTGATAACAGAGAAGCTTTATTCTTGTGCATATTCTGAGAAGAGAACAAAAGCAAAAGCTATGCATATAAGAGAGTCAGTATGCTGTAGTGGTTTGAGGATTGGACCAGGAGTACAGGAGACCAGGTTTTGCATCTCTGCTTAGCCATAGAAACTATGGGTGACCTTGGGAAAGTCACACTCTTCCCTAACAGGAAAGCAATGGCAAGTCTGCTCTAAACAAATCTTGCCAAGAAAGCTATAGGAAGAGTTTACTTGAAGGTACAACAGCATGCATATGCAGAAGCAGAATCATTTGCTGGATCAGAAGCAGTGCTCGAAAAAGTTACTTGAGGGAGGCTACAACTCTCAGAACTTCCTCAACCTGCATGACCATAAGATCATTCCTATGTGCATCTCAACACAGATACTGTCTGCTTGTGTTCCATTGCATATGTACGGGAAAGAGAGTGTGATGCTCATCATCAACCCTAATGTGGTACAACTAATCATATGTAAATATCACACTGATATTTGGCTTGAATTTCATTATTGTGCTTCTCTTTTATTTGACAGATATGTGTCAAGGAATTTGAGCAAGGAATTCGGTTTTGTGCAAGGAATTTGGCAATAAAGCAACAATCTCTTTGTCCTATTGATCCATTTTCCATAACTGTGTATGTACCTTCAATTCACCTTCTGACTTATGGTACCTCTCAAAATTTCATAGAGTTTCCCTTGGCAAGAAATACTCAGAGGTAGTTTTGCCAGTTCATCCCTTCGAAATATAACCTATAGCACCTGGTTTTCTCTGGGACCCTTCAGGGATTGCATTGACTGCCCAAATAATTCCCCAAATCCCATGCAATCCTGAAGTGGCCAGAATGGCTTTGAAAGCAGACTTTTGAGAACTTGAGGATTTTAAATGACAGATTCTAAAGAATGTGCAGTACTATTTTAATTGTACTGTGTTTTTCATGGCTTTTGAACAGTTTTATTATATGTGTTAATTGCTTTTAATGTTAATAGTGTACACCAGTGTGATATAATGGTTTGAGCATTGGGCTATGACTCTGCAGACCAGGGTTCAAATCATTATTTAGCCATGGAAACCTACTTGGTGACCTTAGGCAAGACAAACTCTCTCAGCCTCAGAGGGAGGCAAAGGCAAACTTTCTCCGTACAAATTTGCTCTGGTTTGTGACATGGTCACATCAGGGATGCCATAAGTCAGAAATGACTTGGAGGCACACAAATAAGTTTAGTTCTGTGCCAGTGTTGATCTTTTCTAATACTGAACCATGTTGGATTTGTTTTAATTTACAAGCTGCCTTGAATCTCAGTTTGGGGGAAAAGCCACATATAAGAAAAGTGGAGGAGAAGGCAAAAAAGAAGGAGGAGAATTTGCCATTCTTTTCTTTTCCTTTCTTTTCCTTTCTTTCTTCTGTATTACCGGTACTTTTTGTTAGCTGTTCTGACAAAAACTGCCAATGGAAGAACTACTGTCTACTGTTATTACAGCTACATAATATTAATGCATTATGCTCATACGCTAAGGTTGGAAGAAGTGGTCATGAGTGAACATGGAGGAACTGCCATTCCTGAAGGCTTCTGAAACTGTCAATTTGTCATATATTTAATATTTTTTGCCAGAAAAGAGACAGTCTGAGTAGCTTAGAAGTTGACTGAAAGGCTGCAAACACATCTTAGAGGACACGTGTGGTCTCTGGACCTCATTTTGTCCTACGCCTGGTTTCACAGAATCATACGCTCTTTCCGCACCTTACCTTCTTCTGGTGCTGGGGTGCAGGGATTGTGCAGGCAGGCTCTGGTGAGAGGCTCTCGCATCCCTGCTGCTTCAGCTCCACATGAGCTGCCTGCTCGCACGAGAGTCCCGCGTCTTCCTTTCGCAGCACAGCCTGGGAGTCTCCACATGCCAGGTAAGTGCACGCAGGGCCCGGGAGCAATGTGCAATCACGCACCATTTTCGGCTTCTAGTCAAAAATGAAAAGGTGCGCGATCGGCGCCTGCCAGCCCCTGGAGCATTGCACGATTATGAGTGTGTCGTGCAGATCGCTCCTCACAATCATGCGACGCTCCAGCTGCCCTTTTGCATGGAAAATGCCATGCAAAAAGAGCCCATAGAGTTGGAAGGGATGACAAGGGTGAAATCTAAACCCCTGTCATGCAGAAATACAGTACTTAAATAATTAAGGAAGCTCTAGAAAGGGGGGGGGGAACCTCCATGCAGTTTTTCTACAGATAAAGAGATGTATTTCATCCATAAGTCACTTCCCAATGAACCAGGAAAACCAGGAGTATATTCAGATATAAAATGTGTGTTTGTAAAACAGAGAATCACAAAAGAACTGAAACCTCAAATAGAAAATATGAAGGTAGAAAGGTAGCAAGCTGACAAGGACATAAATAACTTTTCTCTCTTTACACTGCATTAGTGCACTTCGGAATGAAGGCCCTTTCCGCATGGCATTTGCCATGCGAAAGAGCACCTGGAGCAGTAGTTCTCAACCTGTGGGTCCCCAGATGTTCGTGGACTTCAGCTCCCAGAAGCCCCAGCCACTATGGTCAATGCTCAGGGCTTCTGGGAGCTGAAGTCCACGAACATCTGGGGACCCACAGGTTGAGAACCACTGGCCTGGAGCATTGCGCAATTGTGAGGAGCGATCTGCATGATGCACTCACAATTGTGCGATGCTCCAGGGGCCAGCAGGCACCGATCGCACACCTTTTCATTTTCGACTGGAAGCCGAAAATGGTGTGCAATCATGCATTGCTCCCAGGCCCTGTACACACTTACCTGGTGTGCGGAGCCTCCGGAGCTGCGCCAGTCGCGCTTCCTGCCCCAGTGCAGCCTGGGAAACTCTCAGGCTGCACTTTAGAAGGAAGGAAGGAAGAGGCAGGGCTCTCACACAAGCAGGCAGCTCGTGTGGAGCTGAAGCAGCAGGGATGTGAGAGCCTCTTGCCAGAGGCTGTTCGTGCGATCCCCGCACCCCAGTGCCAGAAAAAGGTAAGTGGCGGAAAGGGCCGTAGAGTCACAAAATGCAGCTGAGTGTCTCTTTCCTCTTGATATGTTTGTCCTTTCTATATGGTCAAGCTTTCCATTTGATTAAGGGTCACTTTTCATTTTGCAAGAAGCAATAGTATACAGATGCAAAACTAACAACATGCAATCCTGTACACATTTCTCAGTAAGTTCCACCCAATTCAGTGGGGCATACATCTGAGTAAACAAACATAAGGCTGCATTGTGCATCTTCTATTTTTGTTCTACAGCTGTTTTTATTGGGGACAAAGAAACTTCTGTATCCTTTACAGGAGATAACTCATATTACATTGAACATTTAGCACCAGCAAACCCTGCTAAACTGGGCTCTGGACTGCTGAGCACCTCACAGGTTTTTTTGTTTGGTTGGTTTTGTTTTGTTTTGTTTTTAAGTGGCAACTCTAATTCATAAATGTGGCTGGATACACAGGAATTGAGATCCAGAATTTTCATAGCTATTTGCTTACTTGGACTTGCTTGGGTAAATCTGTCAGTTTCTGTTTTTCCCACAGTCACTTAACACCCTCAAATTATTTTCCATCCCATCTGTGAATAAATATGGAAACTGTGGCATGTTCTTACTGAAAACCAAACTGATGAAACTCTCACCCAACCACAGATATGAAAGCTGTTGTTCGAAAACAAAACACTATTTAACAATCACACACACACACACACACAATCCTAAAGCTGTAATCGATCAAAAACCATTTTTTCTCCTCGATACATCTTTCCCATTCAGGCCACTGTATCTGTAAAATATAGATCATTAGATCCTATTAGCTAATATTTATTGAAGGATAGCATCAATACTCCAAGTAAACTATCACTAGTAGACTACAGTTTACAGAGGTATATTTACTCACAGTCTTTTGTCCTTAAGGTAGCAGCAATTCTATTGGATTTGAGTTAATTGTGTTACATGTTGACATAAATGTGTGCATGCACACATGCTTCCACAGTTATGTGACAAGTTATTTGCTGCTGCTTTAAAAAAAATAGCTTAAGGCCTTTATATCTCATTCTACCTTGCATGAGATCCTTCTCAGGTGAAGACAGAGAGCATCTGATGCAATACAGTGTGTCTGAATAACAACAAATTACAGCAAAACCAAAGGGGAACCCATGAACCCTAGTCATGAAGTGCCAGAATGAAAGCCATAATTCTCACACCATTTATTCTGGAACACTGCCCCTGAAGTTAATGAAACTATTCAAATATAAGTGGTTTGAAGGCTACAAGTTTAATAGCCTATTCTGACTCTTTTCACCAGTAGGAAAAGACTTGCCAAAGAGCTACAGATGTACAGTAAAGTTATACAGTGGTAAGAAAATAGATTTATCTGAGCCACTGCAGTTTCTTTTTGTTTACTGGATATAATCTAGCAAAAATGTAGCCCTAACTCAAATTGACTGAAATAAATTGCCCTGGTTCTGATCTACTCTTCTGTGAATAAAAGAATTTCTTTTCATAGAAGGACTCTGGTCAATGGAAGTTCTGGATGCCAGGAGGTGGATGGGCCGATTTCCTCTGTTCTTCCTTTCCTTTCCAGCCCCCAATGCCACCCCACCTCCATTTCTCTTCCAGCCAATCTGCCAATCCTTCACATGAAAGGGGAGGGGAAGGAGTTTGGAATACAGAAGGCTGCAGTGAAAAAAGGTAAGCTAGAAAAAGAGCAGACAAACATACTGTCCCATATTCTCTCAGCAAAATCATTCAATGGCCTAAATCCAACTGTTAGTCTCACCTAGAGTAGGCCCGGTAAATCTAGTTTCTTTTAATTTAATGGACCTTATTCTAGTTGGGACTGGCAATCTGATTTGGTCTTATGCAGAGAGTTACTTTCATAGGAATTGGCTCCCAGGAAGAGCACACTTCTGGAAACTAAAATGACACAAACAAGCCCAAGAGTTCTGATAGGTGTCATATACTGTTCAAGAGCTCTGATAGGTGTCATATACTGTTCAATCAGGAGAATGTGATTGCAAAATTGTTTGGCAGGGTATTAATTGTTGCAAAATAATTAAAGATTATGCATTTGTACATTTTAATTGGTGATGTATGACTAGCTGCTACTCATCTGCACAAAAACACTGTTCTTAACATCATATTTTATGTCCTCAACCAAATAGTAGCACTAATTGTTTATGATGTTCATTTGTTTGCCAAGCCAAACAAAGTAAGCATAGCAATCCAATCCATCAAGCATACCATTACACTTTATGATGACCAGCCTTTAATGTTACCTTCCATACTGAAAACACATAAAGCCTTGGGAGATGACATGAGCTTCCTGATTAATGTATTAGCTCATTTTGTTGTCAGGCAAAACCCAAAAGATAAAAACTTAGAACGAAAGCAAAGAAAAGTTCTGTGATGACACAAGGACCATTTTGCATTTATAGGAAAAGCATAGCTTGAAATTATTTCCCTCTTGCATTGCTATGTGTTTTGTGTTAGAGAAAGTGTTGTATACTATCATGGGAATGGAGAGGCAAGGCAAAAGGTTACGGCATTCCCATTTTTCTGTACTAATGTTTGACATTTATACTTGCAGAGTGCTTCAGGCTAGTGCAGTGAACTTTGGGCTATAAAAACAAAAGAAACTATGCTGGGTGTTCATAGGAAGGTAAGCAAAAACAAGCCATGTTTATTGCCCCAAGAAATTCATTCAAGTGCAGAGTTCCTGTTTGGTTACAGGAGCTGCTAAAGCTGGCTTCTGTGTATGCAAGTCTCTTCAGGTGGTCATTCTTGAGCCTCAGTGTGCTGTCTTCTCTAGGTAGGAGAAGAAGCAGAAGAAAATGAATTCAGAAAAAGGAGAGGCCAAGCTGAAACACAGCAATCTGTACATAGATATAGAACACATAAAAGGGCAATGAGCCATGGGATTTCTATCTGCCTATTTCCTACTCTTTCCCCACTGGTTCAGCTCATTTAAAGCAGTGGTTCTTAAATGTTGGTCTTCCAAATGTTTTGGACCTCAGTTCTAAGAAGGCCTAGCTGGTACAGCCAGTGTTCAGAAATAGTGGGAGCTGAAGTCTAGAATACCTGAAGGATTAAAGTTTAAGTACCACTGACTTAAAGCATCAGTGCTTTTAATTTCCAACAGTTTCCTCCTATATTTGCTAAGAAAAAATAATAGGAAGGTGCCACCAAAACAATAAAAAAGGTGGAGATAATTCCAGAATCTGAAAAGAATATTTATTGAAAGCTTAGCACTTTTCAGGTAATTTCTGAAAAAGGTTATTATCTGAAACAGGGTTGGACTTGCAAGAAATATACTTTTAACTGTCTGGAGTGTTCTTCATCTTTTTTTCTTCCTGCATTTGAACTACCTAAATAATGACAGAAAGAGCTTGGGCAGGGGGGAGAATTGGATTAGAACTTCCCAAATACCCCAGGAAGCATGATCACTGGCCACGGGTGAGTATCCACAAGAGATCCTTCTGCCATATCCATGTGGAGCTAATTGACTTAGCAGAGTTGTCATGACTGTGGCCCTTCTGAGGTTTATCTTGTTACATCTTTGGTGTCTGAATTCTGATGGTTTAGGAGAGAAATTGCTCCATAATCCAGAGAAAGGGATTATCCTATAGGGATATAAGAAGGGCAGTCATTTGCACATTACCTGTCATCCAATAACATTTATTTATTAGGTTTTTAAGGTAGGATTTTAATGTGATTTTATCACTGAATATCTTTATGTTAACCAATAATGTCTGCAGCATATTTTAATTCAAACACTTTGAACTACATCTCATCGTTCCATATCTGTATGCAATAACGTATTTTAGTTTATAATTCACAGCTATATCTTACACACAAAAAACAAAAGTGAACGCTTATTGAAAATTAATGTTGGCTGGAATGTCACCTACAATTATGCATCCTTAAGCGATATTATACTCAATGGAACCAAACAGAATTCATCTGTGTGCATCATTTCATTGTTGAATAGAGATTTATAGCAAAGACAAAAGAATGGCAAAGGATACCAATGAAAGCAGCTGCAAGATGGAAGTCATCCAGACTGGAATCATGATGCCATTTTCTCATTGAAGATTAGCCCTCAAAATTATTTGCCCCTGAAATCTACATTTCAAAAAATGATACTTTGGGAACAAACAGCAGCTGATGGAGAATTTTTTAAAATTATTTTTTAATTTTATTTTTTGGTAGGAAAATAGTAAGCAAGAGGGAAAGGTCAACCCATTCTTCTATGGAACATTTGCAGTTTTTAAATTGGGGCCACATACAGCCCCTTCCTTCCTTCCTTCCTTCCTTCCTTCCTTCCTTCCTTCCTTCCCTCCTTCCCTCCTTTCCTCCTTCCTTCCTTTAAAAACACATCTGAAGAGAAAGTGCTCATGATTGTACAGTATGAGGCAAAGTTATTGTTATAGACTGAGATCCTGTTGGCCAATGTAATCATACCAACATACGCAACTGTAGTAGTCTCTGGAGGGCAGAGAAAACTTCCATCAAAGTTCAGTGAGACAATTGCTGGCTTGTGAGCAGCCTGACCCAGGCAATTTTCAAAGGCATGCTTCTCAGTGTCTTTAATTTTGAGAACTTCCACTAGTGTGGAAACAAACTACTGTGCAACCCTGAGGAAAGTGTGCCATGACAAGGTAATTATCTGCAACACTGTGCGGGGCACAAACAGGTTTCCAGTTTCAAATTGCACTTAAAATAATGTAGGATCTTCCACGTATGAGATTACAGTCATCTCTCCACAT
The DNA here is from genome assembly GCA_948472985.1 of Iguana delicatissima. Lineage (NCBI taxonomy): Eukaryota > Metazoa > Chordata > Lepidosauria > Squamata > Iguanidae > Iguana > Iguana delicatissima. The sequence continues at coordinate 741,004 of CAOKZL010000004.1, forward strand.
TCACTAGGGTTAGAGGCACAGGACCCCCATGAAAGTGGAAAAACCGTGAATAACTCTAGGCCCTCCCAAACCATATTTAACACAAAAAAAAGTATGATCACCATATTCAACCCAGCATGGATCCCTTTGAGACATCAGGGTTCCTTCACAAGGCAGAAGTAGATGGCTGGTGGGGCTTACTGCTGCCCCATACGATTTTTCATAGGGACTTAACAAGCCTCATTGGCAGTTTCTGAGTCTCACAGGGCTTGCAGTCCCTATTAAAAATGACATAGGTAGCAGAGGTGACAGCAAATAATCAGTGAATAATTAAATTCACAAAAGTGAAGCCCGCAAACATCGAGGGCTGACTATAGTTGTAGTTGTCTGGATGAAATGAGGTTCGAGTTTTTCATATTGTGACTCAGATTGTTTTCTCAAACATTAAAAAAAAAATGAATTAGATAGATGGATGGATGGGAGGAGAGACAATTGTTCAATCTACAGGTTAACAATCTGGATTAAATTATAGTAACTGGTCTTAGGTTGAAAATAAAACCAGTGCCATGTTATTAAAGGAATTGAAGAATATTTCTACCCAATTATGACTTGGCTTTTAAGTGTACTGCGAAGAATCACTGCCAAGTTCCACTTATGTCATAAACCATGGCAGAATTATGGTTGTACAACATTAACATTGCCATTATATAGGTAGTAATATTAAACCAGTAGTCATTAAAACTATAGCCAGAAGTTTACAGTTATTTGTATGCTATCATCAACCTGTAGGCACAGAAGGGAAACCTGCTAAATCACACTTAAAATTTACATCTAAATAAATATTTTTAGATGGACAGACAGATGATAGATAGAGAGAATATGCAATAGAGAATATGCAAATAGAAAACAGACAGAGGTAGATACCCCTCCCCATACACATATAGCAATGATAGAAATTACAGTATGAAACCAACTTTAAATTTATTAAGAAAGCAATCTATCTTTCAAAAAAGTGGTAGACAGGAGAATTTTGTTTCATACTGTAAACAAGCCAGAAGTGGAGCACCTTCCTAATTGTATCAATACAAGTAGTTATCCTGGAATGACAGATCTATTGTATTTTTTAACTTTTTGTTATTCTTATATGGGCTTGGCACTCAGTTTCTCTCTTTTCCTTTCCATTATTTCCACCAAAGTTCTAGGACCTAATGTAGTTTACACTGCAGAACTGCAAGGTCATGCCTTTTGACACAGGATCAGCTGGCTATAGTCCACAGTTATTAGCATTTATCTTTGGTTAGTTCTATGGTTGAATCCCTCCACATGTGAGCACATAAAGCTGACTGACCCAGGAAGTTGAGTCTGACCATTGGCCCATCCAGTTCAATAGTACTCTAACTCATAATTATTCTCAAAGTTCTCAGTAGAGTGGACACCAGTGGTGGCTAGTGACTTTCCTCTCAGTGGGGTAGTGTATCTGTATTTTAGTCTGAGTTTAATGGATCTGTCCACCAAATAAACGTGTTACTTTGGACAGCTTTCTCAGAGTTCAGACTAAAATCCAGAGAGGATTCTCTATCCCACCAACATGAAAGCTGCAAGTCTTCAGTAGTCACTCTGTCTCTCAACAGTTAGATCTGGCCAAGTGATGGCACTGTTCTAACCAGTGCAAAAAAATAATTGCTGATCTCTAAAATCATCCAACTGTTGGGCCCTGAACTCATCTCAGTTAGAGCAAGGTTCCTGGCCCTAAGCTTTCTTACCAAAGGAAGGAGACTATGGACCTTTCTACACCACCCTCCCAACCTGCCATAGGGATGGGAGAAGGACAGGACTGTGATGACAGTTCTCCATGACATCATCATGGTCTTGTCCTGTTCCCATCCCCAGGTCATGCAATCATGAAGTAAATCATTGATGGGCTTTCCCCATCAATGACCCACAGTTGCGCCATCATCGTGGACTTTGGAGGGTCCAGAAGCACAATGGCTGTGCTCCCTGCCCCAGTGCAGCCTGGAAAAGTACCCGGCTGGGCTGCAGAAGGAAGAGGCAGGGACACTGTGCTTCCTTCATCACCAAGGCAGTTGGTGTGGAGGTGAACACTCCCTTCATGCTCTCCTCTTAGCAGAACCACTGATGGGGTCCCCATGAGGATGACAGAAAAAGGTAGGGTGAGGAAAGGGCCTGTATTTCCTTGCCATTTTCCATTCTGAAGGTGGTTTTGGAGTATTCTCGGACTACATGCCTGCTCTTTTAAAGGGAGTGCAACCCCATCACTTATTTACTTCTTGAACCCTGAAGTCCTGAAATGTCAATCCACAGAGGCTTCACCTTGTTGGGATTCACCTTCAATTTTCTGATCCTTATCCATTAATTTCAGCATTGAGACACAGCTTGATTTTTATGACAAATAGAAATATATATTTTTGGTATACTCATAGCATTTCCTGTTCATCTGAAGGAAAGTTTGCTACAGTAGAAAGGAGAAACCATTAAAAAAATGGCCTTGAAGGTTTGCAATCAGTAAAGTTATGCCACCTGTGATCCTCAATGCATGGGGCTTTTGTAAAGCAAATTTGACTGACATTCTGTATTGCAGTTATCAATCTGCTCATAAATGCCATCCCAAACCTACATTAACAGCCAGCAGCAGCATTGAGCAACTGAGGACCGTTCAGATGCCACTTGGGACACAAATGGGTGATATTCCCAACCCCCCTCCCAACACCAACCAAGGCTGCAACAATTAGGACACTTGTTACAATTCCTTGCTGTAATCTCACTCGCTGGTGGGAGGAGACTAGAAATCTAATTCTTCTGCATCTGGATCAGAAGCCAAATACAGTGGCCCCTCCACATTCATAAGGGTTCAGGTTGTAGAACACTTGAAAAAGTGGAAAAACCATAAATAACTCCCCCCTCCCCCACAATCTCTCTCTCATCCCACCTTGGAGCTCTTTTTCTCTTGCCTCTGGCCCTGGTGTCCTTGGGGAAGAGACAGGGGGCCTTTCTGCACTACACTGTTATAGTGCTATTATTCAACTTTCAACATCCTGTGGAATTCTGGGGTTTGCAGTTTACTGAGGCCAAAGGGCTCTCTGGCTGAGAATTCTAAAGGGTCCTCCCTAAACTGCAAATCCTAGGATTCCATAAGATGTTGAAAATGGAATGATAGCACTATAACAGTGTAGTGTGAAAAGGCCCAAGGTAAAGGTAGGGAAGCACATGCCTTGCAAATAATCAAATTCGCAAAAATCAAACCCATGAATGTGAAAGGAGGACTGTAGTTGCTTAATGCAGCTGCACATTAACATGTTTTACTCAAATGAAAACCGGATTGAGAAAAATAAAACGTACACACATTTTCCTGTGGGAATGCAGGGTAGAGAAAGTCTATCAAGCCACTATGGAACTTTGATGGGCTAAGAAGACTGACAGTTTTCTGGGAAAGACCATGAAAATGAAACTGACTGATTTTCATATTCCTGTTTTAGTCTTCCACGCATCCTGAAACACAAGGATCAAATCCAAATACATATCAAAAAATAACAAATGGAACGACAGTCTGTGGATCTCTGCCAGTGGAGTCTTGCCAAGATAATTTTGTTCCATTGACTTTGGGTTGTGTATTAGGGTTGTGGATTAGGCCATAAAGTAGTAAAGCTTTCAGAGGAGCAAAATTATTAGTGGAACCTGGCAAAAGCTTCTATTTCACCATGGCTTTCCAACAGTGCAGTACAATTAAAGTAAAAGCCATATTCTTTGTGAAGAGATTTAATACATTTCCTTTTTAAAATTAAAAAAATTATTCCTTGAAATGGGGAGAGAACTGAATCAGATTATTTTCAAAATAGGCTCTCGTAGCTGCCAGTATAGCATACATAATGAGAATGTATGATTACAGTGAAATCTGTAAATGCCTACACATCTGTTTCATTTTTAAAAAATAGGATCTTTGCCTCAGTTTTTCCAAAGTTGGTTGTAGCTGTGATGGCTAGAACTGCAGACCAACAAAGCCTGGAAGATCACACATTCTCCATCCCTGAGATAAAACATTGCCCATGATATTGACAACAAATTCCATCACATGTTTGCATTGTTAAGGAAACTCAAGTCAGTTGGGCTATATACACAGACAGACACACTCTTTGGTTTGGTGTGTGAGTGTGATCCTGAGTCTGTGTAATTAGATAATCTCACCATTACACCACTACACTTTATACCATTAAAAAGGCCAAGACAAAACATAGGTTCAGGATGATCCAGTGTCTTACATCATAAAAGAGGACATTCTCATTATTTTAATGATGCTTCCCCCTCCCAGGTACGCTTAAGTTACAAGTAGTTACAAAAACAGATATAAAAGCACAGATACATTCTTTGGATCAGCCAGTCTCCAAAATAATAAACAGCCCTAACACGGCTAACTACTTTATTCTAGTACTCACAGATGTTCAGAAGCTTAGATGTTCTAAAAGAGAAGAGAGAGCCAGGAGGCAAGGCATGCCTGCCTGCCTGCCTACGACTGGCACAGATCTCATCTCTCGGATTATCCCCTTGTTCTCTCTTTGTTCTTCTTCATTCTTCTCTCTGGCCACATGCCCTCCCAGAAGTTTTATATTTCCTCCCTGGAAGCATCTCGAAGCATCTCCAAGATGCCCACCTCTTCCTTTGGTTGGTCAGTTCTCACCCTGTGATCTATGATGCTGACCCACCTAAAATGTAATCTAATCCCAAGACCTCATTAACCCTTGGTTTACCTGAAGAGGGAAGTATCTCCCTTTGCTAAGCCTAGATAATGGGAAGCCCCATTATCCCACGTCCCCCAAATCTCAAATGGTCTGGAAACAGCTGAAGGCTGGCGCCACACCTGCTGGGATTTCATCCTGGGACCTAAGAAAGGAAAAGTCAAGGAACACATGCAAACACACAACAGTACAGGTTAACCATATTATCAATAACAGACATGTAAAACTCAGCGCTCTTAACCTCCCTCCAGTTCTCTGCATGACAAGGAGTCTGCAACCACATTAGAACTTTCAGCCAAGTGCTGAATGTCAAAGTCAAAGTCTTGTAGGGACAGGCTCCATCTTAGTAACTTCTTGTTAGGTCCCTGGAGTGTACGGAGCCATTGGAGGGCAGAATGATCAGTCTGGAGAGTGAAGCGCCATCCCCAGATATATGGTCTCAGCTTCTCTAGTGTATACACAATGGCATAGCATTCCTTCTCTGGTATGGACCAATTGGACTCCCTTGCACAAAGCTTCTTGCTGAGGAACAGAATGGGGTGCAAGGTGCTATCCGGACCCTCTTGTAGTAAGACTGCCCCAATGCCTCTGTCAGAAGCATCTGTAGCCACTATGAATGGCTTGTCAAAGTCTGGTACCATGAGCACAAGATCTGCCATCAATGCCTGTTTCAAGGCTGCAAAGGCTTCTTGACACTCTGCTGTCCATTTCACTACCTTAGGCTTCTTGGAACCTGTCAGGTCTGTTAGAGGTGCCGCCATTTGGCTATAGTTGGGCACAAATCTCCGGTAGTACCCAGCCAGGCCAAGGAAGGACTGCACCTGCTTCCTGGAACGAGCAATTGGCCAGCTATTAATAGCTTCCACTATGACTTGCAGTGGAGTGATAGTCCCCTGTCCCATTTCATGGCCAAGATAGGTCACTCCGTCCAGTGCAAACTGGCACTTTTTTGCTTTGACTGTCAGTCCAGCATCACTAATGCATTGGAAGACAATCTCCAAGTGTTTCAAGTGGTCTTCCTAGGAGTCTGAGAAGATTGTAATGTCATCTAAATAAGCAACAGCAAAGTCCCCGCACCCTCTTAGCAAACAGTCCACCAGCCTCTGGAAAGTTGCAGGTGCGCTCCGTAGCACAAAAGGAACTACATTGAACTCAAACAGGCCCATGTGAGTGATGAATGCTGTTCGATACTTAGACTCTTCTGCTAGGGTGATTTACCAATAGCCCTTAGTCGAGGCTGGATAAGTACTTATCATGTCCCAATTTCTCCAACAGTTAATCTACTCTGGGCATTGGATAATGTTCAGGGCGTGTCACTGAGTTAAGTTTTCTATAGTCCACACAAAAAGGTATATCCATCCCCCCTTTTTTTGGCACTAGGACAACTGGGGATGCCCATGGACTGTGTGATGGGCGAATGATCCCCATGTCCAACATCTCTTTCACCCCCCTCTCTATCGCCTCTTTCCCTTTTGGTGACACCCGTCGTGGCCATTCTGCTGATGGCCTGCTGTCATCTGCGGCTACCACATGTTGAGGATCTGTGGTGCGACCTGGGATAGGTGAAAACAGGGTGGTGAACTTACCCGTCAATTGAAAGAACTGCTTGCATTGTTTCGCATTGAGCGTCGGGGAGGGTTTCACATCTTCCAAGCTACCACCCTCCCGATCATAGAAAGCCCCTTCAGGCCACTCTTCCTCCTCATCTTCCTGGACTGAAAGTGTGAGAAGGTGACTGGGCCTCTCGTAGAAGGGTTTCAGTGAATTCACATGATACACTTTTGGCTTAACCCTAGAGTCTGGAAACTGTATGAGATAGTTCACTGTCCCAATGCGTTCTTGCACTGTGGCAGGACCTTCCCAAGAAGTTTCCATCTTGGTAGACTGGAGAACCTTCAGAACCATCACTTGGTCTCCTTTCTCAAAGCAACGTTCTCTGGCATACTGATCATACCAGGTCTTCTGCTTCTCTTGTGCCTGTTGCAGAGTCTCATGAGCATCTGCCCATGCTTCCCTGAGAGTATTCTGCAAGTTAGTTACAAAATCAACCACATTAGTCTCTGAAGAAGGGATAACTCCCTCCCACTGACTTTGAACCAGCTTTAAAGGCCCTTTCACATCATGGCCATAGACCAGCTCAAAGGCTTGGGTGTGGAACAGATCTGTAAGCAAACAAGAATTGCTGTAGTGCCAAATCCCAGTCATTAGAATGTTCATTCACAAACTTACGGATCATGGCCCCCAAAGTTGCATTAAAATGCTCCACCAACCCATTAGTTTGGTGATGGTAAGGTACTGATGTAAGATGGTGCACTCCATGTGCCTCTAATAGGCACTGCATGACTTTGGAGTTGAAATTGGAAGCTGCATCCATTAAAATCTCTGCAGGCCAACCTAATCTTGCAAAGATGTCTGTCAAAGCTTGGGCTACTGCTTTAGCTGAGATCCCACCCAGTGGAATGGCTTCTGGCCAATGAGTGCAGAAGTCCACAAAGGTGAGCACATATCTCTTTCCCCTAGCAGTCTTCCTAGGGAAAGGTCCCATGATGTCCACAGCCACTCTCTGGAATGGAACATCAATGATAGGCAGTGGTTGGAGAGGGGCCTTGGCTTGATCCTGGGATTTCCCTACTCTCTGGCAAACCTCACAGGATCAGACATAATCAGTAACATCCTTGCCCATCCCCTCCCAGTAGAAGGACTTTCCCAATCTGTCCTTGGTTCGGTTCACCCCAGCATGTCCACTAGGATGATCATGAGCCAGACTCAAGAGTTTGGCTCTATACTTAGAAGGCACCAGCTACTGTCTCTGAGTGCGTACGCCCCTCTTATTACCTCTTGGGCCAGACTCATGATATAATAGGCCCTCAACGATTACAAATCTGGGCCCCTTCATTGTTGGAGAAGATTTCGCCTCTTCCTTTGCTCTGGTCCAGGCAGCTTGAAGGCTTTGATCTGCTTTCTGGTTTTTCTGGAACTCCTGTCACTGAACAGGAACCAGCTGTTCCACCTGGAGTGGCAGACTCGCCTCAGATTCTCGTTGCACTGCAGCTTCTCCAGGTTCTGTTCCCTTGGCTGGAGTGTCCTCTGGAGTTTCAGCTGCTGTTGAATCCCTTGCTGGCTTTGGAGTCAGCATTGTTGGATTCTCCTCCTCTGCACCAGCCTTTTGCATCTCAGGCAAGTTGTCCAGCATCTGACTCTGCTCGGTGCCCACCTGAGATTCTTCTGCCCCCCTGGGCATCGCTTAGTCAGGGGTGACCACAGGTACCAGCTTGAGACCAGGCTGACCAACCTCCTGGCATGGAGAAGCTCTTCCTGGACTTCTGCCAGCAGCTGCTCTGACATCTGAGGTATCAGCATGGATGGTCTCAACCTCTGGACCTACGATGCTGTGGTGAGAGTCTGCCTCAGGTTCCACCACCTCTTCAGGCAGGACTCCTTCTGGTGTAGCAGCAGACAATGACTGCAGTCTAAGTTTAGGCTGGTCCTCAAGTTGCAGTGAAGACTGACCTCTGCTCAGGCTGCGGGCCATCTTTGTATGCTGTCTGGACTCTTTCAGGGCCTGACTAGCATGGAAGACAAGATTATCACCCAACAGAGCAGGACAATCGTAGTTATCATAAACAGCAAAAGTCCAAACCCCCTTCCAGCCCTTGTACTGAACAGGAACACGTGCTGTTGGCAGTTGAGCTGGAGGAGCTCTGAAGGCTCTGATGGTGATCTTGATGTGGTCATCAACAAGACCAGGATCCAGATATGAATGATGAATAGCAGACACTTGGGCTCCAGTGTCAACAACTTTCCTGCCCCCTACCCACAGTATCTGTCTTCTGTGAGTAGGGATCATGTCAGGATCAGGAGCAACTGAAAGTGTCTCTGGAAGCCGAAGCAACCACTAACTGGGCCAACTTAGGGTTCTGCTTACAGTTGGCTTCAATATGTCCCAGCTCCCCAAAGAGAAAGCATTTAGGGCTAGCCTTTTTCCCTGGCTGACCCTGAGCACCTGCCACAGACTGTTGCCCGGAGTGAGGCTGTGACGTTGTGGTACAGCTGTGCAGCTGAGGCTTCAGCACTGCAACAGCAGACTGGCATACCTCCTCACCTCTGGAGGCAACAAAGCAATCTACTGCCTTGGTGACCTCCTCTAGCGTTCTAGGCTCTCGCTGCAACACAAAGGATGCAGTCTGCGGGGGTATGTGGTTCAAAAATTGCTCCAATGCTATCTGGAACAGGACACCTTCTTTGGTGGAAGCATTAGCTGCTTGCATCCACGAGTCCAGTGCTTGCTGAATTGAACAAGCCATGTCCTTGTAAGTTGTGCCAGGTTTCCTCCTGACGTCACGAAAGCAGGACCTAGCCTTATCCGGTGTGAGTCCGAGTCTCTCCCGGGCTAGGGCCACAAATTTGGAAAAATCATTCCTGTCTGCTGTGGACAAGCTGGCTTCCACTTTCTCACCCTGTGACCTATGATGCTGACCCACCTAAAATGTAATCTAATCCCAAGACCTCATTAATCCTTGGTTTACCTGAAGAGGGAAGTATCTCCCTTTGCTAAGCCTAGATAATGGGAAGCCCCATTATCACACTACCTGACACTGCCTTTCAGTTAGGACAAAATGTGCATCTAGTCACATTTTCCCCTTCTGTGGTGATTTGCAGATAACATTTATTTAAAACTGTGATGTGTATTTCTAGTTTTGCATCAGTATCTATAAAATAATATAGAAAAATATTATGCAAATCTTTGTCTTTTTTTGTTTAAGTGATACATTTCCACTTTTTTTCCTTTTTTTTCTGACTAACATTTATGGCACTGAATGGCTTAGCCTCTTCTATGTGCCTTTAGCTGACCCATTAGATCACAATGGGAAGATTTATTCAACGTTGAATTTGGGAAAAAACTTGAGGCACCAGAGCATGAGTCCAAACCTAGAGAGTTACTTGCTGAAATCCCATGGTCAAGAATACCAAAAGAGAAAGGAGTTCATGACAGATGTGAGTTTCTTAAAAGTGAGATAGTGAAGGCACAATTGAAAACTGTGCCAATAAGGAGGAAAAATGGCAGGTGTCTAAAGAAACCGGAATGGTTCACAAAAGAACTCTCAGCTGAGCTAAGTGTTAAAAGAAACATGTACAGGAAATGGAAAAATGGTGAAACCACCAAAGAGAAATTCAAGCAGATAGCCAGGAGATGTAGAGAAAAGGCCAGAAAAGCTAAAGCACAGAATAAACTCAGGCTTGCCAGAGACATCAAAAACAATAAAAAGGGCTTTTTTAGATATGTCCGTAGCAAAAGGAAAAACAAGGAAATGATAGGATCACTACGTGGAGAAGGTCACCAATTAATAACAGGGGGAATTGAGAAAACAGAATTACTCAACACCTTCTTTGCCTCAGTTTTCTCCCAGAAGGATAGAAGTACCCAACCTAGGGTGTGGGGAGCAGGTGAGGAAGTGAGGGAAATGCAGCACAGAATAAGCAGAGAAGTAGTACAGGAATATCTGGCTAAACTAGATGCATTCAAGTCCCCAGGACCAGATGAATTACATCCAAGGATATTAAAAGAACTGGCAGAAGTCTTTACTGAATCGCTTGCAATAATCTTTCAGAACTCTTGGAGAACAGGAGAAGTCCTAGCAGATTGGAGGAGGGCAAATGTCATCCCCATCTTCAAGAAGGGGAAAAGGCAGGATCCTAATAATTGTTGCCCGGTCTGCCTGACATCAATTCCAGGAAAGATCCTAGAGCAGATCATTAAACAATCAGTTTGTAATTACTTAGAAAGCAATGCCATAATCACTAGAAGCTAGCATGGATTTCTCAGAAATAAGTCATGCCAGACTAATCTTATCTCTTTTTATTATAGGGTTACAAGCTTGATAGATGAAGGGAATGCTGCAGATGTAGCATATCTTGACCTCAGTAAGGCCTTTGACAAAGTTCCCCATGACATTCTTGCAAAGAAGCTAGTAAAATGCAGGCAGGACAGGGCTACTGTTAGGTGGATTTGTAATTGGTTGACTGACCAAACCCAAAGGGTGCTCATCAATGGCTGCTTTTCATCCTGTAAAGAAGTGACTAGTGGGGTGCCATAGGGTTCTCTCCTGGGCGCAGTGCTATTCAACATCTTCATCAATGACTTGGATGGAGGAGTGGAGGGCATGCTGATCAAATTTGCAGATGATACCAAATTGAGAGGGGTTGCTAATACACCAGAGAACAGGATCAAATTTCAATACGACCTTGACAGATTGGAGAGCTGGGCCAATGCTAACAAAATGAATTTCAACAGAGAGAAATGTAAGGTCCTGCACTTAGGCAGAAAAAATGGAATGCACAAATACAGGATGAGAGCAGTACATGTGAAAGGGATCTAGAAGTCTTGGTAGATCACAAGCTGAACATGAGTCAGCAGTGTGATGAGGCAGCCAAGAAAGCCAGTGCGATTCTTGGTTGCATCAATAGCAGTATGGTGTCGATATCGAGAGGGGTAATGGTATCACTCTATTCTGCATTGGTTAGGCCTCATTTGTAATAATAATAATAATAATAATAATAATAATAATAATAATAATATTTCTATCCCGCCTCTCCACATGGATCGAGGTGGAGAACAACATGAAATACATTAAATACATTGAAAAACATTAAAAACATACCCAATCCTCCCCACCCACTAACCCAACCCTTTAAAACACACAACAGTTAACAGTCAATCAATTAACTATTTACAAAACAGCAAGACAATTGATGACAGGTGGTGGAAATGCTAGTCTTGGAAGGCCTGTGTCTAGTTCTGGGCACCTCAATTCAAGAAGGATATCGACAAGCTGGAACATGTCCAGAGGATGGTGACCAAAATGGTGAAGGGTCTGGAAGCCATGCCCTATGAAGAATGGCTTAGGGAGCTGGATATGTTTAGTCTGCAGAAGAGAAGGTTAAGAGGGGACATAATAGCCATATTTAAATATTTGAAGGGATGTCATGTTGAGGAGACAGCAGACTTGTTCTCTGCTGCTCCAGAGACTAGGACAAGGAGCAATGGATTCAAGCTGCAGGACAGGAGATTCCACTTGAACCTCAGGAAAAACTTCCTGATGGTCAGAGCTGTCCACCAGTGGAATATGCTGCCTTGGAGTGTGGTAGAATCTCTTTCTTTGGAGGTTTTTAAGGGGAGGCTGGATAGCCATCTGTTGGGAATGCTTTGATGCGTGTTCCTGCATGGCAGGGGGTTGGACTGGATGGCCCCTGGGGTCTCTTGCAACTCTATGATTCTATGAATCCAAACTGATCACTCATAGTTACAAGCAAAAGGAAACTGGTAGAAGGGAACCCTCAGATGATTGAGTTCTTGGAAGAAAGATGGGATAGAATATGTAATATACTTTTGCATTAAATATAAATGAATATATGACTAATATTAGCTGTGCCTTTGTTGTATGCATTTAGAATTCATTAGCTACTACCAGAATCAGTCTTAAAACAGAACTTGTGAGATATATGCCCCCCAACCTTTATTATGTCATTATTTTATTCTCTCAGGGGGAAAAAAAAAGAGTTTGCATTGCAATATGTCTTGGGATTTCTATCATTAATGTTTCTGTACATGGAAAAGGCTTTTTTGTTAAAAAAAATGAGAAAGAAGAACTCTCTGGAGGAATTGTGGTATGTTTTTTTCCTTCTTCTTTACTTTGAATTTGAGGTGTTTACAGTACATATGTAAATACAAGCAAATGTTTCCAAGATAATGTTGGTAAGGGCAAGACTATTACTAGACACATACAAAGATATGCTTTAGTGTCTGGCATATAAATAACTACATTTGTTTCAATAACAAGGCAAACCAACAGTACCAAAATCTCACAGCATATTTAAGTGCTTTACAAACTCCAGGTTGAATATTTGTCATGTTATTAAATAGGACACATGACAAAGCTCACTCTTCATTGAACAACTGAATGTCAACTACTACTGAACATGTAGGAAAAGGAGGGCCAAGGTTGTAGCTAGCAATGGGGGACGGGAATAAGAGCATTGTCTTACTAAATAAGAATTCTACCACCCAAAATTAAATTTTCCTTCTGTCTTCAAATTTCTGGCATCAGAAATCATTCATGCCTAGAACTCTTTTTATTTGCTGTGTTCACATTCCTTCAGTATGGCCATTTCTGCACTAGCCTGTTCTAGTGCTATTGTTCCACTTTCAACATCCTACGGAATCCTGGGCTTTGCAGTTTAGGGAGGTGCCTTTGAGGATTCCATAGGATGTTGAAAGTGGAATAATAGCACTAGAACAGGCTAGTGTGGAAATTGCCTAACTTTGCTTGCCCCTCTTCTTTGGATGCTTAAACTGTATTTTTAAATGATCATTTGAAAGATTAAGTTACTACAATTCTATACATGCAGAGACTGAAGGAAAATTTTGGCTATACACTTTGAGGACATACTTGCTAAAAACCTGTATCTTCCTGTTCAAGCCTGCTTGAGTTTTAAGATCTTAGGGTCTTTCTTTCAGTCCCACCCACCATAAGAGGTATGTTTGGAGAGAACTAAGGAGAGACGGTGCTCAATTGCTGATTCCAAGCTATGGAACTCTCAGCCAGAGAAAGTTCAGCCCCCCCACCATTCTCTTTTTGTTGGCACACAAATTCATTCTTGTTTGAACAGGCCTTCAGCTTCTGTCTGGTTAGGGAAGGGCAATAACCATACTGGTTTTAATAAGTTTTTAACTGTTCTAAATTAATGTTTTTAAATGGATTTTTATTAATGCTTCTATTTTATTTTATTTTATTTTATTTTATTTTATTTTATTTTATTTGGTATTCAGATTGTTTATAAACCGCTTTGGGTCCCATATGAGAGAAATGTGGGATATAAAATAAATAAATAAGTATGGCAGGGGGATATAGAATTGTTGTCTGGATGAGAGGAATGGCCATATCCTCCATCCATAGCTACACCCCTGGTGAGGAATACATGTAGGAAAAGGAGGATCATATCAAGATGGCTTAATTTGTAAATTTTAGGGAAACAGCAGGGTATAAATAATCACTGTTATCATCATAATTGTCTCTGTGATCACCATCATCATCATCACTATTTACTATTAATTTTTTTTAAAAAAAATTCATAGGCATATACATGAAAGTCATTCCCATGATAAAGCCTAGTATGCACATGCAACCTACATGGTATTTTACTTCTATATTAGCCCTCACATCAATTCAGATAATGAAATCTGCAAACTTTGGCCCTTTCCACAGCTTACCTCTGTCTGGCACAGTCACGCAGGGATCACGTGAGTAGCCTCTTCCGTGAGGCACTCGCGTCCCCTCTGCTCTGTCTCCACAGCAGGCAGCATGAGAGCTCCACCTCTTCTTTCTGCAGCGCAGCTGGGTATTTTCCCAGGCTGCACTGGGGGAGAAAGCGCGAGGGCTGTGGCTTCAGAGGCTCCACACAGATGGTAAGTGTGTGTGGGGCCCCAGAGCGATGCACAATTGTACATCATTTTTGGACAAAAATCCAAAAATGAAATATTGCGAGATTGGCGCCTGCTGGCCCCGGCAGCGTTGCACAATTGTGAGGACATCATGTGAAAATCTCCTCGCAATTGCGCTACACTCCAGAGGTCCTTTCGCATGACGAATGTTGTGTGAAAAGGGCCAGAAATAGAAGCGAGTCACACTTTCTTTGTTCACAGATTGTTCATGTCTAAAATGAGGACAAGAGGAGATTTTATGTGTATGTGCTTCCAGTAAAATGCTCATCTTATTATAAAGAGAAATGTAATTTTCATTTTAGAAAAGATGGCTCTCTCAAACTTGATTCAGTGGGCATTATATATACGGAATAAATTGGAATATGGAATAAAAAGTCCTCTGAGAAGTTTTGCTTGTTTTGTGAGGGAAAATGGACTTCTGTCAAACTTCTACAGACATCATGTCCCACAAAAATGAGAGAGAGATTAAGAAAGAATCAAATTGTTAATGCTACCATTTAGCTTTGTGAAACTACAACCAATGCAATATGCATATATACAGCCAATGCATATATGCAATGGTCATTTGATGGACAATCCTTCAGAAAAGCTACCAGAAGAAAAAACAATTGAGACTGAAGAAGTCTACAGTCCCAAGACTTCCCATCTCCAAATCAGCAACCTAAAAACAAAGGCCTTTTCTGCATGGAATTGCAGTCCCATGATGGGGACATGATGGCAGTGGTCCATGGGTCGTGCTTTCTCACAACATTGTTGCGGTCCTACAGCAAGTGTCAGCAGGACCCATTCAGGTGAGAAAATGGCCGAAGACTACCGGACTATCATTACGCAAGTATGAAATGAGTGATTTTGGTGACAATGCACACCAACACAGTCTAAACAGAGATTAGCATATTTATTTCCATATTATTAATTACAAGTAAATATAATTAAAAATGATATAATTTTAATAAAGAAAATGATATGTAAAAAGTGTATCTGAAATAAATGAAAGCTTACCTGATAAATGTAAAATTGCTAAAGTAGAATGATTGTAAAGTTTAAACATCAACATAAATGTCTAGTTGTAAATATTTTCATGCAGTAAAGGATTACCAAATTTTCTCAGGACTCCTGCTGAGAATGCCCACATGAAATAGCTTTTGCTAGTTGCAAAAACTGTCTGGCCCTTGGATTATTTATAGTTCCCAGAACAATTCTTTCAGAACAATGTTATCACAACCAATACCAATAGCTGACTTACAATGAAACTTTCTCCAAAGTTTTTCACATTCCTTTCCTTCATCCGCTTCTTTCTTACAAAAAGAGATAAATATAAGACATTGATAAAGCTGGCAAAATGAAAGAGAATGACAGAAGAAATGGATTGTAAATCGATTTGATTTCTTTGTGTAGGAAATGTCAGAAGGGTGAAAATATGATTCTGCCATATGAAGCCCTCATAATTGTTTCTGCCAGCTGAGTGATGCATTGGAGCCACTGCTGCCAAACTAGGAGATCCATTGGCAAGAGTTGTCTTACCACCATGATCAAGGACTAGGTATGGAACTTATAATTAGTAAAGCTCCAGACCCACTTTCAGTGTCAAACTCCTTAGAAAGAAACAAATATCTCCAACTTTTACATAATTTTTTACTACATACAGATAGTTGGTATAACTAATATAGTCCCATATTGGGTGAAAGGCAGGAAATAAATGTAATAAATATATAAATAAAAGACAGAATTCTACATTAATTATGTTACTAGATCTGCACAGACAGAAAACCAGTATCAAGGCACGCAGGATACATCTGATCTCGTTTCCCCCAGCAAGCGAAGACATGTAGAAATGTATTTATAATTTCTACATGTGTATGTCCATGTACTAATCTCAGTATATGCACCCACAACTGTACATTTGTTGAGAACTGTTGTAGGTGTCAAGGGACTGAAGTATACACTTGTGTTCCATTCTAATAATATACATGCACGTTTTTAAAGTATTGTTTATGAACTCAGTCCATAATAGAATAATTAGTGGTTATGATCCTTATGTTTCTATTTTTGATGAAGTGATCAAGATGATAAGTTTCTGGCAACAGAGAGCTCAGGTCAACAATGAGGGAAATCAACAATTCAAACAGATATACCTGTACAAGAACCGAAGGCTCAAACACATTCAGTTTTTATCATTACCAGAAAAAAAAAAGTCTGTCTCATTGATTCTTGAGAATTTGGCCTGGAAAGGTGTCAGTCAGTAGATTACAGTCAGATCACTTGAGATTAGTTCTAATTCAGACTAATTTTGTGACTATATCCCTCTATTTGAGTATTGTATTTGTCTTTGATGAAGTAGGTTAATGAAAAGACTGCTGTACAGATAGCCCACATGGGAAGCCAGTCTGTAATTCTTGACATCAAATCATAAATATTTATTAATGAATTTCTTTAAGGCAAAATAATTTGAAGTACACCAGTGAAGGTCTTGCATTTGTTTGAGCAGTGTGGGTGAGAAGGAAGTTTTCCTAATAGGTAAGTAATTTTTACATCAGGTTTTACTAATAAAATGAAATGGTTTATTTAACACAGTTAGCTAGTAAATATAAAGATTAGAATTTAATGAAGCCTTGTAATTGCATGGACAATTTGTTCTTTGTTGTTGTTTTTTCTGAAATGCTTTGGGCCCTATTTAAATTTAAAGCTATTTGTTCCAGACAAAATGTTTGAGAAGGAAGGAAGGGGAAGAGAAGGAGGAAAATTATTCCACTAATGCCTATATGCTGTCCCCATTTGAAACCTACTACCTATTTGTTTCTTATGGAGGAGATGATGGCTGTCATTCTGCTATTCAGTTACTATGCCCTGTGTTAGACTTGAGGCATCATAACTACTTCATATGCATATTTGTGATCATGGTACTATTGCCCGTAACTGCAAATTACCCTGAAACCCACCTTAAAAGCCAGTCACAGGGAAGAAAGTATGTCTGTGCTCCTGGTGAGCAGGGCACCCTCCCCCAGCAAAAAAAGTTGCAGTGATATAGGTATGACAGGGAATAGAAGCAAGGACTTCTGCAGGATCCTGTTGCAACTCTTCATTGCATCATAATTTACTGGTGTGAGGGACTAGTCATGTAATCATGTAGTCTTCTGTTCAGTGAAGCACAGACATCCATCGCTCCAGAGAGTTGACTAGCTTTTAAGCTGAATTTCAAGGGTCAGGCAGGGCATTCAAACATAGTTATGACATCATGGCTACGTGTTTGATGCAGAATTTGGATAGATTTCCAACTATTATAAATAATTATGCATCTGAACCTTTGATTGGCAGGGCCCTTTGCCAGTATAATTTGCCATAATCTATTGCCAAACCAAATAGGCTCATTGACTTTTATGGGCATACTTCCTTAAGACTTGGTCTACACATACAGCAGAAGATTAAGTAGGCTATACATACAAGAGAAGAACTCCCATCCTTGGTCTAGAAACAAATGTTTAGATGGGCCAAGTTATTCCCCTGCAGTGGGCTGCCCTGCTATGTTTTAGCTGAAAATCAGGCAAAAATATGGTCCAAGAGAGACCATATGTAGGTACTTCTGAGTTTCTCAGCTAGTATTCACACTTTCTTGATATGTTTTGGGCTATGGTGCTTGTTTGGATGCCTAACAGTGTTTATGGTAATGGCTGGAGTGATTTTATGAGAGATTTTATATATTTATTTTTTTAATGAGGGTCTGGGGGATTGAAGAGACTTTGGGGTATGAAAAAGAGGCTGTGATACTCTCTAGGGCCATTTCCTCACTACACTGTTATATTGTTATTATTCCACTTTCAACATCCTATAAAATCCTGGGGTTTGCAGTTTAGGGAGGGGTATTTAGAATTATCAGCTGGAGAACTGTTTGGCTTCAGTAAACTACAAACCCCAGAATTCCACAGAATACTGAAAGTGGAATAATAGCACTATAACAGTGTAGGGCGGAAATGGTACTGATCAGCAGCTTTAGGCCAGTGTTGGGGCCATTAGCTTTAGCAATTCCTGACTGTTCTACTATAGATCTTTGCTTGATTAAAACTCATATTTTTAGTTTTTTAAAAAACTTTGGAAAAGTTGATTAAAAATACATACTTCATTGCAAAATTCATGTGTGAATTATTATTATTATTATTATTAAATTAACATGCATAATAATATGGCAAATAAACACAAATCCATACTAAAGTGACATGAAATAGGGATGTGCCAATGCAGTCACCCATTTTTCTCAGAAAATCTAAACAGTATAAACAGATTGTTTCTCATACTCACCACACTACAGTGAGTCACTCAGAAGAGAAGCAATTCTTTTTCTTTTTTAAAAAAATGTTCTTAAAGCAAAAACAGACAAAAATATTTACACTGGATTTGCTTTTGGGAGCTGATTATCCATGTCATGGTGGTGTGCCTTTTCTTTATTTTATCTTAACTAATACTATAGTTTTGTTTTTGAACTCCCATAGCTGTAATTACAAAGTAGTTTTGCATTATTAGATATTTATAATCCCTCAGTAATATTCTCTAATCTCTCCCTTTCCCTAGCTAACTGCCTCACAGCTCAGCAAATTTTGTTCTTTTAATCACTTCCTCTATAAATAACCCTCAAGTTAGAATAAAGGCACTTACTGTTACCTATAGAGAGAAAGCGAGGCCAAAAACATCCTGCCGCATATAAAAAGAGAGATAATACCAATTAAATATTTAATGTTGATATAGTCCTACACTTCCTAGTCATGTTCTGGGCTCAAGAGGAACAGAATATTTGCTTTCGTACTAGATAGAAAATATCAAGCAATGCTACATAATCTACAGTATATTCCAGCTTTGAAAGTCGTGGAGCAAGCATTTTCAGCTGGTTCTGAAAGCATCAATGCAACTGATCTTTCATATACATTAGCAAACAATCATTTTATACCAGATGGTCATTTCATCATTTGACAACACATAACCATTCTTCAGTAAATAGATACATAAACTAATTTAACCCTCTCATTTTAGCTGTGTCACTTCAGATGATCTGCAAATAATAGCTGCATGCCTAAATACTGATCAATACATGCAAAAGGATTCTGTTATATAAGTCCCCTTAACAACATATTCACATGAAAGGGAACTGCATCATTGCTGAAGAACAGGGCTAAGATCCAATAAGAACACTGGCAGAATGCAAATTTCCACCGTGTGTTTGTGCTGTTAAGTTAAAGGACAAGACTCTCCCTTCCACCTTTTTCTCTAGGTATGTAAGGGATTGCAGGCACAACTTCATCCACTTAGCCAACTTTTAGCTCTGGAGAGTGCATATGGGTATAGTTATGGTACATATTGGAGGAGGCATTGCCTCTTCAAATGAGAATTCTGCCCACTTAAATGAACTTTTCCTTCATCTCCCAAATTTCTAACAATGAAGAGAATGAGGCATTGGAAACTGTCCACATATAGAACTCTTCTATTTGCAGATCCAAGTGTATGGGCTGGACCAAACTCAAAGAATATACAAAGATACATTTTTTGGAACAAAGTAGGCTCTTAACTCTTATTGATTATAGCTGCATGTAGCACCTCCACATGGGTCCAGATCCAGATATTGACCAACATGCCTGCCAGTCAATGAGCCATAAAACCCAGCTTACTTGCATGAGATGAGAGATACGGGATTCCACGTGGTCAGACGACACCGGGTGGTTCCTCTGCCACTCAGTGAGGCTATAAAACCTGACTGCCTTCCAGCTGGATCTGGAATCCATGCCAAACTGCTTTGAATCATAATGCTATGACCTTTTTATGCGAGGAATGTGTGAAGTGTTAGAGAAAAGTGTAAGAAGTAGGAAAAAAATTGTTGGACTCCATGGTCTCGCTACAGTAAAAATTTCATACCTGCCAAGATTTGTTTTGAGAAAACGTGCCCTAATTTTGAGCACTTGCACATTTGTGAGTTTTATAGGCATGCAAAATGTGAATTGCTAAAATGTACATTGTTGGAAAAAATACACAGAAGTAGATTTCAGTCAACGGGGAAATGTTAACTAATAAGGTAAACAATGTATATAAATATGCAACTTAGGAAAATTTTGTTTGTTTCCCTGCTTGTAGGAGCATTCAGTTCTGTGAATCTCATGGTAAATTCAGATGCAATGAATATTTCAGTAGGCCCTCCACATTCGCTAGGGGTAGGGACACAGAACCCTTGCAAATGTCAAAAAAAATGTGAACAACTTGCACCTTCCCTTCACCCTTCTGCCCCAGCGTGCCCATGCAGGGGGCAACCAAGGGCATGAATGGAAGGAGTGACTGCCTTCCCTGCATGCTCCTGTGGCACGTGAACACAGGTGGCAGCCAAAGGAATGCAGGGAACAAGGGATCACTCGGCCACCCAGCAACCACAGGCATTCATTCTGGGCAGCGATCAAGAGGCAGCTTAGCCCCTCTCCTGCAATCACCGCCTGGAAGGGAGGCCAGCGACTGTAGGTATTCCTTCTGGGTGGTGATCCCAGGGCAGCTTAGGCCCTCTCCCACAATCGTTGCCTGGAAGGGAGTCCAGTGATCATAGGCATCCCTTCTGGGCAGCAATCATGAGGCAGCTTAGGCCCTCTTCTGCAATCGCCACCTGGAAGGGAGGTCAGCGATCACCGGCATCCTCCTGTGATTACCGCCTGGAAAGGAGGCTGCAATCTGAGCAAGGCTTAGCAAGGCTCAGATCATGAGTGTCCCTTCCAGGAATGGAGCTAATCTGCCTCATGATGGCCCACCGCAAAGTGTGTGGGGCCAGAGCAGCTCCAGCCCCGGATCACCCCCGGGAGGGAGGCCAGCAGCCCTCTCCCTGGGCTATCTTGTGGCCCACTTGCTCTGCCTAGGGAAGGAGGGGAGGAGAATTTGAGAGGCAGCACACAGACTCACAAATAATCAAATTCATGAATGTGAAACCTGCGAATGTGGAGGGAGAACTGTATTATAATAGTGGCTGATTATATACAGCTATTCCTGTCTTCTTCTGTTCAATTCACGTAATGAATTCTCCCATCCAAATGAAACAATAGCAATTCCCCCCTTTCCTACATTACCAGTATTTTATTGTTTTTGCAATAAAGAAGAGATTTTTTTTTAACTCAACTATAGTTGCTTTCTTGTTTATATGTTTTTTGCCATACCATGAATGTTTTTCTTTTCACATGAACCATGGTGCCATGATGGAAAAACAGATATGTCTATCAAATTATTTACAAAACTATTTCTTCCCCTCTGTTTCTGCTTCCAACCTCTGGCTGTTCGCGAGTTCTCTTGCTGAAAGGGACTGCAGAAGCTACGGCAATGGATGCCCCTGTAACCTACAGTAGGTTATAATTCCAGCCCACATAATTCATAGAGCAATTTGTACAACAAACTAATACATACTAATACATAGAGTAGATCACTTTGCAAAGCAAATATACTTACAATCAACCCAGATCCTGCATCTGCAGGTGTGGAGATTAAATGTCCACCTGAACAGTTGCAGTGGTCTGCCTTCCAGTGCTGACCATGAATAGGGGGCAGCAAAGAAGCAAACAGCTGTAGTTTTGCAATCAGGTAATAAGGAAAGATGTTATTTTCTTGGAACTCCAGCAATTACAGATGTATTTGGTGGGAATCTGGAAAAGTAACATTTCTGTTCATTGCAAAGCTTCAGCAAGCTGCTGTTCTA
Source organism: Iguana delicatissima (assembly GCA_948472985.1). Lineage (NCBI taxonomy): Eukaryota > Metazoa > Chordata > Lepidosauria > Squamata > Iguanidae > Iguana > Iguana delicatissima. The sequence continues at coordinate 762,926 of CAOKZL010000004.1, forward strand.
TGGGGTCCTTCTCCCTTTTTGTGAGTCCTTCCTTCTACATGGGGATGAGTGTACAAAGGAGGCAGTGAATAACACTTTTTACTCATTCCATAAAATTATATGGGCATAAATCCCATGTATGTCATCTACATATTTCAATTCTATTCCTTTTTCTATTATATAAAAGTCAATGTTTGTCTGTGAGTTTGTGAGTCTGTCTGTCTGCATCAGGCAGGCGAAGACCTCATACGATTGGCTGAGTGAGGCAAAAAGACATCATATGAATGGCTGGCTGTGAAGATTCTATGAAATTTTGGGGTTGGTAGTTTAGGGATGCCACTTGCTATGGAGATGAGGCCTACCATCAATAAGAATGCCAGAAAACATTTGGAAGGCATATGTGAGAAAAATTAAAGTGACATACACAACATAGCCCATTTCCACACTATACTATCGTAGTGCTATTATTCTACTTTCAACATCCTATGGAATCCTGGGATTTGTAGTTTAAGGAGGGGCATTTAAGAATTCTCAGCCAGAGAGGTCTTTGGCCTCAGTAAACTACAAACCCCAGAATTCCACGGGACATTGAAAGTGGAATAATAGCACTATAACAGCGTGGTGCAGATATGGCTATAGTTATGAGGTCTTTTTGCCTCATACAGTAGATTATATGGGTTCCATGTGTGAGAAATCTTAAAGTTGAAATTCAAAACAAAAAGTGCTTCCAGAAAAACATAAAGCGATTGCACAAATTCAACAGAATGCCCCTCTGCGGGGGAAAAAAAAAGGATATCCAATACATCAGTGTCACCAGACAACACAGACTGGATTGGGGACTATGGGCAAAAGTTACAGGTACTGGAATAGGCCGATTGTTATGCAGACAATGCCTAGCAGCAACAAGGAGGACATTGTATTCCCGCAGGAACCCAACCTCTGTATGTTAACAACTATGAATACAGATTGGATTGGGGAATATGGGGATAAATTACAGGTACTGGAATAGGTTGGTTCCTATGGAGAGGAGGTCTAGCAGCGAAAAGAAGTACAGTGTATTCCCTTAGGAACCCAAATTGTGATATAAATAACTCTGAATACAGATTGCATTGGGAAATATGGAACAAAGTTACAGCAAATGAAGAAGACAGTTTGGTGAGTTCTTAAAAGGAAAATAAAAACCCTAGGCAATGCTGGGTAAATACGCTAGTCTTCTATAAAATGGTGATGGGCATCACTAATGCACTATATAACTTTAAATTAATAAAGGCTGTATCCTGCCTTCATTACAAGTCTCTTAGAGAGCAGTGGCAGGGGTGGGATAGGATTGCAGTCTTTATGTTACACATAGTCCATGTTCTGGCAGAAAAACGGAGAGAATAACTTGTATTCTGCCTAATGCCTGGAGAGTGGTCAGAAATGTGGTGCTTCATTTGGTGGTGAGAAGGTGCCATACCCATTCTGTGACATCATGGCAGAATAAATGAAGCATAGAGGGGGGAAAGGGGAGGGTGAGTTGTCACCAGATAGGACCACTCCAACCACTCCCATCCTATCCCATGTCACTCCCATGATGACAGAAACAAACCATAGCAATTTCTTGTGGGAAAGAAGAAAACTTCACAAAACATAAGTGTGAATAGTAAGGGTGATTTAATATGAGTTTTTATGGCACAAAGGCAAAATCTGTAGTGGGAGCACTCAAAAGTACACAAAGCATATATCACTGTGTGACTTTGCCCACAGTCACTATTCCTTCACTTTCCTCTGACTCAGCTTAGCAGAGACTTACCATTTCTGTACAAAAGTTGGACTAGTTGATCAATTCTCTCTCTTTCTCACCTGTGGTGAGTGTAAGTAATACTCTTGTCCTGCTACCAATATTTTCCACATCAACGGTGAGGAATAGATATTGTTTGTTAAATCCATAGCTTTTTAATTCATGTAGCATACACTGGGCTCCACTTTCTCTTTTTCTTTCCTTATTGCTACCACGTCTTTATTGAAACCTCACTTCTCTCATCATTTTGATCATTTCCCCCATACCAGCCCCTATTGTCAGCATTGATCTTTTATCCCATTATCTTCTCTCTTAGATATATTCAATAATCTGCCTCATAGGACATTTCCCCTCTTGTTTTTAGACAGTACAGTATTATTACAGAAACAGAAAGACAGAATGGAGAGAGATTTATTACATCCAGAATTACAACTCCTTTGAAAACTCTCATGACCTTGCCGACTATTTATCTTACTAACATCTCATTCCTGGCTTCTTTTTTCCAAAAAGTGCTTGGGAAAGAAGACTTGTATCATCTCTGAAATCACTTCTCACACAACAATACCCTTGACTGGTTTTAATCAAGGCCTTGTTCTGGACTTAGTATAGAAATAGCTCCTTCATACTGCAGTAAATGATATCCTCATTTCTTTGCTGATGCCTCTTCCCTTGACCTTGGGACAGTCCATCTTGTAAGCCTAGAAAACATTCCCATTTCTGATTTGATTTTTTTCTTCACTATGATTGTTGTTGGTTCACATTTGCTTCTTTGTGTTGAGTTCTCTATTTGCAGAATTATAAGGTAATTTTCTTTTTTGGTCACAGACTGTTAGTTTAATAAATACATAAACTGTTATATTTTTATTTTACCTATTTTTTTTAAAAAATATTACATTATATATTAAGAGCTCTGTGGGATAATATCAAGGTTCCCTCTAGATCAGTATTTTGTTTTCCGTAATAGAATCCAAGAGATATGAAGATAATACCACACTTGTGCTGTTGTTTCCCATACAATTATATATGCTATCATAGGGGGTCATACGGCCATCATGGTTAGTAGTCACTGATAGTTGCCTGAAGCTCATATCCTGAACTACTGGTTGTTCTTCAATGTCTTTGAAATGTGGACTTTTTAAAATAAACACTTCCAAATTGAATGTATCTACACAATAACACGCAGATACTGGAGAGCAAAGTGGACCCAGATCGTATCTGGCATTTTTTACTGGGGAAGTCTACATTCCTCATAAGTCCTTATTTTACTTATGTAACCCACATAAGGGTTGCAAGGAAGAATTAGCACACTTTTGGAGGAGAACAAATATATCATTACCAACCCCAAGGGCAATATCTTATCTGAAGCTGGTAGGGTATAAACTGCTCAGAGGTCATAGGTGAAAGGAGGCCAGTGAAGTGGTAGGGTGAAGGTGGTCAGCTGGTAGTGATGCTGAGGAAGCTGAAGATGACATCAAATGCTAGCTGTTATGTTGACGTTGTTGTTGTTGTTGTGTGCCTTCAAGTCATTTCTGACTTATGATGACCCTAAGGCAAACCTATCATGGGTTTTTCTGGTGCTAAGAATCTGTGACATACCCAAGGCCACTTAGCAAATTTTCATGGCTGAGTGGGGAATTGAATCCTGGTCTCCAGGGTTATAGTCCAACGCTGCAGCCATTACACCAAGCTGGCTCTAAGTAGATATTATATAGCCTGTCAAAATCATTGTCTAAGGAAGTAGTGAATACCTTTTTATGCAGTATCACCAAAAGAAGTTATGGTGGTTTAAATCCCCATTGCCTAACTCACTAAAAAGATTCCAACCTGAGCATGGCCGTCAGTAAAACATCAAATCTGCTGAAATGCAACAACATAGGGCTAATGATAGACAGGGGCTTATATTTTTAACATTTTGGTAGTTTCAGGAAAAATGTACTCAAAACATCATGTTTCGTGAAAACCGCATCCAATGTCTAGGAAGACAAAATGGAAACAAATGTGTTTCTGTTCTTGCAAAAAAAAAAAAAAGAAGAAGAAGATGTCATGGCAGCTGGCAACATTAAGGACAAGAACATTTGTGACTATTCTTTACACCCCTTCACACAGCACACAGTTCTACATCATGGCTTTTTTTTAAAATCAGCCATCAGCTTTTATACAAGAATGTGAAAGAATGTATTAAAAATATTTTTGCCTAAATTCATGATATATTTTTGTGTGCACTAAATGGTTATGTGTGATATATATAAGAAGTTGGTAGGATCTAAACCTCTCAGAGGTCAAATAACTAATAACTAAACCTTTCAGAGGTCAAATCACTTGTTACCCTGTTTACTGAGGGTCCCATGAGGGACTTCAAATGTGCTCAGATATTAGTAGGGAAAATTAGCTCAGAGCACAAGTTAGCAAAACGAGAGGCAGGGCAACGCAGTGGAATCTTTAAACCCAACGTCTACGGGGTCAGGCCAAGCCAAGAAGCACACCAAATATGAAAGAATAACAGTGATTTTATTAAATACAGGCAAACAGTGTATGCAACACACTCACACAAGTAACTATAGAAAACAAAGGTAGTAGCGGTATAGAGGAATTTTTGAGAGGGATTTGTTGAATTGGGTGATACTACACCTGTCCGAAGCCCAGGGCAGATCAGAGCAGAGGTCCATAATTGCACAGTCTCAGACTGAGACTGAGGGGAAAGCTCGGTGGACGAAGCGGCAGCAAGGTGGGATGGAAGTTCAGAGCAATCTGAGGAATGTCTCGGAACTAGAGTTTTTTATAGGGAAAATATAACTAGGCTAGTCTGTACTTGGGAGAGAACAATGAAGTTTGGGCGTGAGACAATGTCTCCGAAAGGTCAGAATTTAGCATGATTGAATTAGTTCCGAATCGACAATGGAATGGCCAGTATGCAGATGCAGCGTACTTGACAGTTAAGCATCTAGCTCGTCAAGTTGCCTGCACAGGGCAGGGAGTTATTTGTATTAGCATGCAACTTTAATGTCTAGGGAGGTCTCCTAAAATGAAGATCTGGCTGAGTCCGGCCTGCCTGGGTGGAGAATGGAATGTTCAGCAATTAATGGCCATGCCTAGCTCTGTGCTTGTTCGGGGGCCTCACAAACACTTGGCCGAGGGTTGCAAAATGGATCTGAATTGTGATATCAAAATGATATCTAATATCTTCCAAAGAAAGGCTAGTAAACGGTAATAACACACTAGTAACTAATAACTATTCAATAACTATGATATATATATATATATGTTATTAAATAGTTCTTAAATAAAGAATAACTATTAAATACAATTGCATATAATGCAGATTGACAAAATAACTAAACAACTCTTGTGAAATGTAGAATTTAAAATTTCTTGGGCTTTTCATTAGTCTCAGAAATATCAAGTAAAGATGTAATTAGTGGGCAGATAGAATTCTGTCATGCTGAGTATTTTTGTTTGTTTTCATGTTTAAGCATTTTTATGCATTAATTAATGGAATAGAACGTCTGCCCTTTTCTCCTCGCATTTGACTGAAGTGCCCTTTTGTGGTAAACAGTTGTTTATTGCGTTCTCTTTTCAACATCACATTTGAAAATGTCAAAACTTCACCATTTAAAAACATTATTAAAATGTTATTTTAAAATGTACTTTTAAAACCCATGATTTCTGCTCAGGAAACAAATGCGCCTGTACTATTGAGGCTGAAGCTTTAATCTCCAAGGTCAAGTTGTATGAAGTCTTATCTCAATCAAGATTATCCATCATGTATTGATCATGGAGTTGGCTGAAGGTCCTTGGGACGCATTTTTCAGAGGTGGACATTTTGAACAATTTTTGGGCATATTCTACGCTCAGGGTGGCAATGTTATCACTAACCTATTCCAAGAAAAAGGAAGGAATGGGTTTGATCATTTATTTCACTGTAAGGATAGGGCTGCAGTCACACTGGAAAGGATTGTAGTGTAACTATGTTCTACATTGTAACTACATTGTAGTGTAACTACATTCTAAATGCAGGCTATTCCTCTGCCTAAGCAAGCCCAGTCCTACATAACCTGAAGAGTGAGGCTACTCTCTATTATCAAATAGCTTTATGTGTCAGGGCATTCTTGTGCATAAAAAAGAAAGAGGAGTAAAAGCATGAATGTGCTACAAATTGTTTGGCTACTCTTCTCAGTGTAAAAGCAAACTTTTCAAAAACATACATAAACAAAAGATCTTTTTCACACATTTTATCAAAAAAATCTCTCCTCCTTTTCCTGACTGCTCCTTTGTCATATTGTGTGGAAGCTCTTCAGTATTATTACATTGTCACTGCAATACTGAACTGTATGGTAATTCTTTGTGTGAAGGGCACACAACCACAGAGGACTTCCAAATCGATCAAGTGAAGTACCCTCATGCTGGTATCATACTGTCGAAACACTTGCTGACAATGGTTTAGGTGCTTCATGAAATGAACCCCAGTGTAAAACAAAAAAAAATGTGAGCATCGCATCCCATTGTAGTCAATGGATGCAATGTGCATACCCTTGTGCCTGTGCAGGCACATCTCTGTTGAATCCAGTGACTATAATGGGAATGAGGATTTGCACAACCTCACATTTGTGTGTGTGGAGGTCATGCCAAAAGAGGATGCACCGTAACTGTTTGTTTATTTTATACACCATCTATCTCCTAGCAAGGGACCCATAGCAGCTTATAATACTAATAATTATATATGCAAAACATGAAGTAAAAAGTTAAAGCACAACTGAACAATCATCACATTAAAACACCATCCAATTTTCAAAAATATAAAATCTTAATTAAACTATAACAATAAAAATTTTAAAAAATACAGCACAGACAACTTACCATAAAAGGTTCCCTGCCACCAATTACTGATTAAAAACCTGTTGCATTTTTTTTTTAAAAAAAGTCATCCCTCCCAAGTGCTGTTACAATGCTAACCTCTCTGTAAGTAGGGCTTCTATCTTCTAGATGATGATGATGATGATGGTTTATAGATCAATGTACATGGTGTCGTACAAGAATAAAACAATAAAAGAGGCAGACAGCCCTGCCAACAGCATGCAATCTAATTTTAAAAACAAAGAGATGTGGGGAAAGGAAGGGACTGAAAGAAATCTAGGCCATTTCCATGCTACACTGTTATAGCGCTATTACTCCACATTCAACTTCCTATGGAATTCTGGAATTTAGAGTTTAGAGAGGGGCATTAGAATTCTCAGCCAGAGAGCTTTTTGGCCTCAGTAAATTACAAACCCCAGAATTCCGCAGGAGGCTGAAAGTGGAATAATAGCACTATAACAGTGTAGTGCACAGATACAAAATACAACAAAATTCTAAATCCACAAACCAGGGATGCATTTTCAGGTGCCAACTAAAAAGTACATAATCAGTCATGTGAGTGCCATTGGCATCTTCATTAGGCAAAAGGTGTTTTAAAATCATACAGGAGAAGAAAAGGATGATATGTGGTAGGCCTACATTTGTAACAGATTTTTGTAGTTCAGTTGCGAGGGATCGCAATGCAGGCAGAGACCACTCCCCTTCTTAGCCATGTGGGGACTGAGACAGAGGATAGTAAATTTTAATCTCTGTTTGTAGCAGTAAAATAACTTCTCTTGGGATCCAGACTGTCTCTGCCTTTTGTGAGGCCGTAGGCCTCTTTCTTAGGCAGAGAAGTCTGTGTACTGTTCCACCTGGAAAAAGAATGGTGCTGTGTAGGTATTCTGCAATGTGGAAATTAACAAAAATATATCTTAGCTACTTTATACAAATAAACTACTAGATGTGGTTCTGCGAAACAAAGTGATCTCTTTTGTCTTGTGAAAGATTAGCTGGCTGATCTAAAACCCAATTAGTAAAGCTTGTGTTTTAATGTTATACTAAGATGTAGTAGCAGAACATATTTGTACTAACTGGGATCCTTCAGCATCTGAATTAGGACTATAATATTAAAAATCCATCACTGCCACTGTTTGGTTCCATATATTTCTTTGCCATAAAGACCCATCAGTACTCCATTCAACATATCAGTCCTTGGTGACCTTGGCAATGCCCCATAGACTTTGAACCACTGAAGCATTTATAGTTTTGACATAATTTTAATACTGTGAGTAGCCCTATTGATTTCAATGTGACTTTTTATATGGCTAATAACACATCATAAAATACTTTCTAAAATGAGATTGTTAAATCCTTGTCACTTCATTTCCCTCCATCACTAACTCCATCATGCCCCTATACACCAACTTTAGTACTGTTGTCCCTACTTAAAATGCAGAAAGCTCCATTTAAGGTCCACCTCAGCTCTTCCATTCTTTAATTCTGTGATAAACATGCAAAGAAGGATAGCCACTAACCTAACCAGAGAACATTTTACTGCTTTATCTGGGGTAGCATTATCTGAATACTGAAAGCCATGAAGAGTGTTTCTATTGAATCCTGGAGATATTCCAAACACTTATTATTTATTAATCATATTTCTTTTCCACTCAACCTTCAGGAGGCTCAGTGAAGTAGACATGGTGTTAGTCTGTTTTATCATGTTTTATTTATTTATTTACACCACACACATACACACACACCCCTAGCAATTTTGTAGAATTCTGTTCTGTCCACATTCGTAAGGGAACCAAACTAATTTGCACTTCCCACCGTGATACATGGATAAGAATGAAAGAATCTCAAAGATTATTCATTTCTAAATTAAAAAAAGGAAAAAAAACATTTAAAAGTGTAATTTATGGATAGATGTGTATAAGGTAAATATTTATGATCTGAAATAGCAGAAATTAGAATGCACATATACAAAATTGACATGGAAACTGTCTCATTCACTTATTCCTGTGTGTATAATATATTTTCACCCATCCAGATCTACAGAATGATTCCTTAAAAATATAACACTATGCAGTTGTAATTAGTTATAGTTATAATTTAAGTTGTAAGTATAATTAAAAACAATAAAACATAAGCAACAAGCCTAAGCAATGTGGTTTCATAACAGCAAATCACATATTGTGATCTATTGGACACTAAAATGGGAAGACAACAGTCATTGATTCTGGCCCTTTCTGCAGGATGTAGTCATCCAGCATTGGAGACAGGAGAAGGACATGACCTGGATGATGTTTATGCATGATGTCATCCATGTCCCATCATTCTCCCATCCCCAGGTGGCATGATCATGTTCCAAATCATTGATGTGCTTTGCCTGGGTTTTACCTGTCAATGACTGCTGATTCCACAGCCCTCCTGCCACCTCCCTCACTTACCTGAGCTGCAGAGGGTCAGGAAGCATGATGACCATGCTTCCTGTCCCAGCACAGCCTGGGACGGTGCCCAGCTGAGCTGAGGAAAGAAGAGGGCATTGTGCCTCCTCATTCCCACAGGCAGCCAGTGAAGAGGCGAGTGCTTCTGTCACACTCCCATCCTGGGAGAGTGATAACTGAAGCCCCTGTCAGAGCTGCTGCTGCTGGGCTGTTGGGCCCTGTTGCTCAGGGTGGAGATGAGTCCTGCAGCTCAAGAGCTCCCCCTGCTGCCATGGACCAAGCAGGCTCAGATGTTCCTCTGCCTGCTCCCTTAGAGCAACAGGGATCCGATTCTGAAGATGCCTGGGAGCCTGTGCCAATCAGCCCACAAACAAGGTGGAGACTCAAGAGAGCTGAGCAAAGGGAGGCTTCCTTGACTAAGTTCAAGAAGCAGTGACTGGCCACACCTGTGTCTGAGCTATATAACTGCCTGCCTGGAAGCTTTCCCTTGCTTGTGGCTAACTTCTTACAAGCCCTTCCCTCCAGCACCTGGCTCCTGATACCTTAGATCAGCGGTTCTCAACCTGGGGGTCGCGACCCCGGGGGGGTCGCATGACCCTTTCATGGGGGTCGCCGCTCCCCCTCGCCGCCGCCGCCAGCGGGCTTTGGCCACCTCGTCCTTGGCGCCATCCTTTCCTCCTCCAGCCTCCCGGTGGAGCTGGCGGGCGGGGCGGGCGGGGAAGAAGGGGAGGAGTTAACGGCCCGCGTGGGCTCTTGCGCTCACTCCTCCCTCTTTCTCCCTCCTGGAGCGAAGCACAGACGAGTGGCTGGCTGTGAGGTAGGTAGCGGCGGTGCTTCCCAGTGACTCCGGGGCAGGTGGCGTGGTGATGTGGGGCAGGCCGAGTGGAACCAGGTAGAAGGCAGAGGGGGACTGGGCGGCGGCGGGGGGCAGGAGGCAGTGCTGCGGGGCTCAGTTTGTGCTCTCAGGCGGCCCTGGGATGGGAGCGGCTCGGCAGCCGAGAGACCTGGGCGGGGGGGAGGCGAGCTTGGGGCTGCTTCGCCTGCCGGAACCGCTCCCTGGCTTGAGGGGCCGCCGGAGTGGGAGCCGGCCAACCGCCGCCTCCTTTGCCATGATGTGTGATGGCACAGAAGCAGAGGAAGGAAGGAGGAGGATGCAGGGCTGGGATTCTCCTCCTGTTGGAAATGGGGAAGGGAGAACCAGCTCTTCCCCCCAACACTATTGGTAATGTTGGCGCCAAGCCTGGCAAAGAAATCCAGTCAAACACAGTTGCAGACAGCAGACTTAAGAACTCAGTTGCGGGGGGGGGGGTGTGAGTGGAAGCAGGAACAAGCCTGAACACATTGAAGCAAAACCTATCTTTCTTCCTTCACATATGGCCGTCTTCTCTCTCTCAGCCTTGGCTCTTCCTTCACCTGTATCGTGTTCCTGGATTTTGGGTCCCTATATTTCCCAGCGAGTACCTATTGTTTGCATTTTGCAGAATTCCAGGTTAGTGCTTTACCCTTATCTCTTTGCCATGCCCCTTCAGTGGGCAGTCTTTTACATTTATTTGTACATGGCCTCTATGATTAAAACAGTTATATTTTCTGTATACTTCCTTATCTGAGCTAAGAAGTTGGCCTCTGAATCTTTAGGAACTACCATATGTTTTTTCAATCCCCAGAAAGGTAGCATGGCCTGTGATAATTGTTCTTCTCTTGTTTTTTATTTTTCCTAAACTGTAGGAATGAATTAAATTCTGTACAATGGTTCTTACTCCTTTTAAAGGTGCCAGTTTCCTTTAAGTTTGGCCTAGCTGTGTGTCACATAAAAACCTGACATGTGTGAGGCTTCTGTGAGAAGCCATTTCATGATTTGTATTTTGTATTGTCAGTTTTTTGCTCCATGTTTATCCTCGGTAGCTGTGCTTTTTTCTTAGCATTTAAATAACAGTGTTCCTTCGCTATTTCCCCTTTTATAAACGTCTGCCTTTTGAGGATGGGATGCAGCTTGTTCAGTGTCATCTAGCAAGACAAGTTGGTTCTGTTGATTGCCTTCCTGTATTTCAGTGGTTCTCAGCCTGTGGTCCCCAGATGTTTGTGGACTTCAGCTCCCAGAAGCCCCAGCCACTATGGTCAATGCTCAGGGCTTCTGGGAGCCAAAGTCCACAAACATCTGGGGACCCACAAGTTGAGAACCACTGCTGTATTTCTTGTTTCAGTTTGAACATATGATTTAATGAACCGTATTGACTGAACTATGGCATGTATCTTCTTTTGTATTAATGCAGCTATTGCAATAAATTTCTTCCATTAGCAAACCATCCCATGACAATGGCGCATGGAGGGAAGCACGTTAAGAAAAGAAAATATATTGAGGATTTTTTACAGTTTGGTTTTACCTCAATAATAACAGGAGGAATTGAGAAACCGCAATGTGTTATTTGTTATGAAGTTCTATCAGCCGAATCTATGAAGCCGAACAAACTAAAACGCCATCTTGATAGCAAGCATCCCAGCTTTGCGGGAAAGGATACCAACTATTTTAGAGGCAAAGCTGATGCACTCCACCAAGGCAGACTTGACACCGGTGGGAGGTACCAGAAACAGAATGTAGCAGCTGTTGAAGCTTCATATTTGGTGGCACTCAGAATCGCCAGAGCTATGAAACCTCACACCATTGCTGAGGATTTACTGTTGCCAGCGGCCAAAGACATTGTTCGAGTAATGATCGGAGACGAATTTGTAACAAAATTGAGTGCCCTTTCCTTATCTAACGACACTGTCCGCAGAAGAATAGCTGACATGTCTGCTGATATTCTTGATCAGGTAATCAAGGAAATTAAATCTGCTCCACTTCCAATATTTAGTATCCAGCTTGATGAATCTACAGACGTTGCAAACTGTTCACAGTTACTGGTTTACGTGAGGTATATTAATGATGGCGAGTTTAAAGATGAGTTTCTTTTTTGCAAACCTCTTGAAACGACAACTACTGCACGTGATGTCTTTGACACAGTTGGTTCATTTCTGGAAGAGCAGGCGATCTCTTGGGAAAAGGTTTGTGGTGTTTGCACAGATGGTGCTCCAGCCATGCTAGGATGTCGATCTGGATTTCAACGTTTGGTACTGAATGAGTCACCAAAAGTCATTGGAACTCACTGTATGATTCATCGGCAAATATTGGCAACGAAGACGCTACCACAAGAGTTACAAGAAGTAATGAAAAGCGTCATAAGTTCTGTAAATTTCATAAAGGCGAGCGCTTTAAACAGTCGACTGTTTTCGCAACTGTGCGACGAGTTGGATGCGCCGAACAATACTCTGCTATTTCACACTGAAGTGAGATGGTTGTCAAGAGGAAAAGTTTTAAAACGTGTTTTTGAGCTTCGTGATGAACTCAAAACATTTTTTAATCAGAAAGCAAGACCGCAGTTCGAAGCACTTTTCAGTGATAAACGTGAACTGCAGAAAATAGCTTACTTGGTTGACATCTTTACCATCTTGAATGAGTTAAATTTATCACTGCAAGGACCAAATGCAACATGCCTCGATTTGTCTGAAAAGATCCGATCATTCCAAATGAAACTTCAGCTTTGGCAAAAAAAATTGGATGAAAGAAAAACTTACATGTTGCCTAACTTATCTGCTTTCTTTGAGGAACATGACATTGAACCAGACAAAAGGATTCCGATGATGATTTCTGTGAAAGAACACTTGCACATACTTGCAGAGGAAATTTCATCATACTTTCCAAATCTACCTGACACCCCATTTGCACTTGCCAGAAGCCCATTCACAGTCAAAGTTGAAGATGTTCCTGAGACAGCACAAGAGGAGTTCATTGAACTTATTAACAGCGATGCAGCGAGAACTGATTTCTCTACAATGCCAGTTTCAAAATTCTGGATCAAGTGTTTTCAGTCATATCCTGTTCTATCTGAGACTGTGTTGCGCCTTCTTCTTCCATTTCCAACAACATATCTTTGTGAAATAGGGTTTTCAAGCTTGTTGGTTATCAAGTCTAAATACAGGAGTAGACTTGTTGTGGAAGATGATCTTCGTTGTGCTCTTGCAAAGACTGCCCCGAGAATTTCTGATCTGGTGAGAAGCAAGCAAGCTCAACCTTCGCACTGATGTTGGCTTTTTACGCACATTGTTGCAAAATGTAGAAATGTAGTTTTCTGTTGATATATTAAGCCTGTTACCCATGCTTCAAGACAAAATTTCATTTATTTGTAATTAGAAATAAATATTTCATAATATATAATTACATATCTTTTTTTATTAATCACTATGCTTTAATTATCTTCAATTTGTAACAACGAAAATACATCCTGCATATCAGATATTTACATTACGATTCATAACAGTAGCAAAATTACAGTTTTAAAGTTACAGTTACAGTAACTATAACTATAACAGTAGCAAAATTACAGTTATAAAGTTATAGTTACAGTTACAGTAACTATAACTAACAGTAGCAAAATTACAGTTATAAAGTTACAGTTACAGTTAGTTATAAAGTTACAGTTACAGTTATAAAGTAGCAACGAAAATAATTTTATAGTTGGGGGTCACCACAACATGAGGAACTGTATCAAGGGGTCACGGCATTAGGAAGGTTGAGAACCACTGCCTTAGATAGATTTCTTGGCTCCTGATCCCTGGCTTTTGGAACTCTGACTATGGCTTTTGCTTGTCACTCTGGCTTAGGTAGAAGGACTCCCTTTGAGTAAGTGCTTGCTTGATTCCTCCCGGCAGGACTCTGCTATCTCTCCCAATCCCTTCTCCAGGCTGGCTTGCCGCCTGGGTTTCTGACCTTAACAGGGAGAGGCTCTACTGGGATCCCTGCAGGATGCCACTGGGATCAGGTCAAGTGTGGAAAGGGCCTCTGAATAAGCATGCTGACCTGGCTTTCATTGCAGAGATCTGGCTGAGTGAAGCTGGAGCTGTGTTAATCTCTGTTAGCTCTGGCCTCTAGTGTTTTCTGTGAAGCTGCAGGCAAAACCTGAGGAATAGGGAGATGGAGTTGTAGGAGGTCATCATGACTCTATGGCCTTGACCAGGTAACTTGTTCTGAAGTTGGCTGGGTTTGTGTGTGTGCATTTGAAAATGGGTGGCCAGAACAGAAAAGAGATTCTGTTGGTGTTATCACTCACCTTACTGCTTACCCAGGCTACTTGGAGTGGTCTTGGTAGTCCCCTCAGTTTTTGTGTTACATTTGGATTCTAACATCCATGCTAAGACTGTTCTGTTGGGAGTGGCTCAGGATTTCATATGTTCCATAATAACCATGGTTCTGCCCAAACTTTACCTGTCCTACCCATGCTCCAGGTAGGACCTTGTTCTCTGTGCTGTGATGGCGATCTTGGAGTAGAGGAGCTCTATATTTCCATTGTCAAGGAACAATGGTGGGATTTGGACTCAGTGGAACTCAGAGACTCTGAAGGGTTGGGGATGGAACATTAAGACTGTTTGTCTCATGAGGCTGGTGGTTCCAGATTATTTCCTAATGGCTGTTGGGAACTATTCTGTCAACTTGGTAGATGATTCTGTTGAAAAGTTGGTTAATTTCTGAAAGGTGGCAATGGCCAAGGCAGTGGATATGATTGCTTCTGAGCATCTCTCCAGACAGTGTGGAGCCAAACCAGACCCCTGACTTTTCAGGGAACTGACAGTTTTTAAATAAGTGGGCAGACAACTAAAGCAATATTGGCAGAACACACGGGGCCTTTCGGCACTACACTGTTATAGTGCTATTGTTCTACTTTCAACATCCTGTGGAATTCTGAGGTTTGTAGTTTACTGAGGCCAAAGAGCTCTCTGGCTGGGAATTCTAAATGCCCTTCCCTAAACTGCAAACCCCAGGATTCCATAGGAAGTTGAAAGTGGACTAATAGCACTATAACAGTGTAGTGTGGAAAGGCCCACAGAACAAGTCTGATCAAACACAGGATAGAATCTATTTGGAGACTTATTTCATGGCATTGAGGGCTGCAAATAATAATTATTATTAATAATAACAGCTGGTAGCAGCAGCGTCTCTGCCAACATTGGTTCTTCAAAGAGCTATCCAACATTACAGTTTAAATTGATTGGACACCTACTATACTCTGGCTCATGAGAACTGAAAGTACACCAGCCAACTATGAAGACTTTGTACAGCACTCTGCAGATAAAATTGGTCAGATCCATTCTGACCTGGATGCTATGTAGTTGACACATTTCCAATGGATGTAATTTTGTTTCCTGGTTTATCTTGCAATAGTCTTGCAATAGTGTCTTGCAATAGTGAATAACTTTCATTTTGAAGATGCAGACAGGGTCCTCAGATAGGCAAGAGACTCCATGCGTGAGCTAGACATCATGGGATTCATATACAAAAAGAGTCGGGAGTAGACTGGTATATTCACCAATGCCCATATCAATGCCCTATATGTTTTGTTCTATTTTCAAATAAACTAGCAGAAATATTTAATGTGACGTAATATTCAAATTAATTGGACTAGAATTTATGGCACTGTGGCATAGCTTAATCCTGCAGCTGGGTGCTTTTTGGCCATATTAAAAGGTAACATGTAGATCTCTAGATTCCTTTTCACAGAAAAATGAGATGTTTTCATGTGTAGCTCATCAGCCATGACAGAGAAAACAGTAACAAATTTCAGAAGTATATTCCCTGTTGCTGGATTATACGTCCTATCAGCTGCACTTCTACTTGTTGAAATAATCCATGGAAGCAGAGATAACTCCACACTAGTCACATACAATGCCATTATCTCATTAATTGCCCCCTAGAAAATTGTCCCTAGTCATGCATGGAACACTGTATTTCCACTCAGAGTTTGTAGCTGGCAAGGTGCTTTTTGATCCTATTTTCTATCTGCCTTGTTTAGTGTAGGTACATGATCATGTCCTTCATCATGACATTATTTAATACACAATCACAAGCTTTAGCAGGTGTTTTTACAAAATTCAGTGTAGGGGTGGCCACTTGGGTTTCTCCAGATATTGTTGACTACAGCTCCTATCATCTTTCATCATTGACTATACGAGCTAGAGCTGCTGGGAATTTTAGTACAAACACAGCAAAACTACAGGAGAGTCTCAAAAAGATGCAAAGCATCGACTAAATGCAAGGGAAAAAATTAGTCTATTCCAATGAAGTTAACAGAAATGCAATACATGTTATAAAAATAATTTCACATAAACTAAATAAGAGAAAACTTAACATAAAACAGCCAGAGTCAATAAAGAAGCAATGTAATTAAAGCATGATATATATATATATATATATATATATATATAGAATTATAAAGGCAGCTAGATGATTAACATAATGTAAATTTAAAGTAAATTTCAGGAGCAAAATCAATAATAAAAAAGAGACTCTCCAAAAATCATTGCCCATTAATCTTCAAACCATGTGTCCTTTAATGTGTTGGAAAACTGGACCAAGTTTACTAAAAAACTCTACTTGTGATGTATATTGAGGAGTTGAACAAGCTTTACTGAAGAGCTATAATAAGCTTATAAATGGCAAAATCAACCCTTATTAAGTCTTCAAAATGGAGAAATTGAAACAAGCTCTGATAAAGAGTTGTAAACATGATATATGATGGGAAGTTGAAGAAGCTTTGCTGAAGAGCTGTAATTCTGATAACAAACTCTATTGAAGAATTGTAGTAGTAACAAGTAGTAATATACAATTGCCTCCGGAACTATGAAGTCATTTCAAAAAGATCTTCACCAGTAACAAGGAACAGACAATGTTTTTCAATTGATATTCTTAGTAAATGTTACTATTTGTTCATTATATGCATTGTCTGTATAAATTAACTTCTTGGAGTCTGGAAAATACTAGGAATAATATACTAGTTGGAGTTTCAGTACAAGAACATTTGAAACACTGCAAGATTACCAAAAGTATGTCATCTATTATATGCAAAATAACCACCCCTCAAGAAAGAAAGAAAGAAAGAAAGAAAGAAAGAAAGAAAGAAAAAAAGAGGGGGAAAAAAGAAAAAGAGAAGGAAAAGAAGAGGAAAAGAAGAAAAACATGATTGCAGATAAATATCTCAAGGACCATTTTAAATGTTTCTATTTTGGTTTAGCATACCCAGAAACTGCAATAGTTCATGTGATCAGAGAAATTTGCATGATTATATCTGTTTCTCTGGATGCCTGTCAGTTTCAGAGGGTTATCAGTTCTGGGTGATAAATTAACAGGTACCAAGTTGACACATACATGTGCTTCCTTGATAAAGGCTAGTGAGAGTTATTTGAGACAGTCATATTTCTTTAATTTTCCATATTTGGGTCTGAGGTGAAACACTTCTCCAGGGATTTGGGAAGGCTTGGATGCAGGCTATATGAAGCATTGTATATCTCCATGTTGCTTCTGGAAAAATATTAAGATCTTCAGAGAAGTTGCTTCCCTCAGTCCTGCCATCCCTACCTGCCCATTTGGCAAGGACACAACAGAGGGCCTTCTTGCTGGCTGCTCCCCAGTTGTGGAAGGAAGGTTAGGTTGGCTCCCTCCCAGTTGTCTTTCCAATGTTAGGCCTTTTATTTAACATTTTTAAAGGCAGGCTTTAAGGAACAAATTAGCTGCTGAGGGAGCTTTTTTAATGGGCTGCTGGTGGTATAAAATAACAAATAAATAAACCTCATACCCACATTGCCTAACCTTTTAGCTGAGTATGTCAGATACTGAACCTGGGATCTTTTGCATGCAATGCATATTCTCTGCCACTTAGATATAGGTCTTTTTCACACTTGGTGAAGAAATCACCCTGTTCTTGTCAGGAATTCAGCAGGGAACCCTGGGAAAATGTTCAGCCCACTGCTAAATGTTGCATCATGCTCCAGCTGTGTATGATTGCAGTACATTGCATCAGAAAATGGAGTGGAGTGCAAAAGGTACAGGGTGGTGTGCAAACCCTCTACCTGACTGGTAATTGTAGATAGGCACACCCAGGTTTGTACCACATGTTGCCCAAGGGAAAAGTGGACAACGTTAACCCTTTGTGTGACAAACACCTACATGGAAAATGTATCCATTGCCTCCACAGAATAATGGGCCATGCCAGCTACAAAGGTTTGCAAGAGTTGGCAAAGGTATGCCCTGGGTTAGAGGTCAGAAATTGCTCTAAGTTTCTAGAGTACTCTGTGTGTAAAAGGGTAAAGGTGAAGGTGTTCCCCATTGCCAAAAAGAGCAAGAGTGTCACCCAAAGACTATTTGAGGTTGTTCATGCAGGTTTGGCAGGTCCATTTAAGCCAGCTGCTGGACGAAATAGGTTTTTCCTGGTAATTGTAGACTTTGTAGCTGGGCGGTGACATCTGATGATGAGGAGGAAAGTGATGTGGACAAAACCTCACATGACTCAACACCACCACCTAGTGTCAAACCTGGGAAAAAGCCTCACACTAAGAGCAGCAGTAGTCCTAGCAAAACTGAGTCAGGAAGAACTAAAGTGCTCATTCCTAGGAGATCTAGATGGGTAAGAAAGGCTCCTGACAGATTTGTTGTTCAAGGGGCCAAGCTGTTCCGTGTTGTGGCTAGTGAGCCTGAAAGTTATCAGGAACTGTTGGAATATCCCAAGGAGGAACAGGCAAAGTGGAACATTGCCATGGACTCTGAGTTTCAATCACTTGTTGAAAGAAAGGTTTTCCAGGTGGTAGACAGGCCCAAAGACCAGAAGGCAGTTGGTTACAGGTGGGTGTTTAAGTTGAAAGACATGCCTGATGGTACACAGAAGTATAAGGTATGCCTGGTTGCAAAGGGTTTCTCTCAGGAAAGGTTCACCAACTTTGATAGGACCTTTTCTCCCACAGCTAAACCAGAAAGTTTAAGGATGGTGTTAGCTGTTGCTGCCAAGAGGAAAATGGTTGTTCAACATTTTGATTTTGAGACAGCTTACTTGAACGCTGAGCTGGAGGACACAGTGTACATGGAGCAACCACCAGGGTATGATAGCGCTGAAGACAACAAAGTGTACCTGTTACGCAAAGCCCTTTATGGTCTTCAGCAAAGCGCTCGTTGCTGGAACAAGTGTATTGATCAGCAATTGGTGGCACTTGGGTATACAAGGAGCATCATGGATGCATGTGTATATACCAAGGGGACAGGTGACAATTGTGTCATATTAGTTATATATGTTGATGATCTTTGTGCTACAGCCAAAAGTGCTAGTGATGTGAAACATGTGCAGATGGAGCTAGAGAAACACTTCAAGTTGAAAGATCTTGGCAGTCTGAAGTGTTATTTAGGTGTTGAAGTGGGGAGAACTGGTAATGGTGAAAATTTCCTGAGCCAGAAGAAAAAGACTGACAGTCTTATTGCTAAATGTGGCTTGTGTGATGCAAAGACAGTCAGAACTCCCATGACAACAGATTTTGTCAATTTGGAAGCAAGTGAGCTGTTTGTGAATCCTCAGTTGTACCATTCTGTCATTGGAAGCCTGTTATTCATTGCTAACAACATGAGACCAGACATCAGTTTCGCTGTTGGACTGTTAAGCAGGAGAGCTTCCAAACCCAGACAGGCAGATTGGGTTGCTGTAAAGAGAGTCCTTAGATATCTCAAGGGGACTAGAGATCTGTGTCTGAGAATGGTGGGAAGCCAAAAGACTCTATAGTGCTATGTCGATAGTTCGTTTGCTCCTGACTCAGCTGACAGGAATTCAGTGACTGGCTTAGTAGCCAGATATGCAGAAAGTCCCATAGTATGGAGATCAAGGAAGCAGACTTGTGTAGCCTTAAGCACGACAGAGGCTGAAGTTGCAGCGTTGTCATAAATGGCCAGCGAAGTCCAATGCCTAAGACAAATGCTGACAGACATACAAGAGCCATGGAACATACCTCTGGAAATACATGAGATTCACAAGTGTGCATAGCAATGGCTAAGGCAGAAAATTTAAAGTGTAGGACTAAATACATTGGGGATCCAGTACAAAAATGTGAGGCAAATGATCCAAGATGGGATTTTGTGTTTGCGCTATTGTCCATCTGAACACAACACCGTAGATTTGCTCACAAAGGCCCTTCCAGTAGCAAGCCATGAAAAGTTGGCAGGTAAACTGGGCCTTGCCACCAAAGCGTATGGTGGAAAATGAATTGTACACATGACTGTATGTACTGTATGTATTATGTAACATGTATTGTATAACATGTGTGTATTGTGTATTGTGAAAATGCCCTACACAGTAGCCTGACCATTGTGGAGGGGATTGTCAGGGATTCAGCAGGGAACTCTGAGAAAATGTTCAGCCCACTGCTAAATGTTGCATCATGCTCTAGCGGTGTATGATTGCAGTACATTGCATCAGAAAATGGAGTGGGGTGCAAAAGGTACAGGGTGGTGTGCAAACCCTCTATCTGATTGGTTGTAAATATATACATAAGGAAGCAATCCCCAGTCTTTATTGTCTGTTGACCAAACCTGGTGCCTGGTGCAAGCCTCTGTTCGTCTGTTCTATGTTTTGTATATAACGGAACTTTGATGCAAGATAAACTGCCTCCTGTTTTGGAAGAAACTCCTCTGTGCGAGAGTATCCTTATTGGGGAAAAAAGTTGCTGCTGTTGGCTCGCTGCACTCTGGCTTTTCCGCTGCGTTTCTATGGGGCTGAAACTCCTATCATCCCCAACCGTTCTGGTACTCACCGGACTGGAGTGCTCCCTCGGCAGATCCAGGCTGGTCCAGAGCAGTGAGTGGCCACGCTACACACTGCTCTGGGGACAAAAATGGCGGCTTCTGGTTGGTGGAGGCTCTCCACCAACCGGTGAAGCTCGCCAGCCTGAAGCCTGCCCCCAGAAGATCTGCAGGCTCACACTGGTGCGAGCCTGCAAATCTGCACCAGAGTGCGGCCACGGAGTGATGCGCTCCATGCTGTTGAAAGACCTGTTTTAAGTGGTCTTTCAATAGCACAGAGAACGGCCACTTTTGGTTGTTCCGGAGTGGGCTGAAGTCCGGAACTACACAAAGTAGTCCAGACCCAGTCCTCTCCCAAATGCAAACGTCCTCGCTGGAGGATGCTCTGCTCCGTTCTAAAAACAAAGTGCGGAAAAGGCCATAGTCTCTTTGCATTTCAATTCAACTTAGTTTCTTTTGTTCTCAGTTATCATTAATGGGTATTGTGTATGAAACACCAGTGGCTGAATCCAAGCCATAAAAATGTACTTTTATATTCATAATTTTCTGAGGTAGTTCATTCCACTATCAAACAGCTTTTACTGTCAGGAAATTTAATCAGAATAGCATTTCTTGTAGGCTGAAGCCATTGGTTTGCATCCAGTCCTCTGAAGAAATAGAAAATAAGTTTGTACCATGTTCCACAAGACAGTCTTTAAGAAGATGGCTACTATATCCCTTCTTAGACTTTTTCTCTTCAGGCTAAGCATCTCAAATCTTCAACTTCCTCATAGGGTTTGATTGCTAGACTCTTTACCATCTTGGTTGCGCATAAGACTTGCATCACCTTAACCCTCATGTACTCATTGAAAAAAAAATTATTATGTGACTCCAGATTATATTCTGAGCCCAGTGAGAACTGTAGTATATTGTGAATTGAGATTAGGTTCAGGATTACAGTCATGGCAAAATGGATGCCTCTTGTATTTCATTGCAGTTTCAAAAAGCAATAAAGTTGTTGGGATATTGTTGACCACTTTGGGCAAGGAGAAGAGGTTAAAAATATGCTTTGCAAAAGGGAGAAATTGCAGGGAAACGTTTGGATAACTGCAATAGAATGCCAACACTGCAGGTCTAGCTTTTCCTAGATTCTGCTGCAAAAATATGACTCGGGGAACAGAAAATGTCTTCTCCTGGTGTTTGTGAGATAAATACAAAAACATTTATCATTGTATGGACTAAACTTCACTGTATCAGTTACATTAATTACATCAGTTATACATTTCCCAGATCTGGAAATACTGAATTTAGCCACAGTGAGGGAACATTTAACAAAATGGGGCTAATGGACTGGGACTTAACTGTCTTGGGGGTCTACCTCCAAGGAAGGTAAAAGTCTTTTTGTTTGGACTACAACTGGCAAGTTTAACCTATATAGCACTGAAAACTTTTTCCAGACCTAACAGTACAGTGACTTCTTGAGAAATTCAATGTTCCCTGCCTAAGAAAGTAGCAAATAGATAGGATGGATATAGACTTAATCTCAATGAAAGTTAACTTAAAGTCAGTTATGCTACAGACAGATAGATGAATTTATTGAATGTATTTATCAATTTATTTATCAATGTATTGAATTATTGAATTAGTCTGCTGACCATTTCAACAATTACAAATGATAAAAAAAAATTACAATACGGTACAATCCCATTTCCATGTCACATATTAAGATTATGCTGGTGCATCTATTGATCTATCTATTATACCATATCTTGAGATATTATAATAAAATATTTTTCCACTAATTTTTAAAGATGGTCATTGTTTATGGTCCAGTTATGTGTATGTGCCTTGATGTCATCTGTTGACTTATGGCAACACCATAAATTTCATAGAGTTTTCTTAGGGAAGGAATACTCAGAGGCGGCTTTGCCAGTTCCTTCCTCTGAAATATACATGATATTGGCAGTCTCCCATTTAAACACTAACTAGGACTGACCATGATAAGCTTCTGTGATCAGACAGGATCTGCTGTCTTTAAAGTGCTTAGGCCCAATTAATGTTTATTCAGGATACCTGTTTGGCCTATGTAAAATGCAAAAAGCATTGTGAGCAGATGATGGCATGTTTCCCTTTGGAAGATGAACACAGTCTGCAACTGACCCTAAAGTGGCCATTCTGAAGCAGAGGTACTTCAATTGAGGTCAAAACATGAAACCTGTGAATTCCAGTTCAGGAAGAAGTTTAGTCCTACTTCTAGCAATCTGAAACTGGGGAGAGTTTATGTCTGGATGTTCTTGATAACACCAACAATTTATTTGTTAATGGACATTGTTAATGAAAAAGAGAACCCATGATCGTATAGGAAACATTATTATAGCTTGTAATCGTGTTGATGGAATAGATATAGGAAAATAATTGTCATTTGGTTTGTTACAGAGTCTGGTCCTCGGACAAACAGGACAGATATTATGAAGGAAAAAAATGACTGTGTATATGTAGCTTAAAGCAACATTTCAAATGTTTGATAAGTCATCTCAAGTCCATGGGCTTTTGGCACAATAAATTTGTTTAAGGTACCTCAAGATTTTCTTATTTCCTTTGTGACATACTAATATGGCTGCACTCTTTGGCAGCTTTTCACTGGAACCTTTCCCAGTTAGTTAATGTTGGAAACATCAGCTAAGATAAAATGTACTTTATTTTATTTATTAAAGCTATTCCAAAATGCTTTCCCTGGCAACAGCATTTTAGATTTTCTCTAATGTCTGCTATTAACTCGTTTAGATTGTTTCAGCGGTTTCTGTAATTGAGCACAGTTGGATCAGATCCAGATTTCAAGCTTTGAAGACAGGTAAGATTTAGAATTATCCAGGAGTCCTAAAGGAGGGGAAAAAAACTTTTCAGATGAATGGTAACAAATACATGGAGGGGCACAAAGTCTAGGGGGTTTTTTTGGTTTTTTTCTTTGGTTTTTTTTTGTTTTTTAAATGCATCTGGCTACAGTAGTTACTGGCGATGTAGTAATGAGGACGCAGGAAATATTTCAGCAGTAGGTTGAAGCTTTTCAAGGTTCTTTACATTGACTGACAGTGGTTCTCCAAGATTTCAGTCTTTCACAGTTTTAATAGAGATACCAATAACACTAGTCCAAAACATTTTTCTGCCTGAATCAGAAAAGCAAAAAGGTACCCCTTCCTGGCTCAAGTCCAAATGCACTTTCCTAAACACTAGCTCAGAAAATACATTAATAATATTAAATAAGGAACAATTTGAGACCCAACATGGTGCAGTGGTTTGAGCAGTGGACTATGTCCCTGGAGACCAGGGCTTGATTCCTTGCTCAGGACCTTTTCGAACAGCATTTGCCATGCAAAAGGGTCCCTGGAGTGTCATGTGACTGCAAGGAGCAGTCCACACAATGCACTCACAATCACACAATGCTCCAGGGGCTGGGAGGCGCCAATTGCACACTATTTCATTTTTGGCTTTGAGCTGAAAATGATGCACGATCACACATCGCTCTGGGGCCCCATGCGCACTTGCCGTGCGTGCAGAGCTCCGGAGCTGTGGCACTCATGCTTCCTGTCCCAGCACAGCCTGGGAAAATCCCAGGCTGCACTGCGGAAGAAAGAGGAGGGGCTCTTGCACTACCTGCTTGCGAGCAGACAGCAGCTACAGAGCTGAAACAATGGGGATGCAAAAGCAATAGCATTTTATTTCTATACCGCTTATCAACTGAGTGTTATCTAACCGGTTTACAATGTATTTTTAGTTAATTGCCCCCGACAAGCTGGGTACTCATTTTACCAACCTGCGAAAGGATGGAAGGCTGAGTCAACCTGGGAGCCAGGCAGGATCGAACTCACAACCTTGAGGTTGCAAGAGGCTGCTCGCGTGATCTCTGCACCCCAGCTCCACAAAAAGGTGAGTTGCAGAAAGGGCCTCAGACATGGGAACCCATCAGGAGACCTTGGGAGCATCACATACTCTCAGCCCTGGAAAACCCATGTAACCTTCTGTAATCACATGTAGTTCAACAAATATCTGTAATGCTGCTGGGTAGCACTCAACAATGTTTAGGGGCATTGTCCCTAAGCAAGTAAACACCATCATCACTATCATCATCTTATATCCCATATTTTCCTCAAAGCTAGGAATCAAATCAGTTGGCATAAATTAAAACAAATACAGATAAAAACACATGCTGAGATATAAGTAGAAACATTCAAAAAGTTGTTACTTAAAGAGCATTTAAAACAAACAGAAGTTCCCTGTGTTGATCAATAGGTAGAGGCGGATAAGAAATTATTGTTGCTATTGTTATTTCGTACAACATCTGTGAGAGCACTAGGCATTTGATAAAGTGGAGTGCAGTCGATGAATTCTAATGCCCGGTGAAAGTTTTCAGCTTTTTGGCATGTCACAAGAGTCATTGACATAAATCCAATCTTTTAGAAGTTCTAGGTAGAATAGAGGTATTAAGTCAATGGAACTGGAGGTTAAAAAAAAAAATGAAAGACTTCTGGCAAAGTTGAAACTAAAGATGTCATTTAGAGGACCATATCCCTTCTATTCTATATCCCTGCTTGGCATTTTCCTTATACAGAGAACTTTAGAATGGGGCATCAGTTTTTGTAGGCATACTGTCTCTCTTTTGTTACTGGATCATGCTTGAGTCTTTGGAAGGAACCAGATTTGCTTATGACTAATTTGGAAGGAACATGCTTCAAACATCTCCAAGATCTATCAATAGTGTCATGCTGAATTGTTGATGATTGCACTAAAAGATGAAAACATGAAGATAGTGATACTAGATCAAAACATACAGATTGGGATGCTCTACATTTGCAGCTCCATGCCACTTTCCCCTAGGCAAGTGTCAGTCTCCGGGGTGCTGCCACAAGTCATTTACTGACTGGAGGAAGAGGGAAAAAAATGATGTTCTTATCTGGAATCTAGGAAAGCAACCTCATTTCTCTTTTCCCAGATGCAGAACTACAGCCAGAATGGCTAAATGTCACCCGCCCACACTTTTCTTTGCTCTGGCCAGTAAATGGCCATGGTAGTGCCCCAGTGGACTGACAGCTGCCTTGAGGAGTATTTTTGGACAATGTGTGAGGAGTTAATGAATGCCTCTTTACCTAGTGACAAACTATAGACATACTCATGTGTAACCCCAAGTTCCATGCAAATATGTCATCAACAAGATCCCAGCCACATTGTTTAAAATTATCTTTGTAAAATTGTAAAATGTATATTACAAAAATATTACAAAACACAACCTAAAAGAAAATATTGAGCATTGAGTTCTGCAGTCTGGTTAGTCTGCTCTGCTGTTGACCTAAGTATGGGGAAGTCTGACAATTTCAAATTCTTCTGCATTCAATTTTTAAAGTTTACTCTTGTCCTCAGTCTGTGTTTTGCACATTCAAGGAAGTTCTTCAAAAACAAACTAAAACCTAGGCCCTTTCTACACCTTACCTTCTTGTGTCATCCTTCAATTGTGACTCCACTCCACACTGGACCAACTACCTGCAGAAGGAAGCACGATGGACATGCCTCTTCCTTCCACAGTGCAGCCAGACACTTCCTCATGCTGCACTAGGGTAGAAAGCACCTCCATTGTGCTTCCAAGCCTTCCACAGGGCAGGTAAGTGTGGAACAGTTGTGCAATTGGAGTCACTGATGAAGAAAATTCATCAATGATTTACTCTGCAATCACACTGGCTGGTGATGGGAGAAGGACAGGACCACAATGACATCTTGTGGAAGTGTTGTCGCAGTCCTGCTCTCTCCCATCACCATGCTGGGATGGTAGCCCAAGTTTACATGCATCTGCACTGGCCACATTGAGCAAGTATAGCTATCCCAATTATGGAGTACTCTCCATGTTGTACCTACCAGAGATGTGTGTGTGTGTGTGTGTGTGTTTGTGTGTGTTAAAGACAAAGAGCTTCTCAGAAACAAAGAGGGGAGAACTCTTCTTTGGCACAAAAGAGATAGCTGAACACAGAGGGACTAAAATCAAACTAATAAGAATTAAACACTGAAATCCTTGGACCTGTGTGAATGATCTGTCAGCTTTTGTTTCTCATGCTGTCGCTGTTGTTATTCTCTTCTTTCCATTCAGAATAGGAAGGAATTTGCAAATTCTAGAAAATTCTCATTAGAAATTTATCTGAAATTAAGTTTTCTCCAGCCCTACCTCCCTCATGGTCTTCATTTCCCTTCCCACTCCTGTCCGGTTTTCTGCCACCCTACCATCGCAAGCATTCTGGAGACAATGAACAAACCTGGAGAAGGCAGTGGAGTGGGAGACACCTTTAAGGTTTTATCTGAACTATTTCCTCTTCCTCTGCAAATCTTTGTGATTCTCTGAACTTGGTGATATCTTCCTCTGGCACATAAGTGATGATTTCTTGGCCATGTAGACATCAGAAATAGAGGAAAGAATGGTTACATATGCTTTTGCTGAGAAAAATCCAATTTTTAATGCATGACCATCTTGTTTATACATTGAAAATGATTTCTGAAGAGGTGTAGGATTTTGTGTAGTGCTTTAAACCATTTCTACCTTTCCCCCGATCTCTAGATAACTTTGAGATGTTCTTTAGAGAAATCTTTGATAGCTCAAGACTTTAATCTTTACATTGATGACCCATCTGCTTTGGGACTCTATGCACATATTTTAATATGAGAATGCTTCTCATTTTCTCAGTTCATTAATTTTTGTGTTTTCCATGGAAACCTTTATGTAGATTTATCATTTTGCATAACAGAGTGCATTTAAGCTGGAAATTTATAATCTTCCTTCTCCTCTTTTTTATTATTTTCATTGACTTCCTCTGTGAATTCTTCACCTAGCTGTTGTATCTATTAAGTTCAGTCACCCAAAATACCTATAAATAGGGTTTCTATTTTCATGGGAAATGTCTATTTACAGTAAGATCTAAAAATCAGAGGAGACTTGTTTCCTTAGAATATAGGACAATTACAGGCTACCTCAACTGATTATAAGGTAGAAGAGGAACACAAGACGTATTCTGAAGATTTCTCTCCCTATGCTTTTTCAAGTAAATGTGGATTTCCAGGCTAAGATTATGAATATAAATGAATTCTATAGAAATTTCCACCACATTCAACATTATTTTTCATTCTGAAGATGTTCCAGGAGCAATCTTAAGGCTGTTTCAAAACAAATAGTATCATTAAAAAAAAAGTTCAGAATTGCAGTACTCAAACATGTTCATGCCTTTGCACAAATTGCTCACATTTAACTCTTTTTCTTACTCTGTCAATTCCTTAGGACTAGAGTCTCAGCTGAACTACACAAATTACTTCTGATGAGGAGTTGTGGGTTTTTTGGGCTATGACGCCGTGTTCTAGTAGTATTTGCTCCTGATGTTTTGCCTCCATCCGTGGCTGGCATCTTCAGAGGATCTGGAGACGAGGAGGTGGAATGGAGTATATATACTTGTGTGATCCCTGGGTGGGAAGGATTTTATATGGAACACTTTGAAAAGCAAGCTCTGGAAACAGCACCAAAAAAGCCCACTATATGGTTCTGTTATATGGATGACACTTTCATCATTTGGAACCACGGGGAAGAGGAACTGACCGTGTTTCTGGACCATCTGAACAACATCCACCTGAACATCCAATTTACTATGGAAAAAGAAAATGAAAAAAGACTACCATTTCTGGATGTCCTAATTATCCTCAAACCTAACCAACAAGTGGGCCAAACAGTTTACAGAAAACCAACACACACTGACAGATATCTACACAAAAACTCCAACCCAGGACAAAAAAGGAGCACAATAAAAACTCTGGTAGACCATGCAAAAAGAATCTGTGAGCCCCAGCTTCTGAAAGATGAATTGAATCATCTAAACTGGGCTCTACAGGCCAACGGTTACTCCAGTTCAGACATCAGAAGAGCCTCAAGACCCAGAAAAAAACACAGGGGTGAGGATAAACAGCCACCAAAAGGGAATGTTTTTTGTTTTTTTTACCATATATCAAAGGAGTCACTGACTGAATAGGGAAATTGATGAAGAAACATAACGTCCAAACAATCTACAGACTGAACAAGAAAATTCAACAAATGCTACGTTCGGCAAAAGACAAGAGGGATCCTCTAACTTCTGCAAGAGTTTACCGCATACCTTGCAGCTGCAGACAGGTCAACATAGGAACTACAAAACACAGCATCCAAACACAAATCAAAGAACATGAAAGACACTGCAGACTGATCCAGTCAGAAAAATCAGCAGTAGCAGAACATGTTATAAACCAACCTGGAAACAGAATGCTATTTGAAAGCACAGAACTACTATGTCAGACTACACAGAGAGGCCATTGAAATCAATAAACACCCGGACAATTTTAACAAGAAAGAAGAAACTCAGAAAGTAAACAAAAGTTGGCGACCAATAATGCAAAACACTACAATCAAGAATCAAAAATATGCCAGTGAACACCATCCAGACTCAGGAGGTCTCTCTACAGGAAACAATAGAATGGATAGCTAACAAGTGCTTAAATGCACACACAACTGTTATGCATATCTCCTGACTAACAATGCAACCCTGAAGGCTAGTCCACTCAACAAAGGGCTATCTCACAGGCCAGCTGCATCACTAACGCATCACAAATGCAAATTCCTCCTACCTGGGGATCACACCAGTACATATTCTTCATTTCCACCTCCATGTCTCCAGATCCTCTGAAGATGCCAGCCACAGATGCAGGCGAAACGTCAGGAGCAAATACTACCAGAACATGGCCTCATAGCCTGAAAAACCCACAACAACCCATGGATTCCAACCTTGAAAGCCTTTGACTTTACTTCTGATGACTTTGAAATAAAACTAAAGATCACAACAGTTTGTTTTGATAACAGATGAATACTTTGATATTTTCCTTTACATCTATATATCTATCTATTGGGAATGGGAAAAAATTTCATTGGATTCAACATTTCCCATAGAAGTAGATATTTGTTTATTTATTTATTTATTTGATGGGGGTATAACTTTTGAAGTGAACTTTGACATTCACTTTGCCTCAAGAATTTGCACATTTGCAACACTTATTGGCTGCTTCAGGAAAATAAAATACACAGAAGTATTTTGAAATGCAAATGGCTACCCTGCACAAAACTGGAAAAAATGTATGCAGAGAGAGAAGGGGAGAAAGAATGTCAGTGGGAAAAGTGTAGAAATGTATACCATGGAAAATTTGCATAAATTTCCATGTTCCAATCTCACTCCTCCAAAACCCAGACTTTGCTACCTAATACAGAACAAGGACAAGACAAAAATGTAGATGGGCTTTAGGGAAAAATGGTGAAATCAGAACTGTGATTTTTCTGTTACTCAGATTCCTAATATCTTTCTCAATCTATTGTGTTATTCACCATTCATTGATAGATCTCTCTGATCTCTATTTAATCTTTTAATCACTAATTAAATTCCTCATCTCACTTATTGAAACAAGTGGGAATCAACAGCAATTTGCAATGGAGTCTTGCTGCCCTTCGACTTTTCAATCCTTCAGCAACCTCACCTCAGTCTATGAAATATCATGAGATAGAATATGGGGTCTAAGGGTCACATACCACGGGGTTCATATCTTACTTATGAGCCCTGGTGACACAGTGGTTAAATGCTGGTATTGCAGCCACAACAATATGAGTTCGATCCTGAAGGGCTCCTGGTTGACTCAGCCTTCCATTCTTCCGTATGTCCGTAAAATGAGTCCCTAGCTTGTTGGGGGCAGTTAGCTAAACACATCGCAAATTGCTTAGGGAGTGCTATGCACTGATAAGCGGTATAGAAATGTAACTGCTATTGCTATTACTTCTCACTTTCTCTTTTGATTCTAGTCGAATATATCTTCATTTTCATGTGGATATCAACTTTCATTTTAGGGAAGGTAGATTATGGATAATATTTCAAAAGATACATACCCAGTTGTATGAGGATGCATTCAAGACAAATCTATTCTTACCCGCAGATTGAAAGAATACAAGAGAATTCTGTGAGCTAAGTCAGAGTGTGAGGAAGTTACTGGCCAAGGTCACCGAATGAGTTTTGTAGCTCAGTGGAGTCTAGAATCTGCATCTCCCAAATCCCAATCCAATCCTCCAGCTGCTCCACTCCACTGACTTTCTTGTGTATGCATCTAGAGCTTTTTCCCACAGAGGAAACATTGACTGTGACTGGAATTCTGAGATGGAATTGTTGTAATTCAAGGCCATCCTAAGAGCTCATTATGAGACAAATAACTCTTACTAAAGATTAGCTTTATTGGTAGTAAGTGATACAGCAGATGGTCCATGGGACAGAAAGCATTTCAGTCCTTTAACTGGAGGGTTCCAGTATCTCCTTGTAATGAATGTACCCCTAAGCAACTAATTCTATACAAACTATCCCATGACTGAGACTCAAGTTCCTTGTGACTAGCTAAAAGGGGTCTTTGAGTTGGTATGCACCCCCTGTCCCAGCTGAGACCAGCATACAACGGAGTCCCACAGGTTACATAATACAGAAGGAAATCAAAGCTGCAGTACTCCATCTCCCATCACAATAACAAGAATGGCCATGAGAAACTTGCTAGAAGGAAACATTGCTCCCTCAGTTGGTTCCCAGAAGCTGATGTTTCTCAGTCTTGATTGCCAAGCTAAAGTGAAATTTTATTATTTATGTATGTATTTATTGAATTTACATACCACCCTTCTCCCAAATTGTCTAGTGAGAATTATCTAAAAACAAATGAATTCTTTCCATGCTACTTGACAGCTTTTTATAATTGGGCCATAACACTAACAGTACCCATCTACCCGATTGCAGAGGCCCTGCTCATTTTTTTTATTTTTTTTTTTAGAAAAATAAGCCTTCTTGCATAGAAGAGCTCTGTTTAGGTGCCTGTTTATGGATCCCACCCTAGCACAGGCAGGTCTCCACATACAGGCACATAAACAGAGTGGAAGAGAGAAAGTGAGATGAGTATTTCCCAGCTGTGATAAGCATTCATGATAGGCATTTCCTAACTGTAAGGACAGCTGTGAGGACAATTTGTCAGTGGGGGAGATAATCCCAAAATGCTTTGCTTGGTCCTGCAACCAGCAACTTTGGCCATTTCTGCGCCACAGTGTCATTATTCCACTTTTCAACATCCTATGAAATCCGGGGGTTTGCAGTTTAGGGAAGGGCATTTAGAATTCTCAGCCAGAGAGCTCTTTGGCCTCAGTAAACTACAAACCTCAGAATTCCACAGGATGTTGAAAGTGGAATAATAGCACTATAACAGTATAGTGCAGAAATGGCCTACCTAAGTACCTCTAAGCATTGTAGGGATCTAAATTTTTGCTGCATTCATTCTTAAAGGAAGCAACAAGTCAGTTTACCAATTTTTCCCCATCACAGGAAACTATTCAAAAATTTATTTTATGCAAAATTTGCATATGGGTTTTGCACATAAAAAGACTTTTTTTTCACACAAAGTAACATTTTTGAGCATAAAATAATATTCCTGTGTAGTATGATTTTCTGTGCAGACAATGATGTTTCTTGCTCCCTTCTCCCCAAAAAAGATGTACTTTTTGTGTGGAGTAAGTCCTAAACTGTGACAATTTCCATTAGTCCAGGTTTTTCATTATCAGGGTTTCCCAACACTTCAGAAAACTTTTTTTTTTTACATTTTTTCCCCTAATATTTTTCAATATTCCCTCCTTTCCTAATGCACTGCAAGTTGCCATTCAGAATGCACTGAGGTGAGGGAAGACTTTTTCAAAATATACCTGCCACACTTTCTCAATTGAATGACGCATCCTACTTACTGCAGGTGTATCAGCATATTGTTTTAAATCTCCTGAAGAGGATGGGAGCCAATCTACTCCCCTGCCCAGCCCAGGCATGATCAAAGCTGGAGGAATGAAGCACCACACTAAGAATGCCTCCATTCTAACGAAAGGAATACTAATCCACCTAGCTGTTCTCTTATGTTGCTTTAACACTACAAGCTGAAAAGGCTTAAGAAGATCTTATTAAGCACTAAAGCTGCTGCAGATGTGTTTTAGAGGTTGCTCACATATTGTGTTCAGAACATGAATACAATGTTATCTCCAGCCCTTTTTTTTTAGCACGCTCTTTCTCAGAAGACTATCATCCACTGACTATTATCCAGCATGGGGTGGAGTGAGGAGCCCAGTTTCTTGTTTTGTACAATGAATTTCTCTGCTAATGACAACTCCTTTCTCATTACATTTGTGTGTTGGGGAGGGGGTTTCCCCCTTGAATTTAAAGTGAAATGCCACAGTTCAGCAAAAAAGCATTAAGCGCTTCCTTAAAGAAGTTGTATTTGAAATAGCCTAATTTTTTGAAGCAATAGATTCCAGCCTTAAGTTTCCAGATGGTCCTGGACTATAATTCCAGTCATTACCAATCATTGGCCATGGTGGCTGGGTGATAGAACCTGTAGTCCAGTAATTTCTGGGAACCCAAAGGTGGTAGTCATTTCCTTAAAAAACTGTTGACTTGCACCCTGTTGATGAATCACTTAGCCATCACAACTCACTGTTCTGGTACTTGAAGAGGTCAGAATTCTCTGCCAACCACACCAAAACCACAGTCCCTTCAAACGTAACTTTTCTGACCTGCAGCCCTCTAACCCTGGTCATTTCCTGGTCAGTGGCAAAAGAATAGACTAGTGTCCAGCTGTTTTCCTGGATGCACAGAAAGGCACCTGGAGAGAACTCAGGAGATCCTCTGGAAGTCACTGAAGATGATGTCACTGATCTGTGTCCACCTATAGAAAAATACTTGGAAGTTTATTTGCTTCTCCTCCCCTTCCACAGACCAGGAAATGGGCAGGATATTTTTTGGTGGGAGGTGTAACTGAGAAAACATGGATTGATGGGGATGGATGGGAGACTTTCATAGCTGCACTATGTAGCTACATGTCCCAATCCTTATATCACTTTCTTCATCCCCTGAACTTGGAAGATTTTTTTTTCATTTCAAGCTATGAATTTTTGAGAGGAGAAAAGTCAATAAATCAGAATTCTTACTGAGTGAATAATAAATCACAGTCATCACCTCTGTCCCTAACGATTTTTGAGAGGATCATCAAACTTCTAAGGTATAAAATCTTCAAGAACTGTAGATGTAGGCTATTGGGTAATTTTACTTTCATGAACTTTGATTAGGAGAAAGCTTTCCGTGTAGTTATTTATCATTTTTCTGTGAGAAAAGGAAGCAAACAGATAACAGTGGAAGCTGGACCAAAACCAAACTGGACCAAAAGCAAAAACAAAAATGTACAATTGGCAGCTGCTTAAACTGCATTGAGTATTGCTTCTCCTACAAGAGTGGTGAGCGCATAAGTGTGACTAATGCTTCATTTCCATATTCTCATAGCTCAAGGGATACCAGAGAAGCTTGTTTGGCCCACATTTTAAACTTAATTCGCATTTCACAGACTAATAGGGGGATTGGAACACAATTATCCTTCAAACTGTGCACTTCTTCAAATCCTTTGATGCAGTTCTCAGTTCAGAAAATGCATACAAATCTCTTTTATTTCATGAGAAAATGTATATCCAAGTGTGTATTTCATGAAAGAACTGCAATCTAAATCTGAATTTATGCACAGTTTGGTAATTTGCAGGAAAAAGGATGAAATGAACACAAGCAAAGCTGACATGGACCAGAAATCTGCACATTCTTGATCAGGTGACATGCAAAGAGATGAGAATTTATCCTCTCCGCTCAACAATATCCACCAGAGAAAGATTCTCATGGGATAAATATGTACAGAAGATGAGGAGATGAAGGTTAGATCACTCAAATCTCTCTTTCTGGAGGAAGAAGGGTCTCAAAGTAAGGCCATTTCCACACTAAACTGTTATAGTGCTATTATTATCACCGTGAACTGGCCTGGCTTCGGAAGATATTAGATATCATTTTGGTATCACAATTTGGCCCCATTTTGCCACCCTCGGCCAAGTGTTTGTGAGGCTCTCGAACAAGCACAGAGCTAGGCATGGCCATTAATTGCTGAACATTCCTTTCTCCACCCAGGCAGGCCACACTCAGCCATATCTTGCTTTAGGAGACCTCCCCAGACAAACACCTCATTAAGGATGCACGCTAATACAAAGAGCCCCCTGCCTCGAGCAGGTAACTTGATGAGCTAGACACTTAACCTTCAAGCTTACTGCATCTGCATACTAGCCATTCCATTGTTGATTCGGACTTAATTCAATCATGCTAAATTCTGACCTTTCCGAGACATTGTCTTGCACCCAAACCTCATTGTTCTCTCCCAAGTACAGACTAGCCCACAGTCATATTTTCCCTATAAAAACCCTCAATTCTGAGACCTTCCTCGGATCACTCTGAACTTCCATCCCGCCTTGCTGCCACTTCGTCCGCCGAGCTTTCCCCTCAGTCTCCATCCGAGACTGCTCAATTACAGACCTCTGCTGTGATCTTCCCCGGGCTTCGGACAGGTGTAGTATCACCCAATTCAACAAACCCTCAAACTCCTCTATACCGCTAACACCTTTATTTTCTATAGTTACTTGTGTGAGTGTGTTGCATACATTGTTTGCCTGTATTTAATAAAATTGCTGTTATTATTTCATATTTGGTATGCTTCTTGACTTGGCCTGACCGCGTAGACATTGGGTTAAAGATTCCGCTGCTTTGCCCTGCCTCTCGTTTTTGCTAACTTGTGCTCTGAGCTAATTTTCCCCACTTAATATTTGAGCATGCTTGGAGTCCCTCATGGGACCCCCAGGTAAACAAAATAACACTATTATTCCACTTTCAACATCCTACAGAATGCTGAAGTTTGCAATTTGGGGAGGAACCTTAGGTCCTTCCCTAAACTGCAAACCCTGGGATTCCATAGGGTATTGAAAGTAGAATAATAGCACTATAACAATCTAGTGAAGAAATGGCCAAAGACTGCATAATGGATATGTTATCATTTATGTTTTCGACTTAAGCAGTGAACTGACGTCAAAGCAAATTGACAGAATGTGCTGCTTTTGAAGAACATAGTGTTTGGAAGCCGTGTGTGTATGTGTATGTATACCACATATATATCACATGTATATTTAAATATAAACAATTATTTGGCTTTCGCATGAAAAATATGGATTTTAAAACTCAGTAAAAAGAATGCATGGGCACCATATCATGTGGATGTGGCTTGTTATTTCTCATTATTCAGCAACATTATGCCAGCCTGTAGCATAAGGCAAATGAACCTATTTAATCTACATCCATCTCTTCAGTCCCTGATTTTATTTCCTTGATTGCAGAGCCACCTCCAACAGTGAATTTTACAATACTTCCTTCCTGCATAAGTGTGGCCTGCTGCTATGGGTTCTAATATTTTGAACAATATT
The DNA here is from genome assembly GCA_948472985.1 of Iguana delicatissima. Lineage (NCBI taxonomy): Eukaryota > Metazoa > Chordata > Lepidosauria > Squamata > Iguanidae > Iguana > Iguana delicatissima. Next base: position 799,003 of record CAOKZL010000004.1, read on the forward strand.
ATACCCAGTTAAGAGTACTCTCTGATTGGCCCTGGTGCTCCAAGGGTCTCTGGAGTACTGATAGCCATTGGCAGTGGAGGAATATGGTTATGGAAAAGAGAGAATGCTAGTATAGTGAATTATTGGGAGTCTCTGATTCCCAGTAATCCAGTTGCTCCCATCCAGTGACTTCACTCTTGACTACTGAAAATTTGAAACAAATTGAAACAAAATTTACCCAAATTGAAACAAAAGCAAAAACGGACACAAAGCGTGTCCTGAGATTGGTCAAGCCCTTCGACCCCAAAGCAATGCTTGAGGAGAAAATGATTGTTAGTTTTTATACATGCTTAATCATGTGTACATGCTCAGTAAAAGCCTCCTTATTCTGCTGCAGCAAAGCTAAATGTTGGGCACACCAGATTCATAAACTTCAAGATCACTGTCACTTGCCCAGGCCTTCACCTTCAATAAAGTGGGAACTGGTATTAGTAGTGTGTCTTACTACATTGTTAACACACAAGGGACACATTAATATTACACAGAAAGAGGGATTGGTTCCCTCAGAAGAAGGAAGAAGAAGGAAGAAGACGAAGGAAACATGACAACTGGAGGAAGTAACATTAACAATGTAAGAAATGAAGATAACACATTATTTGCAGAAAATAGCAAAGTAATAAGGAAGAAAGTGCTAAAGTAGGAATGCAGCTGGATATGAGGAAAAGAGAAAAAAAATGACCACAGTTTACAAAACTTTAATGTGGGTGATGAACACACCAAAAATAGTTAAATATTTTCTATACTTTGGTTCCACCATCTAAATGGAGGCTGTGCTCAAGAAATCAGACAACGACTAACACTGGAAAAGGCAGCTGTAAAAGATCTAAACAAATTTTTCAAGTGTAAAGTAGATGTGTGTGAGAGAGAAAGAGAGTGCACACACATGTGCATGCTTGCCTTCAAGTCAGTATATCATTAAATAAGAAAGTTGGAATCATCCATGTCTGGGGCCCTTTCTGTACCTTATCATTTTCTGGCACTGGGATGCAGGGATTGCGTGAGCAGCCTCCAGCGAGAGGCTCTTGCATCCGGGGTCCTTCGGCTCCTCACGAGCTGCCTGCTTGCGTGAGAGCCCCACCTCTTCCTTCCACAGTGCAGCCTGAGAGTTTCCCAGGCTGCGCTGGGCAGAAAGTGCAATCGGCACAGCTCCAGAGGCTCCACACACCAGGTAAGTGCACGTGGGGCCCAAGAGCAATGTGCAATCATGCACCATTTTCAGCTTCTAGCTGAAAATGAAAAGGTGCACAATCAGCGCCCGTTGGCCCTTGGAGCATCACATGATTGTGAGTACATCGTGCGGATCGGTCCTTACAATCACGCAACACTCCAGGCCCTCTTTCACATGGAAAATGCCATGCGAAAAGGGCCTTAATATTTCTGCTACCAATGGATGGTTTTAAAATCTGGACAGTGAAAAAAGATTACAGGAACTCATTTGAAATGTGGGGCCAGAGCAGAGTTCTGCAGAAGCAATGGACTAGCTAAGAAGACAAATCTATGAATTCTAGAACAAATGAGCTCTGAGCTTTCATTTAGAAGCCATGATACTGAGACTGCTGTCTTTTGGGCATAGCATGAAGAGATGTCACTCATTGGAAAAGATGATAATGCTGGTAAAAGAGAAAGGGAGCAGGAAAAGAAAGAGACCACAATACAGATAGATTGACTCAATCAAGGAATCCACACCCCTGAGTCTGCAAGATCTGAACAGGTTAAAATTCATAGTGTAACTTTAGCTTGAAATCACCCTGATGGCCAGTAACAAGAAATGGAAAATGAAAGATTAAAGGGCTGTGGGGAAAAGTCTTCAGGATCTGCACGCAGGGCCAAGGCTTTGCCCACTCCAGCAGCACAGGATGCACCCAAATCCTGAACTGGATTAGTCATAATGATAAGACAGTGCAGGAGACATTATACCTGGCATCAACACTGTAATCACTACTCTAGAATGGTGAAAAGAAATTGAAAGGACTTGCCACTTGGGGCTTTGGGACACCTTTGGATTTGTCTTGGTGCTGTAGTGATAACCGTGGGGCTTTATTTAGAATGCTGACCATGACATGAAAAATTATGTGGCCAAGTGGAAGCAAAGAAGGCTATATGCTACATTCAAATACCTTACATTTCAGAGATGAAAACTGAGACACAAGTGGTGAAGGCACATCAAAGTGTGGTCCAAAGGTTGTGGCCAAGCAACAAGAGACACAGGTTATTAATGAAGGAGAAGAAACCTGCCATTTTTAAGCAGACAAATCCTGGAATTCATGTACTGAGTTTAGGAAGGGCAAGACTTCATCTCCTTCTCTCTTCAACTCTGTTTGCAGCAACTGAAGTAGACTGAGGGTGAAGGGAGACAGTAGCTGGAAAAGAGGACATTTTAAAGGCAGTTGAAAAAGTGAGACAGCAGAGGATTAAGTGGTGCAGTCCTTGCCAAGTCAAGACAGCTGGAGGGTATGCAAAGATCCTGGACATGGGTAGGTTCACTCTTCCTTAGTCAATTGAGAGTGAATCCTGCCTCACTCAATTCCTCTGCAAGCAAATTTCACTGCAGATCTCCTTTGCTGATGTTAACAAAAATTGAGCCCTAACTAACCCAACCTGTTTTGTCTCTTTATTCCAATTGTGAGTTTAATCATTTACCCCAAACCTGGTGAGTGTTAATGGAATGATAACCACCAAGGCCCATGGTAGGCTATGGAAAAAATCCTGAGAGGGTTCACAACTGTGAGGCACCATTGACAAGCAACAGGGGTTGGCAAAACATATAGCACATCCTCCTATATATGATGATGCTCCAAGTGTTGTACCCAATGCACAGTCTGTTGAAGCAAAGAAGTGATTTGCCGAATAACCCTTTCAAACATTGAAGCTATACTATGAGGAGGCATCAAAACCACTCTCATAAATAATACAGCTTGTAACAGATGGTCTTATTAAGCTCCCCCCCCCCCCGGAACATTGTAAATCTTAAAAAGACTGACACAACACTGCACTCCTGTGCTCTCCCAACTTTGCAAATATTCTGTCACATCACTGAAAACTTCAGAGTGAGTGAACTAAACTAATCAACTGTACATCACAACTTTATCCTATGACAGTTACTGAAATTATGCATTGGATTTCTTTACATGTTATGTATCTGTTCCACTAATTGACTGTCTTCTTTTGATTCTGCTGACCGTAATAGCCACTGGAGAATCACTCAAATGACTGAATACTCTGATCAGGAAATTAGAAGAGGCTTTTCCATAAAAAACCATGGTTCCATCAATCAAAACAGGAAAAGACACTTTTCTAAACCAGATTATCAGACTAAACAGAGTTGCTTGAATCTTCTATTGTGTAATTGCATTGTGCAGAGAACACATTTTCAGTTCAAGGCTTATGGCTAATTTGTAAAGCTGAAATATTTTGCTAAGGCAACATCAATCTTCACTCATTTCAAAAGCAGCTAATGTGAATCTTGCTACACTGAGAGGGTGGTGATGTCTGTAAGCCTGAGACTAATAATTAAATGGTACTTCATATAAACTGTAAAGATATGAATAAAAAGGAGGAAATCAATTCTCAAAGTGAAGTAAGAAAATTATTTCCTATTTCATCAGTTGTCAAATACGACTACAGGTAGAAACTTTAATTACAAAGCATCACTTAAGTTGTTATCCTCTTCATGTCTGCTTAGAAGTAAGCCGCACTGAGTTCAGTGGGACTTAGTTTTGGTAATTGTGTACAGGATTGCATCCTAAGGAATTTCCTACTAGTGTGCACCTTCTGGGTGTACACAGACACACAGTTATATATTATGTGCTTCATTCTCACTTTGAACCATACCTCATATGTGGCAATTCTAATTTTTGGAACATATATTTAACTCCTGATTCTTTTTAATAAAAATATCCAGAATCATTGTATTTTGCAGTGTTCATTTTGTTTGCATATGAACTAGTTTGGACATGCAAGTATGTAGAAACAGATGGTGCATAGCTTTGGTTTACAAGGCATCACAATACTGTACTTAGATTTGGCAGAGGGGAGGTAGATAGCTATGTTAAGACTATTATACCAGCAAAAATAAAGTATCTGGGGTTTAGAAGTAACTGATGAAAGGTGCTGTAGTCCATGAAAATTGATGTCAAATTCACTTTGTTGGTCTTTAAGGTGTCATCCTTTGTTATTTTTTCCTGAATAATTTCACAAAGAAATAATCTCTATTGAAAGCAATGCAGCTTCAGTATGTTGGAGAAAGCACAAATGTTTCTAAATCTAACAATAGATCAAGAAGAACTCCACAGCTGCAGCTTAAGCAATAAAGGGATGGAAATGGGAGAAATCAGCAACCTGTGGCTGTCTAGAATCATAGAGCTGGAAGAGACCACAAGGGCCATCCAGTCCAACCCTCTTCCACACAGGAATACAAAATCAAAGCATGCCCAACAGATAGCCAACTGGACTCTGTTCAAAAACCTCCAGAGAAGGAGACTCCACCACACTCTGAGGCGGTATATTCCACTGTCAAACTGCTGTTACCATCAAGAAGTTCTTCCTAATGTTTATATAGAATCTTTCCTGTAATTTAAAGCCATTGCTCCATGTCCTAGTCTCTGCAGTAGCACTAGTGGTCATGCTTGATAACACTGGTAGAAACTGCACTTCAACAACATCTGGATAGCCACAATGTGCCATACTGTATAGGTGTTCTTATCTTGGGTCCAAAATTCTATGGGTGGCACTAAAGTTTGCTATGAATGCAGGACAAGAAAATTAATGTTTTACTCATCCTACATGTATGGGAGCATTTATATAGCAATGAACAACTTTCTAGGTATGGGGGTAGATTTGACTTTCCAGCCCATAGTGGGGGAGGTTGCACTTGGGTCTGTACTACTGAGATTTCTTCCTCCGCTGCATTTCTTACCAGTTTTCAATAGTGGGAGCCAGTTGCAATAAATGGGAGCAACATGAGTCTCAAAATGTTGTGGGTGCATGTAACCCCCTTATCCAGATATTGTCCATCCCTGTGCTACATCTTCTTCTGAATGCACTTGCACTATGTACCTCATTTACATCCAGTTCTGCAGCCATTTCCACAGTCCTGATGTTCTTTTCTACTTTGAGGAGGATGCTGCCATGGGGAACAATTCTTTGCAAAGCAGCAGGCACTTGACTTCTAGGAGTGATCCTATGGCTATGCTTGGTCAGAACTATTTCCCAAACTGAAATGGTAGTTTGATTAATAAATAAATATGAACAAAACAATCTTTTCAAACCCTTCTCTGCCCAAGAGAATTATACCAATATTTGCTGTTTGTTCAAATGAATATTGAAACAAATAAACAAAGTTTGCTACAAAATATCAGGCAAAAGGTAGTCAATATGGGTTTGAAAACCAAACTAGCCTTGAAGCAGAAAGTGCCTGTGATCAGTTTTTTTCATTAACATACATAATACAACTTCTTCTGACATCAAGGTACATCAAATTAGCATCTAAACTATAGCAAATAGTGATAATACAGAGCATTGGTTAAGCATCTAGATATGTGAGACAACTTGCTCAATATGCATTTGCTGGGACGAAATGGTTTGTGCCAGATATAGAAATTTTGTGTCATCCAAAAAGAAGTGCAGGCATTTTGCAGTACATTGTAAAATAGCAGGCTTGAACAGAATCAGCCTTATTACTGCTTATTGCATCCTTATTTGTCAGCTGGCTTTCCTGGCATGATTCATGATCTGTGGAACTAGAATATTAGAAGAAAAACTGTAAAGGAATGCTAAAAAGATGGATGACGCATCTCCATTTTCCCAGGGGAAGGGATTTCTGTCTGTTCTTGTGTTGACTATGCAACTGGGCAACACCCTATGACAAAAATACTGTTGGTCTATAATGGGCACACAAGATCCATTTCATTTTATTGTCCAATGCACAGCTTCCTCATCCAATGCAAAGTTTTGGAAGCAAAGTTGAATATGTGGTCCTGTTGTATGTACAGATGAGCATTCTTGACCAGTATGTGTCAGTGTGCCACTACTGAAATTAGTGGGAGTCCACTTGCCTTTTGCTCTCCATTGTGCATGAGGTTGCATATTCAGTTGCATTTTCAGGTATGCAGTGTTGTTACCCGATACAAGAGTGGTTTAAAACAAGCAATGCATGATGTAGGATCCTAGCATTTATCTTTCTATAAAGTACTGTGTGCTACTGAGGAGAAAGTGTTGTACAGCTGCTGGAGAAAGCTGCTACACCATTACCTTCCTAAACTCTAAAATGCAAATAATTGGATATGTCCCTATTGTGCTGTCCTGCGTAGCAAAGCCAAGAAGGATGGAAGACACCTTTGGTTACCCTTGACTCCTGCAAGTGTTCTGTGTCCTTGCTCTTCAATGGCCTCAAACACACACAACAGAGTGAGCATTCTGAAGAGTTTTCAGCAAGTTGGGTAGCATAGTCTTTTAGCTCAAAATTAGAAAAGGCTGGGTTTAATTAGTGGAAAGCAATTTATGTCTTTCTGAATCAGAATTTTGTTAGTCCAAATCAGATTTTGAGTAGACTGTGAACAAAGAGATGGCTTCTTGATGCTAAACTTGATAAGACAGTCCATAGTAGCTTCAAAAGTTATCAAAGTGAAGAAAAAAAAATTAGGATGTATTATAAATTCCTTCAAATATATGAATAGCGTCATTTCTTTTTCCTTCCCGATGATTCCATCTTACTCATAATCCTGGGGCTAGAACTGGTGGCCTCTTTACAGATTGATTTTGGGTTGGCTGGAATTTGTGTGACATTTAAGTGGCAGTGTCTGCTCACTTAAACCATACTTGCCAAATTGATTTCTGCCCTCTGACTCAATTAATAATGAAGTAGTAAGAATCTTTTCTACTATCTGTGCTTCTCCCTTGTCCTTACCACAATGCAGTGCTAGAATATTACTTGGAATCTTGTCACAATTCTGTCGCAATATGACATGACCTCTCCAAACTTTCAAATGTTTCTTCTTGTTAAAATAGAATTTTTAGAACCTTAAAAAGTACTGATACTTTTACTGGTACTTCAGTTTACATCACTTCATATTCAGTGGCCTCATGAATCTCCTTTTTTTTGGTATATCTATGAATTAAGACCTATAAATGTGAAGTACAGGAAAAGTCTGTTGGAGTTATAAAGGAATGCAAAGGCCCTTTCCACACAGGGGATGGGGGAACGGGGCAGCGCACGCAGGGATGGATCTTACCTGAAAACGGGTTGCTCCGTCCCTGCGGGGAGCGTGCGTTCGCCGCTCCACATGCCGGCGAGTTTCGGCGGTGTTCGGCGGCGCCCAAAATGGCGGCCGGCGACTTCCGGCGGCGCTCCACCAATCAGGGCAGCACGCCAGCCGGAAGCCCGCCCCTGGGCAGCTCTGCAGGGACGCGCTAGCGCGTCCCTGCAGTTTCACACGGGGCGCGGTAATGGGTTAGCGCGCTCGCGTTTCGTAAAAACCTCATAAAATGTGGTTTTTAAAAAACGCGCCGCGCCACCCCTTGCGGCCACGCTAGCGCGGTTTGAGGTGTGGAACCTCCACTATTCAAACCGCTCTAGCGCGCTCCACGGTGTGGACGACCTCTGGATGAGTCGCCCTAAGCCGTTTTTTTTCCCCCGTGTGGAAAGGGCCAAAGAAATGAATGCCTTATTTAGTTAAACATTATTTTCCCCCCAAAACAATAAGATTTCATTTGTAGGTCACCCTTCAGAATGAGAAAAATTACAATTATTCAAGCATATCTCTGCTATAGACATTACGTTTTCTTTCCTTTATCTGTTTTGAATGAAAGTGTTATTCATAAAGTACACTTTTTGCCTTTTTGGTGTATAACAGATTTTAAAATATTTTACCTAGAGTATCAGTGAAATACCCTTGCTCTCAGATCTAGCCAATAAATAGTTAGTAGCTTCTGCACATGCATCCGAGGCTGACTGCCCTCTCCCCAAACTGCAAACCCCAGGATTCTATAGGATGTTGAAAGTGGAATAATCACACTATAAGACTGTAGTGCGGAAATGGCCCTAGGTAATGGTATGAAAAGGGAGCCTGACATAGTTTTACATGTTCTAACCCCCCCCAAAAAAAAACCCAAAAAACCAAAGCTTGCACCTCTTTTATTTGTATTTGTATATATTTTATTTGTATATATTTTATTTGTATGTCCTGGTCCTACGGAAATTATTCCACAAGAACAAGCTAACACTATGAAGGCTACATGTCACATTTTGTTCCCTATGATGCCAAGAGGTTGGCTAATGGGTTATGTAGACTAGAGGGTGGTTTTTCACTTTACAGGAGGATGTACATGACCAACTGATACTTAGAAGTCAACACTTCTATTGACTAAATTAGCTCCATGCAATTTTCCCCAGCACATGCACTTTGTAGTAATGATTTGACAACCCTGGCAAACTATGGCCCTTTCCTCACGGGGGGGGGAGGCGCACGCAGGGGCAGAGCTTACCCGAGAGCGGGTTGCTCCGTCCCTCTGACGAGCGCGGATCCGCCATTCCAAATGCCGCCAAATTTCGGCGGTGCTCTGCGGCACTCCACGGCTCCCGGTGGCGCCCAAAATGGCGGCCAGTGGCTTCCGGCGGCGCTCCGCCAATTAGGACGGTGCGCCAGCCGGAAGCCCGCCCCTGGGCAGATCTGCAGGGGCGTGCTGCCGCGTCCCTGCAGTTCTTGACCGGGGGCTGCTACGGGGCAGTGCGGGTAAGTTTTATAAAAACCATTTTTGAGGGTGGTTTTTATAAACTCACAGCGCCACCCCGGATCTGCACTAGAACAGTTTGAGGTTTAGAACCTCACTTTTCTTAACTGCTCTAGCACAGACCCCGGTGAAGAAGACCTCCTGGGGAGGTCGCTCTAGCGTGGGCAATATGCCCATGTGGAAATGGCCTATATCAGAGTGTATGAGCTCAGGCCTCTAGGCTCCCATTCTATCTGGATTCTGGTCTGTCAGGATGAGGGACCACAGTCCCATAGGGACGGGAGGAGGAGCAATGGGAGTGATTCACCCCGGCCGGCAATGTTTTTGAGGTGGGTAAACCCATAGCCATGCCCCCGTGTGCCTTGGCCAGGCCCCCATGCACTGCAGCCACACCCCCATGTCATAGCCCCCTCTTCCTGCCCCCCCTCCACACACTCCAAGCTCCACCACAGGGTGACAGATATGCAGAAATCCTTGATTCACCAGTATGGTCTGCTAATTTTTCTTGATGCAGCTGGGAGAAGCAATTCAGCTTCAGTACACTATACTCCAATGACTGTAATGCAGGTGAGTATAGATTTTGCCTGTGGTTAAACTGAGGAAGGTCACAGAGGAAGGTCAGGGGTGAGCAAAGTCTGGCCTTATGTCTGCATGAGGACCCTGGACCCCACTTTTGTGGCCTCTGAAGTATCCCCCAGTCAATCCAAATCCACAACCACTTCCAATTTATTTTTTTTAAAAAAACAGCAGAATTTTAAGGCATTTTCCCCTCAAAAACTAAACTGTAAGCCTCCAAACATATGAAAATGTGCAAAAATACACCACCCCATAAGCTCTCCATAATCCTGCACAAAAGAGTGCGGGTGGCTTGCCTAAGTATTATGTGTGGTGGGTCAGTTCTTCTATAAAAACCTACAGATTCAGTGTGAGTACAAGAAGAAACAGACAAGGAGGCTTCAACAAATCTCCTCTCCAAGACCAGAGAGACAAAAACATTTTTGAAGACTGCACCATTTAGTTGCTTGTCAATGAACTGGGAAAATGCCATGGAGAAGATGACTTTCAAACATCTATACATTATGTTAACAAGTCGTATTTCATGCCAATATTCAAGTTTTGATGTCTGCAAAGAGTCAAGGGCCTATAAGTACCTGCTTACCTATGGGTAGACTTTTCCAGATACTCATGCTGAATGCATGGATGTTGAGGAGCAAGTCCAACGAAGTCTACAGGGCTATGCAACTGACTTGGCCAAAGGCTGGACTGAATCAGGCTGATCCAGACTGATTTAAATCAAGTCAGAGTCCAGGCTGTTTGGACTAATTCAGCATTCTAGACATTAAAAAAAAAAGCTAGAAAGTACATCCCAAATATGCAACAAAACAGCCCCATTAACAGAAAATGGCAGGATAGGAAAAGGGGAACAGATGAAGAAGGAAGGAAGGAAGGAAGGAAGGAAGGAAGGAAGGAAGGAAGGAAGGAAGGAAGGAAGATGGTGATTGCTGCTCTGGCTTTCCATCAGCTGGAAAATTTCAGCAGCATTATCCAGTTACAAAGCTTGGGAACAGAATAGTGTTATTTCAGTAGTTCTCTGCTATCAGAAGAAAAAAAAAAGTTTCCAAATCTGTCGGAACTTAGTTTTGTGTTTACTATAGCTTGTATTTCTCATTTCTTCCTCCCAGTCTTTCTATCCTCATTTCCTAATCTTTTGCTAATTTACTTCCATCCTTTCATCTAGTTTATTTAAGTGTGTGTGGTTCTTAGGGTTGTTGTTGTTTTTTTTTAAGCAAAAGTTTTGTAAGGAAGTGGCACTTTCCAATATCCCCTTACCTCATGTCCATCCCATTTTGGCTTAAGCTTTTAAAGTTAGGTTTGGGATTGATTTTAATTGATGTTTGTTAATGTGCTTTTCCCCTTTTTTTCTTTTTATACTGTGTATGTATATATGTTAGTTACACACATAGAGTAAGTCTTAATGCACAGACAAGATACATAACAGCACAGCATACCAGCACATATTAACAAACTTCAAGGATATTAAAACCAACTCTGAGAGTAATTAGCACAGAAATACCCTATACCTATTCCCCACAGTTGTGCTAATTACTCTCAGAGTTGGTTTTAATATCCTTGAAATTTGTTAATATGTGCTGGTATTCTGTGCTGTTATGTATCTTATCTGTCCATTAGGACTTACTCTATGTGTGTAACTTACTCTATGTGTGTAACTAACACATAGTTTGTCAGTGTGAATCCCCTCTGAAAGAGCTGCTATATTTCAAAATTTCAAGCGCTTGTGGGGAGGATACAAAAAAGGACTGTTTTTATAGAAAACCTTAAGGCTGGATGGCACAAAACCCAACCAAAACCTGCATATGACAGGTAGCTATCATGTCTCTAAATTTCATGTATGTATACGTACAAAACAAAAGTTGTGGTCACGTTTGTTTCCCAATGCAAAGCAAATGCTGAATAGGGCTAAAAAGTCCTACAGCTCCCAGAAGACTAAGGCTTATATCCAACTTACCATGCTAGTAGAGTATTGCAGTTGCATTGGATTACAACTGATTCTGCAATGAAAACTGTACTGGATACCATCTTTGTGCTAATTCTGCCAATGTGCAACCATTAGCTTGATGTCATAGTTGGATACATGGCTAACAAACATATTGTGCTATGTGTTTTCATGGTTTAGGGCCCACTTTGACAGAATTGGAAACTTGATTTACAAACCATGTCTACTGCAATATAGTTTTTTTCACTGACATTAAATATAACCTCAATCAACAGCTGTAATGAAAGAGGAAGAACTACTTTCCAGCTTTACCAATCAAGTTCAGTGTTGTTATTATTATAACGACAAGCTTCTAGCTGATAAGGTTATCATCTTAAAATAGAGGTGAATTTGAAAAGGGTGCTCCTTTGAGAATAGACAAATGACATTGGTAGATTATCCAGTAATTAGGGTTTGATATGATTTTCTTTTCCACCACATAACACCAGGAGAGCTTTTACTATATTAGAAAGGTTCAGCAGTCTGTGTGTGTGTGTGAGAGAGAGAGAGAGAGACTGAGAGAGAAAGGGAGGTGTAGAGAAGAATTTAGTTCAAAAAGCAGTGATTACTGATTGCTTAGGGAGATATTAGCTTGATTAATTGCCGTCTTTGATGATGTGATACACGATAGGACAATACATCTCCTTCCAAGTAATTGTTCTGGCTGGGAAACTCTATAAAATCACAGGGAATTTAGCTTAATTTTTTCTACCATTAATTCCCAAGCTTTGGGATGCGGGTAAAACTAAGAATGAAAACATGGCTTGACAAAATGTTCCTGACATTAGCTACAGAAAACAGGCCATCAATTTGAAAACATGTTTTATCATATTATTTTATGATAAACTTACTTTCCTAATTAAGGCCATCAGCTGTGCCATTTCTTTTCTATTTTGGGGTGGCATAGTCATATTAAAATATTCTGCCAGGGATCAGAATTTCTGATATAACTGCCATTTTAAGCTTCAAGTAAGATAGGCTTTAATTTTTCTGAAGGTACTAAGAATTTGACTTCTAAGCTACCTGAGGCATTATAAAATATCTCTATATCTTTCTTCCTCCTCCCAGAGAACTTGGATACATAAGTAGATCAATTCAAGTTTATTGAAATAATTATTGCTTCTCATCATGTTTATGCCTATCAGATCAGAATCTTATTGTATTTATGAAAGACATTTGTCTTCTAAACCATGAGTATTAGGTCATTGTAATAATGAGGAATAACCAAAAATAAACTACTACTACTACTACTACTACTATTACTATTATTATTATTATTATTATTATTATTATTATTATTTAAAAAAGAGGACAATGCTAGGAAATTATCTCAAAAACCATTTGTTTTTTCATTGTAGATTTTTGATTCCCACCTCCCACTTCTTTCCCTATCTGGGAAACCACAAGTCCAATAAAGTATACACAGAACTTAGAATTGTCATTTTCTGGTAGAGATATAGTTCTTCACTAAATTTTATCTCGAAGGTAGCAACAAGATATCCCAGCAGTGTTCCTCCGGCTGAAAGAAAGTATTTGAAAATCATGCGATTTTCAAGGTTATGTAGGATTTGGGAATTATTCTGTGTAAAATTTGAATGTGGTAGTTTTACACAGGTAGGAACATCTTCTGCATGGAAAATAACACTTCAATACATAAATATTAATTCCTGTTTAGAAGTTACTGTTTTTCTATGCAAATTAATATTTCTGCATTGAAATATTGCTTTCCATGCAGAAAAGGCTGCTTCTTGCATAGAAAAATGCTGATTCCTGTGCAAAGTAAGCATGTGTAAATTTTGTACAGCATAAGTCCCAAACTGCTAAGATTCTTTGTTACCCTGTTTACTGGGGGTCCCAGGAGGGACACCTAAATAACCAAACAATAAAACACAATCTTGGGGAAAATTAGCTGGAGCACTCGCTTAAGCTAGCGAGAGGCAGAGTAACTTAGCAGGATCTTTCAACCCAGCGTCTATGGCAGTGGTTCTCAACCTGTGGGTCCCCAGATGTTTGTGGACTTCAGCTCCCAGAAGCCCCAGCCACTATGGTCAATGCTCAGGGCTTCTGGGAGCTGAAGTCCACGAACATCTGGGGACCCACAGGTTGAGAACCACTGGTCTATGGGGTCAGGTCAGTCACGCAGCCAGATGGGTTTAAAGTAAGAAAAATGATATTTTATTGCATACAAACAAATATTAAAGACACCACAGTCACACAGCTAACTAAGAGATTAGAGGTTGAATTAAGGATAGAGACTTTCAGGGAAAATGGGTGATATGACACCTGTCTCGTCGTCCTGGACCTCAGGAGAGACGCCGGGGGTGCAGAGAAGAAACAGCTGAGGGGAGCTCGCCAAGCACAGCAGCAGCAGAGCCTGATGGAAGTTTTGAGCTATCCGAGGTTGCTGCAGTCTCAGCTACTGGAGTTGAGGGGAAGGCTCACCCAGGCAAAGTGGTAGCAAGGCGGGATGGAACTCAGGAGCAATCCGAGGAAGGTCTCGGAGTCAGGGGTTTTTATAGGGTGAATTGGGACTGCAGGCTGTGCCTTACTCGGGAACAACAATGAGTTTTGGGTGCGAGACAAGGTCTCAGAAAGGTCACAATTTAGCATGATTGAGTTAAGTCCAAACTGACAAAGAGGTAGACTGTATGCAAATACTCAGTGCTTGGCCTTTAAGCTTCTAGCTTGCCAAGTTACCTGCTCAGGGCAGGGAGTCCTTTGTAAACAGCGTGAATACATAATGAGGGTGTTTGCAGAGAGATCTCCTAAAGCAGGGATCTGGCTATTTCTGGCCTGCCTGTATTGTCTTGGGATATTGCAGCGTTTGATGGCCGAGCCTAGTTCTGGGCTTGTCCAGGGGCCTCTCAAACACGTGGAGATGGGTGGTGGAAGAGAGCCAAATTATTTATATCAAAATTATATCTTTATGCTATCTCCAAGGAGGCCTAACCTGCAGTAACATCTTGTCAGTCCAGGATGCTTCTTATCACAGTTTCTCAACACTCAAAAACATATTTTTCAACCATTTTTAATATTTTTGAATATTTTCTCCTTCCCTATTGAAGTGTGTCACTCTCTGCAATGCTACAAATGTAGGGACTAAAGCAAAGTTTCACTTGGAGAGGCAGGATTCTTATTTGGGTGGGACAATTTACTCACTGTAGTTACACCTGGGAATCCTGATTTACCTTCTGCCACCCCTTCTTTATATAAGTAGAGCAATGGTTTCTATTCCTGGATTCCTTTCTCTGACCCAGGTTACCCCTTGCCTTCCCCAGGTCCCACATTTGAGCCTTTTGCAGATAACCAGAATAATTTTATCTTCCAGGGGTTAGGAATATTTTGATTGATTTCATTAATTTTTAAAAAACATTTGTACCATGTTTTACCTCGCTGTTCCAATCTGCTTGAAAAAGCAAAGAAGGACAATTTTAGAAAGAAAATTTCAACACAAGGTTTCTTCAGTGCAATGACACTTTTAAATGAATTTGGCAAATGCATAGGGAATGAATCAAAATACTCTATTCTTTTTTTTTCTTTTTCACTGACTTCTCTGTTCAATCAATAATGTTATTTAATTTCAACATTCCTTTATAGAGGAAAATACAAAGATCATTGGAATAAGACAACAGTATAATTTGTGAATGTTCCATTTCTCCCTGTTGGTTTAGTTTTTACAGATACTATGAATTTACTTTTTAAAATAAAAAAAATCACTTCATGGGAGACTTACACACCTTTATTTTATCATGAGAAGGTTAAATATGATCCTTGAAATAGCATTGATGAAGCAGAACGTGCTTGATAGCAGAAAAAAAAAATGTTGGGAATTAAAACATATGGGTGGTCAGTCAACGATTTTCTAATAATGTTAGAGGTAACAAATAAAAGGGAGAAAGATTAACCAAGTAAAAGAAAGAAGGAAGTGAAAGAGAATAGCATACAGTAAAGAACTAAGTTTGTGTATGTATGATAAATATGACAAGTAAAACAGATACAAATGTATAGCTATTTTATATATCAATTTATTACAGATAATATAAGTATCTAGAATACTTGCAAGAATAGTAAAGAAGTAAATAGAATCTTAAGTACACAGGAATAATTATGTATTTCATGTTTCTTTATTTTTTTTTAAGTATATTTGGAAAAGTGAAAGAATGACTGAAAGAATGTATGTCAATATATGTTCTGTGTTTTAATAAAAAAGAAAAAAGAAAATAGCATTGATGAAGTAGGCATTGCCTGGATTTGAAACACATTGTACTTGTAAGGCTGAATTCTATTACATCTGTATTAATTTGGGGAGGAGGTATATGTACTCTGCTTACAAATCTACTTACCAAAGTGGTGATTAATTTAAATTTCTTCTCCTCTGCAGAATCATTATGATGGTTTTAGTACAATTGACTCTGTTGGGTAAAAATACCCAATTATCTTTATATTTGCACTTTATGTAACGTTCCACATCCCCTAAAAGCCTTTCTTGCCATTGCTAGTTTGGTGGTGACAAATAGCATTCATGCTATTATAAGGCTACCTCATTCTGTTCATACATTGGATAACTCTTTCATCTCGGCAAGAACAGATTTCATTATTATCTGGAAATGGTTGGAATGGGCTAACAAGACATATTTTCATAATGATAAGACTATACAGAGAAAAGCACTGTCAGTGATAAGCTTTCTATTGTGGAGCAACCAATTCTCTGTCCAGAAAATGTAAATTGTAATGAAGATATGCTGAAATGCAAAATATGCCAAGCTAGCATTATTGTGTTAATTTCTCAGCTAAATGTAATCTCCCATTAGTAAGAGTTAATGACTGGAGTTATTAATTAATGCAGCTTCTTTAAAATGTAATAGCCTGGCTCAGGGGTGTTTTTATATTGTTCTTCTATATGGACATTATTGATTTATATTAGATTTGTGCTGACGGCTTTCAATGGCCCTTTGTTTTTGTGACTTTGCTTTAATGGTTTATTAAATTAAAGTGATACTTAACTGACTCCATACTCCCTGTTAATCTGCCTAACTTGATTAGCCTCTGGAGGAGGGTATTGTCACTGATGTGTTTTTCTTTTCTCTGACGCACATGTACAATGTACTGTGTTTTAAACTCTGGACAAAGGATCACTTCCTTTTATTTCTTTTTATACAGTTAGTTGGTTTTTTACAGCAGCTCTTATGGGGAAGGAGATCTGCATACTGTGCTACCTGCCCACTGAATAGGTTCAACTAGGGATGTGCTTTGCAAACTGTAGAAATTAATTGCATGTGTCTTAGTGTTCTAGCAATGATCTCTCAATGGCCTGTGTAAAAAAGTGGGATCCAGTGGAATTCAAGGAGTATCTTGGGGATAAGCACAATGTGACTAAAAAATGCATTTACAGCTTACATGACAGGGAGGTTAAGATGACACCTTATCATATGCTTTTTTTAAAAAAACGTATAAATGAATTTTTAAGCACCTCTGCTCTTTTCTTTAGAAGGTCTTTGTTTTATTCATTTCAAAAATAATATGCTGACATTTGGTCAGTCCCATGCCAGTTAAGGTATGAGAAAGTCCAATAGGATAGCATCACTATTGAGCTGAAGTTTTACCAAAGAGGTCTTAATATAGGACTTCTTAGGAGACCTCCCTTTGTATTTTACAACAGTTCCTTCTTCCCCTTCTCTCAGTTTGTAACTTTAAAAAAAGTATTCTAGTATCATCAGAAAGAAATCAAGAGCAAATTTTCATTCAACCATGAGAGAAAGAATTACTTACTCAGCAGTGTAGCTAAACGCAACAAGGTAAGGATGAAATAGGGTGTGCAAGCAGTACTAAATCAAATACTCTTCTTCCCTCAACTGTAATAGTGATCAAAGATTTCAAGTGGAATATTTTTCTCTCCTCCTACTTCCCTTTTGTCTCACACCTGGCTTGCCACTATCTTTATGTTTTCAGCTGAGTGGAGTTTTTGATATCACTTCCAACACTAGCATTTGTAATGGTATGATGGTTCCATGAATTTTCAAGGAGAGAGATGTGTTAGTCTGTTTCTATCTAAAAAGAAAGGAAGCAGGGAATGGAATCTTTGATTTATTTTAGCCTGAGCTTTCATGGATTACCAAGAATGATGGATTTCTACTGCTTTTGACTAAATCTGGAGCCTTCCATGATAGCTATTTTTAAAGACTGAGATGTATAAAGAGAAGGAGGGTGTATGACACCTTTAAGATTCTCTGATTTATTTTAGCTTAAGCTTTTCTGTTGCATGAATACAAAAAATCCAAAATCCACAAAGCACTGATAATTTTATTGGGCCAACTTTTTTAAAAAGGAGAAAGCACAATGTATATCATAAAAGCTTTCAAAGCTCCACTGGCTTCTTTTTTCATTGACCCAATAAAGACAGCACTGTTTTATGGATGTCGGATTTTGCCCTATTTTGCTGCATGGCCCACACAGCTACCCTGAACAATAAGAGGGAACCAAAAAAGTGGGATGTAATTCCCTGACGTTTCTACCTCCAACAGAGGTAAATTCTTTCATTGGGATTACAATTGGTTTGTTTTACCTACACGGCATGTAAATGGTTTTCCAAGTGGAGCAGTATAGAGGCTTCTTGCGAAATTCAATATTCTTTGCCTAAGAAAGGGACTGGTAGCTCAGATCTCAAGAAGAGTTATTTTTCTGTTGCTCGTAGAGTTGAAATTTTACTATCTGAATGTTACTGCTTTTTGTTTCCCAGTCTCCCACTTGGACAAAAAAGGGGAGTGGCCTCTGCCTGCATTATATCACAGTCTAGATCAGTGGTTCTCAACCTGTGGGTCCCCAGATGTTTGTGGACTTCAGCTCCCAGAAGCCCCAGCCACTATGGTCAATGCTCAGGGCTTCTGGAAGCTGAAATCCACCACTGGTCTAGATAATCTTAACTGACAACAAAAGTAAGATCTTAAGATGAACTGGAGGTCTGTAATTCTAACATCATTCTTCTTCTTCTTCTTCTTCTTCTCCTCCTACATGATTTTTAAAACCTTTGCCTGATGAAGAAGTCAGTGAAGCTTCAAAAACATGCATTATGTATTCTGTGCTTTTTGTGTAGTTGGCATAATAAAAGTTTTGCTGTTTTGTGGCTTTTGGATTCAGTTGTGTTTTGCTGCATGGCCAACATAGCAATCACCTGTTGCTTGAATGTTACCTAACTGTAAAAGACCAGTTTTTATGGGAAACTACTGAAGGTTAATTCTGCTATATTTACAGAATAATACTGATCTGAAACTGAGCTTTATCATTCAAGGTAATTTTTTCTTTCTTTTATATGATGTGCCTGGATTGAAAAAAAATCAACAAAAATCTATTACCTTTTGCTCTCTTTCATCTATTTTCACTTTTTAAGTAGCATCCATGGTATCTTCATTTCACTTACAGACAGCTTCAGAAAAGCATTTGCCAACCCAGGTAGGCTCATAGAGACATACTCATTGTAAGCTAAGTCCACAGCCCAACCAACCATTAGTATTAAACTGCAATTATATTTAGATCTTATCTCACTGAACAGTTGAAATATGAACTGATTTGTTCATAAAATATGAGAGCTGATGTCAATTCCTATCTAAACAGGCCTAGCTGAAGAAAATTTGACATTGGGGTTAAGAAGCAGTACAGATTGCTATAAGGTTAAGTAAGTTACTAGGTATTTGACTAGTCTATATGAACATATAAAAGGTACAGACTAACACTGGCTCAGACTATAGTAAACAGAGTCCAGTAAGTCTCGGTGCAGCAGTGGCTATTCACAATCCAAGGTGAAGATTTCTTCCAGTGTTGCTTCTGGAGATACTTTCTGTTAGAGACACTATAGTTTGGTAATAGACATGATGCCAAAGAGAAAAAAAACTAATTTGGAGATTCTAAGAATTAAATGTCCTGTCCTTTATGATCAAGCTGTTCAACTGCAATAGACTACCTCAGGAGACAGAGACGGAAAAAATCTGTCAGTTCTTCTTTCTCCTGCATTCAGTTTTTTTTTAAAGAAAATCAATTTTTTTTGCCTTCCTATATATGAAAAATATGCCAGTTTAAATCATCTAGACAAACTAAAACACAATCTTGAGAAGTCAGCTTTTAATTCTTATTAACATTTCCAGAGAACTCACCCACATCCACCTACATCATCTTGGTTCAGCAGTTCAAGGCAGTGCTGACTTGGGGGCTCCAGTGTCATAGGGTTAGTTGATCTGTTACAGGTTTTCATTTAGGTACTCCAAGGTGCTGAACCAAAATAGAATTCAGCATTTTGGACAACGTCCTTTAAAATATGGACTAAAAATTCAGTGCCTCACTGATATCAGATCCACAAACTGCCACTGCTGCCACTGTTAAAATTACCCTCCAACCCAAGCACTTCCTTATCTGAGCCTTGCAGGAGAAGAGTATGGGAAAATATTCATGAAATCTGGACCCCTTTCACACAATTATAGCACCACGGTTCTGTTTTAGTTGTCATGGTTCTGTTCTGCAAAACCCTGGGGTTTAGGGTTTAGTGAGGCACTATAGCTCTATGACTGATAATTATAAGGTAGACCACTAGTTTACTCTGATCAAGTCCGGGTTATGACCTGTAAAGCCCAATATGGCTCACATCCAAGTTATCTGAAAGATCTTATCTCTCTATGGCCCTTTTCACACGGGGTAATTAAAACAGTGTAGAGCGACCTCTAACGGAGGTTGTCTACACCGTGGAGTGTACTGGGGCATTTATAATTTTGAGGTTCTACACCTCAAACTGCCCTGAAGCGACCAGAAGTGGTGGCACCACGTGTTTTTTAAAAACCACTTTTCAAGTGGTTTTTATAAAACACGAGCATGCAGCCCTGTTCCACCCCATCGCAGTGCTCCGGTGTAATTTGCAGGCACGCGCAAGTGCGTGCCTGCAGATCTGCCAGAGGGCGGGTTTCCAGCTGGTGAGCTTCTCCGGTTGGTGGAGAGCCACCACCAGCCAGTCCGGGAAGGACCTCGCACACACACATGCACAGACACTCCCGGTAACCTGGGATTCCCTCCCCTCTCCCAGAGGGATTCCAGACTCAGGAAATGAAAGACCCCTGAGAGAGAAGGGGAGGGGAATGCCTAACAATGTGGCTCTCTCGACAGCAACCTGGGAAGGGAGAGAGTTTGAAAGAGCCGCCATTTAGGATGCCGCAGGAGTGTGGAGCAGTGAACTCGCACTGCTGCTCGTGGCGACGGACTTACCCGGCTTCTGGTAAGCTCCATTTCTGTGCGTTTTACCCCATTTCTCCCTTCACGTGTGGAAACGGCCTATATGAGCCTATCTGTGGCCCTCTTTGCACAGCATTTTGCAAGCGAGAGGGCCCCTTGAGCATCACATAAATGGTCTGCATGACACACTCACATTTACGGACGCTCAAGAGCCAGACACGCAGCACATATGCATTTTTTAATTTTCAGCTTTTAGCATTTTAGCTGAAAATGCTGTGCGCTCACGCACCAGTCAGGGGCCTGGGGCATACTCATCTGCCGTGCAAAGCCTCCTGAGCCATGCCGGTCACACTTCCTGCCCCAGCGCAGCCTACAACTCCCAGGCTGCACTGCGGATGGAAGGCATGAGGCGTGGGCAGGGGTGCTCACGCGACTAGGAAGGAGCTACAGAGCCCAGGCAGCAGGGAAGTGGCAGCATTCCTTCTGAGGCTCCCTGCGCGACAACCCCTGCCCAGCAGCGCGAACAGGTAATGTGCGAAAAGGGCCTGTGTTTTGAGATCTTCCAGGGAGATCCTTTTCTCTGTCTTATCACCATCACAGGTACATCTGATGGTAACCGCAGGACATTTCAGTGGCTGCTCCTAGGCTATGGAACTCCCCCCCAGAGAGGTTAGACCCCTCCTGCTATCCTGTTGTCAGGCTTTGAGGGCTGACTGCCCTGGGGTAAAGACCCTTTTAAGTGCTCTGTTGCTTATGTCTGTTCTTTCTTCTTTTAAATGGTTGTTATTAACTACATTTGATTAAATAAATAACATTTTTTATTTTTATCTTACATATGGTGATAATTTTTATACTGAGGAAAATGTGGGATATAAATAAATGCGATAATATAATAACAATAAATATTGTATGTGCCTTGAAGTTCTCTCCAACTTATAGCAATCCTATCATAGGTTTTCCTTGGCAAGATTTATTGAAAGACTTACCATTTCCTTCCTGTAAGGGTGAGAGAGTATAACTTGCCCAAGATCAGCCAGTGGATGTCCATGCTTAAGTCAGAATTTGAATTCTGGTCACCTAGTATGCTAATCTAACACTCAAACCACTATACCATATTGGATCTCTAAATATCCTAACCTAAGCTGCAATTCCTAGGATTCCACAGAATGGAACAATGACAGTTGAAATGGAAGCATAGTGTTATAATAATGTAGTGTGAAATGGTGCCTAGTTTAGGCACATAGAAGTTTGCTTCAAGACTCAGGGAATGTTCCAATGTTCATTTTCTCAGTTTTTAGTTTTAAATGGGTTCTCTGATTGTAAAATAACCAAATATTCTTAAGAAGCAGGTCTTTCTCTTTCTTCTTATTTCTCTCTCTCTTTTTCTACCATGTGCCTGCTTGGATTCTCGTCACAACTAAGAATAAACTGTTTGAAACCAAGGAGCATTTAACAACATTAAATGAAGTTTATGAATTTAATCATCTATAAATGATTTCTGGGAGGCTTTGGCAATCTAGTCAGATTAGGTTAATTCTTATCACCTGTTTAAAGCTGATCTCAGAGTCCTTGCATAATAAATTAGGGCCTGCCAGGTTGAAACAGACAAATAGTGCAGCAAAATGTGCCATCGATGTACCTTTAAACTCAATCTGATTATTTTACACTAACTATGTGAATTTTTGACATTCAGAAGCATAATTGCTTGGTCTCCATGTATATTGGAAGTTCAGCTTCCAGGTTTAAAATTCAATCACTTTTAATGCAGAAAGAAACTTTTCAGAAGCTGATTCTGAAGATTACAACTAATGTCACCACTAGCTTACCACTGGTGACACAGAAATCAAATATAACTGACCCACAAGTCAGGTGTGCCTGGCTGCTTTATGATTTGCAATGCATCTTTTCTTTTCTTTTCTTTTCTTTTCTTTTCTTTTCTTTTCTTTTCTTTTCTTTTTGTTAGCAGATTCAGGGTGGAAAATAATGGGAAAAATAATACATGAATTTTTCTTTTACAAGACACACAAATACAAACCACGTGGCTGAGATCCTGCATCAAATATGTAGCCATGATGTTGTGGCTATGCTTTATCTCCCCCTCTGATTCCTAAAACCCATCTTAAAAGTCATCCTGAGTGATGGAGTTTTGTGATGCTCAGCATTGGAACACTGTAAAACGAAGTGACTAGCCCCCTCCCAGGAGCATAAGATGTGAGTTCCTGTAGCAACTCTTCATTGCAGTAGTATTCACTGATGAGAAGTGCTGGTCACACCATCCTGCAGCATCTCACTCATGAGCAGCACAGACCTCTATCACTTGGGACAGCTAACTGGGTTTTAAGGTGGGTTTCACGATCATTTGTGGTCATGACAATAATACAATGATTACAAATGAGAATACGAAGCAGTTCAGATGTTTTAAGGCCAGTGTATGATATCATAACTGACTAACCGGGCACCAGTTGCTTGCCAGTTTCTATATGCAAAAATGTGTTCCTTCTCCTTTTTCTTTTAATAGAATGTCGTTCAGCAATAGCAATAAGGCAATATTCTTCATAATAAGGCAATATGCTACATAAGTGTAGAAGCAAGTACTTCCACACATTTCAAGGCTCAAGGGTTCTTTTGACTAAACCACAAATTCTGTTGAGATAAAGTAGACCAGCACCATGAGGATGAAGAGGAAATTCTACTACCAGGAGATTCCATAACAGATTCCATTGGCATGCTAAGTTACCACAGAATAAAGGACAAGATAGATTTTATTTTAATAGCTTGATTAGCAGATACATCAGAGTGATTGCTGGTTTTGTTAAATATTACTACATGCTGGAAGTGATATTGATAAGGCACATAAAGAGACTGCTAATTGTTTCCTCCTCAGCATCAGTTCTAAAAGCACACTGTGAGTAGTAATAAAAAAAAGTCCCATTGGTCCAAATCGAAGCATTTTCACCTTAAGAGAATTGCTGCACAATTCACAGTTTTAATTAAGAAGGAAGAGTTAAGCTTCCATAGCCCACATGCTGTAGTCCCAAAGCAAATTTATTCCCACAGCCCCTACTTAAAAAACAAAACAAAAACATGCTGGCCAATCGTATTATTAAAGTTAGAAGTGCTATTGCTCTGGAATTGTAATGGATATCTAAAAAGTATAGGGAACTTCCTGAAAACTTGACACTAAAACTTCAAGATCCCTTCTTTCCTTTTTTCTTTTTTTTTTCTTCTGTCTTTTTGGCCACTCTACACTGTTATAGTGTTGTTATTCCACTTTCAACATCCTGTGGAATCCTAGGGTTTGTAGTTCACTGAGCCCAAAGAGCTCTCTGGCTGAGAATTCTAAACGCCCCTCCCTAAACTGCAAACCCCAGGATTCCATGGCATGCTGAAAGTGGAATAAGAGCACTATAACAATATAGTGCAGAAATGGCCTTTGTCTACAAACTGAACTTGGACTAGTTAGCATCCAAACAGAGGACAAAATATGTGACTGTCTTCTGATAGACTTTCTAGTGGAGAATTGCCCTGTATTAAGCAGATCACACAACTCCTACAGACTTCTGTTCCTTTTTGTATATAAAATGGAAAAGAGTTATGTTCCTCTTGCCTTTAGAATTATACAATACAAGTTGCTGGTTCCTTGCAAAAAGATTAAAACACTTGTTGTCAGAAAGTACATAAATGATATATTTCTCCTGGTACAGGTTGTGTTGCATCCTCCCTCAAGGATTAAATAGTATACCTCTTCTCCAGCCATATGTCAAATTTTACTACAGGAATGTAGCTGTTTGCTTGACCCTAGAGAAAGAGTATAACAAGAAAAAAAAAAATCTGGAGATATATCTTTTGGTCTGTATTTCCTGACAACAACTGTTTTATGTCTTTGTTAGGATGAACTTTACAGCTGTTTGACCCACATTTCATTTGGACATTGCAACTTCCTTTCTAAATTACTGAAGGAGAGAAAGATAAGTGCTGAGGTCAAATGAGAGCTTTTCTTTCCTTTGTCTTCCAAAAGCTGAAGGACCCAGAGAGTTAGCTGGAATGGCTGCTTTCACCCTTTACTTTTTTGAAATAATGGAAACTGCCTTCAAAGTGTTCTCCTTGTTGACATTCCCTCCTTTACTCTTCACAGTCCTTACACTATGAGCTGCAATAGTCAATCTACATTAGTTTAGGGATGGCTTCACACCAACGCCTGGAACACACAAGGTCAATTTTTTAAACAATCCTGTAATTAAAGGAACATAGAAGAAATATTGGAACTTGCCACTTATTGGTATTTCCTTAGGGGACTTTTGTGAACTACATTGCTGCCTGTGCTTGCTTGTCTCTAAGAAATTTAGGGAACAATAAGCTCCACTGTAACTTTCTGTGTCTACATGATCACAGAGTAACTTCTAAGTCTACCCCACAAATGTCATATCTCGACTTGAAAGCCAGTGGAAATGAATGGTTTGTGTATAGCAGACAATTAAGTCTTATTAATTTAAATGCAAATTACAAAGTGTGCTGTAATAGAAGAAAAGTTTCATTTGTGTTTCATATGTTTCTTGATGAGTAATCATCCATCTAGGCTGCTACTCCCATGCAATATTTAATTTATAAGAGCATTGACCTTTACTGTATTATGAACTGGACTCAAGTTTCTTAAACTAATTTATAAATTCTAATCACAGATAAACTTTGATTCATAAACTCTGACTCATGTTTCTCTGCATTAGGAAGTTTGATTTGTAGATTAAAAGATTGTCTAATCTCACCTGGTTGCTTTATATGATTTTATCCTAGAATTTTCATTTAAGCACTATAAACTGTTTATTACACCAGCCATTTCTATTAAGCAGATAATGGTAAACTCATTTTTCAAATTCATGTAAGCAGTCTTTTTTTTCCTTTGTAAAAATACCATCACGTGCCCTAAGCAAAAACCATTTCATCCAATTCAGTGTGAATTAGAAGAGAACACCCTTGAAAATATGTATAGACATGATGATTTCAGATGATTTATGATTAAAGAAAACATTAAAAACAGATTAGAGAACTTCTATCTTTTCCTTATTTTAAAAAAGTTTCTAAAATGAATATCTATAGTTACCATCCAGATGAAGTCACTACTACACATCAGACCTGATGTTACTCAAATGGGGCAGTGGTGCAACTAGGTTCCCTTCCAGGGAGCCTATACTGCCCAGGAGACAATACGGCTGCCCCATGGAGTCACTGAGTAATGGCACATCACTCCTAGGGGATTTTGTAGATGCATTTCAAATGTATACATATCTGCCTGGTGTCTGTAAACACAAACAAAGCAAGTGATGGAAAGAAAAGTGTCAGCCTTTTCAACCAATCGATCATAGAACAAAGTAGTATTATAATAGTTCCATGGATTCCAAAATACATCCATATGCAATAAATACATTAGTTTGAGAGCTGTAAATCAAGTGAATCTGCTTTGGAATCTGCTTTGGAACTCCCAAAATCATACCTTACCTCTACTCTAATGTCTTGTTTTGACTCAGTTTGTTTTCTCACATTTTTACAGAATATATAGATTACCTTAAGCAGTAACTATAACCAAATTAGAACAGCCCTGGCAAGCATCTGAATATATGTTCCAGACACAACTTGGCATTAGAATACCACTGTTAAGTTAAAAAAAAAAAGAACATATTTTGGATGTTGTGTTATAGAGGTTGACATCAATATTGCTGGGTGATTTTAACTTCTATAGTCAGCCCTCCACATTTGCAGGTTTCACTTTTGTGGATTTGATTAGTCATGGATTATTTGCTGTCAACTCTGCTGCCTCCCTAAGCCATTTTTGATAGAGACTGCAAGCCTCATGAGATTGAAAAACTGTGAATAAGGTTGTAAGTCCCTATTAAAAATGGTGTGGGGCAGCATTGGAGATGACAGTAAGCCCCACCAGCCAGCCACTTCTGCCTTGTGAAAGAACCTTGATGCCTCAAAGGAATCCATGGTGGGTTTAAAAAAAATATGATTACTGTTTTGTGTGTTAAATTTGGTTTGGGAGGGCCTAGAGTTATTCACAATTTCTTTTGTGCCCCTAACCCTAGTGAATGTGAAGGGATGACTGTATATAGATTTCTCAGAACAACTAAGAAAAATATAAAATTCATAACAAAATAAATATAGAAAACACAACACAAATTATCTGTAAGATAAAGTCCTTAATGGAATAGTACAATAAATTAAAATTAAAAAACTTAAAATTACCCCACAAATGCTACAATTTGAGAAATTAGGGGGGGGATTCATTAAAGGTGCCATGAATCAGACATTGGGCTGACTGCACTTGTGACATTCTCACACCTCATAATTATAGCACTATGATTCTACTTTAACTGTCATGGTAACAACCTACAGAATCCTGGAATTTGAAGTTTAGTGAAGTACTAGAGCACTTTGGCTGAGAATTCTAAATCCTTCTTCCTAAAATGCAAATTCCAGATTTCCTTAGGATGTTGCCTTGGAAATTAAAGCGGAATTATAGTATTTTAACTGGATAATATAATGGAGCATGAGGTGGGAGATGTTGAGAGATAAAGAGGTAAGATTACCTCACTTGGTTAACTTTATCACCTGGATGAGGCTACAACATAGGCCATTTCCACACTAAACTGTTATAGTGCTATTATTCCACTTTCAGCCTCCTATGGAATCATGGGGTTTGCAGTTTCAGGAGGTGCCAGCCGGCCCCTCCCAAAACTGCAAACCCCAGGATTCCATAGGAGGTTGAAAGTGGAATAATAGCGCTATAACAGTCTAATGCGGAAATGTCTATAGTTCCAGGAACTGTCTGCTATTCATAGGAAAAAAATGATGCATATCCTTGTCTTCTTTCTATGCCCAAAAAAGTACACTAAGTGCACTAAGATGTGAGTGTACACACGTTCTCACAGGTCAGTTCCAGCTTCTGAGTCCAAGGTTACTGGTATAATCCCAGAACTTCTCACAAAAGATTGTGGTGATCTCTAAGCCATATAGGATGTAAGCTAATTTGTACTATGTAGGCCAGATAGCTATCACCTTATAGGCCCTTTCTGCCCCAGACAATTAGAACAGGGCAATGCGTCCTCTCACGGAGGTCGTCTGCACCTTGGAGCGGACTAGAGCGGACTACTTACTGGAGATCCGCACCTCAGTCCGCTCCAAAACGACCCCATGTGTCCTCCAGCGTGTTTTCTAAAGACCGCAAAAAGAGGTCTTTATTTTCCTGGAACGCTCCATTGCATTCCTGCTCACTTGTGCAGATTCACAGGCTCGCACCAATGCAAGCCTGTGATCTGTGGAGAGCGGGCTTTAGGTGTGGTGAGCTTCAGCCACGACCAACTGGAAGCCGCTATTTTGGAAGCCAGAAGCCGCCGTTTTGGAAGCCGGAAGCCACCGTTTTGGAAGCGAGAGCAGTGTGGATCTACAGACCTTGCACTGCTCCGATTCACCCTGGACCTAGGAGGAACCCTGTGGAAGGGCTTCAGGGACAGTCCACATTGCTTCGGACCCCAGAAGAAGCGGTAGGTAACAGCTTGGAGCAATTCCCTCGCCTCATGCGGAAAGGGCCTTAGTTTGTATAGAAATTACATTTTGGGGGAAAGATTCACTGTTTTACCAAACCAAAGGATCTTTTGAGGGACCTTTTTAAAGGACTGGCTGCATTAGTCCTGATGCTGATAAAAAGCTCTTTCTGAGAGCAAGAATCAACCTCCTCTCTAAGTCTCTCCCAAATATATCAGCATCATAGTGTAGCTTCTAGAAGGCTTATCATCTTAAGCTATACACCCTCACCTAGGAAGGATTTTCTTTGGCTTGGGAAAAGGAAATGCCAATATTTTGCCCAAGAACTTGAAGACCCACCTAGAGCTACAAAAGCTACATAACCACTACAGTGTAGAGCCAGGGATCATCTCTGCTTGATGCTGTGTCACCACTTGGCAAATGAATGTGAGAACCTTTTTTTCTATTTCTGCATCCTTTTCCATTTATTCACCAATAAAGCTATACTTTGTACTTTTGGTGACTTAGTTTTACCTTGGTGTACTCTTTGAACCTAAACTGGGCAGGACCTGCGTGCAACAAGCCCTCCAGATGCAACCTATGCTAAACCATAATAATTCTGCCAATTTAGGACTAGCAGTTGGAGAAAAAGGGCCATAGGTTTACAGTCATGAAAGAGGGCAATTGAGAAAGGGGCTACTCAGAGCTGGCAAATGTTTGTCTCCCTTCTCTTCCCACCTTGGAATAAGTGTAACCACTATTACGGTGCACCAGCAAGATTCCAGATTGTTCAAATAAAGGATCGGTATAAAGAAGTGTGGAAAACTGTAATCAATGATAAGTTAACATGACGAATTATGGTTAAAAAAGGAATAATGAAAAGGAATGGCTTTGAAACAATATGGAAAATATTTGTGGAAAAAGCTTTAAGAAAAGAGGGAAGTGTCACACCTCCACAAGAAGAATTAGAATTTTGGAAAGCAGAGTAAGCCGGAATATAATTGGTTCTGGGAACGGGTTCACATATAGGGCCAGGGTTTATGGTTAATAACAGGATCATATATAGTATTAGGAATAGGTTAAATATAGTGGGAAAGAATAGATTAAGAACAAAATTACTACAGCAATAATGAGTACAAGGAGAATGAGATTTAGATACATGAAGTAAATATATATATATAAGGAAGTGTGAAAGATAGCACTGGATCACCCAAACAGAGTAATCAAATGCAACTTGGAAGGTGAAAAACAACCATTCCCAGTCCCCTTCCCACAATACAGGGTGTAGCAAAGAAAGAAAGAAGTTCAGTTTTCTTCATAAAACATGTAACAGTAATGTTACTCACAAATTATTCATGTATAGTAAAATGTATGGTCTAATGGGAGAGAAAGAAAAGAAAACAAAGTGGCTGCAGGTTAGAGTGATGCAGGAAGAGAGTGGCTATTTCTGCTTTAGACTGTTATAGTGCTATTATTCCACTTTCAACATCCTGTGGAATCCTGGGGTTTGCAGTTTAGGATCTTTGAAGCCCCTCCCTAAACTGCAAACCAGGATTCCATAGGATGTTGAAAGTGGAATAATAACACTATAATAGTCTAGTGTGGAAATGGCTAGAGTGAATATGGTAGAAGCAACCTCCACCCCCTAGGAAATTAGTAAGTAAGCATGCATACTAAGAATTTACAAGTAGGGACATGCGAAAGTTGCTGTCTCACACAGCCTAATGACTCAAACAGATTAACCCACTGGCATGGATGGGCCTGACTTTGAATGCATTGATCTGCAATAACTTTTCTTTGCAGCAACTGAAATAAGGGAAGTGAAAACTGCCTTCATTGCTTTCTTTTCAAGAAATTATTTTATTTTTTAAAAAAGTTCACTTTTATAGCTTTGGAAACAGAAGACATGTATTCCCTGCTTCTTAGGCTGATGATACCAAAACCAGTAAGTGTACATCCGATACCAGTAGAATTTTAACCACACCGTGGAGAAAGAATTGTCCATTAATAACTTCTGCAACCTAACATAAGATAGCAGCAACATATACTACTGTTATATTTTCAGAGCTTATAGTACATTTTACAATTTAATAGTACATCTGTCTAGATCTTTAACTGAGAATTTCACACATGAACGGACTCTTATTTCTGAAAACTGGCAGGTGCATCCCATGTCTTTCAGAAACAAGCATAATTGTTGCCAGCTTCTTGAAATTGTCACTTTCCCATTCTTACTCAGTTTTGCTAATGAAAAGATTAGGCTTTTATTGTCTTGCAATCAGATAAGCCTTGTACAAAACTAATGTCAAGGATCTGAGTCAGTGACTGAGAAAATCAGGGAGGAGAGCAGACAAAGTATGTAAACTTCAGTAGATGAGAACTGGGAGTAAAAATATCCCCTTAGCAGATGGAAGCAGTACTAACTGATATAAAGACAACAACTGCTGTGACAGAATTCCCTTAATAATAATTGGTGAGTACAGACTTTGTTGTTTATTTCTAATCCATAAAACTGGGTTCACAAAAAGATGTAGTTATTTAAAATTTAAAGCTAATTTAATGTACCAGAATATAAACCTGGTTTAAACAATTAACCTACCAGCACTTTGGAGAAATCAAACATATTTTCTATTGGCAACTATGCCTATAAATAAAAAGACAATTACAAAACCTAAAGGTCAAATTGAACTCTGGAGGTCTAAAATAAGTTAGAATCTCTAGATACAAGAGAGAATGGGGAATGTTTCCCTTCTAAACTTAATATCTGACAGTCCACGCATGTAAGAGACTGGTGTAACAACAGTGAAGGTAAAATACAGTTTATAATGTTTTGGCATTAATTCAAGAAGAATATCAACAAGCTGGAGCATGTCCAGAGAAAAGTGACCAAAATGGTGAAGGGTCTGGAAGCCATGAAGTCCTATGTGGAGCTGCTCAGGGAGCTGGGTATGTTTAGTCTGCAGAAGAGAAGGTTAACAGGGGATATGATAGCCATGTTTAAATATTTGAAGGGATGTCATGTTGAGGAGGGAGCGGGCTTGTTTTCCGCTGCTCCAGAGACTAGGACAAGGAGCAATGCATATCAGCTGCAGGAAAGGAGATTCCACCTGAACCTCAGGAAGCACTTCCTGATGGTCAGAGCTGTCCAGCAGTGGAATATGCTGCCTTGGAGTGTGGTGGAGTCTCCTTCTTTAGAGGTTTTAAGCACAGGCTTAATGGCCATCTGTTGTGAGTGCTTTGATGGATGTTCTTGCATAGCAGGGGGTTGGACTGGATGGCCTCTGGGGTCTCTTCTATGATTCTATGACTCAGCACTGGCCATTTCCCATCATAGACTACATCCTATTTTTAGTGCATACCATAGATGTCATTACTCCAATGTAATCTTGTTGTTTATTGCCATCTAGTTGGCAATAAATATGGCAACCCTATGAATGGCAGACCTCCAAGACATTCTGTGGCTATCTTGACTCTCTGCTGGCCAGAGAGTAGGGAGTCCTTGACTGAGTTCATTGATCTTACCTCTGGAATTTTGTAGTGTTTTGGACCTTCTCCCTCCTCATACTGGGGGGCTCAATCTTTCCCGTTTTTACTTCTGATGGGTCTCCAGAGATATAGGTCCAAATAATGGCATTAGCCAACTGGCTGTCCTGAGTTTTAGTTTGATCTGTACCTGGACCCTTTCTCACTAACCAGTTACAGAGCTATGATTCCATTGCCATGGCAACATCCCATGAAACCCTGGGATTTGTAGTCTGGTAAGGTGCTATATCTATCTGGCTGAGAATTCTAAATTCTTAGCTGCAAATCCCAGGATTTCATGAGATGTTGCCATGGTAATTAAAGTGGAATTATAATGCAATAACTGTGAAGAGTCCCCTGTTATTTCAGGGAGGGTGACTCACCTCATCATCAGCTGAATGGACTGAGTCTCAGCCATCTTACAGGAAGATGCCACCTTCTCAGTGTACTCATCTTCTTTCTCCCCATGATTGTTCTAGGTCCTTTATTTCACATCATCAGATGTGCCAGGCTAATCCAATGCCACACGGAGACCCTCCACATTTTTCCTATTCACCCAAACTGCTATCTCCCTGGCCAGCAGAGAGAGGGGGTAGGTCTTTGCCTGTTGTCAGTTTGCTACCACAACATTATCCCTATCCAGGTCAACAGGCTGAAAAGAAATTGATTCTGATTGTGCTGCCCTTAGTAGTGTTGGAAGCAGCAAGGCCAATAATGTAGGGAGAGCAGAGAAGACAGATTTTCTCCCTCTCCTTGTTGGGTAGTGGTGCAGGCATAAAGCCTAGAAGGCCCCTTAACTGCTGCAGACTTTGGATGATGATACTTCTTCCAAGGTCTCCTGGGTTTTGCAGCCTAACACATAGCTACATTGCATCACAGTAACATAAATGAGGAGAGGAAGCTCTCCTTTCTTTTTCTACCTGCATCTACTACCGTAATTTCAGGTAAGAAAGATGGGCCCTTTCCACACCCTACCTTCTTCCAACGTCTCCCCCCATGGGGATCCCAGCAGCAGCTGTCTTGGGAGGGGAGCATGCTGGGAACACTCACCTCCACAATGGCTGCCTCCATAATGAAGGAAGCATTGATGGCCCTGCCTCCTACTCTGGGAGAAAGGCAGCATACAAATATAATAAATAAATAAAATAAAATAAAAACTGTGACTAATGTTTAATGTATCATGTTTAATGTATCATACTTAACATCAAAAACTAGGCTGCATTAAGGCAGGAAGCACAGCCATTGCACTTCCGGGCCCTCCACAGACCAGGTAAGTTCACGATGGTGAAGCAATCATGGGTCACTGACTGGGAAAACCTGTCAATGATTTACTCTGTGATTGCACCACCTGAGGACTGGAGAAGGATGGGGTTGCATGCAGAACTGTTGTTGTGGTCCTGTCCTTCTCCCATTGCTATGGTGGGTTGGGAGGGCGATGCAGAAAGGGCCCTGGTTAAAAAGAAAGGTTGCAGCTGCAGAAGCCTTCTGGTACAGTAGCCAGGTCAGCCCTATCCCAGGCCCTGAGATTTTACAGCCTAACCATCAGACTCAGGGACAGCCTCTCTGATGTCACAGGAGACAATTCTTGGTTTTGATGTTAAGATTAATATATTAAATATTAGTCACAGTTCTTAATTAATTAATTAATTATATTTGTATGCTTTTTTTCCCAGAGTGGGACCCAAGACAGCTTCCAACAAAAAATTCGACACATTAAAAATATTTAAAACAATTAAAAACATTTAAAAACATACAAAATTATAAAAACCTAAAACAATATTCAATTTTTAAAACAAGTTAATAAATAAATAAAGCTCCCCAGGCTCATATAAAAGCCTGCTTAAAAAGAAATGTTTTAGTCTGCTGGTGTAAGGAAAGCAGGGAGGGGGCCAGCCTAGCCTTCCATGGCAGAGGGCTCCACAGGGTGGGAGCAACCACTGACAAGGGTCTCTCCCATGGCCTCACCAGACAAGCCTGGGATAGAAACGAGACTGAGGAAAGTCTTCTCCAGCAGATCTTAGGGCTCTAGCACGTTGGTACAGGGAGATACGGTCTTTCAAATAGCCAAGATCTAAACCATATAGGGGTTTATAGGTCATAACCAGCACTTTGAATTGTGCCTGAAAATGAACCAGTACCAATGGAGCTGTTTTAACAGAGGAGTTATGTGCTCCCTGTAACTGGTCCCAGTCAGCATTCTGGCTGCTGCATTTTGAACCTGCTGAAGTTTTTGAACAGTTTCTAAAGGCAGCCCCACGTAAAGTGCATTACAGTAGTACAACTCAGATGTAAACAAGGCATGTGTCCCTGATGCCAGATCTGACATCTCAAGGAATGGATGCAGCTGGCACACAAGTTTCAACTGTGCAAATGCACTCCTAACCATTGCTGAGACCTGGGCATCCACGCTCAGAGTTGAATCCAGGAGAACACCAAGGCTATGTGCCTGAGATTTCAGGGGGAGAGTAATCTCATCCAGCAAAGACAAAGTCCCTATCCCCTCATCTGCCTTTTGACTGTCCCGGAGCACCTCTGTCTTGTCCGGATTGAACTTCGGTTTGTTTGCCCTCCTCCAGTCCATTACTCATAACAGACATTGGTTCAACACCAGGACAGCTTTTTCAGAGTATGTCAATTCAAATAAAACAGCAGGTCTATCAAAAAATGACTGTATGCTCACTGTTCAACCAATGCTCTTGCCCTGAGATTCTTCCCACGTGCTCTGAGGGCTGGGCAAAATACTCTGAAACTCAGAGCTAGATCCCTAGATGTAGGAAATTTAGCATTGGAAACTGGGAGCTCCAACAGCTGGGAGTTCTTCTCTGGGTCAGATTTTGACAAAACTGAATTTTGACAAAACTGGAAAAAGTTGTGTTTTTTAAAAAAAAATTTTTGTGGGGGAGTTGTTTCATTTGACACAGGCTTCTATGATTCCCTAAAGTTAATAACTGAGCTTGAATGGAGAGAAATGATCATTATTTTATTCCATTTATATTAAACTCTCCGAAGTTTAATTCAGAATGTCTTGTTTCATGTAACAGACTTTCTCAGCAGTGTCTTAATGGCTGTTGGACCAGGAATCTCTGTTGGAGGATGCAATTTTAATGACTTTTAAAGCACTGTGATTATATTAATTGAGCTATGGCTCTGCAAGGAATGTTGTGTGGGTGGAAACTTTCACCTTCAGAGATTCTGTTCTTACAGATCTGGTTATTAAGTCTGCAACAACTTGGGTTGCAGCCTGCACCCTCAGAGGGAGAGAAATACACCAGATGCCCCCTCCTCTCCTTCTTTGGCCATTACTATTGCTTCTAAGTGGATATCTTCATTTTCTGACTGTTATCACTAAACATTCCTTTAAATTCTGAAACTCTCTACTCATTTTCACTTTTATAGATTCCAGAACAGAAAACATATATTCCCTGTTTCTTATGTAGATGATACCAAAATCAGCAAGTATACCTCTGATACCAGTAGAATTTTAAACAGACAGTGGAGAAGAATTTCTGTTAATGAACTTCTGTAGCCTAATATAACATTACGCTACTGAGGCCATGGCACCCATTTCAGAGAACTGAATGCTAATAGTACCCCAAACAAAGCTCAACCAATATAAATTTTACTTTTGCTTAGTTATTGTAAAGCAGAAGTTCAGTCAGTTTTTATGAAGGTTTCATTGTTGGGTTTCTGTTTTGGATGGGGAACCAGTATTAAAATATTCTGACATGTTAACTATTAGAATAAATGAAAAGAACATAAGAAACTATATCCAGGTAAGTGTAGTCTAGAAGATTTCCCTACTGGCATCAAAACTTAGCAGTGGAACAGTTTCCAGTCCTGTTACTTCTGTTTCTGGAGTCTGTGGCCTAAATCAAATTCCTCTTCTCAACTACAGTAAGTTTATTAAATAAATTGCTGAATGTTGAGTCAACAATTAAGTGACTCTTGTTCAGAGGTGTATCTAGAGTTGGGCAATGAGAATATGTGCCCCAGGTGCCACTATCAGGGGGGACACAGAAAAGCTGTGCCGGACTCGGAGGACTTAGCTGTGGCAGCAGAGAAGGAGAAAGCAGCACTGGAGGAGGAGGAGCAGACAGCTCTGCATTCTGAGTCCAGAAAGCACGTACCCTACTTGCTGAGAGCATGTGACCTGCCCTGGATACTCCAGAGTCAGGAAACCATGTGCCCTAATCCTTTCACCCCTTCTTCCTGTCATTTTGCTTAGGTGAGGAGAACTTTCTGCTGAAGCAAAAGGCATAGGAAAGGCGGCGGGGGAGATAAAGGAGCCGTAGTGCTAGTGTTAGCTAACTCTCTTTCACCTCTCCTTCCTGTTGTTTTGCTTTAGTAGGGAGAACTCCCCACCAAGGCAAAACACAAAAGAAAGCCCCCTTGCATTTCCTATGCATTTTGCCTCAGTGGGCAGTTGTCCATACCCAGACAAAATGACAGGAAGGAGGGGTGAAAGAAGTGCTAGCTAGAGAGCCAAAATGCCTGGCAAAGGGAGGAGTTTCCTATAACCATAGGGGGTACAGGTATGGTTAAGAAGGTAGGGATGTAGTTTCCATGCTTGCCCAAGGCACTGTTTAGGCTAGATATGGCATTGCTCTTGTTGATTTATGTCATCTCCTGTAGCATGGAGAGGGACTGGATTTAGGTCTGTGGCCATTGGAGCTCTCTGTTCCAGTCCTGGCTTTTTCTTCTATTTCAGTTCTTTCTCCTTCTCTAAGAGTAGTCTAAACCCAACTCAGGTTAACAGTGCAGCCCTATCCTTTTCCATGTTTCAAGTTAACATCTTGCTGAAATGCCCTACTGCTGGACTCTGATGGAAGCTCAGTGGGAGAAGGGCATCAACTGCATCCATGGATAGAAAGCCAGCCCTTCTGTTTCATGCTTAGAGAGGTCCATGGCCACTCTTAGAGAGGTCCATGGCCACTCCACTGGATCCAAGATTGTTCATTCACCTAAAAGGATCACAATTTGGGATTGAGGATGTTTTTAAACTTCCCTGATAACTTCCCTCACTTTCCCCCTCGTACACATCTCTTCCATCCAAACTGGCAGAAGAATGAGACAGCAAATTTGCATCAACATTCTTCCTTAATGCTACAGTAGGCCTTTCACATTTGCGGGGGATACATGCAGAGACCCCCCATGAAAGTGAAATAACTGTGAATAACTCCCGTCCAGCACCCCTCCTTCCCTGCACACATGCCCATGACAGCCATCACCAGCAGTGGGCAGGAGATGGGAGAGGGAGAAAAAAATCTTTCCTCCCTTTCACCCTCTCTCCCCTCCCCAACCTGCTGCTGGTGCAATCATTCCCAGAGCTGCTGGGAGGAAGATGGCAAGCAGGAGGAAAGGATCTTTCTTCTCCCCCTCACTATCTCCCCCCCTGATGCTGGGGTAATCCCTCCAGAGCTGTGGGCAGGCAGAAAGCTAGCTTGATTGCACTGGCAGTGGCTGAGGGCATGCAGAGATCAGCCAATTGCCCAATCGGCAAGTCCCTGCAGGCTGCCTCCAAAGAGCCTTCATGAGCAGCAGCAGGTGTGCAGACAACGGGCAATCACCGACTCTGCATATTCCTGCCAGCTGCTGCCAGTGCACCTGCACAGGCAGTGTTGGCAGCACACATGCAGAGAAAGGGTGATCATCCACTCTGCACACCCCTGCTGGCTGCTGCTAATGCACCCGCATGGGTGATGGCAGGCATGCAGAGAAAAGGCAATCGCCCATTCTGCACACCCCTGTCAGCTGCTCCCAGTGTGCCCACGTGGGCGGCAGCAGCAGGTGTGCGATCATCCACTCTGCATGCCCTGCTGGCTGTGGTCAGCAAACCCGCACAGGTGGCAGCAAAGGCGGGCATGCAGAGAAAGGGCGGTTGCCCACTCTACATGCCCCTGCTGGCTGCTGCCAGCATCCCCACATGGGCAGCGGCAGCAGCGGATGTGCAGAAAATGGCGATCGGCCACTCTGCACACCCCTACTGGCTGCTGGCAGCACACTCACATAGCAACCATGCAGAGAACCGGTGATGTCCCACTCTGCACATCCCTGTAGGCCGCTTCTGGAGTACCCGCAGCAGCTGTGGCAGAGGGCATCCAGGGAAGGGGCGATGATCCCCTGGGCAAAAGACCAGAGAATGAGACAGGGAGATAGGAGGAGGCAAACCCATTTGGCAAATAATCAGATATGCGAAATTGAAACCCATGAATGTGGAGGGAGAACTGTACTTATGATTGCTTGCCAGCTTTAGATAGATCCATTATTTTAATTTCCCCTAGCAAGCCTCCTGGTAGATGGGGCAGGAGATTTCTGAGTAAGCTCTGTTTCTTGACATTTATTTGGTTCCTTTTTTCACCTTCAATTTCTATTTCCTCAGTTGAAGTTAAACTTCCTATGCCCTCTTTAAACCCTTGGTATCTGCAAGAGGGGAAAAATACTGCTTTAACAACTTTGTATTTTTCAGACCTTCAAACAGCCATAGATCAGCTGGGATGGCCAATGTATTCTTTTGCATTTCCAGGTGTTTGGTTTGTTTTCTGAAGCCCTCATTACCCTTCTCAGTCACATGATTCTCCTCCTTCCAAACAAACAACATCTGGTAATATTTTTGCACTCAATTAGCTCTGCAGGGGGCAGCCCACCTTCCTGGTATGACAGAGGAGGGAGTTGCCCTTCCCAGTAAAAGATGTTATAGATACTCCTCAGAGGATAGCTTCAGGCTATTTCTGCACAACACTGTTACAGTGCTATTATTCCACTTTCAATATCCTATGGAATCCTGGGGTTTGCAGTTTAGGGAGAGGCATTTCGGATTCTCAGTCGGTGAGCTCTTTGGCCTCAGTAAATGACAAACCCCAGAATTCCACAGGATGTTGAAAGTGGAACAATAGACTATAACAGTGTAGTGTGGAAATGACCTTTGTGGGTACAATCAGGTATTTTGGATTAGAAACAAGGGGCTTTCCTTGAAGGGATCCCCTCTGAATTAGAGTCATATATAATTTACCAGAGCAAGTCTCATTCATACCACCAGTCCTAATATCAGAGTTTAAAATTTAATTCCAAAGCGTGGGAGGTAATTAATGGAGTGTAAAATTATGTTGGATTGTCGAAGACACACCTTTGACTTAAGCCTGGCGTTATCTGTGTCACCAACTTCTATTTTTAATCCTGTGGGAGGGGGGAGTAGGCCTTCCTTGCCTGGCTTCTCCCATCTGTTTGACCAATAAGATGTAGAAATAGAATCTTCCTAGTGTGAGAAATCGTTTTTCAGACAGTAAATCTGTATTTTCAGCTGTCATCATTAAAAGGCATTGTGAAAACATTTTGGTTACTGGTTTTAACTTCAATTTGTATTTCTATTGTTTAAAAAAAGTCTGAGACAGACTAATTCAATTTAAAAATATCATTTCAATGTAACATCCAGTGCAGGAAAAAAAAGAAACAATAATTCAGAGTTTGAAGGAGGTATTATTATTATATCCTATTAAATTCAGGAAAAGAAAATGACTAGCAGACTTACCTAGGAAATGTTTAAATATGATACTACTGTAGAGTTTCATACATGGTAACTTTGTCAGATAGCTAATAGTCTAATGGCAGATATGTACATGCATATGAATACCTCAAAGTATTTATTGCAGATTAGAGAAGTGGCAGGGAAGATTTGTAGGCCATTAGATTCAACAAAGCTCCTGTTTAGTATAGAAATCCACTGCTATCTCATACCCAACAGAGGACTGTCCAGCTTCTGGCTGGAGGCCTCCAGCAAGAGAAAGGCCATTCATTCTTCCAGGTAACCGTGTTGTCAAAACTGCCCTTACTGTCAAAATGTTTCTCCTACTCTGCATCTAACATCTACCCTCCTGCACCTTAAGGCACTGCATCTAGTCCTGCTCTCTGGAGCAAAAGATAACAAGTTTCTGCTATTTCCTAGATGATATTGTTTCAAGAATAACATCATCTCTCTCTCTGTCTTCACTTTCCAAGGCTGAAAATACTTAGTTCCTTCCACATCTTCTCACAAACTTGTTTTCCATACTTGTGATCATTTTCACTGCCTTTCTCTGAATCTGCTCTAGATTGTCTACTTCTTACTTAAAGGGTGGCACCTACAACTGGAAGCAGTACTCTACATAATATGTGAATAGTCTGGAATAATAGGTTCACCTTAGGGTCACCATAAGTTGGAAACAACTTGAAGGCATGCAACAGCAACAACAACAATGACTGCAATAAAGTTGAAAGTAGTTTTTATCATAACTTGGAAATTATTAATAGAGCTTAAAAATCAAATTAACCTATTTACATCAATATCACATGACTCATTCATATCTCCTTTCCATATGATTAAAATAGAGAGCTACTTTAGTGTAGTATAGTTGGACTACGGCTCTAGAGACCAGGGTTTGAATCCTCTCTCAGCCATGGAAAGTCATTGGGTGACCTTGGTCAAGTCACAGTATCTCAGCCTCAGAGGAAGACAAAGGAAAAACCTCTCTGAATAAATCTGGCTAAGAAAACCCTGTGATTAGGTTGCCATAAGTCAGAAACAAATTCAAGGCACACAACAACCACAACCATTTTCTTGCATACTTTACCTGTGTATTATTTTGTTGCCTGATTGCAGAATTCAGCATTTGTCTCTAGGTGGCTTTCACTTGGTTAGCTTTGGATCAGTTTTCCATTCTATTGTGGCCATTTTTGAATTCTACTGCAATTCAAAATGACGCCCCTGATAGAATGGAAAACTGAACAGTGCTTTCAAGAAATATTAGTTCTGGCAGTGTATGTCCTTGTATTTTGCATGGTGTTGCCAGCTGTTGTCATCTCTACATCTGCTCATCCCATTTTTTTGAGGAACATTTGCAGTAATTTCTTGGACCTGCACTAGTGCTCTTCCAGAGGATTAAAATCCCCAAAACAAAACATGGTATGATTTACTGAGCTGGCCCTATGGTATGAAACATACATTTGTCCCCTCAGGATTTTTTTTTTAAATTTTTAGTGTTGTGTAATTGTAGAAAAATGTCATTTTAGTGATGTGTCTACAACTATAAAAAAAATTAAAAGAAAAGAAAGGAGGAGACTTTCATTTTCACATGTTTTAAAATTTTAAAATATGAGAATAAAATGTTATAACTTGTGCCAAGAATTGAGAGAAAATAGTCTGAGACATCTCAAGGATATTTCAAAACAAATGCAATTGACTTGAAATTTTTTTAGCATATAAATGATCAATTTGTGTTACATATTCTCCACTAACTTTCTATTCAGTGATCTTGATACGTTCTTGATATAGTTGATACATAACATTTTGTTAATGGGTACATCTAGGTGGTTAAACTACATCCAGGTGTTTCCAGATCATGAAATCAGTTCATCTGTCACAATAAAGGCACCTTAAAAGAAGCAAGAACTTGAGTTACTTACTGAAATCCAGTATGTGACTTTCATTTTGAGAATAGTCTACATACTTGATTTGCTGAAGGCAAGCAGGTTATCTTCTTAAATACTTTAAAGATTGTATGATGTCAGAATGGATTCTAGGTAACTAGGTTACAGAGAAATGATGAAGAGGGAGTGATTCAAAGGAAATCATTTCACTGTAGGATGCAGCTTTGATAAGGCAATATTTACAGGAGGCTCCCACAGATATAAGGTGAACCCGTTAATCTTGAGGCAGCAAAATGTCTTGAGCAGGGATGGAAAGAATATTCACAAATATTTAAACAAGAGACAAAAAAGGGCCTTTCTGATTTTTAGAATACCCTGATGAGGAGACACCTGTGCAATGGGAATCTTTGCAGCTCAAGACTTGTACCGTATGGGGATCAAAAACCAATCCTTTTGCAGAAAACAGCATTTTCTATGCAGGAATGTGGTTTTCCATACAGAAAACAGTTTTTCCTGTACAAAGAACATGATTTTGTGTGTGGAAATGATACTTCTTCTCTCCACAAAACCCCATGATTTTTGCATAGACTAAGTTTCAAACTACAATTAGTATTTGGAAACTGTGCAGTTTTTGTGAACTTTCTTACAGCAGTGATAAAACTGATTAAATGATTAAGTCTTCCCTGTGAGAATGAAATTAACAAAAGTTTACATCCCTGGTATTGAACAAGATCTGATGCATGGGTTGTTCCACTGGTGCCTAATTCTTTATTGAGACCTTCACTTGTTTCTTTTTAAATATCAGCCTTTTTAACAAGATGATGTCTGACAGGAGAGATAACAGGTGTATAAAATGACAGAAATAAGTTACACTGATAATTCTGGAATCATCAAAAGAAAGCACTGAGACTCAACTTTGCAGTTATTTTAATTAAATTTCATACTGATAGCTCAGAAGAGGTCAAGTATCAAGGCATTTAATTACAATATCCGCCTACCTACATCTGTGATGAAACGTAGTTTTAAATGTCGCCAAGGAAATTACAATGGAGCCAGCTGAATACAATAGATTGCTAATGGCACCAATGAAGGATTCAATCTGCTTGAAGACAGGAGGTTACACAGCGACATCTGCTCATGGATCTGTCTTTTCTGTTAACATGCAGAATACAAGAGTCTGCAATATTTCCAAGGTATTTAATATAAAAAGCCATTTTATTAGAATAAAGACTGGCTGTACTTGAAAACATCAGAGTCAAATCAGCTCCACTGTATGCTGATTGGAACTTTGTTCATACCTCAAGGTGCCACAGTAAGTGATTCAGTTCTGTCCTGAGCACTGTCCACTTGTTAGCAGGCTTGACCTGAGATCTCTTTTTTTGCTTCCTGAGGTAAAGATACTGTCTATGACAAATTACATACACAGAAATCAACCAAGGGCCCTTTTGTACCACACAATTATAGTGCTATGATTTAATTGTCATGGTTGCATCCTATGAAATCCTTGTATTTGAAGTTTGGTGAGGCGCTAGACCTCTGGCTGAGGATTCCACATGCCCCCTGGCCTAATTACAAATGCAAGGATTCCATAGGATGCAACTATGGCAGTTGAAGTGGAATCATACCACTAGAATTCTGTAGTGTGAAAAGGCCAAGAATGGTAAATGAATCTTCAACATGGTCATAAGATATCATCTTCTACTGCACCTGAGATAAGCAGACTAACTGGGGGAACATGGCACGCCAATTCATACTGACAATTTTGTCCCCCAATACTTGCTGGCACACCATGTTCTGCTGACTTCCTCTGCCTACTGATAGAGCTGGCTCTATTTAATGATCAGCGTGCTCTCTATTCCTTCATCCAAGTCATTAATGAAGATATTGAACAGCACCGGGCCCAGGACAGAACCTTGTGGCACCCCACTAGTCACTTCTCTCCAGGATGAGAATCTGCCATTGGTGACCACCCTTTGGGTACGGTAGTCAACCAGTTACAAATCCACCTGACAGTAGCCCTGTCCAGCCCACATCTTACTAGCTTCTTTGCAAGAATGTCATGGGGAACTTTGTCAAAGGCCTTACTGAAATCAAGATATACTATGTCCACAGCATTCCCTTCATCTATCAAGCAAGTAACTCTATCATAAAAAGAGATAAGATTAGTCTGGCATGATCTATTTTTGAGAAATCCATGTTGACTTTTCGTAATTACGGCATTGTTTTCTAAGTAATTAGAAACTGACTGTTTGATGATCCGCTCCAGGATCTTTCCAGGTACTGATGTCAGGCTGACTGGGCGATAATTATTTGGGTCTTCTTTTTTTCCCTTCTTGAAGATGGGGACAACATTTGCCCTCCTCCAGTCTGCCGGAACTTCTCCGGTCCGCCAAGAGTTTTCAAAGATTATAGCAAGAGGTTCCGCAATGACCTCTTCTAGTTCTTTTAAAATCCTGGGATGCAATTCATCTGGCCCTGGAGACTTGAATTCATCCAGTGTGGCCAGGTATTCCTGTACTACCTCTCTATCTATTCTGTGCTGCATTTCCCCCACTTCCTCACCTGCTCCCCAACTGCCAGGTTGCGTGTTTTTATCCTTTTGGGAAAAAACTGAGGCGAAGAATGTGTTGAGGAGTTCTGCCTTTTTTCTTCCTCCTGTTATTAATTCACCATCTTCCTTGCGCAGTGACCCTATCGTCTCCTTCTTTTTCCTTTTGCTGCGGACGTATTTAAAAAAGCCCTTTTTATTGTTTTTAATGTCTCTGGCCAGCCTAAGTTCGATCTGTGCTTTAGCCATTCTGACCTTCTCCCTACATCTCCTGGCTACTTGCTTATAATCTTCTTTGGTGATTTCCCCCTTCTTCCATTTCCTGTACATGTTTTTCTTAATATTTAGCTCAGCTGAGAGCTCTTTAGTCAACCATTCCGGTTTGTTCAGATGCCTTCCATTTTTCCTCCTTAATGGCACAGTTTTAGCCTGTGCCTTCAGTACCTCCCTTTAAAGAACTCCCATGCATCCTGAACTCCTTTCTCATTGACTATTCTTGACCATGGGATTTCAGCCAGCGGCTCCTTCAGTTTACAGAAGTCTGCTTTTTTAAAATCTAAGACGAATGCCTGGCTACACTTGCCTTCTCTTCCCCACTGAATACAAAATTCTAATAGGGCA
Organism: Iguana delicatissima; assembly: GCA_948472985.1. Taxonomy (NCBI): domain Eukaryota; kingdom Metazoa; phylum Chordata; class Lepidosauria; order Squamata; family Iguanidae; genus Iguana; species Iguana delicatissima. The sequence goes on from CAOKZL010000004.1 coordinate 843,138, forward strand.
TGGTCACTCTCTCCTAAAGATCCAACCAGTTCTACGTCATTAACAAGGTCTTCCCTGTTGGTCAGGATCAGATCCAGAATATTTGATCCCCTTGTCGCCTCTTCTACCTTCTGGACCATGAAATTATCTGCAAGACAAGCAAGAAACTTGCTGGACCTTGCCGCCTTTGCAGAGTTTGACTGCCAACATATATCCGGGTAGTTGAAATCTCCCATTATTACTGTATCTCTCCTTTTTGAATGTGCAGTCATTTGGTCTATGAAAGCGCCATCGAGGTCCTCAGTCTGGCTTGGAGGTCTGTAGTAAACCCCCACTATAATATCCCTATTGTTTCTCGCTCCCTTAATTCTTACCCAGATGCTCTCGACCTGGCTTCCGGTGTTCAAGTCATGGATCTCTTCACAGGTGAAAACATCCTTGACATATAAGGCTACTCCTCCTCCTTTCTTATTTGGTCTATTTCTACAAAATAGGCTATACCCCTCTATTCCTACATTCCAATCGTGAGACTCATCCCACCAGGTCTCAGTGATGCCTATCAAATCATATTTATTTTGCTGTACTAGGAGTTCAAATTCATCTTGTTTGTTTCCCATACTCCGTGCATTAGTGTAGAGACACTTAAGTCCCCGTGCCCTTCCTGCAAGTCCCATAGCATTTTTTCCACCCCTCCCACGATTGGATGCTATTCCTACTTGGCCAATATCATTTGGGCCTTTTTCCCCTGCACTTGCCGAGTCCTTGTCCTGAATAATCTTGTCTCCCTCCCCAGTTGTACTTAGTTTAAAGCCCTCCTAATCCTCCTTGTGAGACTGTTTGCAAAAACGTTCCTGCCAAGTTTCGTGAGGTGCAGCCCATCCCTTGCCAGAAGCCCATGTTCCTGGAATTTCAAGCCATGATCCAAAAAGCCAAACTGTTGGCGGTGGCAAAATGTGCGGAGCCAGCTGTTGACCTCTACTATTGTCCTTTCCCTTCGTGCACCATATCCTTGAACAGGGAGGATTGATGAAACGACCACCTGCGCACCAAGGTCCTTAAGCTTTCTCCCCCTAAGCTCGTAGTCCTTTGTGATGTGGTGAAAGCTGCGCTTCACCGTGTCATTGGTTCCAACGTGAACCAAAACAAGGGGCTTACGGTCAGTGGGCTTGACCAGCCTGGCTAGCCTCTCTGTTACGTATGATATAAGATTGTATACACATCTGCCTTTTCTGCATAATGGCAGATGATAGCCTGGCTTCATGCATGATGTCATGTGTGTTTTAGGTTGCAACCTTTTCTTGCCTATATTCATAGGTAGTTAGTTTGCATGTAGTTCTTTAGGCACAACATGTTTATGACTACTTCTCATCTGTTTGTTTGTTCATACCCACTCTCTTCCTGCATGATGTAAGCATTCCTTTGTTCTCCGGGTTTCATCTGCTCTCACCAGTTCTCTCTCTCTCCCTACCTGTCTCCATGAAGCTTGTAGCTTTTTAGAGGTTTCTCAGATAAGATGCTCCAGCTCTTCTGGAACTTTGCAATACCCTTTATTTCCTTATTTCCTTCAAGATGAACCTGTGTTTATTATGTGCGAGTATATGTGAGTAAACTACTTTTTTATACCATATGGATAAGACTAAGTTTGATTTCTTTCTCTGCTAGATATTATATGTGGGGGATGGTGAGCTGGTAACTGCTTCTAACTTCTGGCTAGAGCACTAATTACTCTGCCACAGAGATCCACCAAATCTCTCTCATTTTCTCCATAATGTGCCCCACTAACCTAACCTGCAATGTAAGTATCTAACCTAACCTACAATGTAAGTATAATGACATGGAAATCTATAAAGGGAAAGCCTCTGTGTATATTATGTGTGCAATAGCTTCCACATGATCACCATCATAAAGGATTTACAGTGTCATGGAAGGTTTCATATCTAGGTCTGTATACATAAATATTCCCCTTTGTAGATGTCTAGATCAGCACACAAACTCAGGAGGGCAAAGGCAGATCATATGACACTGATGGTGGTGCAAATTGACATGGTAATCTCTAATGAGTTCAGAGGACTCTAATGAAACAGGCATGCTCATTGTGGTCTCAGAACTGGGGGAGCAATCTTCATATGGTAAACATGCTTCTAAAAACCATTACTAACTGTTCTTTAACCTGCACCTATTGGAAAAAGAGAGATTTGGTGAATCTCCCATTTAATAGAGCATCAGTAATACACAGGCAGAAGATGCACAGTTTACCAGTCCCACCTCAATCTCCCCCAGACACACATAACTCTAGCTGAGAAGTAAACACAAAAACAGTTTGGTTAAAAGTGTATAAAAGTTTACTTACAGACACTTGTGCATAATCCACACAGATTCATGTTCTTGAAGAAAAGAAAGAAGAAAAGATAAGCAATTACATGTTTGTAGGGAAGCATTTCCTTTAGAGCATTTTAGACAACATGCCTACAGGAAGGCAAGCAGAAAACAAAGATAGTAAATGGCAAGAGAGACTCTTTGAGAACAAAAGAAATGCCTACATGCAGGAGGAAGTGGGCATGTACAAACAAACAGGAAGTTTAGTCTAGGTTGTGCCTCTAAACTAGAGATGGGCCAACTAAATCCTCAAATCCTGGGCGAGGATTTGAGATTCGGAAATCCTGGCACCAAAATGGCAAATTGAATCTTTCAAAGCCACCAACCCTGTTGTTTTTCAGAATTTTCGCCTCCAGAGCCCACCAAAAGCCTGACTGGCCAGCAAGCCCATAGGTGCGCAAAGATCACGGCATAAAGCCATGCGCGCATGCTGGAGGCTGCCTATGGTCACTCGGGCTGTGTGCTCGCCCACTCAGGATAAGAGCTCGCCCACTCCGGCTCTGAGCTCACCCACTCCGGCTCTGTGCTCACCCACTCGAACTGTGTGCTCACCCACTCGGACGTTGTGCTCACCCACTCGGGCTGCCTGCCTGCACCTGCTCATGCTGCTTGCCTGTTCCCACTCAGGCTGCCTCCCTTTGCAAGGTAATCATTCTCTTCTTCTCTATTCTTTTGACTTGAGACTGGAGGGTAGGGATTCAGTCTGGACTAGAGGCTGGTTTTGCTTCTTTGTTTGTTTGTTTTAAGTGCCTTCCTTGTTGCAGGACTTGAGACTGGACATCAGGGTGGAGAACTGAGAGTGGACTAGAGTCTGGTGTTTTGTTTTGTTTTTTGTTTTGTTTTGTTTTTTGTTTTTTTAAGTGCCTTCCTTGTTGCAGGACTTGAGACTTAACTGGAAGGTATAGTCTTCTTGAAATTTCAAGGGCAGCTGAAAGATTCCTTTGCCTAGCTCCCTTGCAAAGCTCTTCCACACACAATTCTGGGGTTTGTAGTTCACAGCCTTCCCTGCCCAAGTGTGCTGGTGCATCATCAAACTACAACCCCAGGATGCCATAAGGAGCTATGCAAAGAAAATCCAGTTTTGAGCTGGATTATCTCTGTACTGTAGTATGTCACCCTGTTTACACAGGCAGGAAAATGTGGAATTAATCCCCATTTTCCTGCCTGCGTAGAAAGGGCATTCATATTATTTTCAATCTGGGGAGATCCTGAGGCAAAACTATGACAATTGTCCTGGCCAGATTTCTTCAGAGGGAGGTTTGCCTTTGCGCAGGCTTTTGCTAAGGCTGAGAAAATGTGTCTGACCCAAGATTATCCTTGACTTTTGTTGTTGTTGTTTTGTAATAGTCAACCCAGGAGATGGCATCATCTCAGAGCATCCTCCAACATCTGGAGCTACTTCCAAATTACATGTAATTTTTAATAAGAAATATATGGGCATTTTTTCCTGAATGTGAAAGCTATTATTTAATTTGTTTTTCATTAAACAAAGATGTCAAATTCTGCTTCAAAACACTTTTCAGTAGAAGTGCTTTCTTTCCCTTGCTTTTTAAACCCTTTTTTAAAAAAGGATTTGAAAGATGTGAGATTCGTGGATTCGCAGAACCTTCCAGGAATTCGGATCCAGAAAATTCTGGATTTGTCCCATCCCTACTCTAAACCTACAATGATAATGCAACCTAACTAGCTGTGAATTGTGAGCATGCAAAGGTTGTAAGATAGACATACAAAATTGTTTTGCATTTTCTCATAAATTTTTGTTTTATTCTCAACAGATTGTCTCAACACTTTTTCCTAAAAATATTCGCAGAACATCTACATACTCTCACCTTTAGCTTCCTTCTTACATACCGTGAGGCTAATTTCAGCCTTTCTGAGCTCCCAGTCTGAGGTTTTAGTGACATGTTCTTCACCATTAAACTACTGTGATGGTTTCCAAGTTTTCTATTTTGAAAATTTACAACCTCCCCTCCACAGTTTCTCCAGAATAGAATTGTCCATTCAGCTGAAAAAGGTTCTCTAATTGCCAGTCTATAGTCTAAACTCACATGTTCCATTCACCCTTTCTCACTTTTTAAAAACAATTGAGCCCCTTGTCATGTCTACCGGATGTTGGATACATTTTTGTCATGGTTTTAGACCCTCTTGGCCATTTTAGGCCCAGGAAATCCCCTTTTTAAAAACAGGTAGTGGCAAGAAGTAAATTCTGTTTTTTTAAAAAAGGCCTTCTCTGCACCTAAAATGTCCCAGCAAGGCAAAACATGGTGAAAGAGGCCCTAAGCCTCCTACAGGGCATTTTGGAGCAATTTAGGGGGGGAATTAAAAATGTTTCAATACCTGTGCAGCCATGGGCCTGCATGGCCTGATCTTTGCCCACTCTGAATATAAACAGTTTTTTATCAAAAATTGTTTTTATTATTGGCAATTGGCATTCCCCAGAGATAAATTTAATGTGTTAAAAGGCAGCTAATGTGCTTAGTGCCATTTTAAGTGTCATGATGTTACAACATCGGAGGAAGGATGGATAGATAGATAGATAGATAGATAGATAGATAGATAGATAGATAGATAGATAGATATCTTTTTTCAGAACATATCAGTGACTGTGGCTAAGCCTCAGTGAAAATATCTAACACCTCTTGGTGACTCTAAGGGCCTTTCCACACTACACTGTTATAGTGCTGTGATTCTACTTTCAACATCGTATGGAATCTTGGGGTCTGCAGATTAGGGAGGGGCACAATTCTCAGCCAGAGAGCTCTTTGTCCTCAGTAAACTGCAAGCCCCAGAATTCCACAGGATGTTAAAAATGGAATAATAGCACTATAACAGTGTAGTATGGAAAGCAGGAAATAATTCTGTGAATCTCTGTCTGTTTCACGTTCCCATTCGTTTTTAGGAGAAGAGATTTATTTTCTTGTCATCAACACAAATCCCTTTCAAACACACTTTAAGAAAACTACATCTCTTGTGTCTCACACTTCTGCAAGAACTCCTCAATATTCTAAGTGGAAATTAATTCTTTTGCCTGCCTTTGCAAAATGTCTCTTTTCCCCACAGAGCTACAAACATAGCAGTTCAAAATGACATGCTCACTGCTTCAGTGACTATCACCCTCTGTATAGTTTCAGTTCTCACTTGAGGCATGGTGTAAAAAGAAATAAAGGCTTTAGCGTCTAGCTTTCAGCAACACTAACATATGTGGTGAGGGGTGTCTCAGCGTTCAGGAGCAAACGATCAGGTGTACGACAGCCATCAGGCTTTGCTGAAGTGATTTCCATGTTGCTGAAACACAAAAAGGTCATCAGTTAATGTTTGAAGGCTAGAAAGCAAAGTGAGCAATTTACTGCACAATCCTAAGCGTGTTTAGTCAGAAGTAAATCCAGCTCAGCTCAGTGGGATTTTCCCCCGAGGAAATATGTTCAGGTTTGAAGCCTGGGGATTTCCCACCTTTTATTTTTCATCTCATCACACATTATTTATGGTACAGAATAAAGCATGTAAGTAAAGCCTCTACATAAGACAACAGGCAGGATGAAATTATTTTCTGGCCATTCCAAGACATTTTGCTCCTGATGAGGAGTAGGAAATGACAATTCCCACTCACCTACCTCAGATGTACCCTAAGTCAGCCAAAATTTTTGGAGCAGAGTAAAATCCTTCAAGCGACCTTCTTCACCTCTAGTACTAATACACACACACACACACACACACGTGTGTGTGTGTGTGTCTGTCTATAATATTGTATATAATACATAATAACTGCAAATAAATATAAGCAACTATTTTCTGCCTTCTCATAATGCCCAAAATCTGCTTCTTACTCTACCTAACAGTAGAGCAGATTCACAATAACTTTGTTTTAAGGTAGGCCAATGTCAATTGTTTTGAACAAAACCATGTAGAGTTTTGTTGCTATCAAAGTGATCCCTGAGTCTCATGACTAGGGTGCCAGCAAAATCTGCCACACCACCAGTATTAGATTTTTCCCTACTGTGAAAGGGCAGCATCCTCACAACACCAGACTGCTATGTCTCAGCAGAATATGTGGTCATGTACAAAGGATTCCCTGCCCTCAAAATTTACGAAATTTACAAAGACAGCTATGGGACATCCCTGTGGAAACCATTTCATTGGTTTTGAAAGTGGCACATGATGATGAAAGAGATGCAAATAAACAGGAGAAGAAGCACATTTTGTATGTACAGAGATGTGTAATGCCTTTGTATTTGTGTGCCTTGTAGGAAAATGAGTATTACTTTTATCCAAAATCAACTACCATAGAGGGGGAGGAAAGGAAAGAACACACGGCAGACAATAGAGTGGATGAAAACACCTGACCTGCTGAAATGTGTGGAAAGGGGTTATGTTTGATATGTACACAGAATCATAGAGTTGGAAGAAACCACAAGGGTTATTCACATGTGGAAATAGGTTATGTTTCTTCTCTACATAGAATCACACAGTTGGAAGCCATCAAGTTCAAGTTTCTACTATGCAGGAATACACAATCAAAGCACTCAAGAGCTGTAACCTCAAAGACATAGGTACATGATACTGGTATGTTTCTTGAGTCAGATTCTAGCCTTTAATTGCAATGATAGCTAGCTACTTAGTAGGACCTTGGAATTATAATTCCTCTTAAAAGTAACTTTCCAAGCTATAGGAGGAATCTGAACACATGGAAACACCCCTTGCATTTCAGTACATAAAGTGAATGTACAAGGACACCCTAAGGCAGACTTTTAAACATCCCCAAATAAGGACCAGTCCAAACTGGTTGATTTGCATTTTGATCCCAGATAAATGAAGTTAAATAATAAGTAACTTGTTCTATTAATTTCAATGAAATCCCAGGGTGCTTAATCTGGATTCTACCCAGACATTTGACCAATTCAAATTTCTGTTGAGTTAATGAAATCTGTATTGACCCAGTCATCAGAAATCACAATGTAACTTCTATGAATAAAACTATATCACAAAAAATATAACTTATAAGAATTCTTGCAAGTTTTTTGTTATATTTTTATTTTACAAAAATATCAAAATATAAAATAAATATATAAGTTTTATTGTTAGATCTGTTGAGTAGGTCAGTACGACTTCATTCATTCATTCATTCATTCATTCATTCATTCATTCAGTTTCAGTTTATTTTTGCAGCTGCTGTCTGTGAGCAAAACAAATCATGTATTCTTTCCTGTTCATGAACAATGTCCATACATACTGTGCTATCTCTATGTGGTAATTCATAACAAAATTGATAAATGGAAACAGCAAATGAGCGAAGTGGTCTCCTGGCAACGGAAAACATCCTTTCCAATTACAGGATGTTTTTAAGAAAACAGACCTTCATCTGTCTAGAGATGGTGGAGAAGATGTCAAATACACAACAGTTTTCTTTCACATCTTCATGAATATGCCAATGCTGACATTCCACAGCTCTGAGGATCCATGCCAGAAAATTAACATGAACTAGTTCTTTGATAGTTATCAGCAGGGCAATGAAATAGATTGGTCAGGATTTGAATGGAGGTGCAATTTTAGATGATCCACTTAGTTTAGGCAGAACAGTGGATGGATATGCACAAACTAAGAGTTTCAGTCTGATTCTCTCCAGTTACAGTGTATGGAAGAGTATATGCATCAGGATATCACCACCAAGTAGAGACCTAGTAATGTGAGGTGATGGAGGAGGGAGGAGAACACTTGTACTGCATGGTCACCAATGTTGTGGAATCAATGGCTATCAAGGGAGCTGTTTCCAGTTAAAGAAAATTCCTTTCTTTAAAGCTTTAAATCCGTAGCAAATTGTAAATGAAAATAATTTCTATTAAAATGTTACTTCTAGATTTGAGCTCTCCATTTAGAGTGTTCTGAACAATAAGGATTGAATTAATGGCTGTCCCATTTAGAAATGAATTTGAGTGGAACTTTTTTTTTCAGATGTGAACAGAGATGTGGAAAACTGATTTGTAAACAGAGATGACAAGTTTGTCACCCATTTCTTCTTCTCCTCCTTGTTGAGAATGCACTGAGAAAAGCAGAAATCTCCTTGCAAGTTGCTGCTTCTTTATTATACAAACAACTTGAACTATCATCAAAAGTGGGGGAGGGGGGAAGAAAAGAAACATATCATTATTGTGGTTTCACCAGACTAAAAAGAGCAAACCCATCCACTACAATCTGTTCTGTAAGCTTGTATGAAACAGAAGATCACAGGCATAGGCCTGATATCCACAATTAGTATAACTGAGCAGCAGTTGAGACATGGGTCCTAGCAGCAGGTTCATTGATGATCATTTCAACTGATCATCTGTTGACTTTAAATAGATCTTTCCAAAATTGCAACTGAAGATGTTCTTGTGTTTTGTTGAATCACTAGGATAATCTCAAATGACCATGTCTTTCTCCACAAAGTAATGGAAAAGCCAGTTGCTTTTACTGCTACTACTAGAGGCCTCTGTCCATTTACCCACCTTTCTGAGAAGTGCCAGTGATGAGACAGAGAAGCTGTTTCTTTGTCTGCTCGAGGCAATCTTGGCCACCAGGGCCCATAAATACCCATTCGCAAGTTCTAAATTCAAAGCTATATAGATAAAAAGTAGTGACTACATTTAAAGCAAAGTTAGACTGAGTTCTGAAGCTAATCCTGCAATGATGGGGAGGGGAGGAATACTGAAGAATATCCTATTGGTGATGTGCAGATACATAAGTGTGGCTTATGTGCAGAGATGTCTCTTTTTGGATGAGGCACAGCACTCTATTCTCTAACCCCTTGAGGCAATGGATGTTGAAAATAAAGGTTGACATGATATAAACATGTAAGGAACCTGTTTTGCTAACTTGCTTTTATTAGCGTTAGGTCCTGAAATGATTAACAAGTGCTTCACTGTAATATTCTAAAATACTGAAAATACTCCGTATGGGAACTGTAGAGATGAGCTCATTGGGAGGACCATGAGAAGGACAGGTCAACATGAAGACAAGAACCAGCTAGAAGACTAATGAGCTATAGCAGCCTCCAGGACACACCTGGAAAGATAGAGAATGAACAAGGCTTTAGTTGAGTAAGGAAAGATAAGGCCATAATGAGGAACATCAAAGAGTCCCTTAGAAAATGAAGCCAAAACTGATCTAACTAGAGAATGTTACAGAAGGGGATGTAAGCTGAAGATGACGAAGTAGCATATTGAATGCCTTGACCAATCAGGTTGAATTGTAAAGAACCAATCACATGATGGATCCTGAAACTTGTAACCAATAAGATGTTATTGGCAAAATGAATTTAATGGATTGTAACACCTTTATCTGGATCTTTGATTTGCCTAAGGCCAAGGACCATTACTGCACAGTAATTCAATACAAGCCTCTGTTGGAAGACATTCAGCTGGTGTTATCTTTTGAGTGTGCCAGGCACAGATCTAGCAGGGCTTCTGTCTATTTGGGTGTGACACCCTTATACCCCATAGCTGTCAAAGCCCAGACAGGGGAGCTTCTACTCCTTAGTGATGGGAGGGGAGGAAGAAGTGGCTTGTCTCTGCTCTAAGTGGAAAGTAAAGAAGAGTGCGTTCCTTTGGAGACCACACTCTCAATTCTTTCTCCTTGCAGCCAAGACCAATGACATCTTCTTCTTCTGAATTGTCCCTCTCTCTCTTCCCCACTGTTCAGCAGCAGCAGCCCCTCTGAGGGCTTGACAGCTGTGAGGATGGGCAGACATTATGCAATATTGTGAGTGGAGCATTACACTCCACCTGTTTGATGCAGACAAATATAGTGGAGTAAAAATAACAGGCATTTATATGATCAGTAGAGACAGAAGTACCAACAAGTGAAGGACAGTTCAGTGTGCATGTCACTGGACCCCCATTTATTGGATGTGAAAATCTCTGTAATGAACTTCCCTAGATATAATCCATACATTATCAGAGGTGAGAAAGAGGAGTTTTTTTAAAAAAATACAGTGAATACTTTAAATTCAAAGAGGGAAAGAGTCCAAAGAGTTCAATGTACGTCAAGAATACAGAATCCAGGCTTCACTGAGAATACTTTGCTTGCCATGATAGCTTTCCAGCATATAGTCAAAACATTTTCTTGTGGTGGGGGGAGCAATTATGTTTGCTGACTAATGGTTACAGGCATTGATTTCTTTGGTATCTGTTGTGTATATATTTAGCTCCTGTTATGACTTTATTTGGTAAATGGATGAGTGTGAATTGATCAGAGCTTGGGGAAATGGTTAGAAAGAACTCCCTACATGCATTAACCATCATTGCCCCACATTCTCTTTAATATTAGTCCTGCACATCACTGCTATGCAGCCCACATCAGATTATGCTAAAAATAAGTTTATCTCAAAGGGCAAAAAATTTTCCCACCTCTTTTCAAAAAAGGGCTAGCTCATGCACACATCTATTTTACTTATGAGTTAATTACTTATCATTTGCTTTCTTCATATAGTTGAAAAATTGCAGAATGAATACCTGCTATCCATGCCCCTGAACCTCACACAGTCATTTCCTAATCCCATAGATAGGTGGAAATCCAGTGGCTCTCTGCAAACCACAGAAGCAACAACATATATAGTTCTGTTGCTTTACCATGTTTTCCTTTTGCAATGATTTTGAACCACATGAAAACAGTTTTGGTAATTCCAGAAAGAAGTGGTCTCAGGCCTAGCTTTTCACTCCATTTATGGAATTAATCCTTGTTCATGGAAAGTCATCTGTGCTTGGAAAAGATCTATGTGTGCAAGAGAGTTTTCCACAAGAATATCAGAACATGGATGGAAGCTTCTTCATTCAAACAGTGGAGAGTTGGGATCTGAGCAAAGGTGTTTCAAGTGAATCAAGGCTTTGTGAAAATTCTTTCTACTAGTGTCTTATTTCCCTAAGTCAGCATCTGATCATTAACCTGTGATTATGCTTGTGAATAGCCTCTTATGTATCCTAGAATGGCATGTACAGAAAAGACCCTCTTCTGATACACATTTAATATTCAGCAGCTTGAAATGATATTTTTGTAATGCATCCCATTTGGCCATTCTCATTGTCCTAAAGATTGCCCGGTACACCATGATATTGTTACAAATCTTGACACAAGCCACTGGCTATTGCTTGAATGAGATTATAAACTGTGTCTCTGGGGAGTTCCTCAAATTACTACTCTTTAGAGCACTGTAGTAAAGTCTTAAGGAATGACTTAAAACAGTCACACTTTACTTTAATGGTACATTAAATTAATGTTGAATTGCAGCAAATTTCTTATGGAAGTGTATATGATATCCACATTAATTCCAAATGAATTCATTATGATTAGTGCAATTACCGTGAATGCCAATGAGTTAAGAAGGACATGACACTTTAAAAATTGTCGCCGTTAAAACTTAAAGAACATGTTGGTTTGAATACATTTTCTAAGTGATGCCCTTCTCTTCTTTAGGTTTTACTAAGCCTGATTAATGTATATCTTGGAGATATATGAATATTTTAAACGATGTGCAACTGTTACCCCCCCACACACACATACAAGTGCTTCATAATGGCTTAGGCTTGTATTCTTTATTACAGCTTTCTTAACTTACCAAGACAAGGATATGCATGTTGCTTTTCACACTGCTCTTTCCTGTTAACATTATTAAGTACTGAGATTGGTTTAGGCATTAAAATCACGTAGCCTTGTCATCCAGTATTCCCCTAGACACGTTGCACTGGTGAGAAGGGCTGTCTTTGATGCTACTCCCTCGAGCCCTTGTAAGTACAGCTTTCTGCATTCAGCAGTGAAAGTCACAAATGTCCATATGTGCTCCCTTTGCATCTTTGGTGACCTTGTACTAAGAAATGCCACAAGCCTTCAATCAGAGTATTCCTTTTCAGTCCTCTCATAACTAGCTTTTCAGCTTCTTGACACAGTAGAAATAGATTTTGCCTCTTACCTCCTCCATTCTGTCCAGATGCCCAGCAATATAAATAGTTCTTGAAGCAATGCTTCATTTGTCAACAATTTAGGCACAAATATATGTCCATTGATTTTCAACACAGCATGGCAGAGTCCTATCTTCTAAATTAATTTGTAGCATGACAGGTATTGAATTATAAAATAGGATTCTTGAATTAATAATGGGTTCCCGTGTGCAAACAAGATTGGCAATCCCATGGGAGGAGGAATTGAGCATCAGAAGTCCAGTAAAATCCCCAAGTTATGCAGATAATGTGTGAATCCTGTTGGTGAGTCATGAGTAAGTTCCCCTAGGAGAAGCAGCTGGACATTTTTGTCCAACCAGCAACCTCCATATTTAATACAAGGTTGCAGAAGTGTGTTTGTCCATGTGGTGCTATTCTACATATCAATATGCACTCTCAGTCCATGTGTTTCTGTCTTTCCTTGATGAAGTCAGTGATAGTATTCCTGTGGTTTTGCCACTGGCTGTACCTTTGGTCGCATAATATTACCATTAATGAAATGGCCATATGGCACCATCAACTCATAATTGCATGTACAAAGACTTATATTATGGCAGCCCAGCAACTCAGCCAATATTTTGAATTAAAACCCAGTCTCTCCCATTCACACATTGTTGTGTGCCTCATACCCAAAGACAAATCACCCATTAGAAACTCACAGGCAACATGGTGAATGGGCAAGAGACATTACACCAGTTTTGAGCTGGTGGGTGGAATTCTTCAAAGGCTCCATGAGAGAAGATATGCAAATTTCCAGCAACAGATCAGTAGGTTTCTTTCACTGTTCTCTTAATTAAAGAAATATTAGGGATCTTTGAGAAGACCTCCATCCTTTTCTCTGCATTGTAGCATAGTGTTGCTGGTGCAGCATCATTCCACTATATTCTGGAGAAACATGGTGGCTGCCCAGTGCAAGTAGTCACTACTTCCTACATGCCCAATAGGTGTGCATGTATTGTTAGAGCAAAGTACATGTGGTCCAACCGTGCCCCTTCCATGTACTCCCTGCCTTGTTTGTTTTGCTGTGAAGGTCTGAAAAGGAACTTGCAATCATGTGGAGCTCTGTAATTATGTTGGGCCAGATGTGGTGAAGCTGTATTTCAGATCTTCCCTATCAGTTTAGAGAGGATGAAGGTGGAAAGGATAGGCCTGGAGCAAGCGTGTCTAGCTTCAAATTGTGCAACCACAACAACCTGAATAAGGTTTTTGTGGCCATGCCTTGGGGTTGGGATAGTGGGTAGCCTTTAATTAGCCTGGCTTTCTGGACATAAAACCCTTTGTGAGTTAAAAAAAACTGTAGGAAGTGTGGTGTTACTCTGATAGAAAAACCCTATCCCGGGGTCCACAATTTGATATTAAATATGATTCTGTGTGCCTGAGAGGTCACCCAGATGAGCACGTCACGGTTGAAGGACCAAGAACCAGGTCAGGCCAGTAAAATCCCCAGTCACGTACCCCCAGGAGACCTCAAGATGTGTAAACCCACAATAAACAAAGGGTCCTCAGCCCCGAGATGCCAGCTTGAGGGGATTAGCATGTCTGCCCCAAGTTGAGCAAATATTCCATCAGGCGAGGACCATTTACATGAAGTCACACCACAAACTAACGCAGCCGAAGATCCTGAGACTTTGACAAAATCTTGCAATCCCATCACTCAAAGGAAATTACCATGGTGGAGCTTCGTTATCGCTCCAACACCCATTGTTCTCCCTGGGAAAGGATTAGTCCTCCAGGTACTTTTCCCCCTACAAATAGTCCCGGCTTTTGAGCGTTTCTTCGGATCGCTCCCAGTCACCCCAGCAGACCATTGCTCCGTCTGTCGAGTAATCCCCTCAGCCCTCTCCGTGCTGAGCCCCACTTCTCCGTTGCCTTCCCAGACCCAGGACTTCAGGAAAAGGTGCAGTATTACCCCAGCTGTACCTCTCCAATGCTCCCCTATCCAATTTCCTCTCTTTTGATTCTTAATAGCTCTTGGGTACATGTGTGCGTGATTGTGTTGGTACGTGAGACTTGCATTCAATAAAATCATTTATTGGACATTCTTGTTTGGTTTTTGGCTTGACCTGGCCCCATAAAAACTGGGTAAAAAGACCCCACTAGGTTACCGTGCCTCTCGCATTGCTATTGCTCGTGCCCTGGCTAGTTTCCATTCCCCATCGCATGGAGCGCATTGAGGTGTCCCCCAAGGGACCCCAGAAATCAGGGTAACAGTGACTAGAAAATACTGATAAGACAGTACTAGATAACTAGATGAGACAGGACTAGACTAGACTCACTCAATAGAATACAGTCTCATACATTGTTTTTAGTTCTCCCAAATATAGTCTTGTAGGTCTGTAAAAACAGAGTAAGGCAGAACTTGAAATTTCTTGAATTGTAAAAATAAAGTTGCTGCAGAATTACTGTAACCCCAATCAGTCCAAGAGTAGGTGTTTGGCAGCCACCATGCAAATGTCTAATAGAAACCCAATTTGAGTGGGAATTTTTGGCTGCAGTCCTTTCCTAAATACATTTACCTGGGCTGAGAGTAATGCCGTTGAACTCAGTGGCTCTTACTTTTGAGAAGACATACAGAATATACTATTAGTCTCTTTCTGTATCTCTTTCTGCATTGTTTCCAGAAGTCAATAGAGAAAATTAGATTTATCTGATGTTATCCGTTTGTCTACACTTTGCCCATGCTCATAATCATTTATATTGATGCATAAAGTAAACTGATATTTTAAAACTGTTTTAAAAGTACACTGTTTTTAAAAACAGTTTTGAAAGATCAATGAGCCAGGATGCAAGAGAGCTTGAATTAGGGTGATACAGAGATGAAACCATAGGATCAAATAAATTTCATTTTCTTATACATTTCAAACAAAAAAAGGGGGAAAAACCCTGCTCTTAATAGCTGTCTCTATATTGTTCAGCATTCTCAAATGAAAAGCCTGTGGATCTTACTGTTAATATTATTAATATTAATATTAATATTAATATTATTAACAACATTATTGTCCAGAATTTCCTAACCACAGATTTTACTTCCTCCTCTTGACACTTTCTTCTTAGGAGAAGTAAACATGGGTAGATGGGGAATATGGAAGGAGTAGGATAGATCTTGGATCCACTAGAACCAAAGCCTGCCTCCATTCCAGTACAAGTCTAACCTCTGATTAATTTAATGGTTAAATGAAGCATGACCTCATTAAACAGGGGATGAAGAATGTCACATAGTTCAGTGCAGGCTCTTGAATTGCCCCATGTTGCTACATTAACGCTTTTTCTCCAAAGTGGGTACTGTTGACAAACAGGGATATGAACTGCTAACTACTAACTGTTCAAGCATCTTGGAGCTATAATTGTTGTTGTATGCCTGCAAGTCATTTCTGACTTATGGTGACCCTAAGGTGAACCTACCACGGGGATTTCATGGAAAATTTTATTCAGAGGAGGTCTGCCCACTGCCTTCCTTTGAGACTTAGAAAGCATGATTTGTCCAAGGTCACCTGGTGAATTTCCACAGCCAAGCAGTAATTCAGGTCTTCCATAGTCCTAGACCAACAGTCAAACTCATATGCCATGCTGGCTTTGATAACTGATGACTAATTACCTTAAAAATAAATTTCCAAGTTCTGTTTTTACTTTGTAGGGTGATGGAGGCTCTAACTCTCAGTTCAGAGGTATTATTGTCCTTCCTTGATGAATCTCTGGAAGGAAGTCCACAGTTCTGGTAAATCTGCAACAGTTTTACTCTTACAATCCAAGAAATTTCATACAGCATCTTCCTTTGTGTTTACTCACATAATGTATAAGAATTATAGGACTTTGTGTGGAAGAACTAATTATATGAAAAAGTACTGAGTTGAACCATCATTTCATCTAGTACAGCACTGTTCACTGTGGCTAACTTTACTATTTTCTAGATTTGCATCACAGTCCAGAAGTTATTTCTGGAGTACAACTCCAAAAGATTTTCAGTGATCAGTAACCATGTGGCAGCTGGTGCTCCCATGCCAATGGGATGGTGAAAGCACTCTGGGTTTTAATCTCAACTTTTAAAAAAGCAGTCCAAGGTACTTAAACTATTTGGGGATAGATTTCAATACTGAGGGATCTCCTTTAAAGTTTGGAACAAGACCCAAAGTACCGTATCGACATGAAAAATATCATCTACCTCCACCCTCCCAGTGACCATGCTGGTAGATTCTGGGAGGTTGCAGTCTCAAAAAAAAAAAAAAAAAACTTATCCTAATTCTGTGCTGTTCACAGTCTTCTAAATGTAGGGATACTAGTAACTGAACCTGGAGCCTTCTGCATGCAAAACACGTGCTCTATTAAATGACCATATGAATATGAATGAATATTAATAAGGTAGTTATGACTATTCCTATAATTTTTTATCTTAGACTGGAGTCACCTGTCTTTCAAAGTCAATCAAAAATGAATACTTAATTTGCCAAAATATCATTAGAAAGTAAACCATGAATATAATTAACATTGTGAATGATTAAACCAGTATTAACATTTATGTCTAATCGTAACTGTACATTAAATTGCAGAAGATTATTTGGAGACTTGGAATATCCACACTTTACAAAGATCAGGAGGCTGAAAGTGACATGACTACAGCTTAAAAAAATTCACAAACTCTTAATGATGAAGATTAGACTTAAAATCTCTCTAAACATTTCATAGGCCATTCTGCTATATAATTATCTCCCCTTTTAACAGCTCAGTCCAAAGTGTATTTAATAAAAGTTAGGCCTCATTCAAATGTTAGCTTTATAAAATGGGTACTGCTTTAGAAGGGTGAAAGGCCACTGTGATGCAACTGGGGTCCTGGTCATCAGAAGAACTTGTCAGCAGTGCAGAAACCTGTCCCTGGGCTGCAGTGGCATTGTATAGCTCAAGTGGGCAGAGAAGGTCAACATTTCTCTTTAGCAAAACCTGAAATCATTGGAGTAAGGTTATGTGGGTACTCAGTTAGCAAACAGGTGGGAGCACCTTAAAGTACATATTTGACAGAACCAATGTTTTTATATTCTTTTCTTATCTAACAGAAAGGGTTAGATACTCCCTACTTTCTATAAAGTTGATGTCCTTTGACAATGAAGGGGGAGAAGTTCTTCCCTTCCTGTCCTACGTCTTTCTTCAAGCAGTCTTTTCTATATATACTTATCCAGAACAGAAATAGATTTTTTCATGTTCATGTTCACCCTAATAGAAGGAATGAGGCTAGTACCAGCTGAGAAACTAGGTGGAGCATGTTGGGGTAGTCCTATGTCTTTAATGGATGCATACATGCTCAGCTTTGATGAAGACAGGCATCAAGTTGCTGAAGGAACTGTGTATGCGTTTCTCTGCTGTAGGCATCTCGTTGTTGTTGGGTGCCTTCAAGTCATTCCCAACTTTGGAGACCCTAAGGAGAAACTATCATGGGGTTTTCTGGGACTGAGAGTGTGTATGATGTACACAAGGTCATCCAGTGGGCTTGCACAGCCAAGTGGAGAATTGAACCCTGGACTTGGGAATAATGCGAATTGAACTTTCAACATTCTGTGAAATTCTGGGGTTTGTAGTTTACTGAGGACGTAGAGCTCTCTGGCTGAGAATTCTAAATGTCCCTCCCTAAACTGCAAGTCCTAGGATTCCACAGGATGTTGAAAGGGGAATAATAGTACTGTAACAGTGTAGTGCGGAAAGGCCCCTAGTCTCCAGGGTTGCAGTCCAACACTCAAACCACTACACCAAGCTGGCTCTTTGTAAGCATCTACTGCATCCATTATTCATCTAATAACTCTTCTTTTACCCAATGGCTTTATCATCCTTAAATCTGTTTTTTTTTGGGGGGGGGGGTCCTGATTCAGGCTCCAGTTGATAACAGCTAGATGACTTTAAATGTTTTTATGACTGAAGCACACAGATCTGTACCAGGTGGAAATGCCTTCTCAAAACACATTTTTGGGGGGTGGGGGAATGTGCATTATTTTCTTTTTCTCAATCTCTCCTTCCCTCTGCCCACTTTCCCCCACTCTGCAGAATCTCCCCTGAATCCTCACTATTATTTGTGGCAGCCACCATCTCTACCATCCCTACCTCAATACTTTCCTCAAAACAACACAAACTCTATAGTCTAATTTGAGTCTATTTCTCCTTCAAAGGAAAACAAGATGAAAGATATATCAATATCACACTTGCTGTTGAACACCACCCTGTTTTATTTTGTTTATTTATTTATTATAATTACAGAGTGAGACCCAAAGTACTGTCCAAAAAAAGTTTAAAACATTAACCTTTAAAAACATTTAAAAGATTAAAAAAACATATAAAATTATAAGAACCTACTTTTTTTTTCAAAAAAAAGAGATAAAAATCCCTCTTGCTTACACATTAAAAGCCTGCTTGAAAAGAATTTTTTTTTTTTTTTTTTTTGCCTGCTGATGAAAAGGAAGCAAAGGGGGGGCAGCCTAGCCTCTTGTGGAAGAGAGTTACACAGGGTGACAGCAGCCACTGGGAAGGCTGTTGATGAATTTGTCCTCCCTTTGGAGAAATGTAGGGAATTTGCATTAATTTCTTTGCCCGCAAAGGGGGTGAAGACAGAATTCTATTTGCACATGCATCTATAGTTTACGCAATGCTTTAATATACAGCCGCATTGAGATTAGCTTGGCACAAGGTTCTACTGATGTATAGGAATGCCTTAGAGTACAAAAAGAATATTGATACAGACTGCTTCAATAAGTTCAAACCAAAGCACAGTTTATTTTCTTTTTCTGACCGACCTTCCTTCCTTCCTTCCTTCCTTCCTTCCTTCCTTCCTTCCTTCTTTCCTTCCTTCTCAATACACTTGTTTATTTGAAGAAGGGAGAAACTACAGGTAACCTGAAAGAAGTAGATGCCAAGGCAAAGTGCAGATGTCACAGTTTCTGAAATTGCTGTTAAGTTTATTAGGTGAACTAAAATTCTAGAGGAGTGGTATAAACAGAAGGACAAATCAGAGGGACAATAAAGCAACTGAATGAGAAAAAAAAATCTCATCCCTCCTAATAAATATCAACATTTCTTCTGACAGATTTCATCATGAATTAGTGATGGGTGAAGCCGTCCCACCTCCATTCAGATTCCACTATTTATGAGCTTTTCTGGATGATCTTCAGATAGCACAGCTTTGTTTTCCAAAAACATTTCCCTGCCTTTTGCTACTGGTGGTACTGCAGATGCATCCATGCACTTCATTGTGCTTCCCCCACTTATAACAATTTGATTGGATCTATCCAGCGTCATTCTCAGAACACAAAGCAAGGTAGAGAGCCATCCTGTAAATTCAACTTCCCACTATTTAAAACACACTTTTAGGAAGAAGAGATGACAATTGATCCAGATAAATAGTTGCAACCTACTGAGTAACCTTGATAGTGTTTTGTGTAACTCATACACAAGATACCATCCAGAGAACTTCTAAACCTCAGTTGAGAAGAGGCTCAACAAAAAGCTGCTGGCCACATAACTTCTGGTAATCAATGTGTTTCATCAAAAGTAAGCATTTAACTTTAAAGAACATCTTCGTATTTGCCTATAAAACATCTGACCATACTTCATATCATTTCACATCTATCAGCTAGCATTTTAACAAAATAAGAGGTAAATAATAAAGAATGTATGTGCATGGGGCTACGAAATGCAAAGCTAACTGTTCATGCTGAGAAGCTCATTTAAGATTCCAAGGAAGTTAAGCCATTTTGCAGAAAATTGTAGGAATCCAGACAAGTTTTCTTTGGTCCATGTTCTTAAGTGAATGAACATAGCTTTCACTTATAAAATTAATTTGCAGTTGGAACATACTTATAATTTTGACCGTTCACTTCTCTGAATTTCCCAATGTGATCCTCTGTTGAATGAATGCAAAGAAAAATGCATAGAATCTGTTTGGTAGCTCCAACTAAAGCAGACTCACTAAATCAATTTTGGAATGATGAGTCAACACTTATATAAATTCCACTGATTGAAAGAATTTGCTTTACCGAGGACTAACAATAGGATCTTTTCTGTACTACACAGTTATAGTGCTATTACTTCACTTTCAACATCCTATGGAATCCTGGGGTTTGCAGTTTAGGGAGAGGCCTTTAGAATTCTCAGCCAGAGAGCTCTTTGTCCTCAGTAAACTACAAACCCCAGAATTCCACAGAATGCTGCAAGTGGATAATAGCACTATAACTAGGGATGGGATTAATCCAGAATTTTCCAAATCCGAATCTGGTTCCGAATCCCTGGAAGGTTCTGGGAATCCGTGAATCTCATGAATCTCGAATCTTTCGAATCCTTTTTTTAAAAAGGGTTTAAAAAGCAAGGGAAAGAAGGGCCATCTTGGGCAAGACACACTCTCTTGGCCTTAGCAAAAGCCAAGGTAAAGGCAAACCCCCCTCTGAAGAAATGTGGCCAGGACAATTGTCATAGTTCTGTCTCAAGATCTCCCGAGATTGAAAATGACATGAAGGCCCTTTCTACACAGGCAGGAAAATGTGAATGAATCCCACATGTTCCTACCTGTGTAAACAGGACCACTACAGGACAGAGATAATCAAGGTCAAAACTGGATTTTCTTTGCATAGCTCCTTATGGCATCCTGGAGTTTGTAGTTCGATGATGCACCAGCACACTTTGGCAGAGAAGGCTGTGACACCTTGTAAATTACAAACCCCAGAATTGTGTATGAAAGAGCTTTGCAAGGGAGCTGTGCAAAGGAATCTTTCAGCTGTCCTTGAAATCTCAAGCCTTTACCTTCCAGTCAAGTGCTGAACTTAAATATTAAATGTTCAATTTAAATATCTTAGAATACAAACCCAGATGTAATTTCTGAAATTGTTAGCGAAGGCCATTATTACTCCAAGGGAAAAACTCATCTACTTACTATCTCTCCTTATATGTCTGGTCTCCCAGGCTTTCAGCCATCCTGGTCTCCAACAATCTATTTGGTTGGCGAATTTGAAAGATTTGGTTTGCCTATTTTGGCACAGGGATTCAGATTGCCGAGTCTCAAATCCGAGGATTTGGTTGGCCCATCTCTAACTATAACAGGGTAGTGCAGAAAGGCCCTAGGATTCAAATACTGTATTTTAGGGAAGGTTGCCTTTGAAAAATGTCTGCATTAGGCAAACAAAATGAAGACTGAAGTGGAACAGGAAAGTTAACAGAGCCAAGATGGATCAGAAATATGCTGTTTCATCCATACTTATCATACTTAATTCATAACAGCTGAACAGTGTGAGCTGGATAAATGTCTTCAGCAAAACACCTGATTGTAGATTACAGTGCTGCTAGGATAAACAGACACAGATTATTTTTCCATATTTCAGAATAATGATTAGGTGCCAAAAGTTGAAGTTGTCAAAGAATCAAGCTACTGTGTATCAACAACATATACGTTTCATAGGGGTCTGGACCCACCCTCCAAATTTGGGAATTCTTTAATTTTCTCAAAATTCTCTGTGATTTTTAGACATCCCTCCCTCAACCAAAATGGGTGCTTGCAAATTCTATTGCAGTGTATAATGTAGGTACAATAGGGAGGAAATAACATGCAAAGATATTTAAAAAAATATTCAAAAATATTTTTTGCATGTGGAGAAACCTGATGGTAAGAATCCAGGACTGATGGGATGTTTTGCAGTTCAGAACTTGTTCTCTACAAAATTTGCACATGGTTGTTCTTTGCAGGAAGCAGCATTTTCTGCCTGGAAGATAATATTTCAATCCAGAGTTATTAATTCCTGATCATAAAATGTTGCTTTCTGCACAGATGTATTCTGGGGATGTGTTCTCTGTAAAAATTGCACATGGTTGATTTGCACAGAAAACAGTGTTTGTGTATGTGTGTGTGTATGTGTGTATGTGTGTGCATGCAGGAATCAATATTTCTGAATTTAACATTACTCCTCAATTAAAAAAAGATGCTTCTCCTGTACAGAAAGTGTTGTTTTCTATTCAAATCAACCATGTGCATATTTTAAAAAGAACAAATCCCCAGTTAAGTTTTCTGCACAAAAAGCAATATTTTATATGCAGGAATTAATAGTTCTGAACTGAACTGTTTTTTGTTTTGTTTTTTCTTCACAGAAAATGCTGTTTTCTGTGCAAAACAACTGAGTGCAAATTGTGCACAGAATAAGTCCCATATAGCAAATAGTCTTCAAAAACTGTGTGGTTTTTTAAGACTTTGTTACAGTGGAGAAGAGAATTTCTGAAATTATTTGCTGATACCTTTCAGAGGCAACTCACCAACATCCCTAAGAGAGAGAGAGAGAGAGAAAATGAACTCACTCATTTACTCCAACATAATTCCCAATATAACCAGTCATTAAGGCCATTTCTGCACCACACTGTTATAGTGCTATTATTCCACTTTCAACATACTGTGGAATTCTGGGGTATGTAGTTTGCAGAGGCGAAAGAGCTCTCTGGCTGAGAATTCTAAATGCCCCTCCCTAATAAATGCAGACCCCAGAATTCCTTAGGATGCTGAAAGTAGAATAATAGCACTATAACAGTGTAGTGTGGAAATGGTCTAAATCAGTGAGTCTTACAACAGCTCTGTAAGACAGTAAATTTGCCAAATATTAAGTGGGAGAGGCTGAAGCTTAGCTGCCTGCCCCCAAGCGCCTCTGTATCGTCAGAGCTGAACATTTGCTTTCCTTCTGTGCTACATCCCTCTCTGCTCACCTCAGGTAAAAGATGAGAGAATTGTTAACAGAAAAGAGGTTATGAAAGAAATTGTTTCTGAGTTCTAAGGCCAACATCTGCTTCACTTCATTAATAAAACCCAGATGGTGCTGCTCAGGATTTGTTTGCGGCTTTATTATTTCCTTCTAATTCTGCGTGCATTGTTGTACGGTTTATTTTCCATATCCCTGTGATTGAAGCCAATAGGATTACTATTACCAAGCTCACTGTGCCACACATTATTATTCTGCTATTGATTATCATTCTGCCTTGCCTGATCCCACATCTGTGAAGTTCATCTGATTTCCTGTCAGTCTCTGTTGTCTCATAACAAAAAGACAAATATTTCTTATACTTTAGTACTGTTCGTCCTCTTCTGGGAGTATTTTTCCATGTACATGGTTTGAATGTTAAAATGTAAGTGCATTCAGTCTTTGCCATGGGCTATATTTAATTCCCCCCAACCCAATTCCCTTTCTCTCTCCTTTTCTCCCACTTGGCATATGTGATTAGACTATAGTGGCTGAATTATTCTGTGAAGTGCTTTGTGTTGCAAGCAATGTAAGAGGTGTGATTTAGAATCCTGACTGCTGATGACCTCATTATTACATTGCTCTGCTGAAGTAGTTTAAAGTCACATAAGCTCCATCATGAGGGCACCGGAAGACCTAGCAAGAAGATTGCTTTCCTAAATATTCTGTCATTACAAGAAAAGGATGATTTAAAGTTCTTTTTTTTTTTTTTTAAAAAAAAGTCCTCTTGTGAAACAAGTTATGCAGCATTGTACTAGTAAACTTTCTGAGAAAATCTCTCCCCCACTACTTTAAAAATTATTTGCAATTACAGAATTTTTTAAAAAAGTATTTCATAATTACTTGCATCT
Organism: Iguana delicatissima; assembly: GCA_948472985.1. NCBI lineage: Eukaryota > Metazoa > Chordata > Lepidosauria > Squamata > Iguanidae > Iguana > Iguana delicatissima. The sequence goes on from CAOKZL010000004.1 coordinate 867,042, forward strand.
GGACTTAAACTCAAATTATTACATTTTTGTTTTTGTTTTTGTTTGTTTGAAAAATCGTCTCATCCCACCTCTTTCTCAATAAAGGTAAATATATGAACTGAAGAAAAAAATGTCAGGTAAAATTGGCAATGTTTCCCTTTTCAGTAATATTATAACTCAGCTTTTCAGTAGTGATCGGTTATCAGAATGACTCCTTCTCATAGCTTTTGACTTTTTACGATTCTCTTTCTGAGGAGAACCATAAATGGTTTGATTTTTAAAAAGACCTCTAGTCCATACAATCAGCATAAAGCTCTGCATTTCCACTTCTTGAATATTGGTAAATTGTGTCTATAAACATCTGAAGATCTTAGACATCCAAAAGCAAACTTGAAAAGGCAAATCAAATATCAGGGAACCTGTAGAACTGGACAAAAGACAGAAAGTGTACTCAGTGAGAAGATAGGAAATGAATTTTTAGTAGTGTCAGGAGAGATATTTTTTTTCTGCAAAAGGAGACGTTTCAAAATCCCAGTTCAAATTATGATGAGGAAAGTTAGCATGAAAGAGAGGAATGATTAACTTATACTACTGTAGTATAACATGCACTTGAATAAATGATGGGCCTAAGAATTAAATCAGAACTGTGAGAGGACGTTGCAAAGGGGTGTGTGTGTGTGTGTGTGTGTGTGTGTGTGTGTGTGTATGGGTGTGTTTTTAGACTTAATGTGTCCTTAGAGCAGTGGTTCTCAACCTGTGGGTCCCCAGATGTTTCTAGACTTCAGCTCCCAGAAGCCCTGAGCATTGACCATAGTGGCTGGGGCTTCTGGGAGCTGAAGTCCACAAACATCTGGGGACCCACAGGTTGAGAACCACTGCCTTAGAGTTAATGTGTTAACTGTACTCATAAGGACTTCTAAATAAGCATGTGTCTAATTGGCTGGATCCATTAACAGAGCCCTGCCTCTTTCCTGTTGTTGTTATTGATGCTGTTGTTATTATTACTATTACTATTACAGCTCTTGCTGAATGTTTGCTAGTCATTTGCCCAGATCTCACTCCTCCTCATTGGTACAACAGAGAAGAGAAATGGCCAGCTCATGTTATTCATGCTCTTAAGCTATCACTGGTCCAAAAAGGGGTAGACACACAGGGTAACCAAAGAATGGCCTAAATTCTATTAGTCCTAACTATAATAGAGGCATATAATCAGTCAGCACAAATACTTATGTGCTGACCTTCTATTCAGCAATTGATTTAATTGGTCTACTTTAATCGATACTAACCAACAGGATCCTAGCCATTGCCGACTTAACACCTCTGACCAAATACTGGCACTCTGCTTCCTCCCTCTCCTGGTCCCACAAATCTATTGTGGAGCTAAGAGGGGAAGGATGAATCTCATGGGGAAATAAGCAATTGCTTCACTTCCTGTTTTTTGTGGTGGACCTGCAGGGTGGATCCATCTTCTGTAATTGTAACCACCAAAGCTGTCATCAGGTATGTGTGTGTATATGCTTGTGTGCAAATGATTTTTTTTCTACCCAAAATCCCATAATGTGAAAAACTATCAAAAATATGTAAACATTCTGATATTTTTGCCCACTGGCGGAAAAACTTTTCATACTATTTGTTCTTGCATGTGGGAAGGGAAGAAAAAAAGGGGTAGGATCTACAGTTGGTCTTCCATATTCACTCTGGTTAGAGTTACAGGATCCTCAAAAATGTGGAAAAATTGCAAATATCAAAATGTGTGTGTGTGGGAAGGAGATCAAGGCATGGTGGGGAGAGCACACATCCAGGGTCCAAACTAGGTCAGGGAAAGGAAGAGGAAAGTGTGGGTCAGCATTGTAGCCCTATACTTCTTCTCTTGCCCATCTCCTTCCTTGGGTGTCAGGGGGACAGCGGGAGAAGGTTTGTCATGGTGAGAAATCAGGCTGTGAGTGGCCAGGCAGCAGACGGTGAAAGAGGAAGACCAGAAACAAGTTTTAAAGGATTGCATGGCAAGATCCCAAGAGGGAAAGTTCCCCTAGAAAAGAAGTGCCTGATATGGGCGAGCAGGGGCTGGAGAAACTTGCAAATAATCAAGTCAAACCCTTAAATGTGGAGGGCTGACTGTATATCTCTAACCCAGATGTGATATTAGAGACATGGAAGAGTCATAAAATTCTTCTCACCACTAGAGATGCAAATCGTTGCTAATTTCATTTTCTTTTTTTTTCTTTTTTTTATTATAAAACACGAAATCTTAAAAAAATACAACACTCCAGAGCTAACATGAAATTTAAACCTTCTAAGCATAACATCCTTTCAATTTAAAAAATATCTAATTACTATGAAATTTTTCCAATCACACAAGAGAACAAATATCAATTCCACATTTCTTAATTGAAAGATTTCTCACTTTTAGTTCCTCTTGTACCCTTATCAATACTTCCTTCATCTCCTCTAATTCCCTTTCTAAGTATTTAAAAGCTTCCCAAATAACCCCTCCCTCCCTCAAGGGGAGGAACCCCTCTATTTCTAATAACACATATTACTTAATACCGTAATGCTCTTGTACACTCAGCTTATTGCAATTTTACTTCAATAAGTCTGTCGACCTTCTCAGTCACCACCTCTATGATATTTGTATAGTGTATTATTAATGTCCTGTTATTTTGTTTATATTTACATACGTCATAATATTAACATTTATCATAATATTTTATGTCCAGTCAATACCTCTAGATCTTATCTAATAAAGTCTGAAGTTTTTCAACTTTATTCCATTCTTCTTCATTTTTTACTTTGATTTTTACCTCTTATCAACATTGTTAAATTATCCATTTCTTTATATTCCATCACTTTAACCGTCCAATCGTCAATCTTCGGGGTCTTATTATTCTTCCATTCTTTCGCAAAAACGATTCTAGCCGTGGTGACCATATACAAAATGATTCTCCAATATTTATTCCTATTACTTAAGTCAATTTTGTTTAGAATGTTCAATAGGAATAATTCTGGCATATAAGGTATCTTTATTTCTAACACGTCTTGCATTGTTTCTTGTATTTTCTTCCAAAAATTTTTTGCTCTGTCGCAAGTCCACCAAATATGATAGTATGTGCCATTGTCTCTGCCACATTTCCAACATTTATTTTCTTTTAGTTTGTATATTTTACTTAATTTAGCTGGGTCTAGGTGCCATCTGTAAAGCATTTTTAAATAATTTTCTTTCAAATTTTGAGTTGCTGTAAAGTTGTTTGTATCTCGCCAGCTCCTTTCCCAATATTCTGACAATATCTCGCTTCCAATATTTTGTGCCCACGCAATCATATTTGGCTTTACTTGCTCAGACTCCAGTTCTCTTTCCAAAAGTATATTATAAAATTTGGAGACCACTTGTTTATTCGAATCAAAAAATATTTTCTCGAATACCTCCTCTTTCTCTGCTGCTATACCTTCTACCTTTTTATCTAGTTGCTAATTTCATTTTCAAAGCAAGCAATTCTTTTCTGGATGCTGATGCTGATTAATATAATTGCCACTTTCTCTGAAGAGAGATAGGTGAGGGGAAATGCATGGAGTTTGATGTATTCAATAGCTTGACCACATTTCCCAAATTTTGTAAGGCAAGCCAAGTAGTGTGTTTTGCATGTCTTACATTTTGATTCCAGTCCAATCAATTCCACTTAAGGCCCCCACCCCTTGAAATCAATAGCACTTAATCATGATGACTAATTTATCTGATATAATTTTTACTAACTTTGGCTGGATAGGGAGGGGCCTTTGTCCTAATCGTTCTCTGTCCATCACTGCTGTCAGTTGAGATCTTTCCTAGCTTTTGGGCGCAGACCATTTTCGCTGTTTGGAAATAGAGAAGGTAACTCAGCCATCCCTTGCAAAAAGCCAATTTTTGGCATCAGCAGTTAAAACGACTTCAGGCAGCAAGAATGGAAAAGATCTCAGCTGTACATATAGCTTTCACTCCCACTGCTTGTTTTCTTTACCCATCCATCTTATTATCCCCCACTCCCTGACTCTGAATCACATTACTGTTCAAGGAACTACATCAGTTTAAGCCAATCAGTGTTTTACCATGGATGGAATGGAATTGTTGGCATATGACTGAATTCTTTATTCGACTGAAATGAGATTTTACAAATGATTGCAGGATCATACATCATCAATAGCAGTCCTCTCATGTCTGTGTACCAAGTATTTCTTCCTTGGTTTTCAGTTCACAAGGAAACAGCTTAGCACCTTCCTCCTTTACCAAAAAAAGAAACAATGGAGAAGACAGAAGGAGGAAAGAGACCGGACATGCACTCCCTACACTTTCCTTTTACTGGGAAACACACTTATAGTGACAAATATATGCAGAGCACACAACTATACAGAATAGCAAGGTATATGTACAAACAGCAATAGGAAAATCAGCAAGTATAACAATCAGTTAATTTATGAACAGGCTGTTGTATGATTGTTGCATTATGAGTGCAACATTTTCCCCATTCCTGTGCTTCCACATGCACAGCATCATTTTAGCATGAAATATATATTCTGTTCCAGAAAGAAACTGGAGAGCTTTTAGACAGAAATTCCAAGGGCTCTTTTGTGACTCAGGAGAATGCTCTAGCTACATTGTGTTTTTATAGTGTAAATCTGCACTCATGTAGTTACACAGCAGTTGTGCTAAACCACCTTTCTGCTAAATGTTGACACTGTCCAATCCATTGGGTATCCACCAATATGTTTCTTTATTGCCCCACTGCAAAAGGAGAAATGCACAAAAGCCATTTTTTGAATCCTAGTAAATAAAATTAAATAAAGTACTGCTTTGAAGGCACTGACAAATTAGGGATGGAAAGAATATTCAAACGTTTGAGGGGAAAGCTATCTGAAAACTCCTATGAGAAGAATCCCCTTTGAGTCCCCCTTTCAGTTTTTTTCCTACTAAGTCTTCAAATTGACTCTCTTCTTGATGTTGTGTGGAGTAGGACAGAGACAGAGAGGGCAGAGGGCAGAGAGAGGAGATGATCCTGGAAGCTATAGTCTCCAGATCCATGGTTGCCTTCCCTACCACCACTGTTTCAATATTGTGTGGGGCTGAATGGGAGGAACAACAGCTAAGTATCTGGAAGCAGCTGCTTTCCTTCTACTCTCCCAAGGTCAAATGGGACAGATGAAGTGGGGAAGGCCAGAGGCATCTCCTCTGCCCAATGTTGGAAACTTTCTCCCATATGAAACCTCTTCAAAAATGATGCACTTTTTGAAAGTGTTTGGCAGCAGAGAGGAAACTTGTTACGTTATTCTTTGTCCCTTGTGAGAACAAATGATTTAACACAGAACAACCTTATAACAAATAGTCACACATCATCAAATAATGAAATGGTTGCAGTTGTTGAACTCTATATTCATAAGCATGAATGGAACCTGTCTGTTGTGCAGTGCCTCACCCCAGTACAAGCACATGTGTAAGAGAAGTTACACATGCCTGGCAACAACAGGATTATGTCCTTTGCATTCCCAGAAACAAAAGAAAATAGTGACATCTGAGAAAGAATGAAGCCAATCAGAACCATGTGATGCAGCTTTTCCTAGAGAGTGCCTCCAAGTGCCATTCCTGCAAGGCAACCCAGAAGGATTCCATGGTTGATGGTATGAAAGGCTGCTGAGAGGTCCAGCAGAACGAACAGCGACACATTCCCCTGTTTTGTTCTTGGCATGGGTCATCCACCAAGGCAACCAAAGCCGTCTCTGTCCCATAGCCAGGTCTCAAACCAGATTGATATGGATCTAGATAATCTGTTTTGTCCAGAAACCCCTGGATCTGGGAGGCCACCACATGCTCCAAACTTTGTTCAGAAATGGAACCGACCAATAATTATCCAAAATGGTAGGATCCAGGGATGGCTATGTTAGTAATGGGTTCATAGCAACCTCCTTGAGGCAAGCTGGAACTCTACCTTGTTTTAAAGAGGCATTAACCACTCCCTCTACCCTTTGATATGGTCCATTGACTAATCAATAAAGTTATACTACTACCATCCTTCTACCCACTCTGTTAACCTCCCTCTAGGATTTTTAATAAGCCAGAAAGGGCAAGGATGTAGAGCAAAAGAGATGGCTTTCATATGCTACTCTGATAATAAAGCAAGGAATGTAGGCCTCCTCCCCAGCAATATATGTTCATGTGAGGATCCTGTGGAGACAACGTGCGTGGACAGAGTAGTGCAGTATCTATGTATAAACAGGGTCTCTGCCATGTCCCTCAGAAGAATTATTAGGCCATGCATCTATATTATACCCATGTATCTTAACATTAATGGATTATGAAGGAACCTTCAGCATCAAGGTTTGCATAAGAAGTAATTGTAATTCATAAAAGACCTCAGCTGTGGAACTTTTACTCAGCTGGAATTAAATGCTTTTTTAATGGAAATGCAAAGTATGCATGATGACTCAACTTTTCTAAATAGAGTGAATGTTTTCCACAGCAAGGCTGTAGGGTTCATAATAAGTGTTCAATCTGCTGTAGCCTTTTTCTCAGTATGAAATGGTAATTTCATATTAACTTTAAATATGCAACGGGACTCTTTCTTGCACAAAACACAGGGCTTCTTATGTCTAGTTCATTATTAGATACTTATTTCTGATGTATATTAGCAGGTTATTTGGGGCACTAGGGAACAAAATTATTTTAAGCATTAGGCTGCTGTTGAAATCTGTGTAAGAAAGTAATGAGCTATTACCACCACCCCCTCCAAAAAAAATCTTTAACATTTATCTATAGAATTCTTTGCAGTGGAAAGTTAACAGTTTTCTTCTCCCTTACCCTCTGTAGAGAGTGATAGGTTGGTGCAGTTTTGCCTTAGTGGAGCAAATTCATTGAAGTTACCTAGAATCATAGTGTCGGAAGAAACCACAACAGCCATCGAGTCCAACCCCCTGCCATGCAGGAACACACACCTAAAGCATCCCCAACAAAGGACCATCCAGCCTCTGTTTAAAAAGCTCCAAAGAAGGTGACTCCACTACAATCCCAGGCAGCATATTCCACTGTCAAATGGCTCTCACTGTCAGAAAGTTCTTCCTGATGCTTAGGTGAAATTCCTATTCCTGTAGTTTGCATCCATTGCTCTTCAAATATTTAAACATGACTATCAGCTCACCTCTTAACCAGCTTTTCATCAGGCTAAACATACCTAGCTCCCTAAACTGCTCCTCATAAGGCATGGTTTCCCGACCCTTCACCATCTTGGATATCCTCCCCTAGACACATTCCAGCTTGTCAGTATAATTCTTGAATTATAGTGTCCAGAAGTGGACACAGTATTTCAGGTAAGGTCCAAACAAAGCAGAATAGAATGATAACTACCTTTGACCTAGATGCTATGCTCCTATTGGTGCAGCCTAGAATGGCATTGAGTTTTTTGGCTGCTGCTTCACACTTTTGGCTCATGGTTAGCTTGTAGTAGACTAAGACCCCTAGATCCTTTTCATACTTTATGTTTTCAAGCCAAGTGTCACCTACCTTTTTCATTCTTCCTTCCTAAATGTAGTATCCTATATTTCAGCCTGTTAAAATTCAAGTTGTTAGATTTGGCCCAGCTTTCTAATCTGTCAACATCGTTTTAATTTTCTGGTCCTGTCTTCCAGGGTATTAGCTATTCGTCCTAATTTGGTGTAATCTGCAAATTTGATGAGTATGCCCTCTATTCCATCATCCAAGTCATTGATAAAGATGTTGAATAGCATTGGGCCCAGGACAGAGGAGGATGTTTTTGTTTTTAAATAAACCACTCCCTCATCTTGTATCTGCAGACAGATTTAATATCAAAAGATCCGGATGCAGCAGAAAACAGAATACTTATATGTAGTACACTACTGGAGACTAGGAGATTTTGCTAGATGTAGCTGATCTTACAGAATTGAGAAAAACTGCAGCTTACATTTTTGAATATACACAACCCAAAAAGTGTAAGAGACCTGTCCTTCTTTTTACCTGGTGTAAACTATCTTTACTAAACTATCTTTACAAAAAAGACAGTTATGTATATAAAAAGAGGGGATATGGGGTGATGTGAACCTGTATCATCCAATACACACATGCATGACTTCAAGTCATGCATCAGAAGTCCTTTCAGTGAGATACTGTTCAGGGGCATGTCTGATTTGCATGAGACAAATGTCAAGAGTTCTACTAGAAATTTGGACGTGTTTGACAGACTCAGTGAAAGAAGTCCTTTTGCTACATTCAAGACATGGGAAAACAAGAACAGATATTTTAAAAGGGACATAACTAAAAGTGCATTCAGTTAAAAAAAATATGCACCAACCATGCTTTAATCAGTGGGGAAAGTAAATTAATTTAAATGTACAGGGGAAAGTGCACATTAGGGAAAAAGTGTGCCTCTCCAAGGGATCAGACAAAGTTTGAGATTTGCAGAGAAGGGTACAGTTGACAGAGACAGGGTGTGGATTTCAGAGAAAGAGGACATTTAGTTAAGAAAGCAAAGTAACTATGGTTTTGATGAGCTTAAAAGAATAGAATATTAGAGGATAACATTGTTCCACTGTGTTTAATAAGCCTATGGATACCCCTGACTGTTCCTAATAAGCCTGAAAAAGAGTCAGGCCTGCCTACCCTAAAGTACCCACACGAAAACACAGCCGCAGGTCCACACTTAAGAGGTCATCATAAAGCTCAGTAATGCAATATAGAAAGGGATTCAGTGAGCCAAGGTCAGGGTGAGTGGCAGGATGCCAAGGGTTGAAACTGTGGGGCAAGCCTCAGAAAAAGGATCTGTTGCTGGGGGATTATTGTACTATAGTGAAACTCATTTTAGTTTTTCTGCATCACCTTGAAAAGCAAGCTTAAATAAAGCAATATATAAATAAATATGAATATGAAAAACAGTCTTTGGGGCATGAAGGACAGAACAGAAAGAAGATAAGCCTATATTAATAGCATGAATCATAATCTAGTCAAACTATACCTGCTCCACTAGCACCATAAAACACCACCTCTCCTTCACTGAGCAGCACCAGAAATAGAAAGATAGGAAGGAATCATGTAACACCTTTGAGTAAGAAAAAGCCATTTCTAGCATAAGCTTTTGTGGACTCAAATCCACTTCATCTGATGGATCTGAAATCTATGAAACTTATGATAAAATTGTTTTTTTTTCTTTTTCTCTGTCTCAGAGGTTTCCCTGTTTCTGCATATCTTTTCATGCTGCCTATCTTTTTATGAGGAAACCCATTGCATGCCTATATGTTTCTGACAGTATCTCATATAAAGGTATGGATCCAGCTCCCTAGCCTTAGAATATTCTATCTCTTCAAAAGTCAAACAAAATTCCAGTCTGAGTATTTTATTATGAGCCACTTTTAACCAGCCAAATACTTTCATTTGGGAGAAAGGAGAATGTTTATCTAACTTTTTTTCCCCAAAAAAATTGTTATCTGTCCTCATTCATAGTTAAGAGTACTACAAATCCATACGATAGCTGCACAAGGCTGTATTTTCAATTCAATAACAACTTTATAATGTTTATTGATTCTGCTACAAGTTGTTTCTGGAAATTAAAAAAGTAACAATAAACAGAAATCTTGCCATGGTATTTCTTAAATGGTGAATACACAGGTATTGTTGGGTTTTCATCATCAACTTGCCTGCCAAGAATGGATCCATTCCAATTTTTATTGGTTTTAAACAAAACAAGCTCTCAGGACGAGACAGCCTATTACAAAATCTCAAGACATCCCTAAATATCTTTTGCGTCGGTAACAAGAAAGAAGAACATCACTATGTCACTGCCTGGATATAAAATTATTACAAAAAAAGAAATAAACAAGACACAAGAGTCTGCTTAAAATTGCAGAGCAGTAACTTGAACGCAAAGATAACGGCTGCATTTCTTTTCTCCCTACATAGTAGGGAAAGTGGTGAAATCTAATAATATGATATATAGCAGTAAGTAAGGAAGCATGACTTGTTTGCAGAAGAAGGAAAATCATGAACTAGCACTTGTAGTTAGAGAACTGTATCGAGAAAGATAAAACTGAAAGGGGTAAACTTCAGACAGAACTAGCTTCTGGGCACCAAAAAGCTGCCAATATGGCAAATTTAATCTTTTTTTTTCTCTATTGGCCTCAGAGAAGTAACTGCCGAGATTCTGTGATTGAAACTGAGACTGAAAGCCTACTAGGACAGCACTTTCCCAACTCTGGAAGCTTTTCCAGCAAATCCTATGCCTTTTCCGCACAATACTCTTATAGCATGATTATTCCACTTTCAACCTCCTAGGGAATCCTGGGGTTTGCAGCTTCGAGAGGGGCTGTTTCAGATTGTTTCTCTTGTTTTAAAAAAACACAGAATAATATAGAAATGTGGTGGTATGCATTTATGAGCAAGTAGGAAAGTGGAAGTGACATGGGCTGAAATGATTTATTCATCTGCATTCAAAGGTGACTTTCACATTGGCTTTTACCACTTCCTTGAAATGCATCTGCATCAGAAGCTGTTCTAATTCTTTGTCCCCATATAAACCTACCCAAGTGTTAAAATCATCTGCAAAGGCCCTTGGCTGAGTTCCACCATCTTCTGGAGCAAAGGAAGAGATGGCTGTATAAATGGTCATCTCTGTTGTGGAATGCTCTCCCCAAGGAGTCAGTTGTCTTTTCTGGTTCCAAGGGGACACCTTACTATTCAGCATTTTTTAACTCCTTGTATTCTTCTGCCAGTTTGGGATATCTGGTAAAAAGCAATATCCTGAATTCTAAAGAATTACTTTTGGATTTTCTCTCCTAATTTTAAACACCATTGGCTGCAAGTGTCATTAGAACATTACAAATGTGTGTTCTTCTTCCTTTTTCTAAGCTGACACAGAAAAAAAGCCCGTATATACCTATATCTGAAGAGGCAATTTCATCATTCCATAATTTTTGTGCCCGTAACTATCAGCATTTTCCCAAATTCACTAGACAATGTTTCAATTAATTCCTCTCTTACCTCCAAATTAATTCTGTGCCTGAATTTCCCATTTCTGGATCTTTGTAGCTTGGGCTGAAAGACTACATCTGAACATTCCTGCTGCATACTGAAGAGCTTTTATTGAAGGCATTTATAATACCTAGCTGCAAAGTCCGGATGTGAATTTCTTAATAATTTGTAGTTGGGTAGATTAGTGGTTTCAATTTGAGACCTTTCTAACTGGATCATAAACATGAAGAAGCTGTGTGTATTGTTTCAGGAACGGCAGTGAGAAGTTATTTACTGGTTACAAGCAAATAACATTAAAGCAATACAAGAAATGAATATGCATTTGCCACTGTTTTTCATAGAAGTTTCTTGAATGGCAACGTGTGCTGTATCCTATAGTAACATGTGTCAGCCAACCTGTGAGGAATTATTTATAATTTCACTTGCAATATTGAGGTGCACTTTTTACCCAACTTGTGTTCCACATGTTCTAAAAATAAATTTATCCTTTGTGGGGAGGGAAATGAAAAAATCAGCAGTTTCCAGTATTGGCAGTAGCTGGATTTAAGCTAATTGAATCCTGGTGGAGCCAATAAAAATACAACAATGGAATTAAGATTGCATAATGTCTTAGATTGAAATTCTAAAAAGAGATTTTCAAAACTAGAAAACATAAATTTACAGAGCAGTTCTGTACTAATGTTACCACCGTGTACTGGCCTGGCCTTTGGTGAACCAAAGATATCATTTTGATATCGCAATTCGGCCCTACTCTACCACCAGCCAAGTGTTTGTGAGGCCTGCCGAACAAGCGCGAAGCTAGGCACGGCTACTACTTGCTGCTCTCACCAAACCAAGCCAAATATTGCCAGATCTACTTTAGGGGACCTCCCAAAACAAACCCTTCATTACAAATGCACGTTACCACAAAGATATCCTCTGCCCTGAGAGGACACCCTGGCGAGCTAGGTGCTTAACTGCTGAGCTAGCTGCATCTACATACCGGCCATACCATTGTCAATTCGGACTTTAATTCAATCATGCAAATTCTGACCTTTCGGAGGCTTTGTCTCTAACCCAAAACTTATTGTTTTCACCCGAGACCAGACTAGCCTGCAGTTGTTGTTTCCCCTATAAAAATCCCCCGCTCTGAGAGCTCTTCGGAACTCTCTTCGAATAGTCTGAACTTCACCTTGCCTTGCTGCTGCTCAGTTCAGCAGATTCCCCTCGGTCGCCACGCCGGGTTTCTTCCTCTTCAATCAGGCTTCTTCAGGATTGCAGGACAGGTGGCATATCACCCATTCCCCTTGAAATTCTATTTCCTTTTCTAGTTAGGAGTGTGTTTGTGCTTTTCTTTAATAACTGTTTAATAAATCTAATTGTTATTTGAACCATTTGCCTCCTCACTGACCTGACGCTGTAGACATAGGGTAAAAGATTCTGCTGCATTGCCCTGCCTCTCATTAGCCAAGAGAGTGCTCCAGCTAATCTCCCCATCTGGTTTGTTGTTGTTTGGTTGTTTGAGCGCCCCTCCCGGGACCCCCAATTCTCAGGGTAACACTAAATCATCCATCTATAGCGGTAGTGAGTAACATGTAGCTTTCCAGATTGGTTAGGCAGGTCAAGAGCATTCTGAACTCTGAGATTCCATGGCCAAAACCAGTGATGTAGACTCAAGCCAGTTGACTCAGACTCAAGTCAGATTCAAGTCCTTCAGTGACTCAACTTGGATTTGACTTGGCAAGAAATGACACACTGACTCAACTTGATTTGGGGCTTGTTTATTTTTCGTAACTGACTTGCTGCCCTTGATTCAGTAACATAACATATTCATTTGGAAACCTTACAACTTTGAACAACACTTCCATCTCTTTTTGCCTATTGGTAATGTGATGATCTGTCTCAAGGCCAAAGCTTGGGCCATTTCTTGGAGGCAAACGGCAAACATGTTCGAGAACAGGCTTGAGACGGGGTTGAGGTCTGCTTGGCAGCTTGTTCCCACTGCATATTGAGGAGTCTTCTGAAACTTTTCCTAACAATGGAAGGCAAGACTTGACCCCAGACTGCAGGGAAAGATCCATCCTTTTAAAGCTTTTGAAGCTTCAGTAATGGGAAGTAAGAAGAATCCTATTCCCCACTTCAGAAACTGGCTCCCAGACTTGAGATTTCACTTAAAAATTTTCTTACAAGGACTTGAGACTCGACTTGAGACTTGAAGGGAGAGACTTGAGACTTACTTGAGACTTGGAGTAAAAGACTTAAATTTATCACTGCCCAAAACCAAGACCTAGAATGATCCCTTATTGGTGTCATGGGGTGAGTCTTTGCAACATTAGTAAGCTAAACCATGACACATTAGGCATCAACCACAGTTACTCAAAGCATGCCATTTAATTTTTGGAAAAAGCCAAAGACCCAAAAGTGAGAAGGATATTGGAAACTGGTTGGAACTTAAATTTTCCAGGCTCTGCACTGAACAAAGGGAAGAAAAACCCAACATTTCCCAGCTCTGCCTTTAGCATCTTCTGCTTTAAATAGAGTAATTAAGTAGACCAACAGCATAGAAAGATGGACATTTTAAAAAAAAGGTTTTTGCTTTTACATGTTCCTCCCAGTAACCAGTGCTGCTCAGTGGCTTGTTTTTAAAAAAAATCTGCAATATTTTGATTTTTGGAATACTTGGTACCTGTGGTGACCATGCACACACCAAACTCTCTCAGTCCCAGAAAACTGCATGATAGGTTCTCCTTAGGGTCATCATGCTGGAAATGACTTGAAGGCACACAGCAACAACAACTTTAAGCAGAGTGCAGCAGGGCTAGTGCAATAAGATGTGGAGGTAGAAACAGGAGTAATTACTCTGGATGCTTTTGTAAGAGAGAAAAAGGGAAAACCTATATTTATTGTCCCAGGAAACCAATCTTATAATAGGAAAGGAGGTAGAAAAAAAGATGCTGATCTATAGTTGGTTAGAAGAGGCCCTACAAGCTGGAGGTCATGTGTGGATGTAAGCTAGCATCCGTTACTGGATTTCCCCTTCGCAGACAAAGGGGAAAAAGAGACTAAGTTTTTGCAGAGGTGGGGAGTGACTCTGCAGGTAAGAAGTAACCAAAATGCTTGACTACATAAATCAAAGAAAGATATAGAGGTGAAACAAAAGGCAGCCATTATCTAGCGTCCCCTCTCTCACTAATCACTTTATGCAAATGTTGATGCCTCTTTGCTTCCAACATCTCTTCTCAGTGAAAATTTATCAGCCCAAATACTGTTTCAGTGGATCCCTGTTTTCCCTGAGCATTTAAAGGTAGGAGTAGAGATTTAAGTAACTGGATATGGATCAAGCCAACAAAAATGGGTGTGCTTTAATTCCCAAGTTGCAACCAGACAACTCCATGTAGGGCTCTAAAGAACTGAGGCCATTTCCACACTACACTGTTATAGTGCTACTATTCCACTTTCAATATCCTATAAAATCCTGGGATTTGCAGTTTAGGGAGGGGTTTATGATTCTTAGCCAGAGAGCTCTTTGGTCTCAGTTAACTATAAATCCCAGAATTCCACAGGATGTTGAAAGTGGAATAATAGCATTATAACAGTGTAGTGTGGAAATGGGCTGAGACTAAGTGGAAGGAAGTTTGAATGCTTCAAAGCTTCAAACCCAGCCCAAAATGAAGCAGACTTTGCAAGATGGGGTGACAGAAACAGTAAGGCACAGAGACTTATAATTTGGTGCTTGGGGGATGCTCATCTTATACAAAATTTAACATTTGCTAAGAATATGAATCCTTAAAAGATCTATATGGATGGACAGATATCCAAGATCTATATGGATGGACAGATATCCAAGATCAAATTTAGCTTTGCAGAGAATTCTATGTCCTCTAGTTGGTGGATAGTGGTGATCCAATAAAGTATATGGAGAAAATAACCTGCTTACTAGGCAAATTATCTACAGCAGGAGGAAAACTAGACAATGAATCAAAGGCTGGAGTTTTGTTCGTATCTTTACCAAAGGAATTAATTTTAGTTCTGAGTGTAATACAATAAAACAATTTGTATTCAAAGCTGTAATGGCCAGATTTATAAAGGAGGCTGAACAATTGCTATATATAAGAAAAAGGCATCTGCTATTCTGAATGGTGGGTAACACTTTGGCTCCGACTCAAATTATAAGGATTACGAACTTATGGGTAGGAAGCTGACTGACCTTTGTGTGCAAGTTGTCATTTCGTCTCTCCTTCCTGTGGAAGGACAGGGCCCACGAAGGGAAAGAAGAATAGTGGAGGTCAACAATTGGCTCTGAAGATGGTGCCGTCAGGTACGATTTGGGTTTTTGGATCACAGTCTCCATTTCCACAGAAATGGTCTTCTGGCAAGAGATGGCCTGCACCTCACAACTGTTCGCTGGAACGTTTTTGCTAAGTCTCACGAAACAGATCAGGAGGTCTTTAAACTGAGTTCGACTGGGGAGGGAGACAGTATTATTCTGGGCAAGGATTCAGGGAGTGCTGTGAAAAATAGCCCAAATGATATAGATAGGGCAGGCCAAGTAGTACTAGAGACCAACAAGGAGAGGGAAAGTAACTTTAGTACAGGACTTCCAGGAAGGGCACATAGTCTCAAGTGTCTCTACACTAATGCACAGAGCATGAGAAATAAGTAAGATGAACTCAAGCTCCTAATACAGCAAAATAAATATGATTTAACAGGCATCACTGAAACCTGGTGGGATGAGTCTCATGATTGGAATATAGTAATAAGGGGATATAACCTATTTTGCAGAAATAGACCAAACAAGAAAGGAGAAGGAGCAGCCTTAGATGTCAAGGATGTTTTCACCTGTGAAGAGATCCATGACTTAACTCTGGGAAGCCAAGTCAAGAGCATCTGCATAAGAATTAAGGGAGCGAGAAACAATAGGGATGTGATTGTGTGAGTTTGCTACAGGCCTCCGGGCCGGCCTGAGGACTTGGATGAGTTGGATGGGGCCTTCCTGGAGCAATGACCATACATTCAAGAAGGAGAGATGCAGTAGTAATGGGAGATTTCAATTATCCTGATATTTGTTGGCAGTCAAACTGTGCCAAGACCGCGAAGGTCCAACAGGTTCCTCACTTGCCTTGCAGACAATTTCATGGTCCAGAAGGTGGAAGAGGCAACAAGGGGATTGGCTATTTTAGATCTGATCCTGACCAACAGGGATGACCTTGTTGATGAGGTGGAGGTGGTGGGATCCTTAGGGGGGAGTGACCATGCTGTTTTGGAATTTCTCATTCAGTGGGAAGGAGAAGCCAACTGTAACCAGACATGCATCCTAGACTTTAAGAAAGCTTATTTCTGTAAACGTAGGGAGTTACTTGCTGAAATCCCATGGTCAAGAATACTGAAAGAGAAAGGAGTTCATGATGGATGGGAGTTTCTTAAAAATGAGACACTGAAGGCACAATTGAAAACTGTGCCAATAAGAAGGAAAAATGGTGGGTGTCTAAAGAAACTGGAATGGTTGACTGAAGAACTCTCAGCTGAGCTAAATGTTAAAAGAAAAATGTACAGGAAATGGAAGAATGGTGAAACCACCAAAGAGGAATTCAAGCAAATAGTCAGGAGATGTAGGGAGAAGGTTAGAAAAGCTAAAGCGCAGAATGAACTCAGGCTTGCCAGAGACATGAAAAACAATAAAATGGGCTTTTTTAGATATGTCCACAGCAAAAGGAAAAATGAGAAAATGATACGGTCGTTGCGTGGAGAAGATGGCCAATTACTAATGGGAGGAAGAGAGAAGGCAGAACTACTCAACACCTTCTTTGCCTCAGTTTTCTCCCAAAAGAATAGAAGTACCCAACCTGGGTGTGGGGAGCAGGTGAGGAAGAGGGTAAATGAAGCACAGAATAAGTAGAGAAGTAGTACAGGAATTTCTAGCTAAACTAGAAGAATTCAACTCTCCAGGGCCAGATGAATTACATCCAAGGATATTAAAAGAACTGGCAGAAGTCATTTCTGAACCACTCGCAATAATCTTTGAGAACTTTTGGAAAACAGGAGAAGTCCCAGAAGACTGGAAGAGGGCAAATGTCATCCCCATCTACAAGAAGGGGGGAAAAGGGGGACCCAAATAATTATCGCCCAGTCAACCTGACATCAATACCAGGAAAGATCCTAGAGCAGATCGTTAAACAATCAGTTTGTAATTACTAAGAAAGCAATTCCGTAATCACTAAAAATCAACATGGATTTCTCAGAAATAAGTTATGTCAAACTAATCTTATCTCATTTTACGATAGGATTACAAGCTTGATAGATGAAGGAAATGCTGTAGACGTGGCATATCTTGACTTCAGTAAGGCCTTTGACAAAGTTCCACATGACATTCTTGCAAAGAAGCTTATAAAATGCAGGCTGGGCAGGGCTACTGTTAGGTGGATTTATAATTGGTTGACCAATTGAACCCAAAGGGTGCTCACCAATGGCTGCTTTTCAACCTGGAGAGAAGTGACTAGTGGGGTGCCACAGGGTTCTGTCCTGGGACCAGTGCTATTCAATATCTTCATCAATGACTTGGATGAAGGAGTAGAAGGCATGCTGATCAAAATTGCAGATGACACCAAATTGGGAGGGGTTGCTAATACCCCAGAGGACAGGATCAAATTTCAAAATGACCTTGACAGATTGGAGATCTGGGCCAAAGCTAACAAAATGAATTTCAACAGAGAGAAATGTAAGGTCCTACATTTAGGCAGAAAAAAAATGGAATCCACAAATAAAGGATGGGGGACGCAGTATGTGTGAAAGGGATCTAGGAGTCTTGGTAGATCACAAGCTGAACGTGAGTCAGCAGTGTGATGTGACAGCCAAGAAAGCCAACACAATTCTTGGTTGCATCAATAAGAGTATGGTGTCTAGATTAAGGGAAGTAATAGTACCACTCTATTCTGCATTGGTTAGGCGTCATTTGGAGTACTGTGTCCAATTCTGGGTACCTCAGTTCATAGAATCATAGAATCATAGAGTTGAAAGAGACCCCAGGGGCCATCAAGTCCAATCACAATTTTGTGGTACCATTACCTTCCTCGATCTAGACACCATACTCCTATTGATGCAACCAAGAATCACATTGGCTTTCTTGGCTGCCACATCACACTGCTGATTCATGTTCAGCTTGTGATATCAACAAGCTGGAACATGTCCAGAGGAGGGCAACCAAAATGGTGAAGGGTCTGGAAGCCATGCCCTATGAGGAATGGCTTAGGGAGCTGGGTATGTTTAGTCTGCCAAAGAGAAGGTTAAGAAGGGACATGATAGCCATGTTTAAATATTTGAAGGGATGTCATGTCGAGGAGGGAGCGTGCTTGTTTTCCACTGCTCCAGAGACTAGGATAAGGAGCAATGGGTACAAGTTGCAGGAAAGGAAATTCCACCTGAACCTCAGGAAGAACTTTCTGATGGTCAGAGCTGTCCGACAGTGGAATATGTTGTCTCAGAGTGTGGTAGAGTCTCTTTCTTTGGGGGGTTTTAAGCAGAGGCTGGATGGCCATCTGTTGAGAATGCTTTGATGTGTGTTTCTGCATGGCCCCTGGGTCTCTTCCAACTCTATGATTCTATGATTCTAAATGACACAGCTGGAGGAGAACAAAATGTAGGAAATTTGCATGTGATCACCTAGAAGCCAACCAGCACAGAAAGGCAGACTTGAATGCTATACCTGTAGTCAGAAATGACATCTTCAAAGTGACTGCTTAACCAATAAGAAATCAGAAAAATCAGCCAATGATAACTCTCAATTTAAACCAAGGGAACCTGTAAGTAGTCCAAGAGAAAAAGAGAAGAGAAATGATATGAGCAATCTTAAATCAAGCCCCCTGCATCATAAATCCTTTCTAGCAATCCACAATAAGTCTAATATTGAAAGCTAGATTGTGGACTCTGGAGCCATAATACATATGTCATCCAGGATAGACTTCTTCAATAATCTGAATTTATATGAAGATGGAAATGTGTATGTGGCAAATGAAAAGATGGTAGCTATAAAAGGCCAAAGAGAAGGTGTCTTCCATTATAACTCCAAGTACGGCAATAATCCAGTTGAAACCACAGATGTCCTATACATTCAAGACTTAGAGGAAAATGTTCTAAGAATTTCTGTTTTAACGGACAAGGACTTTGATATGTATTTCAGTGGCAACTTGCGCACGCTAACCCAAGATGGAGAAATACATGCCAGAGTATTTAAGAAAGAAGATGCCTTTGAGGCATCAAAGGGCAAACAAATGTGTTAAGATGCTATATAAGTACAAATTGCCTTGAATTATGTCATAGGTAATTTGGACACTCTGAGATAAATGCCATACTAGATTTGGAAAGAAATGGTTTGACCAAAGGCATAAAGGTAAAGGCATGTAATGGCAACAACACCAAATGTGTAAACTTTTGACGTAAAGCAGGCCATCCATTCCCAGGAAGAGTGAAAGCAAATCAAAGCAGCCTGTAGAACCAGTCCACAATGATCTGTGTGCATCCATGGAGACCCCACCTAAAACAGGGAATTATTGTTATTATTATATAACTTTTGTAGATGAGTATTCCAGGTACTGTGTGACCTATTTACTCCATGAGAAAAGTTGTATCTTGCAGCTATTGAAGGAATATGTCATAATTTTTAACAACAGCTTTGACAGAAAACCTCAAGCTCTTCAGACTGATTACAGTGGTGAGTATGTATCACACCATGTTCAAACATACATGAAATGGCTGGGCATTATACACAGGCACATAACTCCTTACATTCCTGAAGAAGGAGGAGGAGGAGGAGGAGGAGGAGGAGGAGGAGGGGAATATCATCCAGGTCCACCTACCACCACCCATGTGTGATTGCACCTGGCAGAAAAACACTGGCTTCTCTCCACTGCAGGCCAGTGAAAGTGTTCTTTCCCCTGCACTTGCTTCACAAAGGTCCAGGGCTGCAAAAGGGGTAGATTCATCCATTTAGCTTTAAGGCTGTAAGTGCTTGATTTTCTAAAATCTAGGTTTGAATTCTTGCAAATTCAACCATCTTAATGGTGCTGGATCAGGATTCTCTCCTCCTTTCTTTCCTGACAGAATCCTAATCTTTATCTCCTCCATGGTAGGGAGGGACGATGTAAGACCTTTTCATCCAACACAAATATAGCACTATGATTCCATTTTAACTGTCATAACAACATCCTGTAGGATTCTGGGGCATGCAGTTTGACGAGGCACTAGAAGTCTCTAGCTAAGAATTCTAAATACACTTCCCTAAACTGCAAACCCCAGAATTTCCATTTAAAATGGAATGTAAAGGGGAAGGGGACAATACTATTGCTTCATTTGGGCTAGACAGCTTTGCTTGGGCTAACATAGACCATTTCTGCACTATAGTGCCATTATTCTACTTTCAACATCCTATGGAATCCTGGGGTTTGCAGTTTAGGAAGGGGCCTCAAACTGCAAATCTCAGGATTCTATAGGATGTTGAAAGTGGAATAATAGCACTATACCAGTCTCGTGTAGAAATGGTCGTAGAAAAATGCTTGCATCTCTGTAGAATTGTGTGTCTTAGTTTCAGAGACTATCATCCAGGAAAAAAAATTAAGGTGACACAGTATCTTGCTTTTCTCTAACACATAAATACTATGGACTTAAATTCAATCTCTAATCTCAATTAGAGTAGACTCACTAAGCAACTAAATAGTAGGTCAACAGTGTGTAAATCCCATGGATTCAATTGGTTCACTTTAGTTGGGACTTGAAGTTGGATTTAGAGCATTGAATGTGGAGGAAATATTCCTCCATTGAAATGAAGAGGAATTTCACTTCACTTCATCACTGAAGAATTTACCAAACTTAACAAAATTCTTCATAATCAGAATGAAAAGCAACTGATCTTAAAAAAAAAATGAAAGATGGTGGAAAAGAGAAACTGATAGGCCAGAGAAGCTCATCCCAGTCACACTGCTAAAATAGTGTCTTAACTGGATATATTCTAGGTGGTATGCATGTCAGCGTTCATACAATGTCATGTGCACAAAGATACAAAGATACTTCCTCACTCCATTACAGTCTGCTGTGTCCCTAAAAAGTCTCTCCTGTTAGTTAAGGAACGGCTCAGGAACAGGGGATGGGGGTCTTCAGCTGGAACAAGGAATCAAGGGGGAATCGGGTGAAGGTAGTATGAGCAAGCAGAGCAAGAGACTTTCCCTGTTTTGAAATTTACTCTCTCCCTCTCTCGCTCTGTGTGTGTGTGTGTGTGTGCGTGTGTGCGTGTGTGCGCATGCATATTTTCATTCATTATTACCTCCTGGGGTTCCATGTAAAGATGAAAGAGTATATTGTCATCAGAAAAAGTCTGCCTCATCAGAAATCTTGCTGTGAGGCTGTAACACTGAAGCCTTGCCAGATGGAATTATTCTTAATGGCTTGAAATGATCTCAATTTGTTTTTATCTAATTTAAAACTAATTCTCAGTGATAAATAGACTTCTTATCATTATACCACAAATCTATAAGATGTATATTAAATTAGACTTTACCAACAACAACAACAACAAACTTCAAACAGTTGGTATGACACTGGCGATCATCTGGAAATTTGGGGAAATTCACTAATCATTGGAACTGGGCAGAAGTAGAAGACACGCAGCCAAAGCTTTAATATGAGGACACATCTGTAGCCAAAACACTGGCTTCCCAATACCTCATCTTATGGACACTGAGAAACAAACAAGAATAAGGATCTTGGGGCTGAATGTGAGCTGGTTAACTTACAATCGAGGTCAACACTTTGTCCTCCGCTAGAATAAGTGAGCAGTAAATCAGAGATCTGTTGAAGTGCTTTATCATCTGTTTTCATACAATGTTGCAATTACCCCATGATCCTAGGCTGGAGTGAATTCCTGCGACAAAACCAAAGTGCAGCTTCTAAAAGGATAGATCACATAGATACAATAATTGAAGGCTCTTGCAGCCAGCCACACCATTACACAGGATCTGATGGGTTTCATAGAAGCCCCTGAGGTCATTAAGCACATTGATGTGGACCACCTCAGGCAGCAAATGTGGGGTTGGCACTAATGGGCAACACATTGTCATTTATTTAGCTTGTACCATCCTTGTATGCTTGCCCTTTGTTTTTTTTCTACTAATTTCAGGCATCAAAATGGGCATCTCCAGGCCATTTCTGCACTAGACTGTGATAGTGCTATTATTCCACTTTCAACATCCTAAAGAGGCTGATTTCCTGCATCCAGAGATTTGGCAAAAGAAAACCCTGAGCCACACCTAGGTATTGTTTTTTTCTGTTGGCTATCACTATTGCTTTCAACTGAACATTATGAGCATTTTTGGATGTCTTCCCTGAGCAAGCTTTACCCTCTAGAAATCCATCTGCTTCTCTGATTAATCTGCCAGTTCTCCTCAACAATTCTAGGGTCTCCCATTTAACACTAATTCTAAAATTGCCTTTTTCAATAAGATTTTAATACAACTTAGATATAAATTGTCTGTGTGGTATATTTGCCCATCTTATTAGTTTGCCTGAAACAGTAATCATTCAGCTTGTACTAGAGTTCTTGCTGCTCCTACTATTAGTGTAAGCTCTCCGCTTGGGCTACTTCCTGAATGCCTGCAATGGGATTCTCTGTTTCTGCTGAATTGTCTATAATCTTGATGGCTGTAACCCTAGTACAATTTCCTTCCTTACCATCTGTCATCATGTAGCGTTCAAATTTAGTACATCCCTGAAGAGAATGGCTGCTTACCTATTTCTCCACTCTAATGTTATATGATGGTCATGTAGATTATCCTTGATTTCCCTGGGGGATTGCAGAGTTTTTCTATGACTGTCCCTGCAAAGGACTGCACTTTCCCAATGCTATACAGAATATCTTGGAAAGAAGCATTTTGTTAATGCATGAGTCACTAGGCCAGAATCATCTTTTTCTTCCAAAGGACAGCAATAGAGCAGCTATTAAAATGAACCAGCTGAGAACCATCTGGTTCAAGTTGAATGAACCCTAAGGAGAACAAGTTGAAAAGTTTTCAGTTGACCAAGTAGAGATTTGGGAGAAATATGCCATGTGTGTATCATGAAATATGATATCCAGTGAAAAAGCGTAAGAACCAAAGTAGTAGGCATGGAAAGAATATTTGAAAATATTTGAAAAATGATAAAAAAACAAAAAGCATGGTTCTTATGTTTTGGGAAACTCTGGTAAAGTGAACCTGGACCAACAAGAATCTTCAAAGTACAGGACTTGTTATGCACAAAATATGCACTTTTTTGATGCAGAAAAGAATTTTCTGTGCATGAAACAGCATTTTCTGCACAAAAAATAATATTTACACACAGAAATACTTTTCTACGCAGAGAAAATACACAAATTTTGCACAGAATAAGTCCCAAAGTGTGAATAGACTTTGCAAACTACACAGTGGGAAGAAAATTGCTAAAATTAGTCATTGTTTCCCTCAAAGAAAAAAGTCGGTGAAGAACTGAATCCCAACAAAGCAGAGACACTTGGAAAGAGACACCATGTATGAGTGTTTCGGTACTAATAGGAGAAGTCTCTGAACCAAAAAGAGAGAACTTCAATGCTCAGATTTAAGGGAGAATGTTGATACAGGGAGCATAACCAACTTGGTTATATGGAGAGAACCAGTGGAATAGAAAAATTTCTGGATACAAACTCTTGACAAAGAATGGGAATTAATGTACTGGAGGCGGTATTGCTCTGTGCATTAAAGAATGCATAGTATCAAACCAAATATAAACTGTAAATGCTGTGCTTCTACAGAATTTGCCTGAGTGACAATCCTAATCCCATAAGTAATTGAATATTGTAGATGCTATTGTCCCTATTACCAAAACATTAATGGTAATGTAGAAATGGAGAGTGAAAGACAGGCAATTCAAAGAGAGTTTTGTTGTAATGAGCAACTTTTCCTATCCACACACTGATTGGAAATGCATGCCACAATCATGGCAATGTGTTTAAACTCCATATATTATTATGTCCTACAAAAGATGGTCATTGAACCAGGCACAGGAAAAGTGACCCAGGACTTAATCTTAAGTGGTACATGTGGGATCTAATGCAAGAAGTGGATCTAATGTGTGATGCGGATGCAATTGTGGTACCAGTAATCAGTGTCCATGATACTATGAAGTTTTATTAACATTTAAAGTGGAGAAGTACCATGACATTCTAGCATAGTCATAGTCAAATTCCAAAGACGAGAATTCTCCAGAATGAGGGAAATGCTAAGAAGAAGAAGGACAAGTTAAAAGAAAAGGTCAAGTAGACCAAATATCTCAAAAATGCTTGGAAGGTACTCAAAAACCACAATAATAGTGGCTCAACAAGAATGTATAGCATGGTACAAGACAAGTAATACAAAGTGAAAGGGCTAGGTGATTTGTTGAGTATACTGTGAAACTGAGCCTATCTTAAAAAAAAAAAAAAAAAAGAAAGTGTGTTTAATCTTTCGCCCCAAAATTTCTACAGGTTGTCTGAGTACTAACCATAAAAATGAACTTTCCTCAGTTAGCTTTAAATCATGTTTCAATCTTCAGTTTCCAGTCTGATGTTGTCATTCACTCTAGATCAAAATCAACAGAACATGGGCTTCCTTTCAGGAAAGATTGCCCAGCACAGTAGGTACTGTAAGCCCTATATTTGAGACATAAAATAAAAAATAAAGCCATAAGGTGATGAGAAAGGCTACTGAAGATGTCCTTTGCTCTTGGTGTAATATATTCTGGGACTCTGCTACTGACAACCATCCAGCTCCAAAAGAGTGGAGAAGCTAGAAATAATCACAGCATAGGACACCATGCTATATCCATTTCCCCTAAATAATGGGTCTATTAAGGGCATGGACCTTAACTGTCATTTTCTGGAATTTCACAGCTTGAGCAAATATGGAAAACCATTCACACATCCTGTTAAAATAAAAGACTTTTTGTTAACTGCATATATTGATAGGACAAAGAAGATTCTATCATGGCCCATTAGCATCAGTGGCTAAATAGCAGGGGTAGAAAATGCCAAGAAGGCAGCATCAAAGCACAGCTTACATGTAGGAAATGTAATCAAGGATCTTAACTTCACAACTGCACCATTTGCACAAACATTTGGAAGAAAGAGGCAGCACACAGAAATGGAATAAACCAGAGCCACACCTTAATAAGTCTCCATCAGCCCTTTCCGCATGTGGGGAGAGGACACTTGAAAACGCCCAAAAACGGAGCTTACCAACGGCCGGGTGAGTCCGTCGCCATGCAAAGCAGCGGGAGTTCACTGCTCCGCAGTCCTCCGGCGTCCCAAATGGTGGCTTCTGGTTGGTGGAGGCTCTCCACCAATCGGAGAAGCTTGCCAGCCGGAAGCCCACCCCTGGCAGATCTGCGGGCACACACTTGTGCGCACCTGCAAATCTGCTTTGGAACCGGGCAACAGAGCAGCACAGGGTTGCACGCTCTGTGCTTTTTAAAAACTCTAAAAAGAGGTTTTTTAAAAACACGCTGCATGACCAGTTCCGGTCACTCCTGCATGGACTGACGTGTGAAACTACAAAAAGTAGTCCACCCCAATCCACTCTATTGTACGGAAGACCTCTGTTGGAGGTCGCTCTGCACCATTTTAAAATACTAATGCAAAAATGGCCATAGTGTTTATAAGCCAGTGAGGTCCTGCAGACTAACCATCTTATCTTTTCTCTAGTGATAATTCATCACTGGCCAGCAACCCTATGTGAGAAGACCAGGCTAGGACTCTAACAATGCCTTGTCATTTAAAGAGGAACCTTCACCTACAGGTGTCCCCAAAATTTTACCATCATCCCCAGGACCCAAAGGACAGGTCAGAAATGCTCTTTATGCCTTGGTGTATATCTTAGGTTTTCACTGAAATTCTCTGGGTGAGAGAAATTGCATTAGCCTTCCAATGAGATTTAATGCCATGCAAGCCACACATCTTATAGTTCCCTGTGTGGCATAGGGGAGAAGAGGGAAGGGGAGAAGAAGAGAAAAACCTCTAACTGAAAGTTGATAGAATGGAAGTCTAAAATTCCTAACTGGACCCAAAGTGATCAGCAAAAGCCTACCTTGCAGAGGGTGGGTCTGCTGAGCCAACCAGAAAAGAAACTGGAATTGGAGGCAGCACTGGCCTTCACACCAGCTTTCCTGGCACCCATGCTCTGGCGTCACAACATCCAGTGTCATGATGCAGGCCTCTGCCTTCCTCCTGGAGGTGAAATGCAACCCCTCCATGAAACCACTATGTAATTGGTTCTGCTCCCACAGGACTCAATTGATTATTGAAAATAACAGATTACAACACAGTGGCTTGGGCATGTCCTCTTTGTAACCAGCAGCTCTCAAACTGTGGCTTTCAGAATTATATTGGAAGAAGGAGAGTCTGAGATAAAACTTTAATATAATGGCAAAGAAGCCAAAATGGTGCCCTCTCGAGTCAACACATTAAAGTCATATTGTATCATTCAGGAATGAATTCTGTGCTTTCACTTCCTGACCTCACCCACTGGTGTATGAAGCTTCAGTAGCTACCATGGCAAAGCTAGCCCTTCTTTTAAAAATTTTATCCATTTCCACCAATCTTTTCATGCATTTCAGTTAGGAAAAGAGTACTAGAAATGAAGGCTAATCTAACAGTGCGAAAGCCTACCAAGCCAAGATTGAGGCATCCTACATGAACTTAGATCTACAAAGTACCCTGGAAAGCAATGAGTCTTAGTTCAGTCAGAACACTGACAGCAGTTCTTTAACAGACCATGTAAAAGCAAACCAAGGAAGTTTGAAAACTTTACTTTTCCCTTTAAACACTCTTTAAATCCTATCCCATTGTATAATAGAATGTGTTTCCTTTCAGTACCTGTGGTTATATAATAAAGGGTAGCTCTAAATCTTTTGGCACTCCTTCTCTTCAGTGGGTGCCAATTTTTTCTGCTCTGGATCACTGCTTTGCTGATTCTGAAGAAACAGCAAAGTAAATACTTGGTAATTGCCCAGCAACAACAAGATGTGTTCTCCCGCTTGCAAGAAGTTGGACAGTGCCTTAGGCAGTAGACAACCACAGAGTATTTTATAAGTAAATGGTAGTCTCTAAAGAGCACTCAAGAAAGGCAGGAACGCAGAAAGAAAAAAAAAGCATATCTGATTATTTTCAGCACCAGGTAAAAACATTTTTATTTCACTGGAATTTTAATCAGCTGTTGCCTGTAACTTTTAGGCAGATGTTGAGAGCATTTTTCTGCTTGAGGACCTAATTGTCATTTTGGAAGGGTCTTGGATTACATTACAAGCAGAGCTAAGGACACAGAGTAGAGCCAAGGATTAAACACGCAGGGCCAAAGCAAAAACAGCAGGTTGAGACATACATCTTACCAACTGAGACATGTTACTACCAAGTCTGCAAAGCTTTGTTCAAGTCCAAGCATGTTTTCTTAGAAGTAAGGTCAAAGCAACAACTTCTTGGCCTGAAAAACAAAATCCAGTTCAATCCAAAAGTCTTCCGGGTTTCAGAGCACAGGTCACTTCTGCACAACAACTTGCTGGCTCACAAAATTGCAATCTATTTCTGTGCAAAAACTTCTCAGACTGCAATGTCCAGCTCAGTTCCATGCAAAATACAGTTCAGTTCCTTGCAGGGTATTTAAATCTTAGACATTTTAAAATATGGTTTTTTTACTCTCTCGCAAATGACCAGAAATACATTCACATGGACTGGAAAGCAGTGCCCTTTGTATGAGGCCATAGACTGCAATTGTTTGGTTCTTTGGAGTGTATCCTAGTGGAGATAGCATGGGGGGTTTTGCTGCTGCTGCTGCTGTTGTTTTAATCTCCTCTTCCAATGTCAGAAAGAGAGATCTGCCCTTGGACAGGTATACCTGACCTTGTACATGGCTGCAGAATTTCCCATTATCAGCTTCCCTACCATCAGAAGAGGACTGGATCAGTTTTAATAAAGGTAAGAACTTCCATATTCTTGAATGGCAGGGAGTTGGACTGGATGGCCCCATGGTCTCTTCCAACTCTATTATTCTACAGTTGTATGACATTTTAATGATTTTAGCTCTTCCTGGCTCACTTTTCCCTCCCATCCTGCTTCCCTCTCTTCACTACCTGGTTGAAATTAGCACACTCCATGGCTATGTGGCCCACATACCTATTCAGGACCAGCTCTGCCATTAGTCAGGGTGAAGCAGTGAACTCAGCTGATACAAGTGTCATGAAAGAGATGCATTCTGGTTACATTTTTATTTTATTTTATTTATTTTGATTCTAGAGGTAAATACGGGGGAGTTTTTGTTTTGTTTTTATCTCAGGTGCCGGAACTGTGTGGTCAGTCTTAGGTACCGTACAGTTTAATTTAAGGAGTGGACATAACTTGATGTTCTGCCACAGATGACAAAACATGTTGGTCCAGTCCCATATACCTTGGATTTTTCCCAGTATTTTACCAAGTATTCATATTCAAAACTGGACAGTGGACCAATTTACTGTTTATTCTTTCCACGGTTTTACAGGTCAGACTTTCTTTTAAGTTCCTAGTTATTAAAAGAAACTCATGTTTTAACTGAATTAATTCTACAAATCTTCAGTTGTAAAAATCATGGTCTAGTGTAAAGACAAATGGCCTCAAGCTTGAATTTCCATTTCAAATAGAAATGCATTTTTAAGAACAGCAGTTCCTACCAGATTTTTTTTTACTTTTCTTTATCTTTCAGCTCATAAAAAATCCATTATCAAGCTGAAGATATGGAGCTGAAG
This sequence comes from Iguana delicatissima, assembly GCA_948472985.1. Lineage (NCBI taxonomy): Eukaryota > Metazoa > Chordata > Lepidosauria > Squamata > Iguanidae > Iguana > Iguana delicatissima. The sequence continues at coordinate 895,792 of CAOKZL010000004.1, forward strand.
AAAGTCATCAGCCTCATTTAAGAATGCCGAGGCATATCTTCAACCCACTTTGCCATTTATCTGTGTAACTTAACATCTGAGAGAGTAAGATGAATAGAAATAGCTCATATCTCAAAGTAAGCAACATATACCAGATTTGCATACTGGGAGAAATTCCTTTATTGAGAATTTGGGATTCTATTTAATTTAAACTCCCACTGTGCATTCCTATGCTGTATATATAAAGCCTATATATCTTATATACAAGAAAGTAGCATATGTTTAATGCCCTGATTCTATGAGTTTTTATGTGGGTACAATATTTTATAGAGGTACTTGCAAGATTTCCAAATGTGACAGACGGACACAAAAGGCACTCTTTCACACAAGTGGCATCTTTTCCCTTGAAACTATGTGTAAAGCAGCTGGTTTTCTTGTTACATTCCTCCTGGCCCAGAGTCTACTACATTGCACTGACAGAGTTTGGAAGAGTTACCTTTTTCATCTACAACTCCCATAATGGAGGACCCACATGCTGTGGATTCTATAGGATGTAGTCTAAGAACTTGTCTAGGGTCAATCACTTGAGGAAGACCTTGCTGGGGCAGGGGTATAGACAACACTAAAAACCCTGTAATCCAAATTGCCATCTAGGTTAAAAGCTGTGTAGTCATAAGTCAATAGATGGTATAGATTGTAAGCACAGAGGAGGAGAGAGGGAGGAAGGGAGGGGCTTGAACACCCTGTCATGTCAGATTGGCACTTCTTTTGAACTTTTTCTTTTCTTACCCCCCAAAATGCCTTTCAACATTTTTTTGAGGGGGGGTGTGGCTAACTGTTTTAGCCTTTTGTAACAAAACCAAGCAATTTGGTATCGAGCCATATCCAGTGAACAATATCTACCCTTAAAAACTGACAAGTTTTATTTGGTATAAGTTTTTGTTGACTGCAGACACTTTACCAGATGCAGGGAGAGCTGCCTTAGTTGACAGGTCTATATACACATGGTTGTGGTGGCTTAGAAGGAGTACATATGGATGGAATCTAGAGGGTATTAGTAGGCCATAAGCTAATGATAAGATAGCAGTGTGATGCAGTGGCCATAAAATCCAGCGCCATTCTGTGCTGCATCAACAGAACTATATTGTCCAGACTAGGGGAAGTAGTACAGCCATTCTCTTCTGTTTTCGCCAGACTCCACCTGGAATACTGTGTCCAGTTCTAGGCGCCACAATTCAAGAATCATATGAAAAATCTGGAACGTGTCCTGAGAAAGGCAACTGAGATGGTCAAATATCTAGAAGTCAAACCTTATAAGGCATGACTAAGGGATTTGGGTTTAATAGCTTGGAGATGAAAAGACTGAGAGAAGGCAGAATAGGCATCTTTAAATGCCTGAAGGGATGTCATGTAAATGATGAAGTCAGTTTATTTTCTGTTGCTCCACAGACTAAAGACTAGAGCACAAACCAATGGATTCAAATTACAGGAAAAGAGATTTCACCTAAGCATGAGGAAAATCTTCTTGACTGAAAGAGCAGTTTGAGAGTGGAATAGGCTACCTCATAGAGTGGTGTACTCTCTGTCTTTGGAGACTATAAACAGAGGTTGGATAGGCATGTTTTGGGACTATTTTAGATGTATATTCCTGCAAAGCAGGGAGTTTGACTAAATGGTCCTTCTGGTCCATTCCAGTTCTAAGGCCCTTTCCACATGCGGGGGCTGGAAACGGGGGGAAATGGGGCAGCACACGTGGAAACAGAGCTTACCTGGATCCGGGTAGCTCCGTCGCCACAGGGAACAGCACGTGTTCGCCGCTCCACACGGCAGCGGCGTCCGGCAGCGTCCAGCGGTGCCCAAAATGGGGGCTGGTGGCTTCTGGCAGCTCTCTGCCAATCGGAGAAGCGCGCCAGCCGGAAGCCCATCCCCCGGCAGCTCTGCAGGCACGCGCTTACGCGCACCTGCAATTCTACACAGGGCACTGCGACAGTTTAGCGCGGTGGCGTTTTTTAAAAACCACATGAAATGTGGTTTTTAAAAAACACGCTGTGCCACCTCTTGCGGCTGCGTGAGGGTGGTTTGAGGTGTGGAACCTCAAAATTAATAACTGCCCTTGCACATGCCACGGTGTGGACGACTTCTGGTTGAAGTCGACTTCTGGTTGAAGTCGTCCTACACCGTATTTTTCCCCCATGTGGAAAGGTCCCATGATTCTATGAATTCAATTGTGGTGGTGGTGGTGGTAATGATAATGATGATGGTGATGGTGATGATGATTTATATCTCATATTTCATATCTCATATCTCATTTATATCTCATATTTCCCCTAATACTAGGGTTTTAGGTGGTTTACAAGATAATAAAACAAATACAGATTAAAAATGTTTACATTATATTATACTGAAGCATTCTCATGGTCTTATATAATATCCTTTGATTTCCTTCAACATCCCCACCCACGGTTTAGAAATGGCAGTTTATTATCTCCGATGATAATCTTTTAATGCAGTAAAAGGGAGCTCCCTGCAGCTCACTTCATAATTAGCTTAGCTGTTTGTAATGAGTTGTCTCAGAAAGCTGGGATATTAATGCACCTGGGGAATCTCCCTTTTTCAAACAAATTGGAAGAAGTGCAGCAGTGAAAGAGAGTTATCTGGTATTCTGCAGCCTTTATCCTAAATGCTGTATGCATCCCAAGCAGGTAGAATATCTGTTATAGCTGGATGTGTGACAATTGTAGCTCCAAATGATTCATAGTGGTTTTTTGTTTGTTTTACTGGAAAGTTAATTTTTCCATGGAATTCAGTGGCAATGAGTAGACATGATTTCTACTCAATAGGTAAGTGTGGCACTATTTTGCAAAGATCAGGTTCTTTACGAAAAAGAAAGGGGCCAGCAAGAAGGGAGTGTTATGAGCTTGGAGATGTGAGCCATTCAGTTCACCTAAGGGCTACACCATGACATTTTGTTAGTGAAGAAAAAAAAGGAAGGACAGCATCGTGCTCTTTTCTTGGTCCATGTACATTATCTAACCAGATTCACAGATGAATTTCCCTCAACAGGGGTGATGGGTTTAGGCTTCTCAAATCTAGAGTGCTAGCTGTAGTCACTGAGTGGCACTGGAATGGAAAAAGTTTGATATCTTGCACGTGAAAAACTGAACACTCATTTTTGCTCATTCTCGGGTAGTGATAAGGCTCCCTAGCTCATAGTCACAGAGGTATTTGTATGTGTGCTGTGCTTGTGTAATATCTAGCAGTATAGGAAGTGCAGCACCAATAAACCTTACTGTACAAGCCCCAGCACAGGGTTGGAGAAAGGAAACCTCTTCAAGGGCTGGCTGTGAGCCTTCCACAACCTACAGCAGAAACACAGAACCTGAGAAAATATCCCATTTGTTATGTTTACTGTAGGTAAGGCTGTGTGGGATGCAAATCCTAGCAGCAGTGGCTGTTTTAAGTATTGACCCACTGAAAAATGATATTGTTTGTTTGCTCCTGATCTGGATTTTCATATTTTCTGGTTAAATGGATTTTATTATAAAACTGGGCCTATTTACCTGGTTTCATAATTTCTACAATCAGCTGACAGAGAAGCAGTTCTGGTCCATCTGCCAACCCCTGTCTGTCCCATACATATAAACTCTAAGGTGAATTACTTTCAATGTTTCTTTCGGACCCTTGCACCACCAAGTTGTTCTCAAATATTTCTGTTTCAGCATGTTGTGCTACTTACTACCTGCATTAAGCCCTTTGGGCTGGCAATTCACAATTAAAATGATACTTGATTACCATTCTCAAAAGTGCCTCCTGATGCTGGTCCAGCATCTCTTGGCTACACTTGTGCGCAATGATCTGGAAACTACTGCTCAGAAACAGCAACATTTAGCTGCATTATTGGAATACACTTGTTCCATCTCAGAGAACAGCTGACACAGAGGAGGTTACAAAGGAGCAAATTGTTACTTACACAAACACTGCAGGCAAAAGGGCATTATTTACAGCTGTTTCCCATAGCATTCAGAGTTAACACAAAGAATGCACAGCTCCTGTTGTTTGAAGAGGATGAGATAAATATAGAAATTTAACTATGGACTCTTCAAGCTACTGATAAATGCAAGAAGAAGAAGAAAAATCTCTTCGCTGTAGATGCAAATCCATTCTAGAGTAATAGTAGTGTGATAGCAATCTGTGCACCAATTACTTCAATATTTTAGTGAGGCATGCATTTATACATCACAGTTATGATGCATATATACAATAGTATATGAATGCAAACTGATCACAAATGTAGCAATTGACCCAGGGATAATATCTAGTTAACTCCAGAATGTCTACTTCAGTACCAAGCACATAGAACAGATGATAGATAATAATAACAGGCAGAATTACATATAGACAGATAGACTTGTAATCACTGCTTTGTTTCTGCATATTTATTTCACATATTTCATTGAGTTTTGTGTCATTACTACAACTGCATAAAGTAGTGATGAGTGAGGAGACAGGATATCAACTGTTAAATAAGAGAAAACATCAAGCCAGTTAATGACTACTGATTCAGATGGTTTTTCCTAATGAGAGCAAGATAATAAATGTCATTTAATCATGATCTCTGGATATTTTTAGATCAGGAGTGGGGAATCTCTGGCTCCTCAAATGTTTCCAGACTGAGCAAGCATAGCTATGTGAGAGATAATGGAAATTGCAGTCCAGTGATATCTGGAGGATCATACATTTCCCCATTTCTGTTCTGCAGGCTGACTCTAGAGTTTGGGGTGTGTGTATGTTTCTGTATATCCAGTTTATATTTATACTCTTAAATTTGGCAAACACATACTGGTTGTGGCAGCATCACCTGCTGCTTTCTGTTGTCACTGCAATTGGTGGTGACCAAGGTAGATATATTTTCCTTTTCAAAAGCATAATAAGTAGTATTATGAACAAGTGTCAGTAATGAATACAAATAACCTGTACATTTTCAACTTATATATCTTAACATTTTCAAAATTATCATTACTTAACTGCTTCTCTGCCAGCTGATTATATAGCAGATACCTGTTTCTAAGTGGTCACCTCAGTGAAGCCTACAAATAAAGACTATTGAACACTCTTCTCCTGGTGTTTCTCTCCATCAGCCAGAATTTAAGAACACACTTCATCTATTTTTCTGAAGAAGTGTGCCCTTAAATTCTGGCTGATGGGGAGAAACACCAGGAGAAGACTGTTACCCTGATTTCTGGGGTCCTTTGGGGGACACCTCAATGTGCTCCATGTGATAGGGAATGGAAACTAGCCAGAGCACAAGCAAGAGCAATGTGAGGGGCAGGGTAACCTAGCGGGGTCTTTTTACCCAGTTTTTACGGGGTCAGGCCACGCCAAAAACCAAACAAAAAGGTCCAATAAATGATTTTATTGAATGAAAGTCTCACGCACCAACGCAATCACTCACAGACTCACTCAAGACCTATTTAAGAAGCAAAAGAGAGGAAACTGGATAGGGGAATATAGAACTGGATGTAGCTGGGGTAATACTGCACCTTTTCCTGAAGTCCTTGGTCTGGGCAAAACAGCGGAGAAGTGGGGTTCAGCACGGAGAGGGCTGAGGGGATTACTTAACGGATGGAGAAACAGTCTGCTGGGATGACCAGGAGTGATCCAAAGAACACTCCAAAACTGGGACTATTTGTAGGGAGAAAAGTACCTGGAGGGCTAATCCTTTCCTGGAGAGAACAATGGGTGTTTAAACGAGAAAGAAGCTCCACAATGGTAACTTCCTTTGTGTGATGAGATTACAAGGTGTTGCCCAAGTCTCAGGATCTTCGGCTGCATTTGGTTGTGGTGTGACTTGGTGTAAATGGCCCTCGCCTGATAGGATTTTATTGCTATTGGTACTCAACTTGGGGCAAACATACTAATACCCTCAAGTCAGCTTCTCAAGGGCTGAGGACCCTTTGTTTTCTGTGGGTTTGCCCAGCTTGAGGTCTCCTAGGGTTACGTGACAGGGAATTTTACTGGCCTGACCTGGTTTTCGATTGTTCAACTGTGGCTGCCTACGTGCACATCCGGGGGACCTCTCAGGCACACGGAATCATATTTAATATCAAAATTGTAGACCCCAGGATAGGGTTTTTCCAGTGGAGTAATAAGACTGTTCAGTAGTCCTTATTTGTAGACTTCACTGAGGTGACCACTTAGAAACAGGTATGTGCAATATAGAGGTAGACATGTCTCATATGAATTTGTCTAAATGCAACAAACTACATGTAACAGTAAGCATGCCTTTGTATTTATCATACAAAGTTTCTTCCAAAATAAAATAGCATCAGTTTTGATCAAAGAAGGTAAATTAAATAACTTTAAGAAAGATAGACAAACATGATATTATACATAAAGAATAATTGAGGAAATCTGTCAGCTTTTGGTTTTGAAATTTAAATGATTTAATAACCTCAGATGCAGTTTGGTATTACTAGGTAATATATCCAACTGAATAAGTATCCTAAGTTTTAAAAAACAGAGAGAAAGTATAAGATAAAATTACATAAGAACTATCCTAAGCAGTGTTGGAAATCAAGTAGTTAGTTTTGATATGTTTAGATAGTATTTAGTTTTTATATTTTCTAGATATTTTTGTATTATTGTATATAATTGTATGTTGTCTTTATCATTGGTTTTGTCTTGCACCTTATTCTTTATATGTAGCTTTTGATATTCAAAAGTTGTGTGCTTAAATAATTTTTTTTAAAAAAAAAATAGTATCAATTGTATGGAGCATTAAGTATCAGGATTACAGCAGGCATATAGAGAGAATTAAAGACTTGACTCCCCTGCTGAAATCTTATGAAAGCTGACATTGGCACCACTAGAACATTGCTTCAGGGTACAAATTGACAGGTTGCAGATACAGAGAAGCAGGTTAAATTCCCCCTCCACAGCTACAGAAATCCTGATAATGATGAGCCCTTCCAGCTTTCCTATTTGCCTTGGGATGGGAGGCTGTACATCAAATCCAAAGACACATTCAATGTTACATCTAGTTTGGTCCCAAACTAGTGTCCAGCACCATAATTTACAACACAGACTTTTGTTAGATTAAAAATTTGCTACCAGGCTGAATACAGAAACGGGCTCCTGTATCAGTCATTAACATGTCCTGGATCAGGAAGAGTTATCATACAGGTCCTCTAGGAAGAAGTAGGGACCATCTTCTCACCCCCATCCCACTTTTATCAGCTGCAGCCCCTCGCCCAAACATGGCTAATTACTGGTTGGTGGACAGCAGAAAAATATCTAGCTCTCTTCCTGTAGCTGGACATATAGCACAGACAGTTATGTTACTGCTGTGCATCCGGCTACAGAAATAGAGCTGGACACTTCTCTGCACATGCACACACCCTACTCCCACTAGATATGGTAAAAAGTATTTTTTGAAACAGGTTCCCCCTGATGGAACTTTAGGATATGGAACTTATACCTCTTCTTGATGCAGGATCAGTTAATGAGGATGTTAATGTTCAAGAGCGTCATCCCATATTCAACCTGGCAACCCTGTACAATGAACATGTACCGTGCTACAGATGTCTCTGTGTATCATTTGCAGAGCTTGGAAATGTTACTTTGGGATTACAACTCCCAGACTCCCCCAAACAACATAGCCAGCCAGTGGTGGAAAATTCCAGGCTTTGTAGTCTCCCAAAGCAACTTTACAAGCTTCAGTGATCTCTCTATATAATGGCCAGGGATAAAGGCCCCTCTTTGCTACAAGATGGAGGCACAAGATGGCCTCCACTGTCTCACCTAGCAATAAGATTAGAAATATCAAAATATTTCCAGATGTGTTACACACATGCTTGCTGTCAGCTTAGTTTTTTACAGCCTGCAGATTCTGTGTTAATTCACACAGTAAGAATACAGAAAATAAGTTTTATTCTAGATCAGACATCTATTCCACTATTGGAATACTGGAGTGGAGTGTTCCAGGGTGGAATGTTCCGGGATGTCAGAAGGATGATTTTCATTTCACATGCTACCTGTTATTTTTTGTGGAGATGTCAGAGATTGAACTTGGGAGTTTCTGCAAGCAAAACAGGTACCTTCTCATAAAACTATACTTCATGCAACCCCTGGTCTATGCATGTGGTCTTCCATCCTGCCCAGGCCCCCAAGACACAGGGAGTTTTGCCTTCTTGACCTACCACCTATCCCCAACCTGTCTGAAGATGGAAAGTAGGAGTGAGGTAATATCTCAAAGAATGCAGCAATATGGCCTGCTCATGTGTCCAGTGGTGAAAATTGGCCTATACTAACTCAATTGTCTGTTCCTGGTTTAGACAAATATAGGACTTGACATACATTAAAAAAAATCAGAACACTTTTTAAGGAACATATATGAGAATTCAAGTTCATAATTTATGGGTGTATTTTCAAGGTAGGTGAACATAAACAGTATCCATGGGCTGGATATCAGACTGAGAAAAAGATGGTGTTTCTTTCCATACACTAGAAACTATAAAAATAAGCACACAGAAAAAGCTGCAAGGAGACCTTCTTTCACTCTGCTTTGCCTATCAGCTTAGATATGTGGCTATTATACAGTGCTAATGAGAAAGGGACTACTGCCTATTGATGCATTAATTTTCTAATTAAATATGAGCTGTTAACAGTTCTTCCATAATTATGTAAGGCACATGTCAACCCCTGCACTTCACTAACATTTTTAAAAATCTTTGAAAATGAAGCCGTAAGGTCATAAGAGTGGAAAATTGAATACCAGTTAGAATATTTTTAGAATAATTGGTGTGATTTGTTGAAGAAACACAAAATGTATTTTACCTGTCTTTTTCCCTGTTCAGGCTTCTTAGACCTATCATTAGCATCATCTTGATGATTCATTGAAATATTCAACACAGCTATAAGCAGTTCTGATGTTTTGTCATTTTTAAATGATCTCATTGCCTTTGTGTTCCACATAAATAGATGAATCTGTTGACAGATGTAATCTAATGGGCCAACATTCACCATGCTTTTGTTTCTGGAAGTTTTTGGTGTGCAAATGCCATATCTGAAGAGATAACTACTCTGCAAATTAGATTAATAACAATTAGCTTAGAAAAAGTAAAGCTAGAAACTGTAGTTCCATGTAATTCTGGCCTATCATCCCTGGGCTTAGATTCGTATTGTTTTGGTTTTTCTGAAAATTCTCTGGGACCTTTGAGGGGAAAAAACTCAGCATTTCATTTCTCCTAGATCTATTATGCAAAGAGGAATCAACATTACAGCCACCTAGGTGCCTGCTCATAATGGGAAGGCCAAAAGTAGCCCAGCAAGCAAAGGTGTTATACAATTCCACCACTATGGGGTAAAGTACTCACCCTATTTGGACCAGGAGACCCAAAAGGGAACTTCAGTGCCGCAGCTATTGCAAGGATTTCTTCCTCACATAACAATTTTTACAAAGATAAATTTTAATGTCATCTAGTACGCTCATTATGGCCCTTTCCACATGGGCATATTGCCCGCGCTAGGGCGACCTCCCCAGGAGGTCTTCTACACCGCGAGGCACGTGAGGGCAGTTCACAAATGGGAGGTTCTAAACCTCAAACCACCCTCGTGCGGCCGTGGGGCTGGCGCTGCGAGTCTTATAAAAACCACTTCTCAAGTGGTTTTTATGTGACTTGTGCGCGTTGCCCCGTCACCGCGCCCCGTTTAGAACTGCAGGGATGCGTTAGCGCATCTCTGCAGAGCTGCCCGGGGGCAGGCTTCCGGCTGGCGCACTGCCCTGATTGGTGGAGCGCTGCTGGAAGCCGGCAGCCGCCATTTTGGGCGCCGCCAAACGCCACTGAAATTCACCGCCATTTGGAGCTGCGAATGCGCACTCCCCATGGGGACGGAGCAACCCGTTTAGCGGTAAGCTCCGTCCCTGTGTGCACCCCCCCCCGTTTACCTGCCCCGCATGTGGAAAGGAGCTATGACTCTGGTCTTGACTTTTAACAGGATAATGGGTGAATCCGTAAATTTTCCATTCCACTCTTTCCTCAGTTATTATACTATCAGTGGTTCTGTGAGGAGGCCAGGATCACTGACCCAAAATTTAGCATCCCAAGCTAAACTACCAGAATTCCATGGAAGGGAAACTGTGATAGTTATACAGTGGTACAAAACTGATTGAAGTCATACTGTAGTTTAGATATTCTATGGGTATATCCAGTACATATTACAGACCTGATGTCTAAAGAGGAACGGAGTGTTTCAAAGGTGAAGTGGTGGAACAGAGAGAAAAGATAAGCAGAGAAGATAGATAGATAGATAGATAGATAGATAGATAGATAGATAGATAGATAGATAGATAGATAGATAGCATTGGGGAGGGAGACATGTAAGAAAATAAAAGATGAAGGTGGAAGGTAGTGCAGAAGAGAAGTAACCAAGGAGAAGGGTGTGCAACAGAGAGTATTAGGCAGTGCAAATAAAAATAGGAATTAGAGACATTTGAAATGTAGTTTGTGCAAATGTCCCAGCCTGTAAGATGTGGTAAGGAATTAAGTTGAGAAATACATCTATGAGGAATGCACATATAGAGATTTACTTGACTGCCTTAGAGCAAAGAATATTGCTCATCATCTTTATCATCACTTGTGCTGAATCTTCTATCAGAAAAAGCTGGAACATGCCCACTAAATATTCACAGGCTGCACACAAATAACTTAGGTTTAGCTGACCCAGTCTATAAGGAACACAAAATCCTCAATTCATATCCATCTTCACACTGCACAAGTGGACTCTAGATGCTACATACATCACTAATATATCTTCCTGGTTATTAATTGTCATTTGAAAAAGTCCTAAAATACAGTACTGTATCCATTATTTGTTGTCTACTCATTCATCATCTCAAGACCTGCAGTAGTTAATGCTCGGCTTCTGTGATAAATTTAATGTACTGGGCAGCTTGAGATTCTAACCTGCATTTTTAAAGGCATTTTGAGAGAGTCAGCAGTGTGGTTCTGTTTCTTGTGCAAATTAGTTTGTTTTCTTCAACACTGGGCTGACCTAAGACATTTTGTTTCCTGAGACAAAGGACAAGATGGCAACCCCCTCCTCAGTCCATAAATACAGACTTAGCATAAGCATCCCTGACTAGTTTTTCATAAGCCTTACATTTCAGATATTGAGAAGTCAATGTTATAGTGTTATAATTCATCTCCTTCTGATCCTCGTTGATGCAGTTTTTTAAAAGGGGTGGGTAATTCAAATCCCCAACATTTGGAAGACACATTCTAGACTCACCACTGGTACTTAGTGGCTTCCATGACAGTGAGACCATGAATCTACCCTGGCTTTTACTCCAGACATGAGCTATCTAAGCTGCTTAACTCTATCCTTCAAACTGTGGAACTATCCATGGAACCATGAAGCCAGTTTCACCTTTCCTACATTTTCAAGTAAGACCACTTCCAAGAACTCTCAAGTTATGAGGCTTTGTTTAATAAAACCATCCCATCCAGAGACTGTGGAACTCATTTGTCCAAGCACATAGTATTTTGTTGTTTTTATATTATCTGTAACAAACTATATTCTATAAGAGCCCACAACTGCCATTTTTTTTCCTTATAAGTATACTTTACCAGAGACACTCTCTAGATCAGCTTCCCCCAAGCTAAAGCCTTCCAGATGTGTTGGACTAAAGATCCCATAATCCCACAGCAATTTGCTATGAGATTATGGGAGTTGTATTCTAACCCATCCAGAGGGCACAAAGTTGGGAAAGGTTGTCCTAGGTCATTTGATTGCACTGTTTCTTTCATAACAGTTGGGTATAGATGAGCAAGGAGAAGCTAGGCTGGCATGATCTGGTTCTAAGACCCGAAGCAGAGATTGCTCACATATTGTGCTTAGGTTCTGAAGTGCCCAGATGACCTTCAGTCTCTGGTGAAGGCAGTTATAGAAAATGGAATTTACTAGCAAATCAATATGTTGTAGGTTTGGTTGAATGCTTTACTCTTATTCCAAACCAACAGGGGACACAATAACTCTTTCAAAGTCCCTAGTACCACATATAGGCATTTATCAGTATCTACAAATGATGGTTCATATTTATGTACATGATTGAGAGATTAAAAGAGTACTCTCTTCAGTGTCAATGGATTGCATTTTGACATAGTCAAAGTATTTACCTTGTACTATGGGGTGATACGCTGCATGTTTGTTTCTGGATGATCATTTTGAACAACAAAATTCAGCATCAACAAATCTAAACATCAAGGCTTTGGGGCTAGCGCTAGAACTGGCATAGAATCTACTAATTACAAAACAAAAGCATGGTCCATTTCACTGTAAACTTTATGAATTCATGAGTTTAGTCCAGTGGATGTTGAATACTTAAGGAAGGAATTATGCTTGGCAATTTTTAGTTTAGAAAGGGAGTGATATAAAAGGAATGGCTTTTTCCCAGCGAGCAAGAGTTAGACTTTTGTTGCTATGACTTCTGTAGTGAGATTTCAAAGACTTGGAAGAGGAAATGGAAAGCTGAATTCTTTCTACTGATAATATACATTTCTATTTGTGCAGCCAAAGGAGGTGAACGGTATTACTGGAGAGCTGAGAGCCACCACATACATACTGGATCCTTGTTCCTCTTTGCTCCTGAGAGTAGCTTGAAGGACACTGGCTGGTTTCCATGCTGCCTAAAAGAGGCTGTAGTGAGGTTGTCACTAAACAAACAAACAAACGCTCTCCCACCATTCTGGCTAATTATTGTCCAGTCTCTAACATTCTATTTTTGGGCAAAGTTCTAGAGTGTGTTGCAGCCTTCCAGTTCCAAGGGGTTTCTGGATGAGACAGACTGTCTAAGTCAATTCCAATCTGGCTTCAGGCCTGCTTCTGGGATGTAGATGGCTTTTATTACCTTGATGGATGACCCACCAAGGGAACTGGACAGGGGGAATGTGCCCCTGTTGGTTCTGCTGGACCTCCCAGCAGATTTTGATATCACTAATGATGGTATCCCTCAAGGCCACCTCACTGGTATGAGACTTGGGGGTACTGTCCTCCAATTGTTCTGGTCTTTCCAGGGGAGAAGATGGTGCTAGGAGATTCCTATTCAAAGTTCCAGTCACTGGCTTCTGCGGTCCCTCAGGGCTCAGTTTTGTCCCATGTGCTGTTCAACATCTACATGAAATACTGGGAGTTTATCGAGAGTTTTGGGGTCTGGTGTCACCAATATGCTAATGACACTCAACTCTGGCCACTGCTGCACTACACTGTTACAGTGCTATTATTCTACTTTCAATGTCCTGTGGAACTCTGGGGTTTGTAGTTTACTGGGGCCAAACAGCTCTCTGGCTGAGAATTGTAAATGCCTCTTCCTAAACTGCAAATTCCAGGATTCCACAGGATGTTGAAAGTGGAATAATAGCATTATCATAGTGTAGTGTATAAATATCTCTCCTTTCCATCTGATCTCAAGGAAACTATTTCAGTACTGAACCAATGTCTGCTGTCAGTAATAGACTGGCTGAGGGCAAACAAACTGAAATTTAATCCAAATAAGACAGAGGTACTCCTTGCTAGTCAAAAACCAGATCAGAATATAGTGACTCTTGCCTGTGCTGTATGGGGTTATGCTCCCCTCACAATCTCAGGCTCACAGCCTGTGTGTTCTGCTGGACCCAGCTCTGAGCCTGGATGCCCAGGTTTTAGCAGAATGCATTTACACGATTAAAATGAGTGCACCAGTTACACCCATTCCTTGAGATATCAGATCTGGCTACAATGACACATGTCTTGATTACATCCTATTTGCACTATAATAATGCAATGGGGCCATCTTTGGAAACTGTTCAGAAACTTCAGCAGGCCAGAATGTTGACTGGCACCAGATACATGGAGTATGTTACTCCCTTGTTAAAATGGCTTTATTGGCTATCCATTAGTTTCCAGGCAGATTTTAAAGTGCTGATCAAGCCCTATAAAGCCTTATATTGTTAAGTTCCAAACAATCTATAAGACGGTATCTCCCTATACAGAACCAGGCAGAGTCTTCAGATCCACAGGGAAGGGACTTCTGTCAATCTCACCACCACCACAAGCTTGCTTGGTGAAGACACAGGAGAGATTCTTTTCTGCGGCTGCTTCCACCCTCTGGAATTCCTTCCCAAGGAGGCTATGCTGGCCACCTCCCTGCTCTCCTGTCACTGGCAAGCAAAGACCTTCTTGTTTAAGCACGATTTTAATGTGCAAGAAAGGAAGCTGCTTACTGAGCTCTGTGCTTTGTTTATTTTTTCAAACTTCTGTATGTTTTATAATTTCATACTGTTTTGAATGTGATGATTTAAATTGTGTGGGGGTTTTTTAAATTGTATTGTTGGCTTTTAGTCAATCTCTTCTGTCAGCTGCCTTGGGACCCACTCTGGGAAAAGGCGGCACATAAATGATATAGAACAAACAATTTGGCTGTATGTAGAGTCGAAGCCTTTCACAGCCAGAATCCATTGGTTCTTACGGGTTTTTTGGGCGTTGAGACCGTGTTCTGGTTGTATTGTCTCCTGACGTTTCGCCTGCATCTGTGGCTGGCATCTTCAGAGGAATGGTGACTTGGAAGTGGAGTGGAGAATATATATGCCAGTCTCCTCCTCCAGGGGGGAGGGAGCAATTAGCATAATAGTCCTATTGTGTGTATTGTGAGCCCAAGTGGGTCTTGTTAGGGCTCGTTAGTATCTTTTGTGTTTTGATTTTGGTGTTTTTCAGTACTGGCAGCCAAATTTTGTTGACCTTCTGAATCTCCTGTTTCCTGTTAAAATTATCCAAGTGTTTGTGGATTTCAATGTCCTCTCTGTGTAGCCTGACCTGGTAGTTGTTAGAATGGTCCAGAATTTCTGTGCTTTCAAATAACATTCTGTGTCCAGGTTGGTTTATAGTGTGTTCTGCTACTGCTGACTTTTCTGGCTGCATCAGCCAGAGTCATCAAAGTCCCCATAGCAGACACCATTGCACTCATCAACCAGATTTTTCCCAAAGACATCACAACCCTGTTTCAACATTGCCTGTGACAACTGAAGCCCCTGTCAGAGCTGCTGCTGATGAGCAGCAGCTGTTGGTCCCTGTTGCTCAGGGTGGAGACTATTGATGGCTGCCTTCTACACTCTGGCCCGGTGACACGCTCCACCATGAAACTCCAGATGCTTCTAGGGTCCCATTGCGAGGATGTGGCATTCTTCGTGGCCTCAGCACCCCGTTTTCTAGTGGTCTTGGGGCTGGAGTGGTTGCAGGCACATGACCCCCACATTGGGTGGTCTTTGGGGGTCATTACCTTGTCCCCATTGTGCCTCCCATCTTCAGTTGGCTCCGGCCTCCTTCGCAGTGGTTTCCTCAGCCTCGCCGCCTCCGGTCCTTCCGCCCAAGTATCGGGACTTCGCGGACGTCTTTGATGAGAAGGACCAGCTGCCTCCACACCAGCCCTACGATTGCCTGATTGAGTTGGTCCCGGGGTCCAAGATTCCGGTGGGCCGCATCTACCCTCTCTCTGAGCCCGAGCTAGCTGCCTTGCGGGACTTCATTGAGGTGAACCTGTGGAAGGGGTTCATCCGGCCGGCCGTCTCTCCTGCAGGAGCGCCCACCTTCTTTGTGAAGAAATTGACAGGGGATCTTCGTCTTTGCCATGATTATAGGTGCCTAAATGCCATCACAATCAAGAACTGCTACCCGCATCCTCTCATTTCCAAACTCTTGGAGAGGTTGCGGGGGGCGCGGGTCTTTACCAAGTTGGATCTCCAAGGTGCCTATAATTTGGTGCGCACTCATCAGGGGGATGAGTGGAAGACGGCTTTCCACACACGGTATGGCCATTTTGAGTACAGTGTCATGCCCTTTGGCCTCACCAATGCCCCGGCAGTGTTCCAGCACTTCACGAACGTCTTCCAGGATCTGCTGGACCGATTTGTCATCATTTATTTGGATGACATCCTGATTTTTTCCTCGTCCCTGCAGGAGCATGAGGGCCATGTTCAGACAGTCCTGCAGAGGCTCTGGGACCATCATCTCTATGCCAAGCTGTCTAAATGTGCCTTCGAGCAGTCGGAGGTCAATTTAATGGGGCACTGTATCTCGGCTGGGGGCCTTGCCATGGACTCGGGCAAGGTGGACACAATCCACACCTGGCAGCCTCCACACACGGTCATGGACGTGCAGTGCTTCCTCGGCTTTGCCAATTATTATCGGCCATTCATCCCACATTTTGTGGACCTGGTGGCGCCCCTGACCTCTCTTCTCCGGAAGGGTGTCCGTTTCCATTGGGGTGCCAGGGCTCAGGTGGCCTTTGAGGCCTTGAAGGCGGCCTTTGTCTTGGGGCCGATCCTGCGCCATCCGGATCCCTCACGGCCCTTTGTCGTGGAGGTGGATGCTTCCGATGTTGCTCTGGAGGCTGTGTTGCTCCAGCGGGCGGACGACTCTGCCTTTCTGTTTCCTTGTGCTTACTACTCCTGGCAGCTGAACGAATCAGAGTGGAACTATACGATTTGGGAGAAGGAGCTTGCTTCTTATTGAGATAATCATGTGTTGTACTTTATCTGAGGAGTTGTTCAAGGACATTCCCCTGTTTGAAGGGTTATTTGAAGGACTGTCCAGTCCAAGGTAAAGGACCACAAGAAGGAAAAACAGGGGTCTTGATGTGGCCCAACACTAAGCGGTGGGCCAGCTGTATACACACACCACTTTGTGACTGAAGAAAGAAGTTTTTCATGTTTTTTGAACAAGAAATACTCATTTGCCACCACGAATTCAACCCACAACCCATCACAGATTGAAAATAATAACAATAATAAAAAATCAAATATTAAGAAAATTAAAAATACAATATAAAAAAAATTAAAAAATCAATGTGGGACATCTCATCTCTCTCTTGAAATGCCCAGTGGTGCCTCACTGAGGGTGAAGAAATCACTGAGGCGTGGCAGGGGAGTGAGTGAGAGGGAAGAAGAGAGGAACTGGTTACCAGGATGGAGTGGGGTGGGCAGAGAAAGCTGGGGCTTATGCATGTGAGAATTGCCTTTAGGGGGTGTGTGGTGCAGAGAAAGAGAGGGAGGAAGAAAGGGACCTGGTTGTTGGGATGGTGTGAGGAGGTTGGGGCTTCTGCACGTGACAGTTGCCTTCAGGGTGAGGGCAGAAAGCATGGGGTGGAGTGGAAGGGACTGCTGATACCACATGAATGGAATCCCTTTATATAAAGCTCCTTTATATAAGAGACTTGAGCATTCACATTTTTTTGATATCTGTGGAGGGTCCTGAAACCAATCCCACAAGGGCATGGAAGGTCAACTGTAGATCAGACCAAGCAGAGACATAGCTCACCCAGTCACAATCTTCTGCATTATATTGAGAGGCCCTGAATTCATTTTAAATTACAGAATTCATTTCCAGATTTGCATCTACACACATATAAATTGGCATATGAAAATTTTGGGCAAATCCATAACTTCTTTTTCTCTTCTTTTGCATGATGCTTTTTTTGGCAGTGGGGAACAGGATCTGTAAGTTGCCTCCCTGTTTTATATAACAATTGGCTAAAAAGGCAAAAGCAACACTGGGCTATTAAATATATTAGAAATAGGAAACAGAAAAGTGAAGCAATGAAATATTAAATATATCTGCCGTTTCAGCTCCACCTAGGCATTAACTATAGCCATTAAAGGAGTGCTTTTTTTTCTTGTACAGCTTGAATCCTGCCACTGTGGCCTATAATTTCACAGCTTACTACCTAACCACACACCATTTTGTGACTGAAGAAAGAAGCTTTTTGTGTTTGTTTGTTTTTTTAACAGAAAGTACTCATTTGCCACCAAAAAGTAGGTTTCTGGATATTTTTTTAATACAAAAAAGTATGAAATATATTTTATGCAAAAAGGGGGAAAAAGCAATTTTAAGAAACTACTTTTTGTGCAAGATTGCTTTTTCTTGTGCAAAACCTAGCAAAAAGTACACAAAAAGTAGCTGTATAGAAACAGTGTTTTTTGCATGAAAACCCACATGTACTTCTGTATAGAAACATTTCAGGATGTGTAAATACTAAGTAAGCATTGAGCAGAAATATTTTTTCCCCTATAATGGGGAGTAAATGAAAATATTTGTCCTTACGTATGAACAGAAAATAGTCAAATAGTCAAATATTTACATTGCTAAGAAACCCAGTATTTTGGCTTCTCACTCCATTATAAAGTGATTATTTGTACAGGAAAGTTGGAAAGTTGTTGGTATAGCTACAAGGCCCAAAAGTAGTTACTTAATACTACAGTTTAACTTTATTGAAAAGGTAGCTTCTAACTTCACAAATAGGCATAGTTGCTATACTGCACACCCAAGATATAAAAGACATTCAAATATCATTGGTAGTGGTAGGTTTGTGGAAGAAACATATATTATCTCATAGCTCACCTTACCTAGCAAACTTGTAAGTGCAGACATATTGATTTATTATGTACTTTGACAAACTCTGGATTTCCCACAATGATATAAAGAACCCTATTAGATCAGACAAAAAGGCCTACCTCATCCAACATCCTGCTCTCACAGTGGCCAAGTTGTTGCCCATAGGAAGCACACCAGCAGAATGCATACAACTGTTCCAGATATGACTCACGGCCATATCGACTACATTGGCTAAAATCATCATCCGTGAAGTTACCCAGTTCCTTTTAAAACCATCCAACTTGGAAGCCACCACAATAACTTCTGGCAGTGAACTGATGCCAAAACTTTCCTCTTATTCAGGGATGATGCCATATTGCCTAGATAAGAATCAGCATTCAGAATCAGTTGTCAGAAAGTGAGTTATTAGTATACGGCAGGATAATTTTAACTATCATTAAAGCCAGCTTGAAAGGCTAGAAACATAGGCTCTTTCCGCACTGGGCTATTAAAACTGTGCAGAGCGACCTCCGACGGAGGTCTTGTAACTGTGATTTAGGCATAAACTTTGATAACACTAGATATCCCTTTGTGATATCAAATAATTTGACCTTTCCATGGCACCCTGGCTCATGTGTTTGCAAGGATCCCCAGGAAACACAAACATAAGGAGCAGCCGTTTAATGACGGGAATTCCAACTTCCCCTCTCTCAGGCGGGTATTTCAAAGCCTTGGTTGTTGTTCCGGGATCTGGATGATCTATTCCTTTCATCTCACAAGATACCTGATTCGTGCCCATAAATAACAAGACCATAATAAGTGCCCATCGATTGGCACTTGGTCTGCATGATTGATCTACCACGGATGTTTTGATCCACTTCTAAGCCTTTTGGTGCATTTCAAAGCTAACTTTGTTCTCAAAGTTTATGACATGGATCACAGGCACAATTTCTGTTATAAAAACCCCTAGTTCTGATAGTTGGGAGAGCCGCCTTTTGAGTTTCACCCTGCTTTGCTGCCAGTCTGTATAGTGAGCTCCCCAAGGAATCTTACTAAGTCTCATTTTCTTCAGCTGTTCAGGATTACGTGATCAGGTGTCATATTATCTATTCCTAAAATTCATTTCCATTTTCCTATTTCTTATTTAGTTAGTGGTGTGTTTGTTTGTCTTATTTGTTTACTTTTCAATAAAACATTAATTTGTTTACCCTGAATTTGTTTGGCTCACTGGTCTGACTCCGTATACATTGGGCAAAAGATCCTGCTGGGTTACCCTGCCTCTAGCTAGCCTTTGAGTCTGCTCTAGTTAATTTTCCCCAATAGTTGGATATTTGGGCGTCCTTCTCAGGACCCCTGAGAAACCGGGTAACGGTCTTCTGCACTGTAGAGTGGACTGGGGCAGACTACTTTTTGTAGTTCCGCACCTCAGTCCAGTTCAGAGTGACCGGAACTGGTCGTGCAGCGTGGTTTTTAAAAACCTCTTTTTAGAGGTTTTTAAAAAGCATGGAGCGCGCAACTCCATGTCGCTCCGTCCCCACGCTCCGGTGCAGATTTGCAGGTGTGCACAAGTGCATGCCTGCAGATCTGTCGGGGGCAGGCTTTAGGCTGGCGAGAGTCTCCACCAACTGAAAGCCGCCATTTTGGATGCCAGAGCAGTGCGGAGCGACGAGCTCGCGCTGCTCCTCGTCCCGACGGACTCTCCCGGATGCTGAAGAAGTCCAGCGAGTAGCGGGTTTTTTGCGGTTCCTTTCCCACGTGAGGAAAGGGCCATAGTGTGGAATTTGGGCCAAATCCCACTCTCCTGAAACCTCATTCTTGCCCTTTGGAATTTCCCAGGTACCCGTGTACATTTCCCCATATCCACATTAGTATTTATGTGTTTCCATATTTTCATTCAGTACTTTCTCAGCTTCTCTATGGGATTATTCCCATTCTAAAATATTAGCATATCTCTGTTGAGGAATAGTTGTAGATAGTAAGAACTTTAAGATAAAATATATTAGTATTTGATTTTAATTCATTTGGTACTAGAATGTGGCCCCTGAGAATATTTTAAAGTTGAATGTGGCTCTTGGGCTGAAAGAAGCTCCCTGCTGATGGCAAAGGGGCTTGGCAGTTGAAATGCCTAGCATCTATATGTCAGTTTCAGCATTTCAAGACATATCAATCCCATCCATGTAGACACAGGCCTTTCCACATTACACTGTTCTAGTGCTATTATTCCACTTTCAGCATCCTATGAAATCCTGGGATTTGCAGCTTAGATGGGGGGGCATTCAGAATTCTCAGCCAGAAAGATCTTTGGACTCAGTAAACTACAAACCTCAGAATTCCACAGGATGTTGAAAGTGGAATAATATCACCATAACTTGATAGATGAAGGGAATGCTGTGGACATAGTATATCTTGATTTCAGCAAGGCCTTTGACAAAGTTCCCCATGACATTCTTGCAAAGAAGCTAGTAAGATGTGGGCTGGACAGGGCTACTGTCAGGTGGATTTGTAACTGGTTGACTGACCGTACCCAAAGGGTGGTCACCAATGGCAGATTCTCATCCTGGAGAGAAGTGACTAGTGGGGTACCACAGGGTTCTGTCCTGGGCCCGGTGCTGTTCAATATCTTCATTAATGACTTGGATGAAGGAATAGAGAGCACGCTGATCAAATTTGCAGATGACACCAAATTGGGAGGGGTTGCTAATACGCTTGATGACAGGATCAAAATTCAAAAGGACCTGGACAGATTGGAGAGCTGGGCCAAGGCTAACAAAATGAACTTCAACAGAGAGAAATGTAAGGTCCTACACTTAGGCAGAAAAAATGGTATGCAGAAATATAGGATGGGGGACACGTGGCTGGCTAACAGTACGTGTGAAAGGGATCTAGGAGTCTTCATAGACCACAAGCTGAACATGAGTCAGCAGTGTGATGCGGCAGCCAAGAAGGCCAACGCAATTCTTGGTTGCATCAATAGGAGTATGGTGTCTAGATCGAGGGAGGTATTGGTACCACTCTATTCTGCATTGGTTAGACCTCATCTTGAATACTGTGTCCAGTTCTGGGCACCCTAATTCAAGAAGGATATGGATAAGCTGGAGCAGGTCCAGAGGAGGGCAACCAAAATGGTGAGGGGCCTGGAAGTCATGCCCTATGAGGACAGACTTAGAGAGCTGGGTATGTTTAGTCTGCAGAAGAGAAGGTTGAGAGGGGACATGATAGCCATGTTTAAATATTTGAAGGGATGTCATGTCGAGGAGGGAGTGGGCTTGTTTTCTCCTGCTCTTGAGACCAGGACAAGGAGCAATGGATGCAAGCTGCAGGAGGGGAGATTCCGCCTGAACCTCAGGAGGAATTTCCTGACAGTCAGGGCTGTCCGGCAGTGGAATGTGCTGCCACAGAGTGTGGTGGAGTCTCCTTCTTTGGAGGTTTTTAAGCGGAGGCTGGATGGCCACTTGTCGGGAGTGCTTTGAGGGTTTTCCTGCATGGCAGGGGGTTGGACTGGATGGCCCTTGTGGTCTCTTCCAACTATACATTTCTATGATTCTATGATTCTATAATAGTGTAGTGCGGAAAGGTCCATAGTGGACTCACAAAAGAATAAAGAATAAAGAGCATTAGACATTTTACTCTATACAAATGATGATAGCAATGTACTCTGGTGGGCAGAAATATAAAATGAGTTATTTTCAGATAACTAAAAGAAATAGTTAGACATTTGTTGCGGAAGAATATAGTGCAAAACAGAGTGGTTTTTTTTAACAGTTCAGTGGCAGATGTAGAGCATAGTGAAGTGAAGCACAAACAGTTCAGCTGAAATGATGAATGAAGCTGTACATTTTCTCAGTGAAGATGAACAGCAGTTGGAAAATGTTTTTCTGTAAGTAATGAATGATAGGCCTTTTGTGAGAGATGGGAACTTGTGTTGCTCTTTCTTTGTCCAGTTCAGTAGTGAATGGCAGTTAAGAAGTTATTCCCTCTGGATTCAGTGGGTGAGTATCCACTTTCAAAAGCCATGACTTAATTGCAATATTCTGTGGTAGGCCTAGCACCAAGTAATGAATGCTACATCATGACATCCAAATGTAGAATATAGTTGTAGCACAGCACCTTCTCTCTGCATCATAGTCTGCACCTCAATTGTTCCTAAGACAGAAAATCCTCAAGTCTTTGCAGTAACACAGCTTTATTTGTCATGAAACTTGAAACACATGCAAGGCTGAACACAAAAAAATTACAAATAGTGAGAAGTGATAAAACTGAGTTGCACGAAATCACATGATTTTCCCCTTTCTTTTCTGACATGCTCATAGTATCAGTTGTTAAAATAGATGACTTGTTAAGACTCCATTCCTGTCTACCTCAACAATGGGATTGAGAAGCTTTGGCAAAACCAGGTTAGATTCAGTAAAAGCAGGTGCCTAGAGGTAGAAAAGAATTTTGTTGGATCAAGAATCTTAATGTTCTTTTAGCACCTTCTGACTGTAAAACAAGATGCCCTTTGCATCAGAAATAAAAACATTTTTAAGAATCATGGGGCTTATGGAAAAACAGAATATGTAGTAACCTGGCTAAAAATTGCGTGCAGCTGAAAAAATATTTATATACATTAGAGCCAATGGGGGAAAGGTGTAAAAAAAATATGTAAAGTAGTAATGCATATGAAAAATTTGTACACATTTCCATGCGGTCAGGGGAAAGAGACCTCTTGCAACCCAGTATGAACAAAGGATAGGACCAGAAGGTAGATGGGATTTGAAGAAAAGCAACAAAATCAAGATTAAGAATTTTTCACATTCTTCAACACTCTTTACAGATTAATGAGCAAATCTGTTGCAGAGATTCCATCTGGAAAAATGGCACGATCCAGATTAGCCCAGTGTTGTATGGACAGTTATGAACCTGATCTTCCTATAGTTTCTTCCTTTGATTAGAAGTCAGTGCTGGTACACGAGCTGAATCATTTGCTGAGATCAATCAGCTCATTGGTTCAAGTCTCATTTTGTTAGCTCAAGTTCTGGCAGTCTTCTTTGCCACATGGTTCCTATGCAGTAAGAGTGGGTAACATTTGGCTGTCTAGAAATTGCTGGATTGCAACACCCATCAAACATTGCCATTAGCTATGATAGAAGTTGCAGTAAGGACTGTAGTTGCAATCCAATAACATCAGATTGTCATAAACACCCTATCCCTGCTACACAGATTTATGGAGATTTTTCTGGGTGGGTCACCCTGCAAACCTTAAACGATTCCTTTACTCTACTTTTGCCCATTAGATCAAGAGTGGGCAACATGGCACACAGGTCACATGCTAATTCCTGCCCATTTTGTCACCTCCAAATCCCTCACTGCAGATTTCTGCACACGCACACACACACACACACACACACGGGGGGAAAAAAAAAGAACTGCCACTCCTGAAGTGACAGCTCTTTCAAGCTCATCACTCTTTTTAGGATGCACAGACAAAAGGGAATTGAAAACTAGAAGTGGACTTCTGGTTTTCAGTTTCATTTTAAGGGGGTGCTCCAAAAGGGGGGAACTGTCCCCAAGAGCCCTGGAAGTTGCTTACCCCTGTGTTAAATTAACAACATTCAGTTGCCATGATATACATATTTGGAGTTTTAACTGTTAGTTTCTAAATGCATTTTGGTGGTCTGCCTTCTGTTAGATTTACTCAGAAATAAGTACACAATTTGCGTAGGATCTGTTCTACATCCGTTCTGTAGCATTGCATCTATAGCTGACATATTTTTTAATTAAACAATAACAATCAAAGCTCAGAGCATTTCCCAGAATTAATGACTAGCTGGGAGAGCCAATTGCCGAAGGCAAACTAACCAATCATTAAATTCTCATCAAAAATGCCCCGGGCTCTGGTCCCCTTTGCTGTTCTAATCAGTCTGGATTCAGAGTCAAATTAACTGCATTAAATTATTTATTTATTTTTAGTTCCATGCTGCCACTTGCACTGGAATACCAAGAGCTCAAATTAATGTCCTTAGAGCTGCTATTGATTTCATTGACTTCCTGCACTAGACGCATACCATTTTTCACATTGAGCTCTTGTCTCAACAGATAAAGTGCACACTCAAGGGCTTTCCTTCAGCCATCTCTTGTTTCTCCTTTTTTGCTCTTTCTCAAGACACCCTCCACCAAGAGCTTTGGCACCACTGTGGAATTAGTGTTTATATTCTATTTACAATGTTGTATTTGGCTAGTGTAGGGCATACTATGACACACCATTTAAAAGACTTAACCTGGCACATTTGGTTTCCAGTCACCTCAGTCTAGCCAGGCAGATCCATGTAGAGAATGAGATCTGCTTGTGGATTCTTTTGGTTCCGGTGCAAGGAATGCTTCTGAAATTCTACTCAACTGCATTTCTCCCCTAGTTTTGAGATTTTGAATTACCAGGTTATGTTTCTGAAGTACAGGTGGCACATTAAGAATTGTCTGTAATCTCTCTCTCTCTCTGTATTTACATATGCAAGAGTAAGAGAGAAAGCATTCTGGTTTTGTACAACAATGATTTCTGTTCTATTAATAATCAACTTGCTACAGCCACCACATATTTCTTGCTCCCTCTTAAATCACCAGTGCTTCTATCTCCTCCTTCTGTCCCTCATGGGAAAGATGATGTGCTCATGCTCCCACTTCCTCTCTCATTTATTCACTCAGTCACTCCCGCGCACCCCCACATACCACATGCAGAACCTGTCTGGACTGGCAGTGCTGATGTAAATCTCTTTTCTTACTCTTTTTTATTATTATTATTGCTATTCTTCTCTACTGCTCTGTTTCACAGTGGTGCATTCCTCACAGTGAAGCTGGACCATTCCTGGCAAATTCCCATAGAATGAGAAATGAGAACATCTGGGCTATTTCTGCACTGCACTGTTATAGCGCTTTTATTACACTTTCAACATGCTATGGAATTCTGGGGTTTGCAGTTTAGGGAGGGGAACTTAGAATTCTCAGCCAGAGAGCTCTTGAGCCTCAGTAAACTACAAAGCCCAGGATGTTGAAAGTGGAATAATAGCACTATACCAGTATAGTGCGGAAATGGCCTTGCTCAAGCAACAGTGGTCATGCCATTTCCTTAGTGCGTTATGTCAAGCCACTAGGTGGCTTCTGTAACCTTCATAGAATTTGGGCATGTTGAAACCATCCTCCAAAGAGAAAGAAAGAAAGAAAGAAAGAAAGAAAGAAAGAAAGAAAGAAAGAAAGAAAGAAAGAAAGAAAGATCTTTTATTAGAAACTTCAGGCTTTTTTTAACAGCATAAAACAATCCATACAAAGAGTGGTATTTTTGTTATAGCACATTTTATAAAATTGCACTCTGGTTTGCAATGTTGTATATATCTATAAATATGACGAAAATTCTGTTTCAGTCCTGATTAGAGTAAACCTATTGAATCTATTAGATGAATGTGATCAATGTGTTTCCAAAATTTTCTTTTTTATCTGTGTGCATTGCTGTTATTTCCATGTTATTCATCCATAATCAAGTTGATCTCTCCCCTCAAACAAACCAGATATTTGCCAAGAAATATTTACCTCCTCACCTCTTTCTCCTTCCTTTTTGCCCTCCTCCTGTCCCAAATTTCTTCCTAGCCCTTTTTTTCCTTCCCCTTTTGCCCTTCTTCCCAAATTTCCTTCAAAATCCTCACAAACTTCATATGACAGAGCCACATGTGGGCCACATTTTCTTGGTCACTTTTTCCATTTAAGTGACAAATGTGAAGCAGCTCAGTCCTGAATTCTTTTTCTTTCTTAAACCATGCAACTTCAGCTACACAGCAGATTGGTATCCAAAGCTATCCTAAAGTCAGACTTTTTCCTTTTCTCTTTCTCTTGTTTTACAACAGTTAAATAGCATTTCACCATACTGTACTCTGTGATACCCTTGGAGGATGGACAGGTGAGGATGAGAGGGACTGCTGCTGTAGCATGGTTGATAACATCATAATCCAAGGTGATCCAAAAAAAAATCGATAACATTCATAAAGTGGCAAGGTTTTTTGCACTTAGAAAATGTATGTGGATAATCACTAACACATCCAGGATTAGGCATTTTTCCTAGGTGGGAAATAAGTCCCATTGTGCCTAAATGGATTAACTTGTGAGTAGGTCAGCCTAGACTTCTACTTCCAGAAGTGTGCAGTGCAATCCAAACAGCTGGTCCACTCATAGGGATAGGAACAGTTTTCTACCCTACCAAAAAGAAGAGGAATACAACATGTTTCAGGAAAGTTTTTACTCAAAACTAACTTTATGGACATAAGAAATGAAACAACCAGCTCAGGTAATTTTCTAGAAACCACTTGAAAATTTTGTAATTTTTGTCTGGCAAAATTACAAAAATAAATTTTTTAATTAAATTTCATTGTGGATTTCCCCACAAGAAGCATTTCAGATAAAAAAAGCTGATGACGACAATGATGGTTAACATACAAATTATTGCTTAATGAGGATAAACAAAATATATTATGATTAAAATCTATAAAAGAACTCCTACAGTTAGGTTATAAGTATAATTGGTTCCCATATATGCAATTGACAGAAAGATTTAAAAGAAATTATAAAACTGAGGGTTTTGAATTAAGGCATCAGTATAATGAGTTTGAGAAATTAGTATTTGAGGATATCAGATATATGACCTCTAAGATGTACAAATTACTAATTCAATCAGAGTTACAACAGGAATTAATTAAAGAAACAATGATTAAATGGGCAAAAAGTATAGGACATGAAATAGAATTGGCAAAGTGGGAAGATTCATGGGAAAAAAAACAAATTCATTTATGGTCTCCCAAGACTTAAAAGAAAATCAACTCAAAATGTTCTATATGTGGTATTTAACTTTGGTTAAATTGAATAAAATTTATAACACTGGTAATGACAAATGTTGAAATGCCACATAGAAAGGGGTACCATTTTTCTCATGTAGTGGTTATGTCCAAAAATTTAAAAAAATTGGGAAGGTGTATGAGCAACTATATCAGAAATGTTTCAAACTACACTATCCTTAAAACAAGAATTATTTCTATTAAATATTATTAAATGTTTAGAGCAGTGGTTCTCAACCTGTGGGTCCCCAGATGTTTGTGGACTTCAGCTCCCAGAAGCCCCAGCCACTATGGTCAATGCTTAGGGCTTCTGGGAGCTGAAGTCCATGAACATCTGGGGACCCACAGGTTGAGAACCACTGGTTTAGAGAAAACATCGATGAAGAAATATTGGAGAACTGTATTATATTTAGTTACAGCTGCCAGAATGGTTCTAGCCAAGAGTTGGAAAGGTCCAGATGCTCCAAACTTAGACACGTGGCTTTTAAAAATCTTTGACATTATGGAAGTTGATGTACTGTCATTAACAATTAAAGGGAAGATAGAGTACTACAAGAGTGGCTACCAATCAAGAATTTTCTTAAACAGATATGGTGTGATACTATATTAGAATGAAAGTATGTGATATTATATAGAAATAGAATAGATCTAGAAAAACAAGATTAACCAATGAAAAAATAAGAATAACAATAGGTAAGGTTTTACAGCAGGATAAAGTGGAAATCTTGGTTACTATAGGTTTTTGGGTTAATAAAACAGAATAACTCTAAGTAGGGATAGAGAGGAAGTCCTAAATTCTTTTTTTTTCTTTTTTTTTGGTAATCTAGATTTCTTTTCTCCACCTCTTCTTCCTCTTTTATTATTTTTTTCTTTTTGTATTTTTCTTTGTTCTTGATTTTTTCTTTCTTTCCTTTATATATATTTTCTTTTTGTTTCTCGTTTTTTCTTTTTCTTTACCTGAGATGCTGTTTTTTGTATGTTTTATTATGATATATAATAAATAAATAAACTTCATTAAACTTCAAAAAAAATTCTTCCAAAATGCGTTTTTTTTTCTTTCAGCACCCTCTTTTTTAGGATTTCCATTTTGATGGCAAAGCTTAGAGATCGATGCTTTTTCAACATGCCAGGACAGCCAATCAAGCAGGCTAATCTGCTTTGCCCTTTTTTCCCTCTTTTGCTCTTCACACATACTCAGTAAGTGATTCTAGAGGCAGCTCATCCATTGCATGTAAGCATACACAGCTCTCCTGGAGGTCTTCTTCACTGGGGTCTGCGCTAGAGCAGCTAAAAAAAGTGAGGTTCTAGACCTCAAACTGCTCTAGCACAGCCCTGGGGGTGCCACTGTGAGTTTTATAAAAACCACCTTCAAAAGTGTTTTTTATAAAACTTACCCACGCTGCCCCATAGCAGCCCCCAGTGAAGAACTGCAGAGACGCGGTAGAGCATCCCTGCAGATCTGCCCGGGGGTGGGTTTCCGGCTGGCACGCTGTCCTAATTGGCGGAGCACTGCCAGAAGCCGCCGGCCTCCATTTTGGGCGCCGCCGAGCACCGCCGAAATTTGGCGGCGTTTGGAACGGCGAATCCGCGCACTCCGCAGGGACGGAGCAACCTACTCGCGGGTAAGTTCTGCCCCTGAGTGCGCGGCCCCATTTCGGCCCCCCCACCATGAGGAAAGGGCCTATCTCTCTGAACATGAAACAAAATTTTATCTTGTCACTTGTCCTTGGTAGAGTTTCTACCTAAATCTATTGCCAAATCTAGTTTGTTACAATATGGACACAACTCAGAAATAATCATCCACTGGCCAGGTTTTAGGTAACTCTTCATTAAGAACAGATTGCTCTGAACCCCAAATACAGTCAAGTCATTGAAATTAATCCCTGTAAGCAATCTTTTGGCCATGTCCCAAGAGCTGAATTTCCAAAAGCCAGGTGAAATGTAACCACACTGTTGATTTGATGTTAGTGTGGTTATTCTGAATCAGGAGCAGAACAGACATATTCCTTCAGAATGCTATTCTAGAGAGAGGACTTTAGCTCTGCTTTGAGCCATTGCCACACAGTGTATACATCACATGCACAGGTATGCATGCATACACACACACATACAGCCTTTATGCAACTCACACATTAGCCTTATCCAGCAACACCAGAGAAATGTCTATAAACAAGAATGTTAAATTTTAAAAAAATAATAATAATAAGACAAATGATCCTAAGATGTATTTTTCTTAAGTCTTTCAAATATCCACATTCCACATGTGAATTTCAAATTGGGCCCAACATTTCCCACTTGAAACATAAGATAGAAACACGGAGAATCAACTTATTGTCAAGCAGAGCTGTTACATTCACACAATTATAGCAAAACCAAACAACCTTTTTAATGTAGCAGTGCTGCTGGCTCATAATGAATGTCTCTAAATGCTTAAAACTAGCACTTCCCCCACATAATTTGTCAAAAGTGATGCTGGCATCATTCTAAATCATGTGTGCAGGAGCATTCAAAGGAACAATATGTTCTGCTTCATTTCTCAGAGCCATGTATATGCTGGAATCAATGTCCCTGTAATTTATGGTAGTGCTGTGTACACAATAAGCAGTCTTCAGGGTAAGGCAGATAGTGGCATCACGAAGAATAAATTCAGTCCTTTGAAAAAGAGCATCTGCTTTATCTAATTCTTTGCAGATTCTGTCTGAAAGGAGAACACTACATTTCAGTAGAGCAGATGTTGTGTGAGAGAGACGTAATAAAGAGAAGGAAAAGGTAAATAACATTTAAGGATAGCATAATACTGAATGGATGTAAGATTGAGGGATGTTGCCAAATGCACATCCAGCTGGGAACCTGGCCAGATTTAGGGAAATAACTGGCTGGGAAGGAATGGTTTCCAGAATGGAAAGAGGACTTGTTGCATTCTGATTAGTCCAGTGGTGAAATGTGTAATTTTAATGCAAAGAGTTGCATACTTAATCCCTAGCATCTCTAGGTAGGACAGGAAAAGCCCAGAAAGCTACTGGCAGTCAATATACTGAGCAAGATGGACCAGTGCTTGACTTGGTACAGCATAATTTCATAAGGTTCTGGTTCTAATCTGGATGGATTCCCCGGATGCTGTGAACAGCAATTCCTATAACCGTTAACAAGAATAGACAATGGCAACAGTGACAATGGTTGTACTCTATCAACATCTGGAGGGCCACAAATTTCCCTTATTTCTCATTTTGAAAGAAATTAATGCAAAGTCTTGTGTCACTGTCCTTTGCCATCACATCCTTATACAAACTACACAAAATATGGCCATTTCCAACATTTTAGCTTCACTGTACAAGACTATAGCAACAGTGCTGGAGTCTTTACTTTGCCATTTGAAACCTGGCTGGCTTGAAACTTTCTTCAGCTAGTGTAAGGAAAGATTGTGCAACCCCTGATAAGATCAACATTACAGTATGTATAACTTTAAAGGAAGAGTTTAATATGATTTAACAGTTGTAGCAGAGTAGATAAGATTACAATCGGGTACCTGGGGCACTGAAATCCTAACAGGGTTATTAAGCAAAAAGCACACACTGTATCAGACAAAGTTTTAGAAATCTAATACTCTATAACAATCTCATTAACCTATCAAACTTTCCCCTCTTATTTCTTTTCCTGGTCATTTTATCTAAATTACTTTCTTTTTATGATCACCAACCTGCAGATTCATGCGGTTGTGCTATAGAATAGGAAATTTCATTTCCATGCAAGTGAGATCAAATGCTGAATGGTACCATATGTTCCAAAGAAACTTGCTAGGGAGGGGTGGAGTGGAACACACGTGAGTCCTTGGAGCACAAATTGTGATAGGATTCCATGCGCTCTGTCCCTGTATATTAGAGATATGTAGAAGTGTTTGTGAATGGGGGGTATTCATGAGGTGTTACATAGATTTAAAGTGCATACGTTTGGTTGAAAGCGCAAGGGTTGATCGATTCATCCTTTCTGCTTTCTCCAACATTCAGTTAAAAAAAAAACAGCTGTTGCTTAGTTTATCAAATTTGCGAGATTTGGAAACTGCTAATAAAAAAATAACCAGAGAGAACTCTCTTCTATCCCTATCACCATTGTCCTTGTTGGGTCTAACAGATGACAAGTCACACTCACAATCAATCCTGTAACTAACATTACCTTGATTAACATAAATAGTGGTTTCCTGTGGTCTAGAGAAAGGCTCAGCTATTTTGGTATTCTGGCTTTGCAGAATATTAGCATGATTCTTAATATATCTGATCAACACCCTCCTATCTTTTCTAATATATGCCTTCTTGTGCTCCATACAGTCCACATAGCTGGAGAAAACTCCTGCATACTTCTGTGTTCCTAAAAGGAGCTCATCATTTTCTGCTGTGAGGAAAGATGCTGGTTCCTGCTCTGCTGTTGTCTAATCATGGCAATATGGTTACAGTATAACAGTGTGGCTTTTCAGTTTGGAATTCCAGAATCTGAAATGTGATGAGAAGACAGAAAGAACATTTTTTTCCAACATAGAGGCATAACAATGCAAGCCACAGTTCTAACTGGTGAACTAGTCTATTATTTACAGAAGACCATGGATTAGTTACCTGTATTAGTCCCTTAAAGAACATTTAACAAGAGGGAGCTAATGACTGTGACTTAACCCTTTGTGGCGTCAACCTCCACCAAAGGTAAAATTCTTTCATTTGGACTGCAACTGGCAAGCTTTACCTATACAGCACTGATTTTTTTAAAAAAAATTTGAAAATGTAACAGTAGAGAGGCATCTTAAGATATTCAGTATTCTCTGCCTAAGAAAGAGGAAATTAGCCTCACACAGGACAGAGCTAGCCTGGGTCTCAATGGAAGTTACTTTCTTTCTTCTAATAGATGTGATTTTTTATTACCTGCCTTTTTCTGCCCTTTGTCTCCAGCCCCATAGGGCCAGTAAAAGAAGTGGCCTCTGCTGGATTGATAATCCTCCAGGCCATTTTAACTGACAACAGAAGTAACATCTGAGGCAAAATGTAGGCCTATGATTTTAATATTGCCACTTTTCTTCTCCTGTGTGACCTTTAACATCCTTGCCTCGTGAAGAATGCAGTGACACTTCAAAAGCTTGCATGATATATTTTGTGCATTTTAGTTGGCCCATGAAAGGTATCACCATTTTGTGGATTTTGGATTTTTTTGTATTTTGCTACATGGCTGACCTGGATACCCCTGAACAATCTTCTCAAATGTTGGTGCTCCAGCTGTTTGGGACTTCGTCTTCCAGAATTCCTGACCATGCTTCTGGGAAATGAAGTTCAAAGCACCTGGAAAACCATACTTTGAGAACCACTGTGTTAAATAGCTAATGGATGCTGTAAAATTGTTGGTACTGTCTGACTCTTATGCTATAAGGCAAAACCCAAAATCATAGTTGCTTACCCTGTGTAAGACCTGAAATCATAGTTGCTTACACAGGGTAACTATGAAGAGCTTGTTTGTGAGAATGTAAAGACAACAATAGCCAATATAGCCTTAATAAAAGAAGATAATTTCCTCTAAGCAATTGCAAACATGGAAAACATAGTGGAGTTAATTCATATGTTGAAACAAAGATTCTTCATGGTATCGGGATGCCTCTCGGTCTCTTTACCAGATATTTTAGCCACCAAAATGGTCCTGGAAGTCCTTTCTTCATCTGCAAGGTAAAGGAGAAGGTGTAGGTACATGGCAACCACAATTAAATTGGCTTTGTAGGGACCTTGATGTAGAAGGGCAGGAGGTGGCTGAGATAGTACTTTTAATATGCAATGAGATGACGTGGCCTTGATCCTAATAACTGTGATGCCACATAAGGTCCATTTGAAAAGTGTTGTGCAGCTCAAGATGGTAGGGATAAGCAGCAGCAACATTTTCCAGACTTTGTATTGTAAACATCCAGATATCATAATCCTTGAAAGATGTCTCTCATATATCCCCATCCAGGCATCCAAGGTTACAGGGAAATGTTGTCTTCAACTAAAAGACACAATAGATATGTTCTAACACTCATATCAAAACAATCAAAGCAGAAATTAACTGTACAAGCAAAAACAATTGTACTAAATCATTCCAATGAGAAAAAGGTGATTTCCCTGCAACTGAAAACATAAGTTTACAAGTGAGGGGTGATTCTATTTTACTATCTATCTATCTATCTATCTATCTATCTATCTATCTATCTAATTTTATTTTATTTTATTTGTAAAGCAGAAGCATAAGCCCAGGCAGTATTGTGGCATCTAGAACTCAACACATTACTTGCATGTCCTTAATGGATAGTTTCTTTACTCAGAGATACACAAATGAACCTTGATTTGCATATTGCATATTGTATTTTAATCTATGTTGTACCCCGCCTAGGGAGAGGCAGGTAAGAAATAAAAGTACATTTTTAAAATTACTCCTATCATCATCATCATCATCATCATCTTCATCATTATCATTGATTTGTGACAACTTCACTATTAAGCTGTAGACTACATTTTTGTTTTCAGCTGAAATATGATTCATGCTATTTCACTTGTGCAACAATATGAAAAAGCACTGGGAAGAACCAGGAACTAGCTCTGAGTACCTCCTACTCCATATGAATTGAAGTTATGGAGACCATGGCTTGAGAAGGCTCTGAAAAACACTTCTCTTAAACAAAATCTAAAGGTTTGTTTAGAAAGCAGTGTCTGAGTTGGTAAAAGCAATCCAACAAACTTGAAACATTTTGGTAGCAGAGAGTGAATCCCAAACAGAACAAGAACAAACTGTGAGATGGATCAAGTGTGGAAAAGGAAGCCCTGAAAGCACCAAATCAGCAAGCTCAGAATTTTCCCCATGGATGGAAAACTAGAAAGAAGAGTTTAATTTCTATGAGAAGATTGCAATGTCAAATAAAGAAGAAACTGTGAAAATTAAACTTTTTTATTACCGGAGATAGAAGGAAAGAAACGTTGTATACGAATATTCCTCAGACACAGTGGAAATGTCTGCTTTGATGCCAGCAGCAGTCCCTGAAAGGATGAAACAACAGGAATATACAGGGTTGATTGTTGTTTTTTTATTATACATTCAGCATTGAGATCAAGAGGGAACTCATTGGGGAATACTGCATCAACGTAAAGATGCATCTTCTTGCTATTTTAGAGACATAGAAGATTCACTGATAAAAGGCCAGACAGTAGCTGAGACTCTACTTCATGCTTGGTTGGAGTAAATCTATGTTCACATTGTTAAGAGGTGTTTGTGCTGCACTACTCTTTTCCTGAATACCAACATAGTGCAATCAGTTGCCTATCTCTTGAATGTGCTTGCTGGTTTTGTAATCGCAATTAATCAAGTGGGACACCCTGGGCATTTATGAAGTTATGCACCATCCAAGAATGTGCAACTACCTAGTTACACTTTCAGAACTTGCTTACATAACTGAATACAGACATTACACTATGGCCAAAAAAGTACCACCACATGCATGAGAGAACTTATATATGCAATATGTGCCTATTTCGCAATACGTGATTATTTTGAAGAAAAGTGCTGGTTATTTTAATTGTGATTTGTGTGTTGTTTTTAATATGTATTTTAATGTTGTTTTAATTACTATTGTTTGTTTAATGTGTCTTTTAACTTTTGTATGTTACAGTTCTAACTATGTTTTCTTTTTAAATTATTGTAAGCTACTTTTAGTCCTTGCAAGGAGAAAAGTGGGGTATTAATAAAGATAATAATAATAGCAAGAAGAAGAAGAAGAAGAAGAAGAAGAAGAGGAGGAGGAGGAGGAAG
This sequence comes from Iguana delicatissima, assembly GCA_948472985.1. Classification (NCBI taxonomy): domain Eukaryota; kingdom Metazoa; phylum Chordata; class Lepidosauria; order Squamata; family Iguanidae; genus Iguana; species Iguana delicatissima. The sequence continues at coordinate 930,819 of CAOKZL010000004.1, forward strand.
AGGAAGAGGAAGCAGGAGCATAAAACACTAATCATTTACCCATCACTGTTTGGAATCAAGGAGACACAAGTAAGAGAGAGATTATTGAGGGAGGCTGGCTTGACTTGAAAAGCATGGAAATTTGTAGGTTGCTGAATTGTCCAAAGATAGGATTAGAACCTTGCAAGGAGACAAAATAGAGCATGTCCATGCAGTAGGGAGGAAAGAGAGAGGATTAGGAAATATGGAAAACAATGATCACTATGGAACTATGGAAGTATTGTGGAGGGAAACATGTAAAAACAAAAGAGCATATCATCTAATATTTCACAGATGAATACTGGGCCATGTGTGGCCAACAACACCAGAGTGCGGTCAAGATGGAAAGGAGTTATTAATGGAGAAGAACACACAAGCTAGGAGGGGCTGAAAAAGTTTGATTTTACCTGAGGCTATTGCCGCCCTACACTGTTATACTGCTATTATTCCACTTTCAACATCCTGTGGAATTCTGGGGTTTGTAGTTTACTGAAGCCAAAGAGCTCTCTGGCTGAGAATTCTAAATGCCCCTCCCTAAGCTGCAAATACCTGAATCCCACAGGATGTTGAAAGTGGAATAATAGCACTATAGCAGTGTGGGATGGAAATGGCCTTAGTCTACTGAGAAGGGCAAGATTCTATCATCTCCTATCCTTACCCTCAGCTGAGTTAACTGAGTGCAAAATACTTTTGTACTTCAAATTCAGTTTGCAACAACAGAAATAAACTGAAGACAAAGGGGGAAAGTAGAGCCCCTTCCGCACGAGGCGAGAGAATCACTCCGTGCTGTTACCTACCGCTTCTTCTGAGGTCCAAAGCAATGTGGATTGTCCCTGAAGCCCTTCTGCGGGCCTCTTCTTGGTCCAGGGCGAATCGGAGCAGTGCGAGCTCTGTAGATCCGCACTGCTCTGGCTTCCAAAATAGCGGCTTCTAGTTGGTCATGGGTCCCGACCAACAGGTGAAGCTCAACACACCTAAAGCCCGCTCTTCGCAGATCTCAGGCTCGCATTGGTGCGAGCCTGCGGATCTGCACAAGGGAGCAGGAACGCAATGGCGCGTTCCAGGAAAATAAAGACCTGTTTTTTCCAGTCTTTCAAAAACTCGCTGGAGGACCACTTGGGGTCGTTTTGGAGCGGACTGAGGTGCAGATCTCCAGTAAGTAGTCCACTCCTAGTCCACTCCAAGGTGCAGACGACCTCCGTGAGAGGACGCACTGCCCCGTTCTAATTGCCTGGTGCGGAAAGGGCCTAGAAGGAGGACAGAGAAAGTGGGGTATTTTGAAAGGTACCCAACTTATGAGAAGAAACTCAACAAGTGTAATAAATTTAACCACTTTGTTTTCAAGGGTCTAGCAGAAGAGGGGGAAAAACAGAAACTTGAGTGCACATTATAAATATGGATAATGAATTCTGAAGTAATTAAGTGTTTCAAGGATGGTGTAATGAGTACACTACAGAAAAATAGCACCAAGAACAACTGTATATAACCATGTGATTAGGGCATAAAAGAGTACCTGTCCAACTAGAGGGTGGTGACATGTCCATTCACCTAGGGGACCCAAATATCTATCTGGAAGTGACTAGCCAGGTTTTAATTATGAATAATTACACTGTAACAAAACCAGTGGGAAAATTCAAACTCAAAATTTTTAGTCCAAAAACAAGCAAAACAAATGAAAACAGGCTAGAATTTGTGGTTATCAATGATGGAAAAGTGGTATTATTATTAGGCTTTAAAGCGGCCTAGGCTATGGAACTGATGATACGGTGCCAGAGCATATAGAAAGTGGACAATGAGATGACTTTGAAAATTTAATTGAAAATGGAAGCAAGAAGAAGGGATTCAGAGGATTCCAGGAATGAGTCTGAGGCAGAAAAACAGACTATATAAGGAGCCTCATGATAATCAGAAGACCATCAGGGAAAGTCAGAATATGCCTAGATAGACAGTCCTTAAGTAAAGTATTAATTTTCCATGGACTGCTACTTAAGATACACTACCATATCTGTCAAAAGCATGATTATTCTCTGTTTGTAATGTTAAAAATGGGTTCTGGCATATTGAGCTAGTTTAAAAACCCAAGTATTTGACAACATTTGCCACACCCTTCCCACATGGGAGATCTCACTGGGTAAGAATGTCAGTGGTGATCTGTCCTGCCCCTGAATTTTTTTCGCAAGTGGCTGACACAAGCCTTGGAAGAGATGCCAGAAATATGGACAATAGGTGATGATATGCCGTTAGCGGAAGAGGGTGATGACCAGCAAGCAGTGCAGGATCATAATGTCAGATTAACAGCATTCTGGAAAGAAGGAGAGGAAATAATATTGAATTGAACATAGAAAAGTTAAGTTTGAAGGTCACAAAATTCCCACATATTGGCCATTTACTAACCTCAAAGGATTTGCTAGTAGTGACAGAAAAAGATCTATATAAGAGACATCAAGCCCCCTAGATATTAAGAACGTTTTCTGGAAATGGCTAAGCACTCGTTGTTGTTAATTGCTATAGTGTTAGCTTTATTCTGTGGCAATCCTGTGAATGAAAAACCTTCATGACAAGTCCTGGAATCTCTGGGTTGTGGCTTCCTTGGTTGCATTTATCAATCTGTAATAGGGTTTTCCTCTTTTCCTACTGGCTACCAAGTGTTAGATGCTTCCCTCCACGTTCATGGGTTTAATCTTTGTGAATTTGATTATTCATGAGGCACTCCTTGCATTGTCCTCCCATTTTCTTGCCTTTTGCCTGAGTGCACACACCTTCCTTCTTTGCACTTGGGCAAAAGGCAAGGAAATGGGAGGGGGAGCAACACATGCAGAGAAGGAAATTGTGTGTCTGTATGTATGTGCGTGTGTGTGTATGTGCATGTGTGTGTATGTGCATGCATGTGCCTCCCCCATTCCCTTGCCTTTTGCCTGGATGTGGAGAATGCACACTGAGGTAAAAGGCAAGGGAATGGTAGGGGGAGCACTGGGTGTAGAAGAGGAAGGCACACATGTTTCCTCCCCACCATCCACTTGCCTTTTGTCCAGGCACAGAAAACACACTCCAAGGCAACAGGCAAAGGAATGCAAGGTGGGAGCCCTAGAATTGAATGGGAGGGGGAGCACAGGAGAAGTTATTTGTGGTTTTTCCACTTTTATGAGGATTCTGCACCCCAAACCATCGGAAAGTGGAAGGGCCGCTGTACCATCTGAATCATGTCATCTTATAAACCATCTTGGTGTAGTACCTTGAGCATTGGACTATGACTCTGGAGACCAGGGTTTGAATCTTACTTCGCCATAGAAACCTACTGGGTGACCAAAGGCAAGTCACATACTCACAGCCTCAGAAGACAAAGGCAAACTCCCTCTGAAAAATCTTGCCAAGAAAATCCTGTAATAGGTTCACCCTAGGGTCATCATAAGACAGAAATGACTTCAAGCCACACAACAGCAATATGTCATCTCATAAGTATGATAGGCCAGCTACTTAGCTAAGTCATATAAACACCCTTCAGAGAGCTGTGAGAGTGTAAGGCAATTGGCACATCAAGAGACTTTGAAAAGAAAGAGGCTTCAGCCAAATTGAAGCAGATCTATCTGCAATATTTTTGAAATGGAGAAATCTCATCAGTACACATACAGACACACAGTAGATGTCCACACAGATTTTATAAACCTCTGCCACATATAAGGGGGAAACGTCTTACTCAGTGCACTTACAATGTATCCACAATGTATGATGATGTATCTAAAAAATAATAATGTACAAATCAGCTATTGCCCTTGAGCCAGGTATGGTATATCTACCAGAAGCTGAATGGATCAGCCAAAGCTGAAGTAAGAAACATCAGTATGGTATTTATCAGTTTCAGAGGTAAAACTGAGATAGCTAGGGATTAACAGATGAAGACAATTGCACAGTTTAACATGAATGATAATACAAGATTAGCCACAAACAAAAGGCTATGTACCAGAAGAGAAACTGCCATTCTTGCAGACATGAAATGAACTGAAAATGCAGAATAGCACCATCTTCTGGGAAGAAAAAAGAGTTACAGAGAAGATTTTTGGACAGAAATTATATATAAAGTGCATTCTTCAAAGCAGGGAAGTTAAGGATATCTATGAGAAGCCAAGAAATGGCCAGGAATGTATGTGCAACTGAAAACATTCATGGTGAATTACTACACATCCTCAGAAGACCTCCAGTACCAATAAATACTATTAAAACATGACAACCCAGAAATGACTTTGGCAAAAAAAGGTTTGGATTTATTTAGTTGGCTAACAAGGAATATGTTACCACTGCTTACTGATTTTTCAATTTTGGAGAGGTGGACTGACTGACTGCCAGAGCTCTTGCCATCACATGAGAGCAAATTTTGCAGTGCTGTGCAACACTTGATACCATGTACTCAGATATAAAGTCCCAGTTTGTTGAAGAGAATTGCAGGAATTCAGCACGGATTGGGATTTTGATCATATCACTTTGTCAAGGTGTTGCAGGAGCCCAGAGAACACAGAAATGGCAAGGTAGAATCAAGAGTGAAGAACAGCTTGGAAACTATTGAAAAAAGCCAAGGTATAGAAGGGGCACACCCATATTTAGCACTCATTGGAAACTCTACCTCAAGGCCTAAACACAAAGATTTATGAGTCAAACAATTAATGAGTTAAAGTGGGAAACTACTGGAGCCAGAAGCATCCCTTACAGAACTAAGGAAATGACAAAAACACAGAGAGGCCTTATGCTACAACCAGTCAGCCAGAGGCCTTCCAGATCTGGAACATGGGAATACTCTGGGTATTCAAGCCCTAAGAAAACATAATAGCGCATGGCACAATGCAACAGTAACACAGCAAGACCTTCCACAGGTTTCAGAAATAAATGGATAGTGGACAAATATTGTGATGTAACAGATGATAATCTAAGAAAGACATCAGAAATGTCAGATAATACTTTGAACAAAGGACAGTCATATCCTTTGAGCCTTGCCAGGGAAGACAAGCAGGAAGCCTTTATAAAGTACTGACCAGGACAGAAAATCACCAGAAAATATTTAAGGAGAGATACTTGTGGAAGATGTCAGGTGCTGAGACTCAACTGGATAGAAAAAAAGGATGGCAGTGGCAGGATGTCATCCCTGAATCCAGACACATTCAAGGTATGCACATAATTAAAGACGCAGCATACCTGAAAGACTGTACTTAATGTTCCAGTTCCTCTTATTTATTTTTAAAAGAGATTTAACAGAAGGAAAGAGCAATTCAGAAGCTACGGTATCTGGAAGGAATCAGAACTACATGGAAATACTTTCCACTCCTGAACAGAAGAAACAGAGACAAGAATAGAAAACACAGATAAACAGAGTGAGCTCTATTTCTTTTAAACCAAACTCACAAATCTGTTTAGAAAAAAGTGTGTGAGTCTGTAAATGCAATTCCACAAATTTGAAACAACCTGCACAGCTACTTTCCAAGACTATGGCCATTTCCCCACGGGGTTTTTAAAATGGTGCAGTCCGTCCTCCAAGGAGGAGGTCTGCACCTGGGAGTGGACTGGGTCGGACCTACTTAACATAGATCCACACCTCAGCCCACTCTGGAATGACCCCAAGTGGTCCTCCAGCGTGCTTTTGAAAGACCACTAAAAACAGATCTTTCAAAAGCACGGAGTGCGCCACTGCGAGTCTGCTCCCTTATGCAGATTCGCAGGCTCGCCCCAATGCGAGCCTGCGATCTGCCGGGGGTAGGCTTTAGGCTGGCGAACTTAAGCAGTTGGTCGAGACCCTTGACCAACTGGAAGCCACCATTTGGGACACCGGGCCAGTGCATATCGATGAGCACGCACTGCTCTGGAGCGGCGTGGACTGGACTGGGGAGCCGAAAAGTCCAGTAAGTAGCAGCGCAGGGCGATTCCCTTGCCCCGTGTAGAAATGGCCTATGATGGTTCTACTTCACTTAGCTATTTCCTCATCTAAAGTAAAAACCATAAGGCTCTAAGCTTAAGCATTAGCTAACAGAGTCTTTCTCTCCAGGGGGAGAAGGAGACACAGAAGGTTCCTAAATGATATCCGCAAGACTTTTCTCCTGGCTCTGCAAAGCACAATTTGTCCCATCAGCCTTCTATTTGCAGTAACTAAAGAAGACAGTACAAATGGTAATGGTGAAGAGAAGGCTCCACTACTATAAGTTGAGTACACACCTATCATTTGAGCATTGAAAAAAGTGCAGCCAAATTATCTGGGCAGTGTGCCAAAGTGGCTAACTACACTGAGCAGCAACCATGAGTTTCTGATCCCACCTGAAAGCAACATTCTCAGAATGCCTCAGGCCTACTACTGTTTAAATCCAAACAAGTTCTCATAGATTCAAAATAATTATTCTAAATGAGCACAAAGGAAATTATTAGCAATCCCTGGATTATACTTGTTTGTGTTTATTATTTATATTTCATTTCCAGGGAAGAGAGAATTTTGCCACTTAATTGTTAGGAGAAACCTTTATACTGGTCATTTTGAAAAAAAAAATACAGGAAAATCCTATCTCATGTGAAGTGCCTTCAGGGAACCCATAAGGAAAGGTAACTAATATTTTAAAAATACACATCTTGAAAATAAATTTATAAAAGGGAAAAATAAAAAAAATCCATACTTGTTGAAATATTTTAACTGTTGCTATGAAGATTTCGGGGATTTTTCTTTTTAAAAAAGACTTTATACCTGACTCTTCCCCACTTCATATCAATCTAGGTATCATCTATTTATATATGCAAAAGTGATGCAGCAGGTAAAAAAATTAATTTGATTCTATGCTGCATCAACAGGAATATACTGTCTAGGTCAGGGGAGTAATAGTACCACTCCATTCTTCTTTGGTCAGACCCCATCTTAAATAGTGTGTCCAGTTCTGGGCACCTCATTTCAAGAAGGACACTGACCAGCTGGAATGTATCTGATGGCAACCAGAATGGTTAAAGGCTTGGAAACCATGCCCTATGGGAAACAGCTTACAGAGCTGGTATGTTTAGCCTATAGAAGCGAAGGTGAAGAGATGATAGGATATTATGTTTAAAATATTTGAAGAAGTGTCATATGAAAGATGGAGCAAGCTTGTTTTTTGCTGCTCCAGAAACTAGGACACAGAACAATGGCTTCAAATTTCAGGAAAAGAGGCTCCACCTAAACATTAGGAAGAACTTCCTGATGGTAAGAGCAGTTTACTGCCTCAGAGTGTGGTGGAGTCTTCTTCTTTGGAAGTTTTCAAGTAGAGTCTGGATGACCATCTGTTGGGAATGCTTTAATTGTATATTCCTACATGGCAAGGGGTTAGATACAATAGCCCCTAAAAACTCACAGCTACTCACTCATTCTCAGCCTTTCAAAAGACCTACAATAGTTTTGTTTTGTTTTTTTAAGGCAGTGCAATGCTTTGCCTGTGTAATCTGCATTTTTTCCAGGACAACTGGACTAGAAAAAAACTGAATTTCCCATGATTTTCCTAGGAAAAAAGCACTCTTGGAAAGTATCTCTATGTTATTCTCTCTCACACACACTCACACATACGCACAAACAAAACATGTTACTAATACATTAAAACTACAAGACAACATCATCTCCAGATTCAGTATGAAATTCCACTAAGCATTGTGCCAGGATATCTCTGTTACATCTAAAAGATTAATGGTTTGAAATATAGACCCAGAATTTATGAATTTTAAAGGTGTTCATTATTGCACAAAGCCACATCAACATTTAAATTAAAATCTTTGAGCCTCAAGAAATCTATGAGAAATGTAGTTCATTCTTTTTACATGGTTGTTTGTTGTAAGTAATGTGTTTGCATTTAAATGCAGAACACTGAAAGAGAACAAAAAAAAAAGATTCTACTTATATACTCAGAGAACATTTATTTGATTTGTCCATCATAAATACTCCCAATGCTGGCTTCAAAATACTTAATTTAACTATTAATATGATGGCTAAATGGTCATGTTTACCATGGGTCAGATCCAAACTCATTCAGCGTAGAATCAGTGGGAATTATATGTGTTCAGAGAGTCTTCACAGGGTTTTAAGCATCAGTAGAGAAAAGTTAGAGAACAGACCCAGTGAGGGGAGAGGAATTTCTGATTAACTTTGTTGTTGTGTGCCTTGAAGTTATTTCTCATTTATAGCATACCTAGGGAAACTTATCATAGGATTTTCTTGGCAACATTTGGTCAGATAGCCTTTGCCTTTGCCTCTGAGGTTTGGAGAGTGTGCCTCACCCATGGTCACCCAGTGGGTTTCCATAGCGGAGAGGGAATTCAAACCATGGTCTCCAGAGTCCAACACACAAATCCCACTGCCTTTGCTAATTAACTTCAGCAGGTCTAAAATAAAGGAATTCATTGTGGGACACCTTTTCCTTCTCATGTGCCATATTAGATTGAGGTGCACATTTGTTAGCTAAATGCTCAGGGCCCCTAAATACAAATACAAATACAAATCTGAATTTATTGTTTTTATTTTCATTTGCCTTCTTGTTTGAATAAAACACACAATTTTTGTGTGTAGTGCTATGGGCCCTCTTAAATTTAATATAGTTTAAGGCTTCATCAGATGTCAGTCCACTCTTTCTTACTTTTTCTTACACTGGGCCCTTTCACAGTACATAATTACAGTACTATGATTCCACTTTAGCTGTCATGGTCCTGTAACCCCAAAACACAGATGCCATGAGGGCCTCTGTACGATACCAAACCTCTGTGCAAAAGTGAGGAATTAATTAGCTCAAAGTCAGGAGGCTAACGAGAGGGAGGCAACTTGGTGAGATCTTTCTACCAGCGCTTATGGGCTCATGCAGGAAATGAACCAGCCAAAGAGTAAAATATGAACTAAAAATATGTTTTATTGGAGTAAATTCACTCACACATGCAACAGTTCAAGCAGGCACACAATCACACAAGGACTAGCTGAAGAGAAGGGTGGAAAGTGGGATAGAGATGTTGGGAGATTTGGGTGATAATTACCATATCCAGAAAGAAGTGGAGAGAATCAGCAGAGTGGCTCAGGTAATACACCTGAGGACAGTTCTCAGCCAGGAATTGGATGGACAGAGTGGCATTTAGATCAGCAAGAAACTGCAAATGTTTGTTTAAAATGGGAACCTAATGTACCTGAAAAATTGCCTGAGGGCTGAACTGATGCTTGTGATTCCAGATGCAGAACAATGGGGGCTGTGATACATACAATAAATTTTCAACTGGCCAGTGTTCACAGTGCTTGGGTGACAAAGACATAATGGATTTTGTAATAGCTATTTATTGTGGGTACTACAGTAAAAGAGGAAGAAATCCAGGTGCACGGGGAACAGGTCTGAGTAACTCAGTGTCCAGGTGGGCTTCTAGCCTTTGTGTTCTCTGGGGAAAACTCCAGCTTCTACTTAGGAACAGCATTTATTTGCCTGACAAATGGCCTAGTCTTACCTGGGGGGTGTCTTAGGTTGACCAGCCTTTATTTTAATGTTCACAGTCAAAGTTCTCCCTCTGTTGATTTGACCTTCAGGTTTGATTTTGATATCAGTGCCAATTAATGTGTTTGCCAATTAAACATAACGTCAACTGGATATGGTGCCCATCCAAACTATATCAGTACTGGTGGACAGATGCAGGCCTTGACAGTACCATTCTATGGAATGCTGGATTTGTAGTTGAAGGAGGGATATTTAAAATTCTCAGCTAGTGCCTCACCAAACTACGAACTCTAGGATTCCATGAAAAGAAGCTGGTTGCATTTGTAAAACAGTGCTGCTCTGCAAACAGGTTGGGCACACCGCCTCCTCTTCAGTGCTTCTCCAGATGAGTTGCTCCAGAATAGAAAGTGAGTAATCTCAAGAACTGAGATCATAGCTAATGATCTTGATGAAACTAACTGCCTTCTAAATGGAAGGCAGACCACTGGGTCATCAGGCACTGCCCAGCTTGTAGGATTAGTTTGAAACAACCTGTGATTTGTTTAGCACACCACATCTGCAAGTGATAGTGCAACGTCATACATATCTACTCAGAAGGCCCTCTGAGGTTAATGGGACCATTTTCCAGATAAATGTGTTTAGGATTGCAGTTTGAGCTGGGTAGCTCATATGAACTCCAGTGAGGAAGTGAGGGTCAAGGTGAAAGTTATTCTATAATCAGACCTGACAGGACTGTTTCACAGTGAAATGGGGATAGGAATAGAATATGCTGGGAAACAAAATATATTGATCATAACTTCCAGGATCTCCCAGCCAGTATGAAGTTCTGAGATGTATGATCCAAAAAAGGAACTAGTGAAAGTTCTGTGCTATAGGCTTATCACATAGATATGCACTGAACAGCCTTCAATTTTGATTTTTCAACAGAAGATAGTAAATTGGGGTGCAGGAAGTGTGGATATTCAAAAAGTCTTGGAGTATAGGAATATTCACAAAATTTTTACAGATAGAAATGAGAGTAGAATTGGTTCTCAATCATCTGCCCCCGCCCAAACTTATGCCCCTCCTCTTGCCACGGTCAAAGAAAAAAATTACTATCACAGCAATTGGCTCTGGTGCATAGAGTTAGCAGCTTCTTGACCATGTCCTCAGAGAAGGCTCTGTGAAAGTGGAAAGGGACAAGTAGGTAAAGTGTCTGTACTGGGGCACAGGTGATTTTTCGCAGTCACCCAGTCCTCCTTCCAAACAGGCTGGTACTGAAGATCTAGACATGCAAGAAGCAAGCAGCTTTGTTTCCTCATCCGGTTAGGAGGTGGCGGGACAGAGGAAAGGAAGGACAGACAAAAATAGTGACCAAGCAGCAAGTGCCTGTCTACCACACTGCACACACAAGGTATGACAATTCAGACTTCCTCACTATTGCTACTGCTTTGCTTTCCATCTTTTTTTTCTCTCCCTTGGAATTCCTTTATCATTCTTTTTCTGGGCAATGTGTGAGACGCTCTCCTTTTGTACCTATAGAGAAAGTGAGGATGCTGGGAAGTAAGAAGACAGGGGAAGTGAAGAAACAGTATGAACAGGAATGAGTGCTAAAACAGCTAACTCTGCTGATGGCGTTGCCCCATTTCTCATCCCCCTGCTCATTTTTCCATGACCAGGAAGGTGTGGACATGTGTTGCAAAGGAGGAAGAGAAGAGAGGGTAACCAAAATCAGTAATGGTAGTTTGCAGAGCAGATGGCAAAATAACAGCAGCACAAGCAAACAACACAGTGGCTGAGGTGGGAAAGCAGGACATTTTAATATCCACTGAGAAACTAGCAATGCAGAGAATAAACTATGGCTATCCTTGCTGATCTGTAGCACTTGGAGGGTAGGTATATTCACTTTCTTCTCAGATGTGATTGATGCCATTCTTTTCTGTTTATACTGAGGATTTGGCACAATATTGCAGATTCTGCTTCCAATCAGCTTTGACTATGCCATGGTGACATCCAGAGATAGGAAAGGGAGGAATGAAAGGGCTGTGTGGGGGTGTAAAAGTCTTGTTCATAGCTTAATTTCATACGCTAAACTACAGGCCTAAATCCTAGGCCATTTCTGTACTACACTTTTATAGTGCGATTATTCTACTTTCAACATCCTATGGAATCCTGGGGTTTGCAGTTTAGGGAGGGGCCAGCTGACCCCTCCCTAAACTGCAAACCCCAGGGTTCCATAGGATGTTGAAAGTGGAATAATCACGCTATAAAAGTGTAGTGCGGAAATGGCCCTAGATTAGTCCCAACTTGGGTAGACCGATTGTGTCACAGGGACTGACTCACCACTCAAAATTTCCTCAGTAGGTCAACTCTAGCTGTGATTAAGCAATAGGATTCAGGCCATGATTATCCAAATGCAGTTGGAACCCTTGTACAGAAGTTGCAACTGTCTTCCTCCCACCTGCAGAAAAAGTTGGCAAAATTTATGAGAAAACAGTGGTTCCTCTAGCTACATATTTTATAAATGAGCCCCATGGAGCACGCTTGTGGAAGGTTACCACTTTTTACTTTTTAAAACTAAATGAGCTCACACTAGCAATAATAAAGCCATGTCTATGTGGATAATATAAATTGCTTTCTTGCCAGAGCATTCTATTCTTACACTTTTAATTAGAATAGAATGTTCTTTCTTTCTTTCTTTCTTTCTTTCTTTCTTCTCTCTTTTTTTTCATTTTAGTGGAATTCATTGTACAGAATATTTTCCTTTCCTTTAATCCATGTAATAGTCCATCTACTTGGATAAATAGGATAATTCTGTGATAGTTTATACTTTAGTAACAAAAATAACAAGATAATTGCCTGTTTTGGTTCTTTCTTTCTTTCTTTCTTTCTTTCTTTCTTTCTTTCTTTCTTTCTTTCTTTGCCAATGAGGATATGTCTAAGTGGATTCTGTTTTTCTGTTTCAAAAGATCACTCACGGAACCTTGAACCCTTTCACATTACACAATTATAGCACCATGATTCCACTTTAATTGCTCAGGTTATATCCTATGGAATCCTGGGATTTGTAGTTTCATGAGACATTTAACATTCTTAGCCAGAGAGCTTTCATGCCTCACCAAACTGCAAGCCCCAGGATTCCATAGGATGCAGCTGTGACAGTTAAAGTAGAATCATAGCACTATTAATTATGTTGTTTAAAAGGTGCCTATGCTTCTCCAAGTAAGATCTGAGCAAGAGTTCCCTGTGAGCTTTGTAGAAGAGTGCTGCCATGCACACGGTTGGGTTGTAATGAATCTTGACAAAAGGCTGCTTGAATAACTTATCTAGTGGAACATCTTTGTAATGTGGAAGATGGATGTGCATATACACTTCTGTTGCATACATATAGCAGAATATTGCAGTGCAATGTATGCATAAAATTGTACATAGGCCCAGTCCTCTCTCCTGGAAGGCTTTCAGAGTTGAAGATTCAGCTCTTTAGGTACATATACAAGAATTCTACAATGACCTAGATTTCATGGCCAGGAAAAAGTAAGTAATTAATTTTAAGTTAATAGGCATTTTTCTGCTTTAAATTTTAAAAGGTAAGGCTTTATCAGGTGTGTGAATGAGTGAGGGAGAGAGAGAGAGAGAACCTTGGAGTGCCTTCCTCTGAGATAATGTGGCTTGCCCAAAGTCACCCAGTGGGTTTCCATGGCTGAGCACACATTCGAACCCTTGTCTCCCAGACTTTTGGTCCATCATTTAAATCACTACACCAATGTGACTCTCATTAGTATCCCCAAGCTGACAGATCACAACTACAGATCTATATGCCCCCCCAAAAAAAAAATCACCAGGAAACTGGATTGGACCACAATGCAATACAAAATTATTTGAGTCAATAACATATATTAGTATAATTATTTATTCTTTAGTTCTGAATGGGTTTTAAAGCAATGATTTTAAAGCCCATGGTTTTAATGCAAGCTCTTAGGGTAGGGTAGGCTGCTATGGCCCTCTAAATGTTTTGGTCTACAATTTCCATCAGTCCTTGACAGAATAGCCAATGGTGAGGGATTGTGGGACTTGCAGTACAAACTTCTGGAGGCATACAATTTCCTTCTTCTGCATTTGAGGAGTAGGCAACAGTTCAGTCTATTCAAAGCCAATCTTAAAACACTGAAAGCAATGGGAAGAGCGTAAAGATAGCATAGTTTTTCTCACACAGGATCTTTTCCAGAGTCATTTGCCTGTATTAATATTCAAAATATTGTCCTACTGTAATCTAATTGCAGTAGAAATGAAGTTATCATTCTCAGATTTCAAAATGATACTTATATAAGCACTTTGAGAAAAACCCTAATGTGCCCTATTAGTCAGCTATAGATGTTACACTGTGTGTTAAAAAGTGACCACTAAATAATATAAGCCTCTTTTTATTATAAAGCTACATTTGACAGCAATAATTACCAACATTAAATGCAGCTCTTCTCTTGTTTTTAAGGTTATTTGCCACCCATATTTAGATGTTAATTTTCTGCCATTACTTCTGAGCTTATTCTTTAATTAAAGTTATGCATCATTGCATTAAGTGAATTCAGACAATTTTTAAGATAGAATAGAGTGGTTAACCTCTAACATTAATATGTAGAACCAAATAGAAGTTGAATAACTTAGCAGAAACCGACTCACTTTTTAATGACCTATTCCTTGTTTAGCCAGGCATATTAAATAAGTTGAGGATGAATCTATTGTCAGAATATATTCTTGCAGAAAAATAAAATTTCCCTTCTGTTTAAAGGATGGTTAGGCAAAACTGAGTAGTGCCAGCCCTACCCTTAAACAGAATGCGATAGCCACCATAGGTGGCAGCAGATCCTGAGGTATAAGGACCACAAGAAAAAGCTGAATGTGACATATAGCTGGACTTGTACCTTCTAAAACTCGTATACTACCCTTGGATACCACTGACATCTCTTGAGTGTTAAATTAAGATTCAGCTCCTCATTTGACTCACTCTTCTGCAGAAAAGCACCATCTTGTACTTTCCCATCAAGCAACAAAATGTCTTCAGCCGGGCCCAAAATGGAATGTTGTAATTTTTTCTCACATACAAGTTGTGGTGTAAAGCTCTTCAGTCCTTTTCATGGACATGGAACTATTACCAGCTGATGAAGGGAGATGCGATGAAACCTCCAGCAGGTTAGCTTTCATTGAAGTTCTTTGCAGAAAGCAGATTTTAGCTCTATACTGGCTTGCTGCTTCTTTGAGCTGCCACAGTAAACACCACTGAAATTTAGATGAACAAGCATCTTTTCTCCCCAGTCATATTACATATTGTACCCAAGAGAAATCAGGGGCTACTAGATTCTAAATCAGACAACAACCATTGTCCAAAAAAAAATCTAACTTTGAACTACTTTACCTGTCATGGCTCCCCCTCATGCAAAGAGGGAGAACCTTGGGTCCTGGGACTGTGCTCCAGGTGTTCCAATCTGGTTCTTTGCGGTTCCCTCGATGGCTCCACACACTTGCCTATGACACTGTCCTTGGTTGGGTTCCCAGCTTGTATACATCTTCCCATTTTTTAAAATGTTGAAATCCCTCCCCTAACAACAATGGCTTTAAGTTAAAGTAGGTTGTTATTTTTGCTTCCATCCTTTTTGCTTTTGGTCCTACTGGGACATGGCCTCTGAGAACTTTCCTGAAATTGAATTCATCCTCTGGGTAGAAAGAGGGTAAGGGAAACTGGTAATAGATCCTCCACAGATATGGCAGTTTTTTCCTGTCAGAAATGGGGCTGGGACTACCAGTTCTAGAATTCCTGTACATTTATGTGTGCTATTTTTGTCATTTTCACAGAGGAGCTGGCCCTCTGAGAGCGTTGGACAGCAAACAGAATAGGGAAAAGAAAAGTCCATCACCATAATGCTTGGCTCCAAAGGGTGTCTTGTTTACTGTAGTTGAAAACAGAATCCTGAGTTAAATAAAAGCCATTCTATAATTGCCATGTTCCTATGGAACACTAGGATTTGTAGTTTGTTGAGATTCCTAAATTTCTTTGCTAAAGAGTTCTAATTCAGGGCTCCTCAAATTATCCGTTGTGGTGAGCTGGCAATTCCTCCTTCATCAATATTTCAAAAACTCGCACCATATATGGGTCATTGGTTATGACTCCTCCATGGACCACCAGTCTGAGTACCACTGTGGTCTATCCCATTCTCTTGAACTACAGCTCTAGAGCTCTCTAGCAGAGAAGTATCTTACCAAACTGCAAATCCTGGCATACTTAAGGATGGGGCCATGACAATTAAAATGGGGCCAGATGGCTTCCATTGTGTAGTAAAGCCACAGAACACACAGATTAGAAACAAGGAGTAAAAAAACAACATTCAAGTGTGCTTATATGAAGAAGGTGGATAAAAATGGTGCAGGATGCAGGCTGGTAGATCTCTGCCCATTATGTTGGCCAGTGCCACTGACTACACATCTGAATAAACTGTCACTAGGAAGCTGCTTCCAGTATTTTCTTTCTTTCTTTCTTTCTTTCTTTCTTTCTTTCTTTCTTTCTTTCTTTCTTTCTTTCTTTTTTTTTCCAAACAGGGAGGGGAAGAGGTTTGTCATGTTTCTGCTACACTAATATTTGCAAAGGATTAAAAAGCTGCCATCACGGCATGGAGCCAGAAGCTACAAAAGCAGCAGGAGCAATATATAAGGAAAAGAAATCTAAAGCACACTCTCTAGAATTGTAAAGGGGATTATTGGATAGATAATCCTCTCAGAATGCTTCACAATATGGTGATGAACAATATTTCCTCTGAAGAAATGCATGTTTGAAAGCATGCAGCCACTACTTTGCACTATACCATTTCCAAACTTTGCCTGTGTTTATTTTATTACTTTATCACTTTCATTGCTCTCCTTCCATGATTGTGACAGATGATGTATTTATATGGTCATATCCAGATTAAAGAATGTCTGGTATTTTTATCTGCTTTTATAGAGGCACAATGCTACCACCATCCCCATTTCCAATATAAATGCATCTCACCAGAACATTAATAGCAATTCTACAGAGCACAGGTGAAGGATTTATTCAGTAGTGAAGGCAACCAATAAACAAAAATAAGCAACAACGTGATGCTTATTCTGTAACTAAATCCTTCAGGGTAGAGGTAAAAGACATGGTAGGAAAACTTGGTTAGTTACCATTCTTGTGTTTAATTCCCTTTACAAAATTTGTCCCAGCATGCTACAATTCCAGAATCAGGGCTGTTATAAAATGCAGGAATAGGAATGCTTGAAGATCTTAATCTTTGCACATTCCAGTATGAACTGACCCACACCTCTGGACTAAGGTATGGATCAGAACCTAGATATCCACCATTTTCATTTCCCATCTTTTTTCAGTGTCTTTGTCAATTAAAAAACCCCCACATAAAATGCATTTAAAATACATATTTTGAAAGTAAACACTTCTGAAAATATGTGTTTAGCCACATATTTAAATGCAAATCTTCATGCATAAAAATTCACAGACGTATATGGAAATAACAAGCTGCAGACTTAGAGTGAAGAACACATATGAATGTGCCATCTTTTTTTCTTGGTAACCATCTTCCCCAGCCTCCTCTCTGCTTTAATGCCCCAGCATTAAGCCAATGTTGGGGAAAAAAGGAAAGAAAGAAATGCATTTAAGTATAAACTTTATGGCATAATTCTATGCATGCTTATGCAGAAACAAGTCCCACTATGTTTAATGGAGCTTGCAACCACTGCAGTCTTAAAGTGCTCTAATAGTGCAAGTCCAGTTTAAATGACCTGCATATCTTTGAATCGAAAGCAAATGCAATTGTTATGTTTAAACCTGCAATCTCATATTCCTTTATGGGTGTTCCAAGGATTGGAAGACAGACAAAGAGACAGACAGACAGTTGATATACACACAGAGCCAGCATGGTGTTTCATCATATACATCATATACACCATTTATCATAGTAGACTTCTGATCAAACTGCACACATGCACTCATAGAGCAGGGGTAGATATCATATAGCCCTCCAGATGTTGTGGATACCACTCCCAGCAGTCCTTTGCAACATAGTTAATGCCAAAGAATGCTGGCAAAGAGAGCCAGCACATATAGTGGTTAGAGTGTTGGACTATGACCATTGAGACCAGGGTTCAAATCCCTGCTCAGCCACTGAAACTCACTGGATGACCTTTCACCAAGTCATCGTCAGCCTGAGAGAAAGGCAACAGTAAACCCCCTCTGAACAAATCTTGCCCAGAAAATCTTGTGATAGGGTCACAACTTGAACACACACAACAATGGGGTGTATGTGTGTGTGGAGGGGGGAGAGAGAGAGAGAATGGTCTCCCTCAGACAACCCATGAAAAGTTGTACACCACTTATATCCCCAGTGTCAGAATTCTGATTCTGAACAGATTAAAAGAAGGTTGATTGGAGGCGTAGAATGGATTAGGGAAGGTTGGAGCCCACTAGATCTAAATCCATCTCATTCCCCAGCTACCAGTTCCAACATGGGCTGGGGGTTTACACCAGCCCTGGGCCTGGTACAAATAATTTTGCTTACAAAGGGAGGGAAACAGATCCAAAAATGGTGGGGATGGGATGCTGCTATGCCTCTCTAATTTTCACCCTGCCAGCATGAGTGTGGCAGGGATTTGAATAGCCTGAAGGTTCAGACATCAGATCTTTCCAAGATTTCTATGTGCTTCTGAAATTCTTGTTCATAATTCTTTTAGAATTAGTCTAATTCATATTCAACTACACAAGGTAGGTGCTCAGAGGAATGCACTCTGTATTTAGAATAAACAATTGTTGCATGTTTGTCTCAGGCTGAGAGAGAAAATCTGAGAGCAAATATTGGTGCAGTCTCCAGACTGGGTTTTGCTACTATGTTGACCTCACTGGAAAAATGTTGACATTTTATGACTTAATGATTTTTCAAGTAGGTTAGGCTAAAGCCTTTCACCTGTCCAAAATATCTGATTGATGGCAACAGTATTATCTTCTGCTGAAAATTCAGTCTTGCTTTTTTTTTTTTTATTGTGATGAGTAGAAAGTCAACTTAAGGAGGAAAGGACATCTGCCTTACATGAGTCATGCTTTTGTAACCTCTCATGCCCCAACCTTCAACACACTACGAGCAAGGAAGTAAATCTCATGGACTGAAAAAAGTGATGTCTTTTGCTTTGTAGTACTCCAGATTCTATCTGAAATCACTTTATACAATCTAAAGGTCTTTAGGATCAAGGTCTAAAGCTAACAGGTAAAGTGAGATTTATGAAGATGAAGAAGTCAAAATGTTTGAAAAGTGGTTTTTCCATGGAGTTTTCACAGTATGGCCTTTCCAATGAGCTCCTTTGAAAGCACTCAATTTTGAAGACATATTGAGAAAACTGATGTGTTATCTTTTTCACATCAGAAGATATTCAAATATGTGTTCACATACACATTTTATATTTTTTTTCATGGAAACGTACATTTCTTGATGTGCTTTATTCCAAAATATATGTATTTATATGCATTTTGGTACTGGAACTAAGCACTGCATAGCAAAATTCATAGAGATGCAACATCTCAAGGACAATTATGTTTTTGATCTGTGTACTAATCTAAGACATGTGAATCAGGATTATTTGCTTTAAAATATAGACTAAAAGATATCCTTGAACAACCCTAAAAAGGTACAAAGAGGTCAATTTTGCTTTTAGTCTGTTAACTAGTATTTTATTATTTCTACATATTCCTTTATACTAAACAATCAAGATTAAGAAAAACATCTAGGAAAATGTGCACAGAAGAATGGGTTTAAAGTGTTCTCAACCTATTCTAACTGTATGGTGCAGATGCATATGTCTTAAGGTTATATTGATAGAAGACAGAGACTGTCTGTAATCATGAGAAGTGAACATGGATTTCTCAAAAATAAGTCATGCCAGACTAATCTTATCTCTTTTTATGCTAGAGTTACTAGCTTGATAGATGAAGGGAATGCTGTGGATGTAGCATATCTCAATTTCAGTAAGGCCTTTGACAAAGTTCCCCATGACATTCTTGCAATGAAGCTGGTAAAATGTGGGCTGGACAGGGCTACTGTTAGCTGGATTTGTAATTGATCGACCGAACCCAAAGGGTGATCACGAATGGCTGCTTTTCATACTGGAGAGAAGTGACTAGCGGGGTGCCACAGGGTTCTGTCCTGGGCCCAGTGCTGTTCAATATTTTTATCAACAACTTGGATGAAGGAATAGAGGACATGCTCATCAAATTTGCAGATGACACCAAATTGGGAGGGGTTGCTAATACGCCAGAGGACAGGATCAAAATTCAAAATGACCTGGATAGATTGGAGAGCTGGGCCAAGCCTAACAAAATGAAATTTAACAGAGAGAAGTGTAAGGTCCTACACTTAGGTAGAAAAAATGGAATACAGAAATATAGGATGGGGGAAACGTGGCTGGATAGCAGTACGTGTGAAAGGGATCTAGGAGTCTTCATAGACCACAAGCTGAACATGAGTCAGCAGTGTGATGTGGCAGCCAAGAAAGCCAATGCAATTCTCGGCTGCATCAATAAGAGTATGGTGTCTAGATCGAGGGAGGTACTGGTACCACTCTATTCTGCTTTGGTTAGACCTCATCTTGAATACTGTGTCCAGTTCTGGGCACCCCAATTCAAGAAGGACATGGTCAAGCTGGAGCAAGTCCAGAGGAGGGCGACCAAAATGGTGAGAGGCCTGGAAGCCATGCCCTATGAGGATAGACTTAGACATCTGGGTATGTTTAGTCTGCAGAAGAGAAGGTTAAGAGGGGACATGATAGCCATGTTTAAATATTTGAAGGGATGCCATGTAGAAGAAGGAGAGGGCTTGTTTTCTGCTGCTCCAGAGACCAGGACAAGGAGCAATGGATTCAAGCTGCAGGAAAAGAGATTCCACTTGAACCTCAGGAAGAACTTCCTGACATTCAGGACTGTCCGGCAGTGGAATACGCTGCCTCGGAGTGTAGTGGAGTCTCCTTCCTTGGAGGTTTTTAAGCAGAGGCTGGATGGCCATCTGTCGGGAGTGCTTTGAGGGTGTTCCTGCATGGCAGGGGGTTGGACTGGATGGCCCGTGTGGTCTCTTCCAACTCTACATTTCTATGATTCTATGATTCTATATTTGTAGGCTTTTTTGGAACCCTTTTTGGCATGAGAGACAGGGCATAAATGTTCTAAACAAACAGGTGTGTTAACCAAGATGAAAAGCTTCTTTGGCTATTTGGTAACTGGTTATCTAGGCTAATATTTCATATCAGCATTGTCAGCATTCACATCAGTTGTGCATTTATAGGAAGCTTATTAATAAACTGAGTTTCTGACCAACTGCCTCTTTTATGTTGGCAGACAGCAGGAATACCTGATAAATATTGCTCATTCAAATTCAATGTGTTCTACATATCATTCATATTTCTTGAAGGCCAGGAGTTTTCATACAGATTTGTGTGTCCTTACATTCAATCTACGGCATCTCTCTCTGTGTCTCTTGCCCTTTTTCCCCAAAAAAGTTGCAGCCAGGCTTCTTCAGATGGACAATGGAGTGATGCACAAGTGGGTAACCCCATGTTACCATTTAAACCAAGAACACCCTAGAGTTTCATAAAGTAGTACAAAATCCAAAAAATCAATCCTGATGTTCTATAGAAGCAGTGAGGAAAGAACACAGATATTTAATTTCCTTTTAAAATACCTCTAATGTTGCTCACAAAAAGAAACCTGCACGAAGTAATATGTAACCTGTTGTTGCCTTACCTGAAGTCTGCCTATGTTTTTGAGCACTCTTTATGATTGGTGCATAAGAATCACTACTACTTCCTCTGGATATCCAAACTGACTTTGATCACATGCCTACAATCAGTGGAGGGGAGCTGGTCCCCACAAATCCCAACCCCATCTGTCTTCGGGATGGGCAAATATGTAAGAGGAAAAAATACGAGCACATGGTTGCATCCATGATGGTTCCTTTTCATGTGGAGGTCTCAGCTGTGTGGTATGGCTAGGCATATACTATTTGAAAAATGCAATTTTTGTTGGCTGCAGAGACAGGTTTTTTTCTCCCTTGCATCCCTCTGCTGCTATGCACCCACACCCCAAATAAGCCTTTCTGTGGTATAATGGAGCATTATGCCAGTGTAAGACATCAGGAGGATTCCAGCATTAGAGTTTTGAGCACTTTTTTTTTAAGACCCAAGCAGACAGTAGTTCAGAAATTGTGAGTTGCTTTTAAAAATAAAACAAACAAATCATTCATTAACTGAACTTGTCAGGCATCTAGGAATAAATCACAAAAGTTTCTTTCAGGTAAAGGACACACCTGGGCCTCCTTGACAAAACTATGGTCTTGTCTATTTGCTATCCTCAGTGACACAAAGGACATCTCAAAGACTGAAAGTATTTTGATGGAGCTGGACAGCTCCAGAGATGGAAATTCAGTAGCCTGGGGAAGAATTATTGAACCTCACCCAGAACTTTCACCGGTATCTATTTATCATAATGCTGAGTTCTGGGGGAATTTTGTCATTTCTGCCTATCTGAGTGTGCTCTTTGTTTCTGAAAAGAATAAGGGAGACATGTGCTTTCTTGAAACATGTAAATCATGTATTGAAATGTCCTCTAGAGTTCACTTTCTTAAAAAAGCTATATGCTCACCCTTTTCCAAAGTTAGCTCTAGTGCCTCGCTTGATCAGACACAAACTGTGGGTTGAGAACTATTACCAGAGAACTCAATTACCATAATTTCACTAAATGCTGGAAGTATTGATTAGTGGAAACAGCAATATGGCAGATCTCCATCTCCTTTGTCCCTCATGGAGATTTTATTGTAGTAGCCCTGTTGATTAAAGCGGCCAGAGTAATAAGTTGAATTTAATTATGCCTTCAAAATCGCTTCCATTTATTAACACACTAAGTACTTGTAGATCAAAGGAAATTTCATCTAATTGGGAAGAGCACACTATCATTTGTTAAGTGGCACTCCCTACTGAGCCCAACAGGAAGTTCTGCTTAAAAAGTGATGGCATGATACAGTGACATATTGATGCTAGATAATGTTTTCATTAAGCAAATGAATATCTCCACACCAGCCTGTACAACTTACTATGCAAGTAATTTTCATGTACTGAATAAGGTTTCTCAATTGTCTAAAAGATGTTCAGCATATGCAGTAATACCTGGCTTTTAAAGTATGAATTACTGCTTGCATTGTTTGCATTGCATTGCATTGCATTGCATTGCTTGAATGACTCTGTACTAGGTAGGCAAGTGGAAAAAATTTGTTGGATTTGTCATTCCAAATTAAAATGCCTATTTTACACCTCCTGAGACTGACAGTAGGATGGAATTAATCTTCCTTTGAAAATCCATACAGTTGCAAAGTCTGTGATAGGTTTTCCAAGGGAAAAAAATCATTTAACTTCATAGCTATATTTCAAAAATATACATGACTAAAGATTCATATGTATGAAAAATGCATGCAAAACATGCTTCACTCAATGCAAAAAGAAAAAACGGCATAAAAGAATATATACATGCATACAGAATATGTTGCATTTGGAATGTGCACAGAAAAGCAGACTTATTTCTGTGTGGGTATAGAAAGTCTCACAATCTGATATGTAACTGGGGTAGAATGAGACCGTGGGCCAGAAATTGAGAAACCAATTTTGAGAGTGAGATGAATTTCAACATCCCTGGTGCTAGATCTAAGATAGTTACTGCTAGACGATCCTCCAACCTGTCTATAAACAGAAATGAAATAGATACCACATGCTGGGTCAGTGCAGACAAAAAGAGATAATAATGGGGACATTTTTAAGCAGAAGAAGATCCTTCAGGTTTCATGCAGAACCCTGAAAGCCTCTTTCAAAACCTACATTTTAAGGACTTGTGTGCATCTTCTTGATGAGGGATCTAGCTAGAACAGTGGTTCTCAACCTGTGGGTCCCCAGATGTTTGTGGACTTCAGCTCCCAGAAGCCCCAGCCACTATGGTCAATGCTCAGGGCTTCTGGGAGCTGAAGTCCAAAAACATCTGGGGACCCACAGGTTGAGAACCACTGAGCTAGAGGGTTCATATGCAAATGACACTGGTGTTTACATATGATTTACAGATGAAGGGAACCTAAAAGACATTTTAATGTCATGTGTGTAAGCAAACCTGTCCTTCCTATGTCTAGGCCTGAGGGAGGAAGAGGAGGTATAGATTATCTTCTAACAAACAAACAAACAAACAAACAAACAGCTCAATATTATTTACAAACTGACTCACAATAATTCATAATTATTTACAAAATCATTTACAATTGTAAAGTATTGCAATTACTTACAATTAATCCAATAGCATGAGAATGTAGAGAATTAATAATGATCTACATGTAGTCAAAGAAAGCTGACACTAATAAAGCTTAGCATTCCTGCAAGCAAAATGCCCTGTATGCCCCAAAACCATAACTTTAAGCACACAGGCATGGTCGGGGACAGGTTGATGTTGGGGAAATGACTAGAAGAAAGCACATACCCCTTTAGTTTGGTGAATGCTTTTATCTTTCTACATCAGGATGGAATTAGGACAGGCTGTAGCTCAAGTGACAATGGTTCCAGAAGCCATGGTTATGTCGTCGGATAGCACTGTAGGCATAAATCTACCATGGTAATGTTCCAGCTGGAAGTAGGCACCAAAATAGGGCATTTTGGTGGTAGACAAAAAAAAATGGTAGAAGGGGGATTGGATCTACTGAATCCAAAGCAGCTCTATTTTCCCCAACAGGACCCAGAGTTGGGTACCACAGGTACACCAGACTGAACCCGAAATAACTGATCATCTATCTCTGGAATCTCCAGATAAGACTGGGAACATGCCCTATCCACAACTGTAGAGACATGACACAGTGGTCTAACCTGATATAAGATCTAACATGGTAGGAGACAGCTGGATAACTCCCTACATACCATATACCGTTTTTATTTACATTATACTGAATCTGAGAAATGATCCACCTGCTGCTGCTCCTCCTCCTTCCTTCTCCTCTTTAACAGCTGAAAAAGAGGGAAGGAAGATGGTATTATGAGAAAGACAGCCCGGGAAGCAACAACAAAAATACCAAATACACAGCTGGGAAGCCAAATATTGGATGATACTTTCTGTTGAAGAAACTGCAATAATGCTAAAAATATACCAACATATTATTTATTTATTAAATCTATTTGTCAAATATTGTCAGACAGTTTTTCTGTAGAATATGCATTTTTAGTATAAATATATTATTAAACTAAATGTATATCAAATTGTGGTTGTACTATGAAAGGATCAATGTTTACAAAAAAACAAAACGAAACACAAATTCCAAAAATTTAAAAATAGAAAGGTAATGGGCAAAAACCTAGTTATGCCAACCTTCATTCAAATGAATTTGAAAAGGCAATTGCACTGTGCCACTGGACTGCCATTTGTTTCTTTTCTTTATGCAGCTTTTATTTTTATTGCAGCAAGCAGATAATATTTGCTAAATATACTCCCCTTTTAATTAGTGGGATTAAGAGGGGAAAGCAAAAAACAAATCCTGCTGTTAACATTTTAAGTGGGTTCCAAATAACAGAGGCATACAATTTATTTCTTCATTCTTATAGAATGCGGGAGTGGTCTACTACAGGATGACTAGTAAATAGAGCTTGGATACTAAAATGTGTTCAATGTAATTCACCAAGCCATGTATCAAATGACGCATACTGGGTCCTTAACAAGGGAAAGTTATAGTAGTTCCAAATGACATCTAGGTCTGTAGATATGACAGCCTTCCTTCCCTCTGTCCTGCTCGTCCTAAGTAGCTTCTTCCAGTCCTTTTTCTTGCTGTTACTGTATTTGTTTGTGAACTGTATGCAGTCTACATTCTCTTTCAGCTTCATAATCTACATCTTGTTAACATAATTTTAAAACTGTTTTCGGATTGTGCTTCAACAAAGCAATTGCATGTATGAGACAGACACTGAGGCCCTTTCCACACGGGGGACGGGGAAACGGGGTGGTGCACGCAAGGGCGGAGCTTACCTGGAAGCGTGTTGCTCCGTCCCTGCGGGGAGTGCACGTTTGCTGCTCCACACGCTGGCGAATTTCAGCAGCATTCAGTGGCACCCAAAATGACAGCCGGCAACTTCCGGCGGCGCTCCGCCAATCAGAGCAGCGCGCCAGCCAGAAGCCCGCCCCCAGGCAGCTCTGCAGGGACGCGCTAGCGCGTCCCTGCAGTTTCAAATGGGGCACTGCAACGGGTTAGCGTGCTCGCATTTTTTAAAAACCACATGAAATGTGGTTTTTAAAAACACGCCGCGCCACCCCTTGCGGCCGTGCAAGGGTGGTTTGAGGTGTGGAACCTCCACTTTTCAAACCGCCCTAGCGCACCCCACGGTGTGGGCGACCTCCGGGTGAGGTTGCCCTAAGCTGTTTTTTTTACCCCGTGTGGAAAGGGCCTGAGCTGTTTGACACAGAGGATAAGAGGGCACTTTTCCACACATTCTATATAAAGAAACTAATCTTGCATTTGCATCTTTCTTCAATACTGACAAACAAAGAATGTCATCCATCTCACCTTGGAGCAGGATGCTAACCCAGGACAGAGAGAAAAGCCAAGAATATGTGTTACAGACCAGGTTTATTTGGCTGCCATCTTTGTGGCTTAGGAATAAACCTATGATGTATAGAGTGTAACCTAGTGTAGCCTGTAGAGGATAACATATGTGGTATAAGATACAATGCAACAGGCTAGATGTATTAGAATGTGTGTGTTTGTATTATTGCAAACCTAGTGATGTCTTTATTCTGGGCCAAATGCTTACTAGAATATAAACAAGATAAGAGATGCAATGCCAGCACTTCTGGTAGTGATGTGAGCAGATGAAACTGACAATAACGTCCTAGCAGTTGTAACGGCTGATGCAATTAGGATGGCAGGCAGTTAAAAATTCCAAAGATACTAGAACTACAGTCATATCTAAAGATCTTTGTTTTGATTGGATATCAAATGAGGAACAAGCAGCATCTTGGTTTTGATTTATTTTGATTTAACAACTGATAGTGTGAGTGAGGCTAGAAAAAGAATAAAAAGAGCCAAGGTAGAGCCAACAGGTTAGATTGCTTTTGGTAGTCTGCACTATATGAAGAGAAGGCTATAATATAACATCCAAGCAGTACTGTTCCTGATAACTGATAAACTGTAGATACAGGCTGGTAAAGATAGACAGTGCTGGTAAGAGAAAAACAGCACTAGTAAAAACCAATTAGATAATGCTAAAATAGATATAGGTCCAATTAGTATTTTAATGGATGCCAGTAGGATGTTTTTGCATGGAACAGATGCTGTTAAGATTTAACAACGTTCAAGGATATCAGGTCTTTAAATGAATGTGTGTTCACAGATGCCTGTTTAGAGATTATAGCACATCAATAGATGAGAATGTATTCCTTGATGAATACATGGTCATGGTTATGATACAAGGGACAGAATTTGGTATATGTGAAAGCCTTTATGAAATGTCTGTATAATGTCTTAACAGACACTATGGAAAGTATGAAAGAATCTGGTGAAGATGATGGATATATGACTCCATTATATTGCTTCAGATAATGATGTATTAAAAAACCTGCTAGAGAAATGAAGAGAGATAAAGGTTCAGTCTTTATGAGAGCATAACATCTAACTTGTCATATGATGTAATGTATGATGCCTTACATGCAACGTGATGAAAACACATGCTGAGACATTGACAAGTCTGTGTTTTATCCTGAGAGGAATGTATATGTTTATCTGTATTGTATCTGTGATCCCCCTAGAGGGGATCTCTGGTCAACTTTGCAGTGCACGTGTGCAGCCAGCATCTTCCTCTTGTCCAGCTCAGCCATACAGTCACATCAGGGTACATTTTATATCAATTCCAGTTAATGTATTTTGCCAATTAAGTCATTTCTTGCCAATTAAACCATATCAAAGTGTGGGGGTGTATGGCCTGGTAACTATACATCTACATATTATTATACCTTAATAAAAATGCCACTAAATGATTCTTTGTTCCTGTCACAACAAGCAGCGTTGCTAAATGCACCCCACTTCCTCATCTAATGGCTCAGAGATTCTGAGAGTTAAAATCTCAAAAAATTACATTTTCAAGCTTTCTAGGTATTCCTGGAAGAGTTATATTTTGTAATAAACCATTTGGTTCAGGTACAAGTAGGCAAATGCAGCAAAACAACACTCCATTTTCTTTCTGCTTTAGATTAATGGAAATCAAGTATATCATTTGTGATGCTTATAAGACAGACCTTGTGTAACAGTCTATCCTAAGACAATACACGGAAATAACAGGAGGCTATGTGTCATATTATAGAAGAAAGTTTTTCTGAAGGACTTTGAGACACCAGTACTCATTATGAAGACCTCTTCTCTTTGAAGTATGTGCAGTGTGACTCCAGTTTAAAAATGAACAGTTTAATCCTCACCCAGGCAGATTGAGAAAAACTTAGTCTGGCATTTGTTGATCCTGTAGGAATTTCAAAGTGTTGCATGGTATAAGAATGCCCTATGTCCACAGGAATATGGTGAGTGTGGAATTAAAGATATTCCACAACAAACATCCAAAGCCAGAAAACACAAGTTCAGATGAGTTGCAATGATTTTTTTTTTGAGTAATTCTTACAATGCCACATGGGGGCAAGCTAGGGATATCCCCACTCCACTGCCAGATACTTTTTCTCCATGCAAGACCTCTTCGAAAACAGCATTTTCCAAGAATTCTAGCAGCAGGGAGAAAATTGATTAAACTATTTTTCTCCCTTCAGGGAACAAATAATTTAACACAGCACATTCATAGACTCCGGGAAAACTTTCGATGAGGATAAAACCTGTTTTGGTCCATTTTAGTAAATATAAGGGTTTGGTGTTTTTTTAACCATAATGGTAATTCAGCAATGGTCCCTAAGATGCACTTGTTACTCAAGCTCTAAATTTCCTGCATTGAGCAAAAGTTTAAACTAGATGGCTTTTAGGCAACTGTCAACTGGGATTCTATTATGACAATGATATGAGCCATTTCCCTGTGACTCTCCAACATCTGGAAATGATACAAAATGTATCAAATGATCATCTACCATTTTTTAAATTCTTTGTTAGAAGTGTTTCCTCATAACCTAGATACATGTCCTTCTCAGGTAATACTGGGATGCTTGCAGTTTTGTAAAAAATGAGGTCAGTGGCCAAATGTAAGAAGGGCATCTGAGATCTCTCTTGTACTTAACGCATTTGCTTTTGGCGACTCTTTCCCATGAACCAGTTTTCTGGAGCAGAGCATGAAATTGCTTGGAGGCACACAAAAGGAAAGCAATACATTCTGTAGTCGTCTTTACGGGACCTTCTGACAATCCCCCCCCCACACACACACACACACAAAATAAACACACATACCAACACATCATCTTTGCCTGGAAGGAAAGCTTCTGTTGGCAGTATTTGTAATACATGTGACTGAAGTGAGTTCTCTTTTGTCTGGGGTAATTTGAAATAGTGTGTGCTAGGATAAAACCATCTGTTTTACTAGATTAAGTAAACTGGAATTTCATTAATCCTAGAATTTATTGGGATACTGATTATCTGAAAAATTGTTAAGTAGTTGTAGTTAACAATGGGTTATCCTCAAGACATGAGCAAAAGAAGAAAGTGATTATCAATGATATCTGAATAGGCTAGTTAGATACCCCAATGTTTAGAGTTATGAGACATCCTCTCAACAGGGTTTTGTTTAATGGATATAGTTGTGGAAGCTTATTGGTATTAAAAAAAATTCTTATCTTCCCTCTTTGGATTTATTTTCATTTTCTGTTTTTGCTGTATGCCTTCACATTGCTTCCGACTTACAATAAATCTAAGGCCCTTTCCACACGTTCCGCAGAATTTGCGCTGTAACGTTTCCGGGTGGGTTTTTTTTTCTGTCCGTGCTACCGCGGACATATTGTACAATGGTCTATTGCCATTTCCACACGTTCCGTGGAATTCGTGCAGCAGATGTGATTGGCAGCTCTTTTTTAAAAAAATGGCCCTGTGCGTCATGACATGTGTGCTCACGTCATGCCCCGCAGTTCCTCCCACGATGACTCCCTCCTCCCAATCCTCCTGCTAGCCATAAAATAAACCGTGTCGATTTTTTATTTTCGCACCCTATCTCGGGGGAATGGTTTTCCATGCCATAGCTGGGTGGAGCGCAGTTTTTCTCGCTATCTCTGGTGGGTTCTCGTGCCCGTTTTCTGCTTTTATCTTTCCCTGTGAGCAATGGAGGAAGAGGTGCTTCCTGAAGTTGAACGGCCCATTTTAGCTGTATTCTGGCTTCTTCGAGTTGTGCTGGCTGAACTGGAACATCTATCAGCTAAAGACTGGGCGAGGAGGCGCTGGAGATTGGCCTTTTATTGGTAATGCTGCAGAGGATTTAAGCTTTTCTGTGCCGCTGCTTGGAGGCTTCTCGCGGCGCGTTCCAACTGCTGAAGCTGTCCATGCCCACAGCCCGCCCTCCGATTACATCATGCACGAATCAGCACAGTATGAGGAGGAAAAAACCACCCTTTCCCCCTTTTTCAAGGAAGGGAAGAGGTAGACACTTCGAGTGATGTAGTACCATGAGTCAGCAGGCTAGGGCTCCTATGTAAAGGGACTACTTTACTAGCTTATAAGGGAGGAAATCCTTCTGTCACTCACAAGACTAAAATCCAGAGCTGACCTCATAGCCACCAGCTTCCACCAACCTTCTAACTTGTAGTCTAGTACAAATCAGCAAATAGGGATATATTAAAAAACTTTTTCATATGGTTAAGAAAATGTGTAGAAAGCCCAAATTGAAAGTATTCCTAAGGGTAAGAATTAACTTCCAAATGTACTCATTCATTGCCCTGTCTTATGCAACCACCTGTAAAGATTTCAATTAGTGTCAACTACCATGGGTATGTGTGTGTGTTCTGTTATGGGAACCACTAGGAACCGGTCTAATTCTACAAGATCATTTGCTGGAGTTCACTTAAAAGCTATGAAGTGGTGACAATTTTCATTTACTGCTTGTTTGCACTAGATTCAGACCATTGCCCTGTAGATGAAATGGCCTGCAGCTCATTAACAAGCCCAATAGCTGTACAGTTCCTAGACCAACCTATATTAGATTTGGTTTAAATGGGCTGCCAAATGTATGTCACTTAACATTCCATTATTACAAACCTCACCCATGAGAGCAGCTCTATCCTTAAGGCCTTTTCCCAATTGATTCTCTTTTCCTTTTGCTCCTGTCTTTTTCTTTGTATTATATCCTGTCTTCCTTTGGACTGGAAAGCTGAGGGCAGACTGCATTATTTTTCAGTTCATGTAGAGTACCTAGCAAAGATATGTAGCAGTAGTAGCAGGACAGTAACCGAGATGAATTGTCTTACCTTTCTTATGTTCCTTACCATTAGAGAGGTCTTTGTTATCTACATATTTATATCCTTCCTAAGGTGAGTCATCACAGACAGTAAGGTATCAAATATACATAACATTTAAAGCAGTAACAATCATAGGAAGCAGCACATTCTAACCATAAATGCAAAAAACTAAGCAGCTGTGTTAAAAATAAAATTCGGCACATATGTTTCACATTTCATATTTTTTCATATTCTTCATATCAATCATTATTTCTCAAATTCCTTTAGACTACCTCAACCAGATTGTGGTGAAGATTAAATGAAGAAAACCTTGAGTGCTAGCTTTAGTTCTTTGGAAGTAAGCTGAAATAAATATTATATTATGGTAACTACCATAGGAGTTACAAATAAGGTCTTCTCAATCTAGCTTCCTCTAGCATCCTATAACTTTCCCCACAATTGTGGGCAAAAACTAGCAGATGTGGACTGAAGAATGCAAACATACACCATGACTTATCACCTGAAGCGACACCACCCACTTTAACACCCCTTGCTGGGCAAACAATTCTGATAGAGTCATCATAGGGTTCTGTGGAACACAGGGTTGAAAGAGAGAGAAAGAGATGAGAAGAGGGTATGAGAAGGAAATGCACGGACTCTGCTGAGGTTTCTAAAAAATGAACTGTTCAACAACCTAACACTGTCAATTAAATCTAGATTATTCTCCAAATCAAAGTGACTCTCTTGCCCAAATCAATTGAAGCCTAGAGAAGGATATTCAATAGGTCCACTACTATGGCCTACAATGAATCAATCATTGTGATTGTGCAGCTTTTCTTGACAGCTACCCTGGCACAGGTAAAAATGCTGTGTCTAAAAAGAAAATCCAATTAGTTTCTCTTTTCAGTCTGTGTTCACTGTCTTGGTTTTATTTTATGGCCAAATTTCTAATGTTTAGAAAAGTCATTGCCATATGCACATATATTGGCATTTCTTTTAAAAAGGAGGTATACAGTTCATTCTGTATAACCTATTAGTACATACCTATTAGTACATACATTCCAACTGTCCTGATTCAACAATCCTGATTATTCTACTGTTATTCAACATTTTCAGCTACTTTTTAAAATGCCCCAGTTTCTCTTCCTCCTCCCCCTTCCCCTCTTTGTCCTCAGCTTACTTCAGTTCCTCCAGACTTGGCCATTTCCACACTAGCCTGTTACAGTGCTATTATTCCACTTTAGGGACTCCTCCCTAAACTGCAAACCCAAGGATTCCATAGGATGTTGAAAATAGAATAATAGCACTATAACAGGCTAGTGCAGAACTGGCCTGAGTTCCAAGTGTAAGAATAGTTTGTATTCAGTGGGGGGAAAGGAGAGGAGGGAGCAGAATCTTGCCCTTCCCCAGCAGACTCAGGCAACAGCAAACTGCTACAGCCTGTCCTAGCTTGTCTGTTCTTCTTCATGAATAACTTGAGCCAACTTGACCACACTTTAATGTTCCTTGACCTCGTGTGTTCTGCTTTTTGGGTGTATTGGTATGTTCACTGGTTTGTAATGGATGCTATTCATAATGCAGCAAATCTAAATCTGTTCTAATGTATTTCAGACAGTCTGCTTGTCAAAAAGGGAATTGCTTGGCAACTAATGGAAGGATTATGTTCAATACTAGAAGTATGACAGCACTGGTGAAAGCTTTTTGCTTAACAGTGCACAACCATTGCTACTGCATTTGGGAGTCCAGTGTTTAAGTCAGAAAATACTATGTCTTAGAACACGGCAACCATCTTCTACCAATTTTACATGGAACTAAGTCCCATTGGGATCGCACTGTATGTTTACAATCTTGATCCCATTGGGATCGCATTGTATGTTTACAATCTTGATCCACTGCAACATCTGCCTGCATTGGTTTTGTTCTTATTCTGAATACAGCATTGCTGAGATAGGGTTTACTCATGTGGACTCACAAGGTGGTAATGAAATAGTAAAATAGTTTGTCTGGAACCGTACAGGATCCATATGGAGGATACACGAATGTTCTGTCATTAAGAAAAAAAGATGCAAGTACTGGGTTCTTGTCATCCTTGAGGCCTTCTTAGACTACTCACTTGCCTAATCTTAGACTGTAAATGGGAGACCTAGCTCACAGCATTGCATTATTGTTCATAAGGTTGCCAGATAGGATCCATCACAAGGCCTCTGTAACTTTAATCCTCAACAGATCTCAGAGAAGGATAAGGCACTGCAAAGCTTGGTGAAGCAAGATGAAGGTACCTATTCTCCCTCACCTTCCAAACTCCAGCTTTCAGCCACAGCTCTCTCCTCCCAATGCAGTTACTGCCTCACCATTTGAAAGCAGGAGGATGTCCAGCTCTCCTCTTGTCACCAGATGACAAGAACAGAGCTGGGCTCTCCTTCATACCTAGCTGGACACATCCAGATAAGCATGCTTGACAGATAGTATTCAATCTTGATTTAAAAACCTCCAGTAAAGGAGAGTCTGCTCTCTTCCCAGGTAGTTTGCGCCACCATCTAACACTTCATACTGTTGGGAAGCTTTTCTAATATTTTGTTTAAATGGTCTAGCTGCATGAGCAGTGGCACTGAAGGACATCATCTAAGCATAGGTAGTTATGAGGGATAGAGCTGAGTAGATATTCATGACTAGCAATTAGCCAGTCCCACACCAATGATCATGGTCCAAGTGCTACCTAGTACAAATTGGTAGATACAAATGGGAAAACCTGACCGTATCATTCTTACTCAAGGCCTTTCCGCACTGCACTGTTATAGGGCTGTTATTCCAGTTTTAACATCCCATAGAATCCTGGGGCTTGCAGTTTAGGGAGAGGCATTTAGAATTTTCAGCCAAAGAATTCTTTGGCCTCAGTAATCTACAAACCCCAGAGTTCCACAGGATGTTGAAATTCAGTGCAGAAAGGCCCTTCCCATGAACACTCTTGCTCCATCCAAATTCTTTCTTGGGTTGCAACTGTTTTGCCCCAGTTTGGAAAGCTGTGATTATTTGGTGTGCCTTTCTCCCCTAATGCAGACATTTTTGTACGTACAGTATATTTCTCAAGTAGCCATTTTATTTGCATTTTTTACATTAACTATGTTTATGAGCATTTTTCAAAAGTATACAATGATTTGTGCCTTTTTTTCTCTCTCTCTACAACACATCACGAACCTTGCAAAGATATAGATTTCTGAAACAAGATGTGTTTCATTCCATTGGCAGTCTCTGGAGACTCTTTTTCTATAAAGAAATGCAAATTCTATTAATTTCTTTTCCATTCCTGTTCGCGAAGGCACTTTTCCATTTGTTTTTCTGTACAATTGAATCCTTTTACTCTTAAAATAGCCTGTCATGTCTATAGCTTTTTTAAAAAGAGAGTATTTGTTCTTTGGGCTTGATATATCTACTTCTATTCCCCCCATCTGCTATATCTGTTGTATAATATGGCATTGGCCAAAATGAATGTCAGCAGTTAAAAAACCGGCAAGCTGCACATTCAGCTATTTTTTTTTTTAATGTTCATTTCTGATCATTTACATTGTGGCAAACTGTTACAGATCCAAGGGTCACTTTTCAGGAGGGGCAAATGCTTGAAGGACATAGTTTCGGGACAAGGGGCCATGATTTGGAGGGGTGGTTAATGTTTTCTAACTCAAGATAGATTAAAAATTAGCTACACAGATGCAAAATAAATGTTAAGAAATCCACTGCATTAATAAAAATAATTCTTCATTATAAATTATAGTGTTCATTAAAATTTTCCTACTTATTACTAAGAAATAAAACCTCCCCACTTGTACTTAATTATTATTTAAGCTATATTAATGTAGAAATGAATATTAGATGTAGTTAAATTGACTGTATTTAATATGATATTGATATTGAACATGATACTGAACATACAGAAACTAAATGGACTATGATATTGACTAGGGGGGACTGAGAGAGAGAGAGATCAATTAATTCCTTTTCTCTTTAAGTGTAGCACATTTAAAGTTTGGTGCTGAATTTTGTAAGCCAAGCTGTGATATCAATTTTTTGACAATAATCTTTTGGGGGAA
Organism: Iguana delicatissima; assembly: GCA_948472985.1. Taxonomy (NCBI): domain Eukaryota; kingdom Metazoa; phylum Chordata; class Lepidosauria; order Squamata; family Iguanidae; genus Iguana; species Iguana delicatissima. The sequence continues at coordinate 965,807 of CAOKZL010000004.1, forward strand.
ATCTGAGGTCACAGAGAATGACAAGATAGGGCTCAAGGTCTCTCCACAACCAACAGGTCGAGCTTTTCTACCTCTGATTTATATACATAGAACTAACCAACACTACTTCATCACAAAACTGACTACCAGAATCATAACAAAGTGCTAAAGCTAAAGAACTGCAACCCTGGCACATGAACATGCACTCTAAAATCATTTTTAAAAGACATCTTCAAAATATCCATAAAAAAATAAATAAAAGTAGAATGATACATACTCTTCCAGGATTAAGATTTGCTGATTTATTTTCCTTCCTTCCTTCCTTCCTTCCTTCCTTCCTTCCTTCTTCATTTATGCTTTTTATTTATATTTGTCAGCTTTTCATCAACTTAATCTTCTAAGTGACACACAAGTCATGGGGGATGAAAAACACAGAAACTATAACATAAATGTAATAATGTAAACAATCTGAAATATCTTAAATTACCTTAAGAGAATATGACATAGGCACAGAAAACCCCAAAAATTAAAAGCATGACATGTAAAATTAAAAAAAGCTGGTGTGGTGTAGGACATCAGAAACCAGAGTTTGAACCCTGTTCACCCATTGAAACCCATCAGTTGGCCTTGGGTAAGCATACAGTCTCAGGCTCAGAGGAAGGCAATGGGAAAACAAAACCCTCTGAACAACAAATCTTGCCAAGAAAACAGCATGATAGATTTTCATAAGTCAGAAACAATTTGAAGGTACACACCAACCCAAACATAGTATAAAAGAGCACAAGCAGACAAAATAAAATCATACATGAAGCACTACAGCAATCCCTGTTTGGATGGTTCAGTTTCTCAGAATGCTCCATTTTGTGGAAAGGGTGAAGACTGGATCTGTTAGTGTGTTGAATCCTGGGCATGTCCTACTGTGACTAGTATTTAAGAAAACAAAATAGAAGTTAGTAGCACTAAAGTCATATACTTGAAAAGTTTATTTAGTGCTTCTGAACAGGCATTTACAGTGGCCCCTCCACATTTGTGAGGGTTCAGGCTGCAGAACCCTTGTGAAATTGGAAAAATGCAAATACCTCCCCTTGCAATCCCCTCCCATTCCCCTCTAAAGCTCCCTTCCTGCTCCCTTGCCTTAGGCCATGGCACTCCCGGTGGGCGGGGGAGCAAGGTAAAAGACTTACTGTTCCCCTCAGAGGGAAAAGAGTAAAATACTGAGTTCTGGCATTCTAGATACTTCCAGTCACCATCTTGAGAAGGAGATTCCTCCCACAGAGGAGAGGTAAGAACAAAGAGAGCACCTGGCCAGTCAGCTGCTATTATAGCTTTGCTCACCCAAAAAGGAAAATGCTCATGTTAAACACAAGCCTCAGAAGCCTGGGGTGAGGAATGCAAGAGAATGGGAGGAAGACAATGGAGAGGGGGAAGCAAGCATGTGCCTCATAAATAACCAAATTCACAAAGATCAAACCTCTAAATGAGGAGGGAGGACTGTCGTTCAGAAAATGAATTTTAGGCAGAGGAGCTGTAAAGAGATCAGACTTACCATCATCTTGTTCAGAAGAGGAGTCTCCCTGTGACCACAGACATTTGGAAATCATCACAGACCATCCATTGCTTTCTGTGATTGAGCAAACTGAAAGCTTGAGATGCAATGGGCCTTTCCACACTACACTGTTGTAGTGTTCTTATTCTACTTTCAATCCTGGGATTTGCAGTTTAGGGAGAGGCTTTTAGAATTCTCAGCCAGAGAGCTCTTTGGCCTCAGTAAACTACAACCCCAGAATTCCACAGGATGTTGAAAGTGGAATAATAGCACTACAACAGTATAATGTGGAAAGGCTCAGTGTGAAACATCACTTGAGGCATGCAGGAAGTCCAATGCAGTTTAAGCATACCCACTACTCTAACAGAAAAAAGGAGGCAGGGGTATCAAAAGAATGCCCAACTGAAGTAGTGCTTCCAACAATTGTATCCCTATAAATATAAAGAAGACATTAAATTTGGTGCTGCCAACATAGAGATTTAAGAAACTATTCTAACAAAGCTATAAAGAAATTGGAACTTTAAAAAAATTTTTTCAGATCTAAAAATATACAATAGAACTGGCAGGGGGGAAAGGACTGGTTGAACAAAAAGATTGTTTGCCTAGGGCTGAAAAGATGGTATATTAGGTATCAGGCAGACCTTTCCAGGGAGAGCATTCTACAACCAGATGTCCTCACTGAAAAAGACCTCTCTTCTTTGGGACTTGTTTCTAAAATGCATGTGGGGCTGCACTTTGGCAAGAGCAATCTTTTCTTTAAATTCTAACACTGCCAGGTCATGGTGTTGGATTTAATTTAATCCTGAGTTTCTGCGGGCAGAGTAAAAATGAGGGAGAACTAGCCTTGTCTTCCATCAGCTTTTCAGTATTAATAGGCAGCATATATTCCCTCCCATAGTGAGCAATAAGAGGGAATTTCCTTGTTAAATGTTTGGTGAAAATTGGAGTATGGTCAGGAACTAGAAGTTTTTGACTCTTTCCCATGAACCAATGACCCCAGTATTGAAGCCTAAGAGATTATCTAAGGTTCTATTAGATCTAACATTTAATCTAATAGAACCTTGAAAATTATGGTATGTTACAGAAGCTGAAGTATACATAGAAAAGGATACAACTAATGGTACATGGTCACTTTCTGGTGTATTATGTATATCAAGAAATGGATTCTAAGTAGTACTGATGATAATACCAAGAAATAATCAATGATGCTAACAATGATAGTCCTTGAATAGGTACAGAACCCAAGTGTTTTATCTTAATCAATGTCATGAAGATTTTAAAGACCAAATCTGAAGGCCATATTCAAGACAGAGATCCCTTGCTTATTCAGCACTTAATTTAAAGAAGCCCAGTCAAGTGTCATGAGTTTTCCAGATGATGGTGTGGCAATTGTTGTTGTTGTGTGCCTTCAAGTCCAGTTACCTTTGGTATCACCAGCTAGTAAATCTAGGCCATTTCTGCACGAGTCTGTTATAGTGCAATGATTCCACTTTCAACCTCCTATGGAATCCTGGGGTTTGCAGTTTAGGGAGGGGCCAGCTGACCCCTCCCTAAACTGCAAACCCCAGGATTCCATAGGAAGTTGAAAGTGGAATCATCGCGCTATAACAGTCTCGTGCGGAAATGGCCCTAGTAATCACCAGCTAGTAAAATATTGACAATGATTTTGTTCTCTCCAAAAAGGATTACAAAGGAAACAAGACCTGTTCCTATGGATGAAAATTCCTATTTGGGATCATATATGCATAGATACAAAGAACAGATCTCAACTGATTGTTGTTGGGGGGTTTTTTAATTGTCTGTTGATGTTGCCATTTTAGCAAGTATATATTTGTATGCTTTTTTTAAACCTGTCTGTTTATGTTAACAAATATATACTTCTTATTACTTATGCTATGACTGGGAGTTATAACATTAAACTAACTTAGGGGAAAAAACAGATCAGAAGTGTTTATGTTTGTTTATTTATCTGTTATTGTCATTCTTGGGTTTTCTAAACAACATTGTCTTTCTCATGGAAAGCCCAGAGGCAATTCCCAGCACAAACAGCAACATTTTATTCTTACCTAGAGGCTGGGTTGTTGTTGTTGTTGTTGTTGTTGTTACTTCAGGATGTATCACAACCACCCCTGCCAAAAGAAGAGGAAGAAGATATATGGTTGTTTAAAGGGCATGCTTCCTCCTCCTTGCTGGTGGGAAAGGGACCACAAGGCCTTTATGCCAGAATAGCAGTTTTTTTGTGGTGAACACTCTACCTTAAAAAGCAAGCAAGCAAGCATGCCCAGCCTGTATCTCTGGAGCCAAAAGCAAGCAAAGACACAGAAAAGATCTGTGACTGGCCAGTTATGGTCAATGCTCAGGGCTTCTGGGAGCTGAAGTCCAAAAACATCTGGGGACCCACAGGTTGAGAACCACTGGTTTATAGTATTATGAAATCTGGATGTTCATTAGCCAACTGCCTTCCCAGCTTCCTTCATCCTCCCTACCTTCTTTCATGTCTGGACAAATTAAGAAAGACATTAAACGAGTCCCACTGGTAATAGCTGAGGCTTTCTATTGTGTGAGCTCTTGCTTTCCTGCACCATTCTGGACAGGCTGTTGTTGTTGTTGTTGTTGTTGTGTAACTTCAAGTCATTTCCAATGTACGCCAACACTAAAGCCATTTCCACACTAGGCTGTTATAGTGCTATGATTCCACTTTCAACATCCTATAGAATCCTGGGGTTTGCAGTTTCGGGAGGGATTGGCTGGCCCTTCCCGAAACTGCAAACCCCAGGATTCCATAGGATGTTGAAAGTGGAATCATAGCGCTATAACAGCCTAGTGCAGAAATGGCCTAAGGCAAACCTATCATGAAGATTTCAGAGAGTGTGTGATGCCCATAGGGTCACCCACTGGGTTTCCATGGCCAAGCATGGAATCCAGCCCTGCTATCCAGGGTCGTAATCCAATATCATACTATTACATTACACTGCCCCTCTCAGTTATTTGTTACTTAGGTATGAAATAAGACAAAAAAGCCAGAGTGTTCCAGAGTAAACAGGGACAACTGGAAGATATGCTGCTATTTGTTTTGCTTCTTTTGATAAAACTTCACATTGGTTTTGTGAAGTATTTGAAGTATAGTCTGAATATCCACTTTGGCTCTAGTATTAGTACATCATGTTCAGTCATTCAATGAAAGTGAAGATTGGATTGTTCCTTCCAATCTGCTGCCTCTCAAGTGTTTTGCCCAATATGTAGTGTTTGGACTTTTGACATTTAACTACAATTTAAAAACCCACTTTTGACTACCAGGTCCCCAAACAATAGTTAGGTCTGGAACAAGATCAATAAATATAAAGCACTCAAGATCATACAGAGAAGTTTACAAGAAAAAACTGCTCTAGCACTTTTAAACTAATCCCTGGCATAAATATTTAAGCATCACGACACACGAAATCTTTTCTGTCACATCAGAGGTTTAAAGATGGTCACGGTGGGAGAGACAATTGCTTTTTGACTTCTCTAATAATAATTTCTCTATCAGGCATCTTGAGCTAACTGGCTCTAAACCAAAGGAGTGGGGTGAGGGGAGGATAGGCAGACTGTAAAGAAAACAAAACAGGAAAGAAAAAAAAATCTTGCTTTTTTAGATTCCCTTTTTTCTTTTGCATGATAAAAATGGAAGCTAGAAGAAATGAACAACAGGAAATCTCAATGGGTTAACGATTTTCAATGCAGAAATCATTCTTAAACTAATTAAACCTAATCATCATTGCGAACAGTGTGTTCACTGGATAAGGCTAGAAAATGAAATATTTGTTTAATTAAGGCTACATGCATTCCTCAAAAAAGTGGTAACAAGTTAATGGATTTTCTGAGGTTATTAAAACCACAGAAGTACACTACAGTGTAACAATTAAGGTAAAATTTAATACCAAGCACTGATGGATTGATCAGGGCATTAGAAATGTATGCCAAAGGGAGGTAGGAGAGGAATGTTTGGTTTCTTGCAAAACCTTCTTTTCCATTTCATTATTTAACAAGGCTTCAATTACATCTGTAAATTTACTTTTAATTAGAGTCTAATGACCTTATCGTGGGGAGGGGGAAGTATTCCAAATCATTGCCTAGCCAGAGACCAAACACAATTCTGTCAATCCATGTGTGACAGACTTTTTCAGAAGGGGTCTGAGTGCAGCTTTATCAAGTGGAAAAGCTAGATACTAAACAAAGCAGTTACGAATTTTTGCTAACAGATGTCTAAAAAATCCATATGGAACTTTTCTTTCCATTTACTAGGAGGCTGAAACAGAAATGTAAATTGAAGTGCCTATCTCACTGAAGAAGCCAAATCATTATCTTTTTTTGAAGTCAGTTGTATTTATTTAGGTCGTTTGTATACTGGAGTTTTGTTTGTTTGTTTGTTTTCCCCCTTTGCAAAAATAATAGACATTGGTTAATCATTATCAACAATCCATGTAATCCACTACTTTTACCCTGATTAACAGCTCTTTTTCAGGGACCCATTCAAGAGTTTTCCCAGCTCTGCCATCCTGAGATCATTTTACGTGGACATGGGAATGTCCCCATCCACCACTGGCTTCAGTCTCCTTGATGCAGCTTGCATTCTCCCAACAAACTAGGGCAGAAAAAAGCTTTCTTCTGGATTACAATTTCCAGAATCCCAAATCAGCATGGCCACTGGGATTATGACAGCCATAGTCCAAAAAAGTAACATTGTCAAAGTCTTCCAGGCCCACAGTTATGTGTCTTGTATTTACTTCATTTGCTAGTATCTGAAAGGTAAAACTCATTCTATGCTAGCCTAAGATCTTTTGCTCTCTAAGGCCCTTTCTGCAGCTTACCATTTTCACGTGAACAGCCTCCAGCAAGAGGGTCTTGCGTCCCTGCTGCTTCAGCTCCACACAAGCTGCCTGCTCCCAAGCAGGCAGGGTGAGAGCCCCACCTCTTCCTTCCGCAGTGCAGCCTGGGACTTTCCCAGGCTGCGCTGAGGCAGGAAGCGCAACCAAGTGTGCGTGGGGCCCTGGAGCAATGCGTGATCGTGCACCATTTTTGGCTGAAAGCTGAAAATGAAAAAGTGCATGAGAGGTGCCTGCCCTACCCTGGAGCATCACAGGATTGTGAGTGCATCGTGCAGATCGCTCTTCACAATCGTGTGACGCTTCAGCCGCCCTTTTGCATGGCAAATGCCGTGCGAAAAGGGCCTAAGTCAAAGGAGAGAATGCACCCACCTACTCACCCATTTCACATACTTCAGTGAGCCAAACTGACAGTAGAATGTAACTTTAATACTAGCAATAAGGCAGTGTCATCCACTGCCCTCAGGGTTACAGGTTAATTTAGAAGTTACAGGGAAGTGTTGTTGATGTTGTGTGCCTGACCCTAAGGCAAATCCATCATGGGGTTTTCTGGGACTAAGAGTATGTGACACACCCCAAGTTCATCCAGTGGGTTCCCACGGCTGAGCAGAGAATTGAACCTTGGTCTCCAGAGTCAAAGTTCAGTGCTCAAACCACTATAGCATGGTGGCTCTCCATACAGGGAAAACCTGTATGCAAATGGCAGTGGTGGCGGTGACACTGGCTGCGCTGCAGCATTAGCCACCAGGATCAGTTTCTCTCTCTCTCTAATGGTAGGACCAGTCCCAGTGCACACCCTGAGTATGTATATGGATACATCATAAAAAGGAGGAAGGAAGGAAGGAAGGAAGGAAGGAAGGAAGGAAGGAAGGAAGGAAGGAAGAGGAAAACAGTAAGCAAAAGGAAACGTAACATCATATTTAAGACTGACTGATTTTTATTTTTGCATGAGCTTTCATGGAAATAAACTCACTTCTGTGGATGTAATTATATCCCCAAAAGTCATGTGAAAATAAAAATAAAACACAATAGTAAGGCCATTTCCAGTTATAGTGCTATTATTCCACTTTCAACATCCTATGGAATTCTGGAATTTGTAGTTTACTGAAACCAAAGAGCGCTCTGGTTGAGAATTCAAAATGCCCCTCCCTAAACTGCAAACCACAGGATTCCATAGGATGTCAAAAGTGGATTAATAGCACTGTAACAGTGTAGTGTGGAAATGGCCTAAGACATTTTTTTCTTCTTTTCTATTTTTTCTTCTTTTTTATTTTTTTCCTGCTTTCCCAAATATCACTGTTCCTCCATTCCACAAGCCCAGCTATGCAACCTGAGCTGAAAATTCTCTCTCCTCCCCTCTGTGCCTTTTTCTCAAAGAAACCAGAGAGATTAGTCTGCCTAACATCAGAACCATGTGACACATTTCCGGTAGTTCCAATATTTCTCTTACCAAGGCAGCAAGGCTTCCTGTTTTACTGAATAACAATTTGAGGTATAGACCTAAGTTTAAAGCACTTTTGAAACTTAAGGTATACAAGTCCAAATTCTGGATTTCTAGTTTTTTTATTTTGTTCCTTTGATGCTTTTAGTTGCTTTACTGTAAACATGAGGTGTCAAAATAGAAAGACAGGCAATTTTGCTCTCTGAATATTCCTAGGTAGATCTTTCTGGCTACTGCAGATTTCTTTCTTGAAACTTTGAGTAGGTTTGCCTTCTTACAGAGCAAACTATTTCTCCAGTCCCCTCTTCAGCTTTACAACCAAAGTCTTTAGTATTTTATTTTCTTCATATTTCTCAGCAGTTGTGGATTATTTTTCCTAGCCCTTGTGGCCTTTGTTATTTTATTTCCTTCATTTTACTCAGCCCTTGCAGCTGATTTTTAGAGCACATTTTAAACTAGTGCCTAGAAAATATTTTAAAATACTTTTTAAAGACTTTTTCAAACTTTGTGCTGAAACCATCTCTGAATCCTGGACTCTCCACTGGAGTACTGGACCTGGATTTCTCCTATAGCTAGAAATTCAAATTACTTAAGAGATCTGAGCTAGAGATGATGATAGACCAAGTTGGTGTTTAATATTTAACGTACTTTTTCTTATATGCTATTTGCCATTTAGTGTGCTTTGATCAGTTCATGCAGTTAGTTTTCCTATTTCATTTATGATTGCCTTTTATATTAGTCACATTATACCTGCTTCAATTGTTTTGTTTTAATTGTTATTACTATTGTTCTAATGCAATACATTGTTTTTGCAGTCTTTATAAATATCTTTGACTTCTCACTATTTGGTTTGCTATTTCAATAAATTTTAAATGCATTTTATTTTTGTGTTGTTCTAGGCTAATGGTCAATGATCAATGATCTCCGCAAGCACATTAGAGCAAATTAAAATAGTGGGAATATTTTTATTTAATTTATTTCCCACCTTTCCCCAAATGGGATCTAAAAACTCAAAATATGAATTTAAACAAGGTTTTGTTGTTATTGCATGTTTCCAAGTTATTTCTGACATATGGCAATTCTAAAATGAATTTATCACAGGGTTTTTGGGGGGCTGTGAATATGTGATGTGCCAAGGTCATCCAGTGAATTCCCATGGTTGAGCGGGGAAATGAAACTTGATCTCCAGGGTCATATTCCAAAGCTCAAACCACTACACCATGCTAGCTCCCAGTACATGAATTAAAAGGAGCCAGAGTGGTATAGGGGCCATGGAAACCCACTTTACTATTTTAAGGCACACAACAACAAACAAAAAAGTGGATTAAAAACTAGTAATAATGACCAGAATCCTGTATCACAGACCATTTTCACACTAGGATTCCATAGGATGTTGAAAGTAGAATAATAGCACTATAACAGTATAGTGCGCAAATGGCCATGATTACAAATACATAACCTGGAGTTAGACATTTATGACTGTTATGTATTTATGGTCCCTACTAGCCCCTGTTGTAGGGACTGGCTGGCTGTAGCCAGACAGCAGAGTGCAGGGGTAGAAGGAGGCTGTTTACAGTCACTTAACAGTCAATACAGTTTGCCTGTTCAGGGTGGAACAGAAGCGTCATCAAGGTTGGTCCAAAAGTGCAGGCATCCAGCAGACAGTCCAGGTCGGCGAAGCCAGGCAGATAGTGAGCAGGGAGTTTGTAGTGCACAAGACAAGGGCCAGCAAATACACGAGTTGTTTCTGGCATTGGGCCACTGGCCTCTGCCTTCCTTAAAAATCTCAGCCTGATTAGCTTCTGGTGCATTTGCATCTACTTGTCCTCTTTTGAGGCTGCTGTTCACTTGGAGAAGCTGACTCCTGGTCCATGACAGCCCCTAAATTAGCGGCTACATAGGGACTATGAAAGTCCTCCAGTTTCCACTTACTGGGGAGCAGCAGCTGTGATCAGTAGGGATCTGTTTCCTGGCTGATCTGGAAGAGGCGGTTGCCATTCCTACAACCTGGCCAGCCATACACACGAGTGATCTCTGGCATGAGGGAAAATTATGACTGGGACCCTGTTCCTGCCTATCTTATGAGAGGGAGTAGAAACAGCAGTCAGCTGTTTCCAGAGCAATAGGGAAACAGACCCCCTTTGATTATCAATGGCTGCTGCCGCTAAATGGGGATTGGAATGGAATTGTGCCAGGATTCAGGGCAAAGCACCGTAACTCTGATGCTTACACATGCATGAGGCCCATACAGGACTCTGGCCAGAAAGGGTTTTTTTTAAAAAAAAAAACTTACTATATTAAAACATCAATAATTTAAAACAGTATAAATTGTATCACTGAATATGAAGATAATCAGTAAAAGATATCACATAATCTTTGCAATTCCTATTTGTGATTATGAAGTGTTATCAGTCTGTTAGATCGGCTGAAGAAACTAAAAACCTAAATAGATGAATGGACTTAAAAAGCATTAACCACAGAAAGAAGGCATTGAAGTAATTGATGTATTCTAAATGTTAAGCTGCTCTATTTGTTAGAATCAAAGCTGCTTGAGAAACCGCTGAAATAGTTTATTTTTGTGCTAGCTATTTTTTATACAACATTTCCATCAAATAGTGTTTAAGAGACCAACATAATAAAAAATCCATAAAATTAAAATAAAAAGTAGCATTCAGAATGAACATAAAAACAGATTAAATTGTAAAAATTCCATGAAATCAACAGAAACAAGATCCACTTCATTTGAAACACAGTGGTCATAACATAATACAGATGTGAGAATTATGTGGTCCTATAGATGTAACTGGACTTTGGTTCCCAGCATTGCTCACCAATGACCATGCTGGTTAGGGCTGCTGTGATATCATTATACCTTTTTAGAAAGAAACAATTTGCTTCAACTGAATGTTGGTGATGCAATGCAGATAATCTTCCCTGTGGTAAATAATGTGGGCAAGTTGAGTAATTACTCTCTTTCTCTGGGTGTTATACCCATCCAATACCTCACAAATAAAAACTCAGACACATGTGTCAAAGCAACACCAAAGTGTGGTCAAGGTGGCAAACGTTATTAATAAGGAAGAATGGGTAAACCAGGGAAGTTTGCAGCAGTTTTCTTTTGCCTTAATCTACAGGAAAAGGCAAGATTCTGCCCCTCAACTGCCCTCTGTCCTCCAGAGGTAATAGGGTACAAGCTACTTTATATATACATACATACATACATACATACATATAATTTTATTCAATTTCACAAATAAAACAAACATTTGTAATTGTACTTTTACATGAATTATTTTTGACCTTCCACACTAATCTAGATTTCATTTTCCATACTTCTTTTACCAGTTTACATTAATGTACCACAATACAATGTTAATCTTACATGATAGTTCATAGATTCCCCTTTCCACATTCCAACTTCATGGTATATTAACTGTTGCCCCTTCATATATTACCATAACCATGAATTATTCATTTCGATTTGGCAGTACCCAGCAATTACCCATTACAAGTTGCCATTCTTTTTTAATCTCATTGTCTGATTTCCCCTTTAATCTCTGGGAGACTATATCAGCGTTTCTATTTTCGACAAATGTTCCCCACCATTATTTAATTGTGGGTATTTGCTGAGTTTTCCAAAATTTTGCATATTCTATATGAACAATTGTGTTCACTGCCCTGGTCATTTCCCCCTTCCAGAGAACATCTTCTGTGAAGGCAACAGGAAACTCCACAAAACCCATCAGGAATACATCTGGATCCATAAGTCTCCTGGGGTGGACCATTTCAGTGGGTTTCCCACCTCTGTGGAGGCTTCAAGTTCCAGCCAGTCTAAACCTGGACAAGAACTGATATGCCCATGACAACATAACAAATAGCTCCTCCATTCCAGTTCACTATTATCTATCCACTACTAAAAACAAGGCCTAGATTGCCCCTAACTGCCCCTTCTCACAGAGTGTAGCTAAACTTCCCCTGGTTTTCTTACAAGCTTGCAGCAACATGATGAGTGAGACAGAGAGTTAGGCCCTTTCTGCACGACGTTGCTATCTTGGTTCTGCCACAGGTTGGCAGCAGTTGGCAGGTCGTGCTTCTGCATGACGTCATCACCGTCCCACTGCCATCCTGTTGCGGAGCATCACACTTGCACAGTTTTCACAAAATGGAAAAAATCCATTTCACGTCTGCAATCGTGAGATGCTCCATCACTTCTGGCCATGTGGAAGAGCATTGACAACACTTCCTTCCATAGTGCAGCAATGGAAAAAGCCAGGCTGCGCTGCGGAAGGAAGATGAGGCGCCATTGTTTTCTCTTCTGCATGGACTGAGAGGGTGCAGAGGGGAGCCTTGCTGATGTGCTCCCTTCTGGACCCAGAACTGCAACAAGACAACACGAAAGAGCGTCGTCATGTGGAAATAGCCTTAGGGTGACACTGGCACTTAGCATGAGTCCAACTAAAAGGCAAGCTAAAGTCTATCTTAAGGCCTACAGTGGAGCAAGAAGGTTTTTTTTTTTAAAGAAAAAACTTTCTTGCAACCACCTCTGCTTCTTCAAAGTGTTGGAAGTTGGAACCTTGCATGCCTATACTTACTGGTAATTAGATTGCATGTCAGAATTTAGGCACAGCATGCTTATGGTTACTTCCTGTTTGTGTGTTTGTTCACATCCACTCTCTTCCTGTATTATGTAGGTTTCCATTTGTTCTTTGGTGTCTCATCTGCTCTTCCCTCTCCATGCCTGCCCTCCATGAAGCATGTGTTTTTAAGAGCTTTCTTTCTAGGTGAGATGCTCCACCTCTCCTTTTTTCTTATTTGCTTCAATAAGATGAATCCATGTTGAGTAGGACCCAGTATTTGAGAAAAACTACTTTTATATACCTTATGAAGAAGGCTAAGTTTGATTTCTTTCTCTGATAGATCTTGTGTAGGGGCTGGAATGCACTGGTGAACTGTTCAGCTTCTGCTTAGGGCACCTATACTCTCTGCTTGAGAGATCCGCTACAATTTCCGTATTTCCCACTACAAAGAACTGCCCAACACAGCTGTTTTGAGTGGACAGAAGTCTGTTACAGTCTGGCCCATAGTAGAATTGAAGATACTCAACAACCTACTGTGACAAATTTGTTTACCACGTTGCAGATAAAATTGCTTGGATTCTCTTTTATTTGGATACTAGAATTGATCCAGGCTTGGTGGATGTAACCCCAGCCCAGTGTTGATGGATACTTTTCAATTTGTCCAGCTTAAGGATGCGGACAGGATTCTTAGAGAGGTGAGAGTCACCACATGTGTACCAGATCCTGGTCAAGGAGAGTGATTCATGCCTCTTTGCAACAAGGCAGAGTCTCAGCAAGTTTGATGGAGGCTATTTTAAGGCCTCTTCAGAATTAGCCTTACCTGAATCCTAGTATACTGAATAGCCATCATCCAGTTCCCAATATAACATTTTGGGGCAAAGTACTGGAGCATGGGTAGCTTCTCAGATTATCTAGATCCATACCAATCTGGCTTCAGGCCCAGTTATGGATGAGAGACAGCTTTGGTCACCTTACTGGGAACTGGCCAGGGGATTGTATTCTGTTGGACCTCTTGGCATCTTTCAATATTATCACAACATGGCATTCTTCTGGATCAGCTTACTGGAATGAGGCTTGGAGACACCATTGTGAAGTGGCTCTGCTTCTACCTGGAGAGGTTCTCTCAGAGAGTGGTGCTTGGGGAATTCATGCTCATATTTTTAGTGATAGCCTGAGGAGTCCCTCAGAATCCTGTCTTGTCACTATGCTATTTAACATGTACATGAAACCACTAGGAGAGGCAGGGCCACATTTAGGTTTCTGTAGGCCCTAGGCACTCTTGTATTCAACTCCCTGCTTGCATCAATGTGCCACTAGAGATGTTTTTGTAGGCCCTAGAATTTTCATAGGCCCCAGGCATTGTGCCTAAAGTGCCTAATGGATAAGGTGGCCCTGAGGAGAGGTTGTCCAGATTTTGGTGCCAGATGTCACCAATATGCTGTCACCAATATGCAATAACCAGCTATTTTACACTTTTACGCTTAATTCCAAGGAAGCTGTTTCCACATTAAACTGGTATCTGTAATGGTCTGCATGAAGATGAACAAACTGAAACTTAATCCAAATGAATCAGAGGTGTTCCTATCACTATAAAACCAGATCATAGAACAGGGATACAACCTATGCTCGATGGGGTTACACTCCTGCTGCAAGTGCAGGTTCACATTGGGAGTATTCCTTCATTCAGCACCAGAGATGTTCATCTTAATCCACCCTCCACATGTGGATTTATACATAGGAACTATTTTACATGATTATTCTTACCTTATTGCCCAACAAATCCATTTGCTGTTTTTAAGATACTTTAAGCTTGGCAGACAGATGTAAAAAATACAACAAAGGTCAAATTAGACATCAAGCCGAATGCATGATCCCTGTGGTTAACCTATTTTCTCTCCAACCATGGTAATTTCTCAATGATATGTGCTTCAGCAAACAGATTTACTAATTAAAATAATTTGCCTTCCAAAGATCAGTCACAAAAGAGTGCATCCCAACTGCTTGAGGATGGGGAGCATCTCTACAAAAATGTGCTCAGCCTATCATCTAATCTGACCATACAACGTTATAGTATAATATGAAAAAAGTGTTCCTGAACCTCCATTCTCCCATACAGGTTCAGTGCACTCTTTCTTAAACTCAAGCTTGTTTAATCTGAAGTAAATCATTCCTAAGGCCCTAAATGCCCCACAGGAACCAGATTTCATCTGATCTTAGAAGCCAAGCAGGGTCAGCCCTGGTTAGTACTTGGATGGGAAATCACCAATGAATACCAAGTGCTGTAGACTATATTTCAGAGGAAGGAACTGAATATTCCTTGACCAATAAAACTCTATGAAATTCTTTGGATTGCCAAAAGTGAACAGGCAACTTTAAGACACATACACACATTCAAATCACTCTTACTTTACTCTCCTGTATGTGTATGGTATTTCCTCTGCAATTTCATAGGAGCAGTCCCAGTAAGTCAGCATCAGGTAGTGGCTTGAATGTTGAACTATGATTCTGGAGACCGGGGTGTTACCGCAGTTTCTAGTCCGGGCTTGTGGGATATTAGATATCATTTGATATCAATAATTTGGCCTTCTTTACCTATTCTTCTCCACGTGCTTGCAAGGCCTCCGGACAAGCACGCATACAGGCACGGCCAACAATAGCCGAAACATTCCAAACAAATACAGGCAGGCCAGAAATAGCCAGACTGCCGCTTTAGGAGACCTCAAGGCAAGTACCACATTATGTAGGCACGCTACTTACAAAGGACTCCCTGCCCCGAGCAGGCAGCTTGACGAGCTCAATTGTCAAGCACTCTGCGTTTGCATACTGGCTACTCTATTGACAACTCTGTCATAACTCAATCATGTAAATACTGACCTTTCGGAGGCTTTGTCTCCAGCCCGAAACTCATTGTTATCCCCGCGAACGGACTAGGCTGCGGCCACATTTTCCCCTATAAGACCCCCTGACTTTGAGCGCTTCCTCGGATCACTCTTGGCTTCCATCCTGCCTTGCTGTCGCTTCATCCGGCGAGCCTTCCCCTCAGCTCCTCATGCTGAGAATTCTCACTTCCACGAACTTCTTCTTCAGATTACCCAGGCTTCAAGACAGGTGCAGTATTTCCCATACAAAACCTCTTCTTAAAAGCCCTCTATCCCACCCCAACCTTTATTTCTATAGTTCTCTGTGTGAGTGTGTTGCATACACATGTTTGACTGTATATCAATAAAACAACAATTATTATTTACATCTGTTTGCTCCTTGACTCAGCCTGACCCCGTAGACATTGAGTAAAAGATCTCGCTACATTGCCCTGCCTCTCGTAGTGCTAGCTTGTGCTCTTTGCTAATTCCCAACTTTGTAATATTTGGAGCGCACTTAGGTGTCCCTCACGGGACCCCCAGAAATCAGGATAACAAGGTTTCAAATCCCCACTTAATCATTGAAACCCAGTGAATGACCTTGGACGATTCAAACTCTCTCAGCCCCAGAGGAAGTCAAAGGCAAACCCACTCTGAACAAATATTGCCAAGAAAACCCCATGATAGTTTCACCTTAGGGTTACCCTAAGTCGGAAACAAGTTGAAGGTATACAACTACAAGATTCAGTGACAACCAGTAAACCAAGTTCATTTCCTCACTTTACCTGCTCCCGTTGTCCTCCTCTTGAGATCCCAGCAGCACTTTTGCCAGCAAGGGAGCACAACATGAGCACTCCCCTCCACACCTAACTAGATCCCTGCAGAAGGGAGCATGAATGACATGTGTCTGCTTTCTGCAGTACAGCCGGGCTCTTTCCCATACTGTGCTGGGGAAGGAAGAGTCTCATGGCACTTCCTGCCCTTCTGCATGTACAGGAGTGTTGCACGATCGTGGACAATTAACAGACTTATTCTGTTAGGCAAATATCCCATAATTGTGATGAGTGGAGACAGGACGGCAGCAGGATTGTGATAAGATTGTGTGAAAGCACAACCTGTGGACTGCCGCCATCCTGTCCCTGTAGCAGAATTGCAACACCATGCGGAAATGGCCATAGATTATATTTTTTTAAGGCAACATTTAAGTCTGACAGAAAACATGACACTGAAGCCCTACAATGATTTCAGGAGGTTTATTTGCACCTTCATTTTTATGACATAAACAAAATATCAAAGCCACTATTTTCTACTGCATTGTGAGATTTACAACAGAATTTGCTCTGACCATTTCTTTTTGTTTTGTGACTCACCAAGTGAGTTCTGCCCATTTTTTTTTGAAACATGTTTATTCCTCTAGTCATAAAAGAAAAAAAAGAACAGAAATAAAAACATATTTCAAAAGGTTAGACAGCAGCTATCTCTTGAGTGACAGCTGACAAATTGTCTCTTTTCTGACTGACATCTGCCCTTTTTAAATCTTGACTGGTGGGATTTGTCAACAGTTTGAAACATGCTTCTTCCTTTACATCTTCTTTTCAATCAGAAAACAACATTTTGCTTTTTTTCATATAATAAGAAGCAGGACAACAAAAAGAAGCTAACATATGTGTATCTTACGTATATCTTATGCATGGAGGCAAACATTTTTAAATTTTCTGCCTATTAGACTGAGCAGGGAGTCAGAATTCTCATTTTTTGTACGTGGCATATTGATTTCTACTGAGTAAGACCACTGCTCCATCAAGCTCATTATTGTTGGCACTGGTTAGTAGTGTCTCTCCATGGTTTCAGGCAACATCCTCTCCTGGAGCAGTTTGTAGATGCCTGGGGTGGAAGCTAAGACCATCTGTAGGCAAAGTGCATGCCCTGTCGCTGAGCTACGACCTTCCTTTCATGGCTCCATAAAACAAGCTCACAAATGCTAGAAATAATAAATGTCCTTATTTATCTCACCATGTCAATTCTGTCTTTCCAGCATATTGGGTTAAGATTGTTTATACTTCTGCAGCTGCAAGACAACATTACAACACAATGTTTGTCAGTGAGTATCATATTGATGCTTCCTGACAAATACTGTATGTATAATCCTTTGGAGCACACAAAGTCATTTGTAGAAGGCAGAGCTGCTCTTGCAACAGAATTCTAGAGAGGCACAGAATTTTTGTATATGATTGTTTCTGACAGCAGTTACACATACAGAATAAGCAGTGTCATTAATAAGTGGGGATAATGGTAAGGCCCACATCTATAATCATTTGTCATAGCAGACCTGTGCTGAAACTGTACGCATGCAACATCTCACTCATAGGGGTGGGTATCAGACAGCCCTCCAGATGTTGTGAATGCCACTTCCAATATATCTCATGGCAAAGAACGCTGGAAATTGTGGTCCAGCAACTTCCAAGAACTGAATGATTTCCCCTGCTCCTTGCCACACAGTGAAGGTAAAGATAGCCCTACAACTAGTCATCTCCATGATCCTTTGCTAGATTGGAAGCACATAATCTTTGTCTCTGATTATCACTGCTGTGTCTTACAGAGTGTGGGTGCTTTCCTTATTTCATTTCCATTTCATTTCCTTGCCTCAAAATATAAATAAGACTGATGGAATGTAAATAAGACTAATTAAAGAAAGTTAATGGGATGAGACCTCGATATCTGAGGGAGTGCCTGCCTCCATATGTACCTACTGGAGTATTAAAACATGCTGAGGGGGTTCTTCTGTGTCCTACCAGTGAGGTCAATACATTGTGTCAGGACATGGGAGGGGGCTTGTACGGCTGTGGCACCCCAACTGTGGAATGTTCTCTCTTGGAAGCCCAACTGGTGTCAATGCACTTATCATTTAGGCACCAAGTCAACACTTGGCTGTTCATCAAAGTCTTTGGGCCTCTTTAATGCAACCCAAAAACTGTTATTTACAGTTTTAAAAACTTTTAAATTTTTTGAATCTAATTTTTAACTCATTATATTTTTGAAGGTGTTACTTAACTTACTTAAACTATCTTACTGTTTTCAGCCTGTTAAACCTGTTTTAATGCCATTGTAAGTGACCCTGAGATTGCTTGATATAGGGCAGGGTGTAAACATTTTAACTACTAAATAAATACTAATAAATACAAAATAGTAGCAGTCCTCTGTTCCTTACCAGTGACTACACATGTTGTGCAACAGATTGTGGTAAAAGGAACTCAGCTGTGAAATTTGTTATTAGTTCCTACTGCAATAGTGCCATTGGAATAGTATTTACATAACAATAATTACTTCAGTTGATCTACTTTTTTTAGGACTTTTAATAGGATTCAAGCCTTTGTCCCTCTTCTGATCCCTATAAGTGATTATTAAAAGTGAGCTTCTTCTAACTTAATACTCTAACAATGTGATTTAGAATATTTATGAATTTTGTGTGGCAAGTTATAATCTGGCATTAGGTGAACTTTTGTCATTTCCTCTCTTCCCACTTAAAATCTAATTAATTTTTCAATTAAATTTAACACTCACCTTTGTAATAATTTTCAATTCTGTATTTCAAAGATGTGCTCAGTGAGAATGAAGTCAGTTACTCCCTTGATGTGAAGTCTGGGGGTCGGAAATGAGACTAGATTCACAGCAGTCCTATTAGATGCTCACCAAATGAAAAAAGGTTTTTGGAAATCCAAAATCTGTTTTTCCAATTATCCATAAAGGGGTCATGTGATTCTCCTTGGTGTCACGGTAAAAAAGCACAGTTTTAAAAAATGTATTTGCACCCCATTATGATACCATCATGTTTACATCTGCCTCATTTTTCGAAAAAGAAAAATCCAATCTTTTTTTGAACACAACTCCCTTAAATCCCATGTTCTTCCAATAAAATATATTGTTAACTGCCCCCAAAATACAATAAGCATGATATAATGTCATTCTTTTGTTAGATACCAGCAAGTCAATTTCTGCTTATGGCAACCATATGAATGGAAAACTTCCAAGAGCCCCAGTCATCACCTGCTGTGCTTAGGTCTTGCAAACATAAGGCCATAACTTCTCCAGTTGAATCAGTTCACCTGCAGTGTGTTGTTCCTTTTATCCTTCTCCCTTTCACTTTATCAAACTTCATTGTCTTTTCCAATGAGTCATGTCATCTCATATGTCCCAAACACAACAACTTCAGTTTAATCTTCTAAGCTAATGAGAGTTCTCTATTATTTGCTCTAGAACCCATTCATTGTTTTTAGTGGTCCATGATATCCATAGAACTTTCCACAAGCACCACATTTCAAATGAGTTGATTCTGTTTTCATTAGCCTTCCTCACTGTCTAACATATGTTTGCAATATGATCCATCATGCTGCTTCCTTTTCTAAACCCAGCATGTACATCTGGCATTTTTTGCTTCATATATGGTAAAAGTCTTTCTTTTACCTTGTATAGTATCAGACAGTACTTCAACCCTGTATATGTTAAGGGATGTGAAGTGTGTCTCACAAGCAGAGTAAGGAATATTCTCTTGTTTCATTTTAGATTATCTCATCATAAGATTTTCATGGTAAAAGACATTCAAAAGGCATTTCCTGTGACTTCTTCTGTGCACTATTAACAAGTTTTAGCAGTGGTGCCTTTGCCGTTGTCTCTGATTGATCCTCCACCAGTGTCACCCTGACTACTGCAATTGCCCAGTAGATGTTTGGAACATTTAGTCTGGTTCCTCAGCAAAAGCCTATCTGACATGAGAGACTCTACTAGCAGCACTGCTACCATCAGCATAGCCTCGTGCTTCACAGGAAGCAACACCCATCACCATGGAAAGATAGTGCTATGATGATTCATATGTTGTGGAACTGAGATAGAGACCCACGGTTTAGAAAAAAGATTTATTGTGCACAATGTGTCAGTGAGATAATTCTCAAAAGTCTGAGCCCCCCCTCTTTACATTCAAAGCAATTTATACATTTCCAGTGCAAATACATCACATGTCCAAGAAAGGAAATTGGCACAAACAATAGTTCTCACCATCTTCCTGCGTAATCTTACAAATGCTGCATAGCATAGCGAGGCACATTTCATTCTCCCTAATATTCTATTTCACAGTGTCCTATTGTTCTTCTTTCAAACACATAGTCGCTTCAATTGCAGGGAAAATTAACTGCTTTTCTTAACTGTTTTTCCCTCACACCCAGAGGTCATCTGGCCTGACCCAAAACTGCATGTCCACTATACATAAACAGTGATTAAAATGGATCTAGCCATATTTTATGAGAGTGCCTGGTCACTGACCACAGAACATTCAATCATCATGCTCAGAAGGGCTTGTTAGTCTGTAGTTATTGAGGCTTTCTGGATCCAACATTTCACACCCAGAAAGGACATAAAAGGATGGAGGAGAAGTCTACTTCCACAATGTAGTCCTCATAATAAACTCTTACTTGTGTTCAATTGGATATAAGACAGGTTTTTGTCAGCCTATGGCCCAGTTTGCTTCATTGTCCTCAGCTAAATATAGATGAAGGGGGCAAAAAGGAGGAGACAATGCTTAGAAGTGGCTCTATGAGATGCCCAAGGCATCTACTTATTCCATGAATTGATGAGAACATTGACAGACAAACTAGTCATGCTTGATGTGAAATGGGGAACAATTTTTACCTATTGTTATACCAGTCATCAATCTGTAAATTGTTGCATTGTTGTTGTTGTAGTTGTTGTCATTTAATCATATAGCACAAACAGTGTACATAGAGCTTTACTTAAGCAGGTTACAACAGTTAATTTAACAGTTCCCTGTCCTCAGGCTTACAATCTAAAAAGACACAAAACGCAAGGAAAGTGGGGTGGTGGCGGCAATGTGGGAGGTGATTAAGTCCAACTGGTGCTGGATGCTACCTATCCTTCACCATCAGAGGCCAGAGCAATGGCAGTTGGAATGGAGAGAGGGCTTTCACCAGCCGCTAAGACCAAGGTACAATGGAATCTCTTCTCTTTTTCCATAGCTTCTACATTTACTCAGGGGCTTTTGAAAAGAAAACTTCATCAAAATCTCTTTGACAATCTAAGTATGCAATGTCTGCTGGGTCACCTTATTCATATGCTTACTGACTAGCTCCAAGAACTTGGAAAACTATGTGGTGAGAGAGAGACAAAGCTCAGTTGCATAGGGATGTGGGGGCGGGGGGAATGATTTGCCCCAGGTGGGAATGTTATTGGGGCATCCTGGCCCATAGCCCTGCCCCTGCACACCCTGGCCACTCCCCCACATGCCCTAGCCACGCCCCCACACACAGTGGCCATGCCCCTCATGTCATAGCCCCCCTCCTGCCCCTCCTCCACACACTCCAAGGTCTGCCACTGACAAAGCTACTCCAACTGCTGCATACTCTATCAAGGTGACTATCAAAACAGAGCTTGGAACAGTTCCTTTGTTTAGTCTACAGTTACCCAAATCCTACTGCTTCCATGGTCATTGGTCATGCTGGCTGGCAAATACTGGGTTGCTGTAGTCCAAAAAGTTTCTTTTACAAGTTCTGACCCTCAGAGCAACCCACTTCCTCTCACATAGGTGTAGAATTGACCACAAAAATAGTAAAGCTTTAAAAAGAAGAAAATGGAACAGACCAATTTGCTAAGTACTGCAAGTCACTGTGACATTTAAAGCATACGCCTCTGTAATGCAGCTGTTAAAAAGGGGACAGAAAAAAGAAACAATTTGTGTTTCTTACTCATACAGGTTTGTTGAAAAGTATGTCTGAAAGGATATAATGGTATCACTTAGAGCACTGAGAATGGATTATCCATATTTAGATATCCTGTGCAGTTTAGCCCCAAATATCTTCTATATTACTTTGTCGTACAGACAGAAAGATGCAATTTGCAACATTTTAGAGGTGCTTTTTACATTGGAAATAGCCTTAATAAAGCATGGTAATGCCTCAGATAAGTATTCTGTTCTTTTACATTCCCTCATCAAAGCCTTGTGACCAAATATAGTAGTCCTGGGATAAGAAGGCAAGTTTCTCTTATGGATCAGTAACTGGTTAAAGACAATTCTCATAACAGGGAAGTAAAACAGCGGAGCTCCCTGAGGATCTGTAGCTCAACTATTTGGCTTGTTCATAAATTAGATTCACATATTAAGAGTTAGGAGGGAGTACTCAGGAGACCAAGTTTGCTGGTTATTTAGGTTGATTAGAAAAAATATTTGTAAAAAAAAATCTGATTGTTTAAGATGGTTAGATCCCTTCAGACTAGGAACTGGGCGTTAAAATGGCAACAGTGGTAAGCAAGCTAAACTATACTGTGACGTACAGTAAGTACCTTTCTGAAATATTCACTGCCCTTTGAGTTTTATAATCTGGTGCCAAAATGGATTTAAATTGGCATTGTTACCACTTGATATACACTAGAAAGTCAGTGCAAAAAAAAAGAAATATGTTTATTGGGGCACAAAAGTTAAATAAAAGCAAAACGGCACTTGGTTGCACAAGTATTCACTCCTTTGCATCAATACTTGGTAGAAGCACCTTTGGTAGCAATTATGGCTGTGAGTCTTCTTGGTAAATCTCTATAACCTTTGTGTATCTGAATTCCGCAATTTTTTTCCCATTCTTCCTGTCAAAATTGCTTCAGCTCTGTAAGCTTGGATGGGAACTGTTGGTGAACTTTCACATCTTGCTATAGATGCTCAATTGGACTGAGATCTGGACTTTGACTGGACCATTTTAATACATCCAGCTTTTTGTTTTTAAATTCCTCCACTGTTATTCTAACTGTAAGTATAAAGTCATTGTCCTGTTGGAAGGTCAACCTCCATCCCAGTTTCAGCTCCCTTGCAGACTGAAACCAGTTGTCATCTAGAATTGGCTTATATTTGTCTCAATTCAACCAGTCCTTAATCCAGATCAGCTGTCTAGTACCTGCCAAGGAAAAGCATTGCAACAGCATGATGCTGCCACCACCATACTTCACCATGGGGATGGTGTTCTCAGAACACTGAGCACTGTTGGGTTTGGCCCACACATAATTTTACAACAAAACTAGAAAATGCAGTTTTAATTTCATCAGAACAGATAACCTTCTTCCAAGATAATCTTTCCCATGTTGTCTGTGCTTTTTTGTAAGTAGCCAATGGAGTAGTAGCATCAGGATCAGGTTCCCCTTGGTGGTAAGTAGGCCAGGATTAAGACCTCAGTTCCAGCTAGTAGCCATAGAATCAAGATCTCCTCAAGATAACTAGCCAGTGTGTTAGGAATTCAGCCACAGTGCAAGCAAATGGCCACTAGATGGTGAAAATATTGCTTGAATTGTTTCAGTTCTCTTTTAGCATCTCATACACTGATTCAAGTGATCCAAACCACTCACTTTCCAACCCTCTCTTCTGGCAGGTCAGCTCCAGGCTAAGTAGCATCACTTGGCATAGTTTCACTTATTTCACCCTCAGTTAAGCAGGCTGGTCCTTCATGAACAGACAAATTGCAAGGGAGCTCCCTCTGGGAAGCACAGCCATTTTGTCTTCTAAGCAACTGTCCACTTCACTTCTCTAAGTCACTTTACTCTAGTCCATTCTTCTCTCATCTCTCTTCCCCTCCTTGCTCAGTGTTCAGCCTTTTGAAGTGCTTCCCACCTGGGCCCATCCAATCTTTGTCACACCCCTGACAATATCCCAGCATGGATGTTAGTCATTAACACGATGCTCACTGCTGTTCCCAATAGGAGATATTGCTGCAGTCATTGGCTTTGCTAGACCTGGACCAGCTGGGGCAACAAGTCAGTGCTCATCCTCAGCCATATGGTGCATTCCTCTAAGGCACTTCCTTCAGTAAGTAGTGTCTAGCTATATACAAGCACTTGTTTGGCTACAAAACAGCAAAAGAAAAGCCATCCTGACTTGGATCAAAGATCTAACCAGCATTCTCTTCATACAGTGACCAACCACTTGCTTATAGGAAGCCCACAAGCAGGATATGAGTACAATGGCACCTCCACACGAATTAAAAAAAGAAGAAGCAGAAGCACCCTGCCTCTGCTACTAGAGGAAATAAGTGTCTAGTAGTCACGGATAGCCCAGGGATGGAAGGGGATGAGGCTATTGGCCCTCACATAAGAATCCTGCCCCCGCATGAAATTTTCCTTCAGTTCCCTAGCATTCACCTTTGAAGTTGAGATTTTAGAAACATATTTTAGTCATCCAAAGAAAATGATATGGTAGAATCCAGCAAAATGTCAAAACTAACATTTCACAAATGCACTAACATGTTGTACATGTTCAAAAATGCCTTTTGGTGTCCGTATACTTGATAGCACTATCTTTTGGTACCC
Organism: Iguana delicatissima; assembly: GCA_948472985.1. Taxonomy (NCBI): domain Eukaryota; kingdom Metazoa; phylum Chordata; class Lepidosauria; order Squamata; family Iguanidae; genus Iguana; species Iguana delicatissima. The sequence continues at coordinate 990,418 of CAOKZL010000004.1, forward strand.
GTACAGCTTTGTGTTGAAATTCATTCAGACAAAGAGGTAGGTTACAACATACAGCATACCTTTCAACATACCTATAGAAAAATTCCTCTGAATTGGACTGTACAGATTAGAAAAAAACTGGCAAAGAGACATTTTTACAACCTTTACCGCTACAAAAATGGGCCTTGCAATGAGCTTTAAGCTATTAATGTGCCAAGAAATTTCCTCCACCTTATGATCTTACTTATCTTACATGTGATCTTGTCATTGTCACAGTTATCCTGCATATTGCTTTTAATTCTCTGTTAAACCATGGGGAAGCCAAAGTCTAGAAAGGGCGACCGGGAGGCTAAAACCATTATGTCAGCCACACAAATCAGCTTCCTGTTCCAGAGTTGAAAACAATTTCAGCAGATCAGTTGTCCTGATCAATTAACTAGTAGTGGAAAAGTTCTGAAACCACTTGGGGTCCTAATCCACTGGATTTGGACAAAGAAAGTAGACCTGTCATTCTTATGGAGAAAACTAGATGCTTATCAGCCCAGGGATGCTAACAAGAAAAAAAAAGGCAAGGATTTCTTTTCTTTTTTTCCCCTTCATCAGGATGCCCTAATGACAAAATGGATTCTTCACAATTCTGAAAAATTGCATCTTTTGGTGAAAAATCAAGATTTTACATTTTAAACAAAAATTGTACATTTTGAACAAAAATATGTTTTCTGTGCAAAAATGTGTTTTTTCATAAAAGCCAACCTTTTTGTGCAAAACCTGCATTTTTGACAGATACATTATTTTCTAAAGAAAAAAGTTCAAGTAGGTGGAAAACTTATTGAAAATGTGTAAAACATCTTGGAATCTTGCCCATTGGATAGAAAAGTTTTGACATGATTGAATTCTCACAAGCATGGATGAAACAAATGGAGATTTTCATCTCTCCATTAGCCCAGTCTTAATCAGAAAGTTACACTTTTTGAAGCAGTTGTTGTGTTCATTTACCTGCATTTTCCCACACTATAAAACCATGGGTAAACTAGAAGCATAACAACATGTAAGCTGAGTTACAACCAGACATATGACTGTTTATTTCATCATGTACTAGGCTTGACAATTACTCAGGCAAAGCAAATTTGGTTTAATTGTATATGTTTATCCTGAATCTGTCCTTCAAATATGACTCTGTGGAATACTATCTCTCTGGGAAAGTTTGAAATATAGAGTAACTGTTATGCCCAATGGAGCTATGAGGTGAAGGAAGGTCTAGCATAAAAGATCTGTTCTTAAAAGAAGGGTTTTTTGAGTTCATTACATCTTTGCACAGCTCCTAAGAGCCAGAACTGAACCATGAGGGGAAAAGCACTACATAGCTGGTTAAAAATATGACAGAGAATATACTGCCCTCTCTCACTTCTGCAAGCCAATTGTTCTCTGATACAATTCAGCAATTTTAAGTGTTCCATTAAGTTTATTAGCTACTTCTTCCCAGAACTGCTGATCTGTAGAGCAAGAGTATTCAATTTGTTCAACTATTGCTTCACCAGCTTTTCATCAAAGGCAGTGCTGACAAGGGTTTTGTTGCTTTACTAATTGTCCCAATATCATCCCTTTATTCTCCATACAAAAACTTGATTTAAAGTACAAGTCAGTAGTTTAGCCATTGCTGATTATAACCAGTGCCCAATTTAGAACAAGTCAGGATGCTGGAGCAAACATTATATGAGTTTTCTGTATAAAGTGGTAGCCATACAAACAGCAATATGAACTTTTCTCCTTGGCTTGACAGAAAAATGAGCCAAACAAAACAGTTAGCATATCTTCTATGCCGTGGAAGAATTTTCTGTAAGTTAAACTATGTTCTATACCTCATTCCCAGCTTGAAGACATTTTGACATCTCTACTGAATCACAGGGTTGTACCAGTGGTTTGTTTGAGATAACACTTATTTTAGTCAAGTTTATATTTTATTTGTTACAGCACCCATTTTTTAGCATTCAAGTTGTTTCACTACTTACCTTTGTCTGCCTCTCTTTTTGTCCTATTAGAGGCCTTTCCACACCTTACCTTGTTCTGGTGCTGGGGTGCGGAGATCGCGTGAGCAGCCTCTGCCAAAAGGCTCTCCTTTCCCTGATGCTTCAGCTCTGCACAAGCTGCCTGCTTGCGCAAGAGCCCCGCCTCTTCCTTTCACAGTGCAGCTTAGGACCTTCCCAGGCTGCACTGGGACAGGAAGTGAGACCGGTCCAGCTCCAGAGGCTCCGCATGCCAGGTAAGTGCACGCAGAGCCTGGGATCAATGCGCGATTGCTCACCATTTTCAGCTTCAAGCCAAAAATGAAAAGGTGCATGATCAGCCCCTGCCAGCCCCTGGAGCGTCGCGCGATTGTGATTGCGCAATGCTCCAGGCCCTCTTTCGCATGGCAGAGTCTACTGCCACAATTTTGCTATTATGGGGTTGCTCTTGGCAGCCATCGTTTCGCCTCCCCCAAAATGCACCAATAACAATTGAAAATGGCCTGTGTAGCCCCCATGCAAATATCCTCCAAAAGGGTGGCTAGCCCCCCCCCCGGGAATGACAACATATTTGCTATTTTCTTGGAAGAACAAAATGGTGGTGATCAGAAGTAGGCACATAAGCTGGCTTTTCCCACTAATAGTAATCTTTGTGACAGCAAGGGTACATTACTGACCTCATATTGATGTCTAACTGTGGTGTAATAATCCACACAATGCATTATTAATAATAATCTGATTTTTCCATACACATATTTTCATAATCTATTTGGTGAAACATAATAATAAAGATAGAAATGAGAGCACTGAATTTGCTTTGATCTATATTCCTTCGTCCTTTACTTCCCAGCCATTTTTTTTTTAATGTACACCACCCCCTCAGGTGAGGATGGATAGGTAGTCAACCAAGCATCCCACATTAGGAAAGCTCCAGATCATTAACCATGTTTTGTTGCTTGAATTTCAATTTCATTTTAATCTTTAGGAAAACAATCTAATTAGTGGGGCAGGGCAGAAAGAAATTGTACAATTTGCTTGTACATTGAAAAAAATAATTATTTATGCATATACATAATTTGTATTCAAGTCAAGATACTGAATAGTAAGAATAGAATTTTCAAGACAGGTTGCAGGCAACCTAACAGATTTCAACATGTTTCAAATTAGTAGCAGTAGCCGCAGCAGTAGCAGTGCAGTTCCAACCCTCAGATATGCTGGTTAATGGAGATTAGGATAAGAAAAAGATATCCCTCAGCTTGTAAGAAGATTGTTGCTGGTTGGGGACAGCATGCTTACCTTAAATATGGCACTTATGTAGAGGTACCACTAAAAATGCTTCCATCAATGGTAGTCTCAAAAGGCTCCCAAGCTGGTCTCTAAGGTTTATCAGCCTGGAACCTGTTATTTTTTTCCCCTCTTTCAATTCAGTGAGTTGATTAAAAAATAAAAAATAAAGGTCTGTTGGGTTAAAACAGCAGATAAAACCACGGACTACCATCAGTTCTTGCTGTGGGCTTTGGAAAAAACGTTTCATTCCTACCCCCATTAGATTACTGTGCAAGACATTTAAGGTCACTTTGAGAATTGGGATTCTCTTTCTTAGAGGAGCATTTTGGCAGCCCACTCTGGGGGGTCCTAGAAGCAGGACATTGACCCCCACATTTGGGGCCAATGTTCTACCTCTGGAGCCCTCCAGAGTGGGCTGCCAAAAATACTCCTCTAAGAAAGAGAAAAAATTAAATAAGACTTTTCTAGAAGTACATTCCTGGTCTTGAAAAATTAAGACTTTTAAAACATTAAGCAGTATGGAGGGGGCTACAACATATTTGAAAGATGAATGGCCTCTCCCTTTCACAGTATTCAATTACATCCCTATGATTCCACCTTAACTGCCATAGCTGTATCCTATGGAATCCTGGGATGTGTAGTTGCTGGCTGAGAATTCTAAATAGCTTTCCCTAAACTAGGAAGGATGGAACAATGGCAGTTAAAGAGGAATCATAGCCCTGAATGATCCAGGGGATGCAACGGATGCCTTTTTATGGCCAGAAAAAAAAGACGATCTAAGGAATTTAGAAGTGCTGAAATACACAAAAACAGTCCAATTTCGCCACTTCCATTCCAGACTCTACACAGTAAAGTGTGGGACAAAAATAATTAATTAATTACAAATGGGAATGGATTCCATATGGGAATGAACTGTTTGGGAACTGTTCCCCAATGGCTCATCAAACTTTACAACATTGGTTCTTCTTTCTTTTTTTAACCATGGAAAGTATTATTATAATAAAAATACCAGGTCATATCAGGGGCTGTGTTACTGTGATTGTATAGCCTGAGCCCAAGGTCTACAATTTCATACCGGTTATGGTTAATATTTCCACATGGCACTCCATAAGATGAACTCCACGTGTCTGAAAGGGTCACGGAGAGCCTGTGTAGGCAGGCATGGCTGCATGGCTGCATGGCCTTAATTATGCAAGCTAGGTCTAGGCCAGTAAACAACTTTTTGTCACACAGTCAGTAGTGCCCTCCAGACACAGCCGACCATTAAGCAAATATAAGGACTCTCAGCCCCGAACTACTTGCTCTATACAAACGCTAAGCGCTCCTCATCTGCCTACTGTTCTAACAATTGGCAGTGGTGGTTAAATCTCATCAATTCTGATTTTGACCTTTTGGAGGCTTTGTCTCCACCAAATTCCCTATTGTTCTCCTCGGGACAAGGCTAGCCTCCAAGTACAATCTTCCCCAAGTTTGACCTCCTTGTCGGAATGCTCGTGCTTTGCATCCTGAACTGCTGCTGCTCTGTCTGGCGAGCCTCCCCTCAGCCTCCACGTGCTGAGCTACTATGAACTCCAGCATCGCTCTCTAACTCCCTACTCCTGGACTGCAGGATCAGGTGGAGTATCACCCCAGAAATCCTCTTGAAACACCTATCAATTTTCCTCACTTTTTGCTTCCATAGTTCTTGGATGAGTGTGTGAGTGTGTGTGTCGTTATTTGCTTAATTAAGGAAAGTTTGATAAAATCTTTAAATTGAACAACTTGCCTAGTTCTTGGCATGGCCCAACCCCGTATACATAGGGTTCCAAGATCCTGCTAAGTTACCTTGCCTTTCGCATTGCCAACCAGTGATCTGAGCTAATTCCTAATTCCCCATATTTTGAGCACATTGAGGTGTCCCTCCCGGGACCCCCAGAAATCAGGGTAACAGCTGCCTTACAAATAAAAATCCAAAGCCACTGCTCATGCTGAGAGGGAAAGAAAATGCCTCACACTCTGGCTAAAGCAGAGATATCACCCAATTTTTCCCTGCTCGTATGACTGGGAAAAGGAGCTATTGAAAAAGCAAAATATAGAAGGCAGTATATTTCATTGGCTGTCACATTTTTACCTAGAGCTGTAGAAGGTTTTCATCATAAATCTCAAATCCATTAAATATTTCTTTTATACAGCATAGGATACCTACTTTCATGCAGGCTTTCGACTTCCACCCACTGGAAAGACTAAATTGAAATCTGTCATCTAAACCATGAAATTATCTTAAGTTTTTGTTTAGGAGTATTCAAAGTAAACATAGTTCCTTTGAAAGTTACTCAGTTGACTGTCCTGAAGACTAATGCTTACTTTAACCATATCAACAAAGATTATTTTTAAAAAGATACTGGGCCACCAGAATACCTTATGTACCTAAATAAATTGTCAATATCACTGGAGTCTGTGCAACTTTTATCCATTAAATTTTACTGAGGGGTATGTTAGAATATTGATTCACTACTATGAATAGAGGAAGCCAATGGAAATGAGGACAGCAAGAAGAAGCTAATTTAAGAAAACAATATTACTTTTTTTTGTTTAAAAATGTAAGACAGAATAAGGTAGACAAGTAAAAAGCTTACTTAATTTCCCGACTCTCCATAATCAAGTTATAACTCAAATACATTACAATTAAAATGCATTTGAGTTATAGGTAGAATAGGTGAAATGCCACTCCTTTTATAGTGTACTGGAACGTTAAACATTTGTCTCTATTTTAAAGTTTAAGGATGGTCTCTCTAAATGGTGGAGGAGAAATCTCATCCAGCTGGCTTATGTAGTGCCACATGCTAATGCCTCATGCTGTGTTGTGGATGGTGAGGTGATAATAAAGTGAATGGGATGGCCCATGTTTGGTACCCCATGCCATCAGCATATATCATCCAAATATTTTTAAAGTAACTTTTTAAATTACTTTGCAGAACCTGAAAAGTAAAGCATTACTTTTGCCAAAATTGTATCTGCTACAGAAACTACTTTGGAAGTCCTTTGGAGCTATAATTAAAAAAAAAAAAAAAAAAAACACCTTACTGAGCTTTAGTCTAAATGAGCAGTTCTATGCTCCCTAGGAGGCCAGTTTAGGGTCAGTCCTGCTTTTACAACCCATTTTTCACAGTTCATGTAGCCCTCAAAGGGTCTCAACAACAAGAAATTGTCTCATTTTCCACCTTTTTTGAAAAGCTTTTTAAAGGTGCTTGAGGAGTTGTGTTTGGGTCTTAGTTGTGACAACTTCAGGTCGATGCCAAAATTAAATTTATATTTCCAGTCAGTTTATACAGGTTGCATTATTAATGATTTGAGACTGCTACAACAGGGTGCCTATTATTTAGACAGTCTTGGAAGATTTCCAAGGAGTCGGAAAAAAGCATTACAGCCATGAGCACCAGAACTATGATCTTATTATGCTGAATCCATCACAGAAACAGTTCATTGCATACAAATTGATTGAAGTCACATCAATTTCAGCATGCTGAAAAATCAGGTGGCATTTAGGCCAATCCTACATCTGATCTCTCCCTTTCTTTCCTTTTTTCTTGCTTTTGTCTCTCTTCTGCCTGGCTTTTTCAAATGTAATTGTGACACAAAAAGCAAAAAAAGCATCTGATGAATTTTAGCTTTTTGCTGAAGTGTCCATAACAAGTTGCCATATGTAGTGTGGGTTGAAGATCTCCACATGATTGAGTTCACCAATGGTTGCATTTAGGTCCTGCTAAGGATTAACTGCTAATTGCTAAGGATTAAGCTATATAACTGCTAAGTGCTAAGGATTAAGCTATATGTTATACTATTAAATATCAATCATAGAAGCTCAAAATATGTCATTCAAACATAAAACAATATTTCTCTGTCTAGAGATTTTGCTGGTTGGAAGTTGTCAAAGCTTCACTTTAAAAATAAAAACCCAGACTATTTCCTCCTGTGTTTTTAACACATTTAAAGGCATCCTTACTGGCCACAAACTGCTTCTTCTTCTTTTTCTTTTTCTTCTTCAGATATAATCTTCTCTTACACTAAAAATGACATATTAGTTTTACTAATCATCACCAAATATTCTGGGAAGAGGAAGATTATGACAGCGAAGAGGGTGGTACAAAGAGAATGAGGATAAAAGAGGAAAAGAGAGGGATGGGAAGCAGTCATAAGGCAAATCTATCCAGGAGAATTGGAAAGAGGAGGAAAGGAGATAGAAGATGAAAGAGAGAAGGAGATTAGAAAAGGAGGAGAAGACCAATGCAATAAGAACAGGTGAGGAGAGAGAGAAAGGAAAGTAAGAGAAAGGTTAGCAAGGAGTTGCAGGTGGAGGTAGAGTAGATGAAAGAGACCAAGAGAGAGGAGAGGAGATGTTCTGTCAGAAACTGTGGGCCAAGGTCAGAAGAAGAAACAGGATGTTGAGGTGAGATATTTAACCAAGAATTGTGAACCAAGGAAGGGAGAAAGAGGGCATGAATCAAATAAAAAAGGGGACCAGGGAATGCTTAAAAAGATAAACTGTAGGCTGAAGTTGTGGGGCAGGGGGAGGAAGAAAGAGGATGGCATGTAGCCTAGAGTAGAGTTACAGGGAGGTAAAAAAAGGAGAAAGAGGATAAGAAACAAAGAGAAAGAAAAGTGAAATCAAGAATTTAGAAAGAAATCAAGTGCTGAAGCAGAATTGAAGAAGAAAGACGTTCATATTATGCTTTTTGGTAACCATGGTGAAACTCCTGTGTGCCTCAGACTATGAAAAGAAATTGTATTGTGAGTTCAATCATTTACGGTAGGGTGAAGAAGTTCAGAAGAGAACTGGAAAGTTAAGAATAAGTTAAGACAAGCTATAAACCAGTAACCAGGTAGTATCAAATTCAGAGATTCCTTCAACAGCTCAGCTTTTCCTCCATTGCCAACCACTCCCTTCTGCTGAGCCCTGGTGCTGGCTGCAGTTTAAGAAAGTGAGACAGGAAGGAGGGAAGAGAAGAAGTGGACAGTCATACCCATTGGACAGCTGTATATAGCAGTCTACAACAGTGGGGCCAGAAACACACTGTAATATAAATCTTTTTCAACGTAACACATTCAATGTGAGATTCGTCGACTTGACCTGAAGCCCAGGGGAAGTGGGGCAGACCCTAACATTCTTCACTGAGAACTGAGAATCATGAAAGACTTATGGTCTGTATTTAGGGCCATACGTAAAGTCTTACCAGTCTGGTAGAATCTGTCACAGTTTATGCTCTGTAGGCAGAGACTTCAATAACCCAGGGTCACTTCCATGCAACAATGAGGAGGAAAAGTCACACTTTCTGAAGGGAAATCCTATATTGTTGCTCTGTGTCTTGAAGGCACTTCTGACTTATGGTGATGGAGTTTTGTTGGCAAGTTTTGTTCAGAGAAGAGTTGCTTTTGGCTTAGGGCCTTTCTGCGCTACACTGTTATAGTGCTATTATTCCACTTTCAACATCCTGTGGAATTCTGGGGTTTGTAGTTTACTGAAGCCAAAGAGCTCTCTGGCTGAGAATTCTAAATGCCCCTCCATAAACTGCAAACCCCAGGATTCCATAGGATGTTGAAGGTGGAATCATAGAGCTATAACAGTCTAGTGTGGAAATGGCCATAGTGTTTTTTTTCTAAGCATTTCTCCCCTAAGTTATATTTTTTTTCCTGGAGTTACTCCTCTATGTATGAGCAGTCCATATGTGTATAAGTAAACTCAGATTACAGATATGAATAAAATTGCAGATATGAAAGATGTATTGAAAAGCATGAAAAAAATAGATTTCATAAGTAAGACTCAGAGATCACATGTCAATGTGTAAAGCTGGCAATCTGGAGAGTTAACTAATCATTTCATCCTAATCATTTCATCTTCTCTGTTTAAATACATTTTGTTCTACTTTTAACATGCGCACACACGCACACACACTGTGTTTGCAGATACATAATGCCTGGCACTTTGGGGCATTGGTCATTCAACAGAACAAGTATTCCAACTCATTTTCTAAGCTGTGATAAGGGCATTGTATTAAGCATTAAGCATATTGGTTTGCTCAGCCTGATGCCACTCCATAGTATATTAAGCTACTATTGCAAGATTATTTCTAAATGAAGCTGGGAGCTTAATCAAGAGCACAGTAAAATGTTCATTTTGTAGCGGAGTGCAAGAATAATCTGAGATTACATTATCCACCTTCATAGACATTCCTTTTTTTAAAAAAAAAGTGTTTGTTTTAAGAAGTAATCTCAAATGAGAGAAGTTATCAAGAATTACTGGAAAGTCTAGATACAAAGGGATCTTGCAGTACTTTTGAGATTGGGAGAGAAGTTGGTAGCATAAGCTTTTGTTGTCATAAGTCTACTTTATCAGATGCATGGAGCGAACTGCCTAAGAATAGACCTTTATGGCTATGGATGAGCAGGTGGAATATATGAATAGCAATAGAAATGCAAAAGTTATGGGTGTGGTGATGAGGGGACAAGTTCAGTTTTAAGGATGGTCACTGAGGGACAAAGGCATGAGGAGAGATGTTGCCTAAAACTAAGCTGAATAGATACCCATATGAATGGTGGCAGGAGTTATTGGACTGTAGTGTGATACTGGCTGAGAACCAGAAAGGAGGTGTGATAAACTGGTCAAGAGAGCCTTCATGAGGCTGAGGTGTTAACTAGTGTGACAATATGGTTAGTGTGTGTCAGGAAACCATTGTCCCCATTCAAGTCATTGTCAATGGACTGGAGTCTGTGGATATATTTCAATTCTGTTTTTTCTCTTTCCAATCTTCCTCTGTAGTTTTGTTTTGTTTTGTTTTCTTCAAGGACTGCTGTTCTGAGGTCTGAGATGGAATGTTCAGGAAGACTGAAGTGTTCTGCAGCTGTGTTTTGTGTATTCACATCCTTTTTTTATCCTCTCTCTGCTATATTTCTGATTAAGGATACAATATGCTGACTATTCAAATAGTACTTTTGCATAATCAAATTAGTTTAGGAAAGGGGCCATCTATGAGCAAAACTGGATGGTATGGAAAACATGACTTCCTCTGAGAACAGTGGCTGCGCTTCTCCTCCCATGAATCCTCCTCTCCAATAATATCAACAAAATCATAATGAATACCACACCCATTGTTCATAACAGTTACCACAATTGGGAAATTTTAGACTGAACTAGTTTCTGATATCTTAAAACAATGACAGATTTTCTAATCCTAATAACAGATTTGCAGAAGTACCAAGAAAATCTAAAATCTACATAGATTTTGCTTGGAAAGCTTGGTGACTAGAGGTGATGATTATTGCACTGCTTGGGTCAGTATGAATTTCAATTACGTATAAGTAAGGGGTCAGGGCTGGGCAATTTGCATGGGAGCTAGGAGACATTTTTTCTGATCTTGACCCCACCCCATGGGTCACACACACACACCCATAAGTCCAAAGATCTCTGTTTTCTTCCACAGTCCCTCTCAACATGGAAAGAGGAAGTGATGTTGTATCTGTTCTTGTTACCATTTTGAGAAAAGGGAGGTATTTTAAAGCAGTGTATTATTTGGGAGTTTTTGTGTGATAGGGTATTTGTGTGTATTTTCATGGATTTGGGGATTTATGCATGATTTGGGAGCAAAAGCTACCCAAAAATTACATTTTTTTTAAAGTGGGGAGTCGGGGGCTTTGAGAGCCATAAAAGTAGGTCCATAGGCCCAAAATATGGCCTTTTTCCGGGTATTCAAAGGCATTTTTTTTTTTGCATTTCAAATATGCAAGCAGGCAAAGATATGGGTTTATACAGTAATAGCTGAAGATAATTTAGCATTGTGAAAGAGAGGTTTAATGCCCATAAACATCAAACTTTCCCATAAACAAACCCACTTCACAGCTGCACATATGTCTAAATAAATAAATAAATAAATAAATAATAGATACACAGGCTTCAGTGAATAGATTTTTTTTTAAAAAAAATCACAGCACAGTCCTTTGCTTGTTTACTGAGAATTAAGGACCTAAATACCCTAAAAACAACTGATCCTGTCTGATCTTGGAAGCTAAGTAGGATCAGCAATGATTAGTTCTTGTATGGGGAACTACTAACAAATACCAGGTGCTATAGGCTTTATGTCAGAGGAAGGAACTAGCAAAACCACCTCTGAGTATTCCTTGCCTAAAAAAATCCTTTGGAATTCATAGGATTTCCATAGGTTGATAGGCAGCTTGAAGGCACATGCCCCCAAATCCTATTATGTTCGAGGTGTTTTACTTCATATAGGAGGTGCTTTGATTTCAATCTTTGGGGTCCATTGCAGATTCTTTTTTTATATGAAACTACATATCTGGCTTTGTCCTACTGAAAAATAAGGAGAGCTTAGCTGGATTGTGACCATATTGCAGGGGAAGAAAATTTTATAATTACAGTTCCAGCCATTACATTTCCCACCCACCGAACCCTAGGCCAAAATTTTCCTTCTGGTAGTTAGAGATAGGCGTCGTTAGGGATGGGGCAAGCATTTCCAAGTGGACCTTGGGAAATTTACTTTTTCAATAACTCCTAAAATCTGCTAGCCATCACAGCACTGATGTAAATCTAAACAAAAATGTTTTTTAAAATGTTAACTTTTCCAAGCTTTGTTTTTTTCTGTACAATGCCCCAGGAAAGGAAACAAATGAGATATTATACAATAAAATGCACAAAACACTGATATCTTTATTGGCCCAGCTAAAATTCCCAAAACACATTATGCAACTTTTTGAAACTTCACTGGCTTCTTCATCAGAAGAAAAGCAATGATAGAGTCACAGGCCAACATTTTGTCTCACATATTACTTTTGTTGTTAATTAAGATAGAGGGTTATCAATATAGGCAGAGGTCACTCCATTTCTTGGCCATGTGGGAACTGGAGACAAGGGGCAGTAGAATACGAGCAATAAAATTTCAAAGCCATTAGCAGCAGAAAAGTAACTTCCACTGAGATCCAGGCAAATTCTGTCTTGTGTGAAGCTAACTGCCCCTTTCCTAGGCAGAGAACATTGACTTTCTCAAGAAATCTCTGTACTGCTACAAAAGGTATTGTTTCCCAAGGGAGATTTGACATCTCTATTTGTGGTGCAACACAGCAATGAGCTGGGAATGTCTTGCCTTTGACTTAACTAATTGACTTTAGATAGACTAAAGCAGAGAGAGATATCAGTAGTTATCTGCAACACCCAACAGCCTAGGCAGCCATCTTAGGCTAAAACCTGGAAAAGTTCCCCTTTCGGCTACCACTCTAAAAAAACCGTTCCCTAAACTTTACTTGCTAATCCCCTGAAAGAAGAAATTCAGGGTCCAAAACTTGTGCACCAAGATAGGCCCCAAGGAGAGCTGTTGATTGTTCAGGCATTTCTACATATACGTACTAGACGTATATTTCAGAAATTCTTCATGCTCTCCAACTGTCCTTATGTGGCAAGAACAGTCCACTGTCAAACACTGCAGCATCCATCCAAGGCTGAACCTACACAGGCTGAATAACGTGTCCTTACCTTTATCCCTAGAACGTTCCTTTCTTTCTGATGTGAAAACTCTTCTTTCTGATTCTGAGGGCTTTTAAGGCAATAAAAAAAACAACTGATTTACTCCACTGTTTGGGGAAGAACTGGTTTTTCAAAGCGTGTGGTTTGACCACTGAAATAGGACTGGAGTGGAATCAGGGGTAGGGGGCAGATTGATCTTGGCACTTAGATCACCTGATTTTTTGTGCCACTGAAGGGTAGCTCCCTTGTTGGTATCACAATCTAGAAAAGACAGTGTCACCTTTTTATTCAGGGGTGGGAGAGGAATTGGTATTTGTATGTGAACCTTTGAATACATATCATTATACACATTTGCAGATCAGCATTTTAACTCTCCCTGCTCTACCGATTTCACTTTATGGAATGGCAGGTGGGCAGTCAGAGAGAAAGGCTATTTGATTAAGCAAATATGTGACTAGGCAAATATGTGTATGCATGATAGGAACTGGGGGGGGAAATAAAACCATAGCTTCTGTGGTTGTGTGACTAGACATTAATCTATATGGCAAACGCAAGTACCAGTGTAATTATATTATGGTGGTCCAGTGTGGCTTTCCAAACTTATTTTAATTTATATTAATACAAGTGTGTGTGGCAGTCAAACTGGGGCAGAGATACTATGCAGTGGAGCTGGGATACAGCCCCCATGTATATTCTGCCCAAAGCCCCCAAAAAGCTCACAGCATCAAGTTCTAAAAAATTTGGCTGGTGTGAAAAAATGCAATGGCTATTTAAATATTAAACGTTATGTTAAAAGCAATAAACTATTTTCAGTCCTTCAAATAAGTTGTTGTTTTAACGACCAGTTGCACTCTTACTTCTACTCATTAGGGAACAATTTCTATTCCAATCAATGGGTCTTATCCCAAGTAATTCACACTGGATTGTGCAAGTGCCCTGGTCTGCATAGATTTATCTAAAGAAAGAACAATAATTACACTAAACGTTAATGACTGTCAAGGAACACAAGGTGTATAAAAATACCTATATTGTTGCCTTGTTATTTCAAGGTATTTTGTAGGTCAAATTTTTTCTGAAGGGCTTCCAGATAAAAAAGGGCTAATTGACCAGCTAGGCAAAAAGAAATAATGGTTGCTATAATTAGTCTATTATTAACATTATATGAAATCATATGTTACTATGATCTTTGGATATAAACACCCACTACAATACCCTCTAAATACCTCTAAGTATCTTGATCATTCTAAAGAAATGGGTCTGCTGATTTTTTTTAAACACTATAATTTAAAAGCTTGTTTTCACAATAAAATGTACACACTACTATATTGTAAATACTATTGTAAATCAAATAGCTGTTGCTAGCTGTTCAAGAATGCACATTTAAAGATCAATTTTATAAATATATATAAAATTCTACACTGTAAAATGCTTCCCTTTGGTTCAAGCATTACACTTGCAGGTAGAAATTCCTAAGTGGATCAGATCTCAGACTCAGGAGACAGACAGAGGTCAAGGCAAAATAGACATAACAGCATCCTGGAAGAAATTCAGTGGCAGAACAGGTCTTAAAATCAATAAACAGAGAAGAGACAAGACATGGACAGCAGGTAAAGGGCAGAATATGACTGAAAATGAGAGAACAGGCAAGGATCAAGTCACCAGGAGCAAAAACGCAAGGAGGAAATCTAGAGAAAACAGACATTGACATGTAAACCTACATAACAGCTCACTTAGGGAGTCAAAGACTTTGGCTACCACTATCCAAAGACCAAACTAGGACCTTCAAAGGATTTCAAAATACATAAAAGGAAGTGTCTTTTTCATGGCTCCCTGCGTGAGCTCCAGTGTGGAGGAATGGGGTGAAGAAGAAAGGAGGAAGAAGCAAACCTGCTGCATATTTATAGGAAATGGAGAAAAGAATACTAAACACAATCTGGTTGAATTGGCCTCACTGATTTTGATGCCCTTCCCATTATCAAAGGAAGACTGCTGACATCTGTGAAATTTACATTAGCAGGGATTGCAGTGGAGAAATCCTAGATAGAAGAATGTTTCTGAGACCACAAGGCTTTTTATCTGTTACAGCATTACAGCCTCACTGAGGACCTCATTCCTGGTTAACATGGTACTTGAAGGATTCTGAGTCTTTTGGTACCCTCCCCCCAAAAAACCCACAACATATCTCTTCATTCTCCACTGTGGAGAAGCTGCTATGCCGATTTTGAGCCCCACACTCATCTCCAGCATGACGTTCCAACTCCTTCCCTCCTTACTATCTTGGCTTTCCTTAGATCCCAAAACTTAATTCAATCATAAATCACAAAAGTAGTTCTCATTTGCATCTGTGCTTTAATTTCTTTCCATGGATAACTCTTTCTTCCAAAGAGATTAAGGAACTGCATACAATTATCTCCATAGGCTAAGACAGTGACTTTCATCCTGTTTCAGATCCAGACTCAGCCAGGATACCGAATGTTATGGGATAGCAGTAGACATTCTAATCTTGTAAAATTCATCCAATTTCTCCTGCTTTTATGTCAAACTGGTCATTGCATTTCAGCCTACATACATTGCCTATACTCATACAAGTATGCCCTACTCACAGAATATAAATGTCATTTATCTGCAGCCTTCACAAACAGCCCCGACCTATATTTTTATTGTGCTGGTGGAAAATTATTATCAAGTCTGAGAGACATAAACATTTGACCAGAAGTTGATGGAAATCGTGACTGGACAATATCACACAGAAATCTTATCATAGTTCCTCTTATGTGTTATTTATATTGTATATGTCAGTATAGCTGTATGGGGAGATTTTTAGGACATTTAAAAGTTCACAATTACATATGCCAATTGTCACAGTTTGAATGAGTTAGCTCCTGTTCCAGTTTTATTAACACAAAAAATCTCATGCTGAGAAAGCTATCAGGATTTGGGATTAACAACATCTGCTGGTGTCTGCCAATATGGTTGTATCATATTTGCATATAAAAATGAGATGAAAAAGTAAAAAGTAATGCAAGATCTGAATCAAGAACACATGCATCTCTTTAGTGGCTCAAGGAGCACCTTGTATCCACAGAATTACAATGATGTCCTATACAGTGTGACTGATTTTTACCATTTTTACCAGTACAGATGGGTTTATGGTCCTTCTCTTGTTGTTACTGCTGCTGCTGTTGCTGCTACTATTGTGTGCCTTCAAGTCAGCTCCAATTTATGGTGACCATAACACACAGTTTGTTGTGGGTTTTCTGGGTTTTGAGGCCGTGTTCTATTAGTATTTTCTCCTGACGTTTCGCCTGCATCTGTGGCTGGCATCTTCAGAGGATAACACACAGTGTTTGTAGCATGACTTATTCAGAGGGATCCTCTGAGACTGAGAGAGCATGAGTTGCCCATGGTCACACAGTTAGTTTCCACAACTGTGAAGGGATTGGAATCCTGGCATCCCAAAGTCTGAATCTAAACCTCAGACCACTATACCGCAGTGGTGTATAATCTTTGTGGTAGCTTATAGGAAGGTTCTCTCAGGCTGTTGCCTTTGATGAAGTTCTGGGGGTGTGGCTATCTGAAGTGCCAGTGCAACCTCAAAGCAGGTTCCCAGGCAAGCAGAATAGCTCCTCAGGAGAGAAACCCAACCCAGTAGCATGTGGGAGGCTCTGGTGGCTGTGAGGAAAAGTTATATAAAGCCAAGTACCTGTGGGTATTTATTCTTCAGTGAGATCCTAGCAAGGACCTACAGAGTGGAGTCCTGAGCCAGTCAGAGAGTATAAACTGTGTTAGGAAGTTTAATTCTCAGTGGAAGCCTAGTGAGAAGCAGAAGAGTAATTGAATCTTAGTAGAATCTCGTCAGAGAATATGATCTAGATTGGGGGCTGAGCCTTTGGAGGGAGTGTAGCCAAAGGGCTGTTATATGATACTTGCGCTTTATATGGGAGTCTAAAGATATAAGTGAACTGTCTAAAAAGTTCACAGAAGAAATGTATTAACATTGACCTACATATGAACTTTAATACATTATTCTTATTGCTATCTAAATAAATGTTACAGTTTATTTTTATAAATACTGACTTGGCTGAGATGTATACAGTATATAAAGTAAAACAGAAAATATGCATACATAAAATTATTAAGTGGTTTTTAAACAAACATTGAAAATCCTCACCCTTTTACGCAAGGATAGTGTTACAAGGAGGAAGGCAGAGCTGTGTGGTAAAGGCAAGGTGCCTTATCAGACTGGGAACTGCCACACCAGACTGTTAGAATAAGGGCCTGTCGCATTAGTCCTAGTCCTAACTGATATCCCTTCTGTTTCATTTGTATGGCAAGATGATCCATCAGAGCATCTGAAAACAGTGGTTGTTGCTGTTATAGTCATTCTTCCCTTCCCTGTTGCACAGAGGATGGAATCAGGTGACCCTCCATATGTTGTCGAACTGTAACTTCCAGCAGCCCCAGCTAGTATATCCAGAGGTAAGAAATGCTGCAAAATGCAGTTCAACAACCTTTGGATGACAACATAATTCCCACCCCTGCTGTAGTGCTGCAGTGACGCAAACTAGAGAACTTAGTCAGTATCCAGTATCCAATATTTGGAGATATTCCTTTGGATGACTCCAGCCCTTCAGTCCTTAGAACCTGGCTGTTCTAACTGTGTGTGGTTTTTCAACAACTGTTTAAACATTTCAGGTTTTAAATATTGTTATATGTTACAGCTAATGTTTTAAATGCTTTTTAAACTGTTGGATAAACAGTGGTGAGATGAGCAACAGTAAGTAAATGCTTAAAATAAATACATATCACAGCCACTGCACTCACAGGAGCACTTTTGGTGTGCACAAGAAGGAAGAGGGCAATCTCCTTTTCTGTAAACCCCCGCTCACCTTTAAATCCCTAAAAACTTGTTCCAGAGGGCTAAAAAACTCTCTAAAATAAATATTGGATATTGGGAAGGGATGCAGACTGGAGGCCCAACATCATCATTAGCATCATGTTGGATTTAGGCTGTTATCACAATGCAGCCAGCTATTTCAATGTGCTAGCACTGCAGCTGTTCCCAATGGTTCCATGGCTTCTAGGACTGGGTTAAATGGTACTTTCAAGAGCCAAAATTGTGGACAGACTAATTTGACATCTGTAACTGAAGAATCATAGGCACAGTGTGCTCTATGGATGCAGAAAAAAAAACCATAATTATTCATTCCCACATCATAAAACAGGTTTCTTGACAGTCAGAAAACCCCACTGGAAGAATAATAGACCAGTGACAGTTTTCCATTATTTTCTCCTGGTATTTTACATCCTAAAATATTATGGTGAAAGTATTCTTGGAGAAATCATATAGGTTTGGTGTATAACTCTGCATGAGCAAAGATCTGTTTTCTGCAAATAGAACACTCTTCAGGAAACTAGTTTCCTTCATAATTTTTTTTTCATAAAACAAGGTAGTATTTCCTGCAAAATAATTCCTCTTCAACACTTCGGAACATTCAAAAATGGGAAAAATACTGTGCAGGAATAATAGTTCCACACTCGGGACAAAATTACTACAGGTTGAGTCTCCCTTATCTGGAAATTCAAAACTGAAAAACTCCAGAAACCACGTTTTTTTTCTGCCAGCCACCCATTTTCACCTTTGAGGTAGTGGTTTTTGCACTCCTACTTGTGTCTCAGATCCTCAGTATCTCTTTTCGCTGCCAGCCAGCCACTTCCACCTTTGAGGCAGTGGCTGCAGTGCTCTTGTTAATTCGTCTCTCAGATCTGAGGAATGCTGCAGGCAACACCTCAAAGGCAGAAGCAGGACTGGCAGCAAAAGAGAGAGACTGAGAATCTGTGAAATGGTAGAAGGAGTGGATTCATGCCAAGCACTGCACTTCACACCATTTCACAGATCCTCAGTCTCTCTCCAGCCTCCTATCTCATACACAGCACAAGTAGCAAACAAACAAGACACAAGGCTATTCCTAAAAGGTACTATATTCCAAAAATTTTTTAAAAAATCCAAAATGTGGAATATTTCTAGTCCAAAACATTTTAGATAAGAGAGGCTTAACCTGTATAATTCTTCATTCTCACATGCAAGAATGAAATAGCTGAGGATTTAACTAGAAACTCCAGAAAAGCAACTCTTACTCCTGGACTTCTAGAAGTCACATCCAAAATACAGAAAAAGTCTATAAGGCATTTTCAATAAATCATGTCCAGCCTTGAACACTGAAAAATCATTCACATATTTAAAGCCTGCATACTTAATGGAGGAAGAAGACATAAAATTTGCCAGTATTTTAAAAGGAATACAATAAAAATCAAAATAACTATATTTCAAAGAGAAGGCTCTACTAACTAGCAGGTAGATTGAATCAGTTGACAGTACTATCAGGTAGAATGTGGTACCCAGCTCAAGGAGTAGAATATGGGGAGGCTGAATCAATAGGAGCATGCCCTGCATCTCCAAAGTTTGCCCATTGCCACCAAATCCCTGGTCCAACTGGTAGTGTTAAAAGTAAGATTCAGGCCTTTTCCGCAAGGGGCGAGGGAATCGCCCCGTTCCGGTACTCGCCGGACCTGTGTGCTCCATGCGCGGGTCCAGGCTGGTCCGGAGCAGTGTGTGGCTGCGCTCCGCACTGCTCCAGGGACGAAAATGGCAGCTTCCTGTTGGTGGAGGCTCTCCACCAACCGGTGAAGCTCGCCAGCCTAAAGCCCGCCTCCAGCAGATCTGCAGGCTCACACTGGTGCAAGCCTGCAAATCTGTACCGGAGCGCAGCCACGGAGTGGCACACTCCGTGCTTTTGAAAGACCTGTCTTAAGCGGTCTTTCAAAAGCACACTGAACAACCACTTTGGGTCGTTCCAGAGCAGGCTGTGGTCTGGAACTACGCAAAGTAATCCAGACCCAGTCTGCTCCCAGGTGTAGACATCCTCTCTGGAGGACGCTCTGCACCGTTTTAAAAACCCCGTGAAGAAAAGGCCTCAGTTGCATATCACTGGTGGCTGGTGGATTCTAAGCCATTGAAGTGGTGCATCCACTCTGGGTTTTTGTCCAAAGGTGCTGAACCTATTTTGAGGCAGTAGGGTTCACTACATTGGATAGCTTCTTTAAAGTTCAGAATAAGACCCAGAGTGGATTTACCACTTCACTAACATAAAAACCACCAACCACCACTACTGCCAGTCTGTTTGACTTCAGCATTTGCAGAGAGGTGGAGATCTTGTCCTTTTCATTTTGCAACAGAATGTTTTGGACTGGTTCTGTCATTGGACTTTAGGAATTAGGTGCTTCAGGCAGCAGATTTTGGATGCCTTGAAAGCATGGCAACTTGGTAAACTAGTTAACTGGTGCAACCTAAAAGTTATATTGTTATTGTAAAGAAGGCAATTGCAGACCTTTCTGCCTACTGTGGCAAAATAAAGTGACTTTAATCAGCCCCTCTGGTGACGACACGTAAAAGGCCTTCTTGGTGGCTTCTCTCAGGCTTTGGAATTTCCTTCCACAGAAAGCTAGGCTGGTCCCTTTTCTGCTCACTATTTGTTGGTAAACCTCCCCCACACGCACAACAGGCATTTAATGAATTCAGTATGTGTGTGCTGTATTTCTAACTTTATTGTTATGCTTTTAAATGATTTCACACTTTTTAAAAATTAATGGCCTTTTAACATGATAGCTTTTTAATTGTGCTTTGACTTTTTATGAACAGGTCTTTTTTCCTATTTTAGATTTTGGTAAACCACCCTGGGCCCCACACCAGGTGAAAGGTAGAATACAAATAAAATAGATAGTCATTGTATAATTTGGCAGGCACCATTTACTGCTGTGCCTCAGGCAGTAAATTTCCCAGGTCAGCCCCACTTGGGCCCTGAGTCTCAGTAAGGACTATAAGTGAATGCTGTCCCCAAAGACAAAAATGAGGTTTGGGCAGCCAAGCTACTGAAACAAAAGTGAGTTGTATTTAAGCTATGTGAAAAGAAGTTGTTGCCACCATGATGTGCAGCCAATTCACGTATTTTGTTTCCCTTTGCAACTGCTTTCCAAAGAAAGCAAACTAACATTGTACAGAGAAAGAAGTTGTAGCAGATGGCATTGTGCCAGCAAACATCTAAAGCTTGTCTATCTGGGGCTGGCACTTTGAACACACTGAAAAGGAGCAGTTTCCTTAGCAACTGAACCTAAAGCTCTCCTTCTTTCTCCCCTCCCTTATCCATTCTCCCATCACAATTGAACACCTGCATTTCATGAGTTATATTTAGCAGAGAGTTAACAGATAACAAATGGGCCCAGGGAATCTGTCACTGGTAATATAACACAGATGGAATGTTTATGAGTTCTCCCAAACACAAAGTATACATTGTCATTTTCCCAGATCAAGGAGATGCAAAGTATTGGGTCATGCCAGGAGTGGTTAAATGAAGACATTCTTGCCTCTACATTAGGCTTTTGATAACAGCAGTTTGCTGTTGGACCATAGTCATTGAGCAGATGGATCTGTGGGATCTTTAGAAAAACAAGATTGTGCATTCATCCACTCTAACTTGCATAATAGTGAATGAAGTAGCAGCAGGCTCATAAGTTCATAAGGCTAGTTGTCACCAAGGTGGTAATTCTGTGTCTGCCTATACCACTGAAGATGGGTTTTCATAGGAATGAAAGGCTCTCAGTACCATCCCTCCAATCTCTTGCACATAGACAACCACATATCAGAGGAAAGGCTATGGTGATACTTGCTTTAGTTACATTCTGTTTGAATTAGTGTAAAACATTCTACATGGGGCTGCATTTGATATCTCAGTTGGCCCCAAAAGCATCTGCCATACCATTGTCTAGAGCTTTTTACAGGGAGTGCACAGCTCTGTTGTAACAACAAGTCCACTGATATTTTTACAGGCATAATGCAAAACCCTGATTATTAGCTATAAGCCCCACACAGCTTGGGCCCACACTATCTGAAAGACCATATTATCCCATAAATGCCTGCCTGGGCTTTGAGATTTTCTGGAGATGGCCTTCTCACAGTTCCAGCACTTTCACAGATATGTTTGGTGGGAATATAGATAAGGGCCTTCTTGACTGTTGCTTCCAGGCTCTAGAACTCTGTTTCTAGAGAAGCTAGACTATGTCCTTTCTTGTACTGTTTCCAACAACAGGTGAAAATTTTAAAAACTCCTGAATTTTTGAGGATTTGACTGTTTACAAAGAAAGGGATTTAATGCTTACTGTTTTTATTCCATGCCTTTTCAATGGATACATTTTAAATTGTTTAAAATTCCACACATTATTCTGATTACTTTTAGGTACCCTTTTGTATGTTTTTAAGTACATGTATTTTTATCTCTACCTATTCCAAAGTTTTTAAGTTGCTGTGATGGTGTGGCTCACTCAGAGGAGTAGGACAGGGAGAAAATGTCCTCCGTCCTCTGCGCAGTTGCTCACCTCTGATCTAGACACTTGAGAGCAGATGTTCAATTTAACATATAGGTGCCCCATCAGACAATTTGTTGCCTATGGTCTTGAATCCTACTGGTAGTCCCATGAGAGTAGATCCATCAAATCAACTGTTAAATGGCATGTTGTTATTTATGTCTCATCATCCAGTATTAGGACTAAAGCTATAATCTACACATATTGCCTTGGGGAAACAATTCCAGTGAAGGACTCACCACTGAAGATGGGAAGAAAACCAATAAGTTCAAAAGGCAGCTCTTTTGCTGCCTGGAATATGAAATGGATTTCTAGTGGATAGCAGGAATACTAGGGGTAGCAGAGCTCTCAAGCACACTGTTCTTCAAATACCAGCATCTCTTTAGTACTACCCATAGCAAACGTATATAGTTGGATGTTTTGAAATCAATGGGCCATAAGTTAGTCCTGACTGTTTTAACTATTTCAGTGGATCTGCTCTACGAATAACTAAATCTTATCCAACTAGTGTTGCAGTAGCATTTTCTACACATAATTGCTATATATATTATGAAACTACTCCTATCTTTCCATTTAATAAAAAAAATCATGAAATACAATCTCATGTATGATAAAATTCAGGCATAGACATTAAAAAATCATCTTCTGTATTCCTTAGAAACTGTTATGTTTAAAGCTTGTTTGCTGAAGAAGTGTTAGGTATTCAGTTAATATCAGATGCATTGAAACTGGATATAGAAATGCTAGATTTGCCAGACCCCATGTTAGGAGAGTTCTTCATCCAGCTCTAGTCAGGCTTAGAGTCAAAGCACAGGCTTGGTTAACTCAATGCAATATACAAAGGGCAGTCATCTGGGTTGGAGCAACCACAGGAGCATCATTAATGGGTTGCAGGATTTTCAAAACAATTTATGCTTTGTTCCATGAGTATCCCTGCACACAAGTCAACTAAAATAAACTGCAATTGTTATGTCCTAAAATGGCTAAAAATATGCTGCTCTGTGGGACATTGCATGTGCTTGGAAAAATACATAATCAAATAATTAGGAGTGCATACTTTTACCTTATTTGTCCTTGTCCAGATAAATATGATTTTAGAAATGTGCATGATAGTTGCAGCTCAAACCATTTCAAAAATATCTCAGTACCCAAATTAGGGACAGGAAAAGGAATCCATTGAGTTCATGTTTCCTTGGAAATATCCATTTCACGCGTCCTCTCAAGACTAATGGAATAAAGTGCATCTTGCTTCAAAGCTCTGTATGTTTCATGGACTGAATTCCAGTGAGGAAAAAAAATGTGCAAATGTGCCTTTCAAAAATGTGCAAGATAAAGGTGATGTATAGACCAATAAATAAATAAATATCCACAAGCATGCCTTACTCGTTGGTGAAAATGTACACAGAAATGTGTACTTTGGAAAAAATGCATACAAATATGTACATTTTGGAGAAAAGGCATCCACAAAAATATGCATGAGTTTCCAAGCTGAAACTGAATCCTAAGTTGGAACTTGGACAGAATAAAAATGCCAGTGGAATTATGGAAAATACAATAAAAACAAGACCAGCGTTACACAATTATAATGTTATGATTTCACTTCAGCTGCCATGACAACATCCAATAGAATCCTGGAATTTACATGGGAGGGAGAAGTATTTAAAATTCTCACTCAGAGATTTTTAGTGATTCACCAAACTTTAAACCCCAGAAGTTCACAGAATATAACCATGAAAGCTAAAGTGGAATCATACTGCTATAATTGTATGGTGTGCTACCCACAAAGAAATCTTCCAAAGGCATAGAAGAACTGATCCTGCCCTCTCCTGCAATACTTATTGGGATGTATTGTCAGGATGAAAATTTTTGTGGGAGGAAAAGGAAGCCTATGCACATGTTCAGCCAATATTTCTGTCTCCTGACTTCTCTCTTTAGGGAAAGAATGCAGATTTCTTTATGGAGATCTCCCCATTCCTTGTTATTTTGCAGGAAATAGACGAGGAATAAATCAATCCTCCAATATTTAGAAAAGTCTGTACATTAATTCTGTTTGGTAATTTCAAGCCTACTTTTTAGATTTTTAGGTTTTAACTGTTCTTACCAGTTAGCCATTTTATTTGTCTGTAGATAATAAAATAATACTGTCTTCCATTTTAAACACTATGTAAGCATGCTTTTGTTTTTCTTATGAGAGACTGCATTACTTTTTGGAGTATCAAGCTTTTACACCATACTAAATTACATAAGTATGCTTATAAACTGCATCACTCTAAAATGACTATGATTGTTCAGGTATTTGCAAAATAGTATGAAGTGGTTACAGTCAACTGTCTTACTGATATATGCCACAGAATTGTATAGCCATGCAAGATGCTTAAACTCACTACTGGTTTAGGGATGGAAAGACTTTTGAAAATATTTGAAAAAAATCATAATGAGAAGACTTCTCGACTGATAAGAATCTTTGCAGTTCAGGGTTTATTGTGTACAAGATTTGTACTTGGTTGTTTTGTGCAGAAAACATTTTCTGCATGGAAAATAACATTTCAACACCAGAAATGTTAATTCCTGAAGAGAAAATGACTTTTTTCTGTAAAAAGAATACTGCTTTGTATTCAAATCAACCATGTGCAATTACAGCTTTTTTCTGCAAAGAAAATAATATTTTATGTACATGTATTAATATATTTACATTGAAACATTATTTTTCATGAGGACAATGCTGTTTCCTATGCACAAACACACACAAAAAAAACCCCTGTAATTGGGGATTTATTCTTTATAAAATTTACACATGGTTGATTTGCAGAGAAATCAGTATTTTCTGCACAGAAAACAGCATTTTCTTTGCAGGAATTAATATTTATTGTGTTGAAATACTATTTTCCATGTAGAAAATGCTGTTTTCTGCACAAAACAAATATATGCTAATTTTGCATAGAATAAGTCCCAAACTGCAAAAACTGTGTTTTTTTTAAAAAAAGTTCTCTAAGTGGGAAGAAAATTGCAGAAATTACTCATTGCTATCTTTGAGAAGAAACTTAATGAAGAATTAAATTCCTAGTTTTTTATAGGACTTAAATTTACCCTTTCCATTTTAGTCCTCTGTTTTACTTCAAACTGGCCTTATTCATGGAGCATTTCAGCAGGACAATAAATGAAATGAGATGGCTGATTATTTAAAGTGTTGGAAGTTTAAGGAGTATATAGACTTCAAATTTATTTATTTTTATAAGGAACATAGGAAACTGTTTTATACTGTATCAACCAATTGGTCCATATAGCTTGACACTGACCATTTCTGCACGAGACTGTTATAGCACTATAATTCCACTTTCAATATCCTATGGAATCCTGCAAACCCCAGGATTCCATAGGATGTTTAAAGTGGAATCATAGCGCTACAACAGTCTTGTGCAGAACTGGCCACTATTTCCAATGACTGGCTCTTCGTTGTCCGGGGTTTCATTCCCAGCACAATTTTAGGATTCTGGAGATTGAACCTAGGAACATCTGCAGGTAAAACAAGTGCTTCTCCATACAGGAGTATGTACTCTTTTACTAAGCTGTGGACCTTCCCAATATAAAGATATAATCGACAGAACAATTGATTGTATTATTGGACATAAAATTCTGGTTCATGTTTTCATCTTCACTGCTGCTATTTCCAGGAACGGAATTTCTGGAAAATTCTGCTACATGATTCCTTCAAGGAACTTATTCATTCTATGCTCCAGATATAGCCTTATGATGGCATGAGTATCATTTTCTTACAGTATACAATCTATGGGTGCGAGTCTCCACATTCAGAGGTTGTGTACACCATTTCCTTCTATCAAGATGCTCTATCAGCTCTTGGATGTGTTCAGATACTTAGACCTAATATATATAATGTAATATATAACCTATTATATAATATGTTAAATACATACTATGCAGCGGAGCCCTCTCTTTCCTCTTTACTTAGAAGCAAGTGCAACATGATCTGATCTGCAATGAGGCTCCCACCCCCAGATAGATAGTTTTAAGCTAGGGATGGGCAACCATGGCAGGTCCAAAGCCCATTTTTCTACACCTGAGACCTTCTGGGGCCTGTATGACTTGTTCCAAAATTTTATAAATGAAACAAATCAAAACCAGAAGTGGCCAATTTGGGTTTTTATATGACAGAATTACAGCGCTATAATTCTACTTTAACTGCCATGGCTGCATACTGTAGAATACTGGGGTTTGTAATTTGGTGAGGTACTAGAGGTCGCTACCTAGGAATTGTAAATATCCCACCCTAAATTGCAAATCCTAGAATTACAAAGGATATTGACAAGACAGTTAAAGTAGAATCATAGTGCTATAATTGCATAGTGTGAAAGGGCTCCCGCTTTCAAAAATCAGGGTTTTAAAAAATGTTTAAAAGAGGTGGAGGAGGATTTGCCAGCTATTGAAAAGATTATTTGCCTCTCCTGGAGATTTCCAGGAAAGATAATTTCCTTCAGAAGACAGACAAAAGGGGTGGTCTGTGGAGTGCTGGTGGAGGTTACAAAAACAGCCTTGGGAGTTTTCATGTCTCCTGCAGGCTGCAGTATACAACCCTTGGCTTCAGTCTAACAGTCTCCAGCTCTTTCGTTTCTAAGATTCATCCAGCTCTGTGAAGGAGCTAAGTATTATGGAAAGAGGACTCCAATAATGCCATGAGGAGAATCAATACAGACCAAAACCTCTTGTAAGACAAAGATATGGTAACCACGTGTATGAGTATATAAGGTCTCCTATACTACAACATACTTTCTTCTTGGAATGTCCATCAGCACACTCCAGACAAAGATAAAGGTAATTAAAATTGTCTTGATGTGTCTTAATATTTCAGAATCCTTTCATTTAACTTTATCCTGCAGACACCTCTGGTAGGCTAACCCATATTCTCTGCATTCAGTTCCTGGAAAAATGCATTATTGATAAGACACCCAAAGAGAATAAACTTTTTCTGACATATTCCGACATGTTCAATATCCCAAAAAGATCATGCAAGCTATGCCATGAGAATAATTCTAGTTATTGGAATAATTCTAGTTTTAGTTTCATAGTTCTAGTCTTAAACTAGAAAAATATATTTATATTTTAATGCTTACTAGCCAATGGCTTCTCTAAAATAAAATGTCAGTACATACATTTCTGTTACTATCCCTTTTCGGGGATATAATTGGAAGCTAGAGAAGAAAAAAAGAATATTTACTTCATAAATATGGATATTTGGCATGGTCATTGACAGGTTTTTAATATTGTAAATGAAGATGAGCCAATTCCAAAAGCTCTTCATGCAAATATCTACAAAGAGAGCAGTCACCTTATCATAACATCTCAATCCAGTTTATGGTGTTTTTTCCTCCATAAGACTGACTGCAGGTTTTCAATTCTTCTTTTATCTTTGGACAGTATATATATTTGATTTTTCTGCAAAAGCTGCCAATGAAAAGTTCAAATACATCCTTCACATCTGAAATTTACATTATAGCCCTTTCTGCACTGAGGTATTAAAACGGTGCAGAGCAACCTCTGATGGAGGTCTTCTGTGCCGTGGAGTGGATTGGGGTGGACTATTTTTCATAGCTCCGCACCCAAATCCACTCTGAAGCAACCGGAACTGGTGGCATGGTGTGTTTTTTAAAAACCTCTTTTCAGAGGTTTTTAAAAAGCACGGAGCGCGCAGCCCCATGCAGCTCCATCGCCGCACTCCGGTGTAGATTTGCAGGTGCGCACTAGTGTGTGACTGCAGATCTGCCAGAGGCAGGCTTTAGGCTGGTGAGCTTCTCCAGTTGATGGAGAGCCTAGCTGGAAGCCGCCATTTTGGATGCCAGAGGACTGCAGAACAGCGAGATCGCACTGCTCCGCATGGCGACAGACTTACCCGGCTGCCAGTAAAGTCCATTTTAGAGCGTTTTCCCCCATTTCCCTCTCCACATGCAGAAAGGGCCTATAACTAAAACTGTGATCTGGTATTCCACAAGTCTACTCAGAAGTAAGTCCTACATTCCTTGGCCATTATTCCCTGAAATGTGTATACTGAACTGCAGCTTAAAAATCACTCTACCATTATTGGTAATAGCTGGAGAACATGGTCAGTACACTCACAGAAATCTATGTCCCATATTCAGCCATATGAGATGTTCAGCCATGTGAGATTCTAAATGGGGGGAGGTATTTCTAATCCATATATTTATTACAATGCAAACATGCTTTGCATGTTCTTATTATCTGTCCTCATGTCTGACTTACAGGCTTTCTTGGCAAGATTTATTCAGAAGCATTTGCTGTTTCCCTCCTCAAAAGCTGAGAGAGTATAATTTGAGCTAGGTCATCCAATGGGTTGGCAGGGATGAGCAGCGATTCGAACCCTTGTTTCCCAGAGTCTTAGTCCAACATTCAAAGCACTACATCACGCTGGCTCTTCATAGGTTGCATAACCAACACCAAGTTAGCATGGGCCAATTTATGGCCAATTTACTGTAACGTAAATTTGCCATGTATGGATGAAGGAGAATCCATTGTCCACTGTATCATTCTGCCAAATATCCACATAAATTAGCCAATACTTTCTTATACATCCAAAGTTTACATTTAATTATTCTGCTTATTAGCCTCATCCAGTTTACTATCTTGGCAAATCTGGTCACTAGTTTCTTTTCTTCTTGCTGGCATCTTCCCTGGCATGCGGTGTCTCTTGCTGCTGGTCTGCCATTTACATCTCTTCCCATAGAAAATGGTTGCTTAGTTGGAATGGTTCTGAATCCCTTGTGCATGGTCTGCTCCTGACAGTAACTGACCTCCAAGTGGTCTCTCAGTGTCATAGCCCTCTTTGTTTTCATTGAAAATTTCATCCTGTTGGTTCTGTAGAACCAATTCTCTCTTTGTTGTATCCAGAAAGTCCTTGTGTTCTCTGACATGTCAAAGAGTCTCAAGACATAGCTGCAAGTTTGCACTTGCTACAAATGTAGTCAGTGGGGTTTTCTGGCAAGAATACAGACATTGCACACACATTGAAGCATACAACAGCAAATCATTCTTCCTCCATCCCTGCAGTTATTTATTCATCCTTTTCAGGTTGTAATAACTCTCGCTCATACGACTGTGCATGCCACAAGGCATATGCCATTGGCCCTCAGAGAATGAGCTCAAAAGATTGAGGCAGCAGTTATACAGAGTTAGTAGATGCTAGCTTTGCCTCCAAAGTGATTTAGCAGAAGCCCTGTCTCTTTAGACCATGTGTTCAGGGAGATCACACAGCCAAAAAAAAGGGGGGGCCCTACACAGCCCTTAAAAATACACAAATTCAAGGATGACCCCCAAAACACAGTTGACCTTCTGCTCTCTTTCAGAAACTGAGCTCAAATGACTGAGGCAGCAATTATATAAGGCTAGTGACTTCTAGCTCCACCCCCAAGCATGTGAGTGACTCAAAAGAAGCCTCACTCCCTTAGATGATATGCTCAGGGAGAAAATATGGCCAAAAACAAACAAAACACCCACAAAACTTTTAAAAAACAAAAAATGTCAAGGATGCCCCCCCCCCAAACACAGCTCACCTTCTTTTCTCTCTCCAAAGACTTCCTAAAAAGTCATCTACAGTAAAGGAAAGATAAGTTATTTTGAGTGCCAGGAGAAGGGGTCCTGGCAATGAAAGTGAAAATAGTAGGTGAAAAGCAGAACAAAACATTTTTAAAAAATTGTGAAAAGCTTGGAATAATTTAGAAAGTTCTAGTATGTCACTAGCTTGATAAGAAGTAAGCATTTCACACTATATAACAGTTAAGTGCCTACATAGCAAGAAAATCAACTCACAGAGCTAAGCAACTGCATTAGAAGGTCAAAAATGTTCAACAAAGTTCCATTTTTTGGAGTTACATTTTTCCACTCTACAAAGTGAGGAGTATTTTCTGCTAAGACCATTATATCAGCCCCTTGAATTTTCTAAGGTACTTTATATAGGGAAAAAAAGAACTTTTCTACCAAATGCTAAGTGAACATTAATAGCCTTTCTGAATGCCCTGCACAATGCTGCTCCTGCATTTTTTTTCCTGATAACAAAGAAGACTAATGGCAAAACCTCAAAAGATTAGCAGGTTCTGTAAGTGGAGGGGGTAAAATTCCATTTGCAGGTCTGTGCCATCCACACAGATTAATCTCCTCCTTCTCCTGAAAAACAGAATAAAAATGTTTCTCATAGATGTTCCCACGACTTCCTGCTCAGAATCAAAATGAAAATAAGGCACACATCTTCAGCACATCAGAGGATTTTAAAGAATCACAAACACAGAGATACTGCTAGAAAACCATAAGCAAATGAGAAAGAACAGGCCTTTGCTACCTAAAATGAAAAGCACCCAACATCTCCCCTCTAAGGTAATGAGACGAAGGGAGGAGTGGTCAAAAGTACAAGCAGAGCAATGACATCTAGGTCCTGGTCAAAATGATATCGCCACAATAATGTTGCATCCCAAGGCCTGAAAGTGCCTTTTCATCTAGGCTTCTAACCAAAAGGTGCAGGGCCAAATCTGAAATGATTGTATAATTCAGGTTCAGAGGTCACAGACCTCTGGATCATTTTGCCACATTGACATGAATAGTCTTTATAAATTGCAGTGATGTAGACTCAAATCAATTGACTCAGACTCAAGTCAGACTTAAGTCACTTCAGTGACTCTACTTGAACTTGACTCAGAAAAAATTACACATCTACTCAACTTGACTTGAGACTTGCATATTTTTAGTGACTGACTTGCTACAGTTGGTTCAGTAAAATGACACATTCATCCAGAAATCTTACAACTTACTGGTCACATGATGATCTGGTTCAATCTCAAAGTGTGGACACATTTCTCAGAGGGAAGAGCAAATGAGCTAGGCAATGAATTTAAGACGAAGTTGAGGTCTGCTCAGCAGCCTGTCCCCTCTGCATATAGGAGGAGCTTTCTGAAACTTTTCCTAAGAGCAGAAGGCAAGACTTGTACCCAGAGCACAGGGTGCATATCTTAGAGGGGAACAGAAAATGTGTTAAGCAATGGGCTTAAGGAAGAAGGATTCTTCCTTCTAAAACTCTTGAAGCCTCAGTAATGGGGAATGAGAAGGATCTTATTCTCCACTTCTTACTTAAAAAATGGGAAGGACTCTATTTCCCACTCTGAAGCTGCAGATGGCAAAATCATAAAAGTAGAAGGCCAACTCTGCTTGAATTTTTAAAACTGACTTTATTCCACTCTGTCCAGAAATTCTGGAATACAGGTTGAGGTATGAAGCTGGCTCCCAGACTTGAGACTTGACTTGAGACTTTCCGCACAAGGCGAGGGAATTGCTCCATGCCATTACCTACTGCTTCTTCTGGGGTCCGAAGCAATGTGGACTGCCCCTGAAGCCTTTCCGCAAGCCTCCTCCTTGGTTGAGGGCGAATCAGAGCAGTGCGAGGTCTGTAGATCTGCACTGCTCTGGCTTCCAAAATGGCAGCTTCTGGCTTCCAAAATGGCGGCTCCAGCTTCCAAAATGGCAGCTCCGGCTTCCAAAATGGCGGTTTCCTGTTGGTCGTGGGTCCTGACCAATCGCTGAAGCTCGCCACACTTAAAGCCCGCCCTCTGCAGATCGCAGGCTCGCATTGGTGTGAGCCTGTGAATCTGCACAAGGGAGCAGGAATGCAATGGCGTGTTCCAGGAAAATAAAGACCTGTTTTTTGCAGTCTTTAGAAAACATGCTTGAGGACCACTTGGGGTCGTTTTGGAGTGGACTGAGGTGCAGATCTCCAGTAAGTAGTCCGCTCCTAGTCTGCTCCAAGGTGCAGATGACCTCCGTGAGAGGACGCACTGCCCCGTTCTAATTGCCTGGTGTGGAAAGGGCCAAAAACTTACATACATCACTGATAAATTGCCAAGTTAAAAGATGACAGTCCTAAATTTTATGGACTAAAGGAAATGTATATAATTTAGGATGAGTTCTGTGATATCATTCCTAGGCCCACAAAGAAAACCATCTGCCCACTGTCTTCCACTAGACTGACAGAAGTTTCAATGTCATTCCAGTTTTACTAAGATAGAAAAGGCTAAACAATTGGGCCACAGTCCTGAGGGGAGGGACTCTGCAATAGAACAGAGACATGGAAGCCAGGTTACTTTCTGTTCTATCTTCCAGGGCAAACATCTGGGGGGGGTGATTGTTGTTGTT
The DNA here is from genome assembly GCA_948472985.1 of Iguana delicatissima. Lineage (NCBI taxonomy): Eukaryota > Metazoa > Chordata > Lepidosauria > Squamata > Iguanidae > Iguana > Iguana delicatissima. Next base: position 1,022,806 of record CAOKZL010000004.1, read on the forward strand.
GTAGTTCTTGGGGTTTTTAAAGTATCCAAATTGCATTTCTTTTGCTCTGGACTATTTTCTGGCAATTCTTAGAAAAAAAGTAGTAACATTTTGTTCTCACCCTGCAGTTGTTTTTTTTTTTAAATTTCAAAACATATCAGAACAAAAATGTCTTCTTTCCTCATCTCCTTTCCTTTTTAAAAACAAATTCTTAGAGTTATAGTACTATAGCTCATTAGTGCAATGTCACGTTTGCACTATGAACATCCTGTCTTTTTAAAAAATGAAAATTCAGAAGAGAACATTTACCCTTCAAGATCACTTGAGTGAACCGTGTACCGCTCCCTTTTTTTAAGACTGAGATCAGCCCCAAGAAATTGCTACAAACAGCTCATTCTCAAAAATGGAGTGAGTGGACACTGAAACATGAAGAACCATCAAAAATCAAAGAGCTTATTGTGAGTTCTCCCTCTTCTTTAGACCAATCTGGAAGAGTCGATTGGATAAAATGAACTGATCCACTTTTAAATATAACATTGTATAATGCTTCTGCATGTGCAGAAGTGGAAGCAATGTATTCTCAATGTTATACACTCTATTGCATTTTATAGAACATATTTATGAAGTTATGTTAGTAACTGAAACAACAATTTAATTAATTAGTTTCAGTTAATTTCCTTCTGAATTTCAGATTAACATTTGTGCAAAGCCAGAAGCTGCCATTTTGGAAGCCAGAAGCTGCCATTTTGGAAGCCAGAGCAGTGCAGATCTACAGACCTCGCACTGCTCTGATTCACCCTCGACCAAGGAGGAGGCTTGCGGACAGGCTTCAGGGACAGTCCGCATTGCTTCGGACCCCAGAAGAAGCAGTAGGTAATGGCACGGAGCAATTCCCTCGCCTTGTGTGGAAAGTCTCAAGTCAAGTCTCAAGTCTGGGTCCTACTCTGGAGGAAGTGGGGACACTGTTCTTTGTTCAACAACTAAACTGCTTTCTCTGGTGGTTTGCAAAATTGCAAAAATTGATGGAAAAATATGTTTCTTCAGCTCCTAGGGGATATTAAGAGAGCTCTAGGAGAGGGGGTTGTGGGTTACATAAATGGACTAACAGAGAGGGTACGTGTGGCCCAGCCTTTGACCACTCCTGCTGGAAACTAATCTGCTTCAACAGGAGTGATGGGATTCAGTTTATCCAGCCATTTTATCTAAATGGAAAGGGAAAGCACTACCCAACTTTTGTTGTTGTTATTGTTGTTTATTGATGCTAGAGTTCAGAGGAGAAGTTATCAATAATACTGTTCAAATAATACATTGTAGTAAGTACAGGAGAAGAAATAGACCTCTGCTCCTAATATGAACCTTAATGTCATTCTTCATGCTTGGAAGAACTGTATAGATTTACAGTTATGCAAGCTTTGCCACTGTCAATCCATGTTAAAGAAAGAAGTCTGTGAAACTACTCCAGAGTGAGCATTTTGAAGATTAAATGTTTGTATTTCACATCTAATTAGCATGCAGCCATGTAGGTAAATCTAAATTAAAATCACATACACACAGTGTAATTTCAAGCCCTACTGAGAAGTTTAAGATAAAGACTATAAACTATAAATTCATTTTTCATTTTTGAAATATTTCCTACTATTTTAAGCAGCTCTTTTACAGGTACTAATAAAGAGGAAGATAGTAAGCATTGTTCCATTTGACTCTCATAACTGTGTTCCTGTAACCCAGTTGAAAAACTTTAGCTTATCAACCATTTAAAATTCATAGTTTAAATTACCTCATAATTTGCCTGTTAGAATCTGACATGTAACGTGGTATAAGCTTCCTCAGGTCTGATAAAGACATCATTCAGAGAGGCCTTCAATTTCTGTCTTTATATCTCTGGTATTAATGGCTGCAACAGAATAGAAAATTAGGGAGAATGTCAAGAGACGGTGATCATCCCTCCTCCCCATTTTTCTTGAACATTGATAATTGGTTCTGTCAGACAGCTGTACCTTGAAGCAAAAGTTCACTGCAGGTAAATGCATATGAGGAGAGAACACTGACAGATTACCATACTGCCACTGTCACTGTCAAAACAACCCTAGGAGCGATAACAGACCAATATTCTTGACATTTTTTTGTTAAGGCCACCCAATTACAAACTCTAAAACCAGGCAGAGGCATTTGTATTGTAAATTCAGAGCACTGCAACGAAAGGCAGAAAGACGCTATAGTTTCTTCCAGGTGGCTGAAGGTGTCTCATAAAAGAGAGCAGCTTCCATTTGAATATGATAGATACTGGAAGAATTTTACTGTTCTAGAATTATTTGAGTGTCAAGAGACAAATGGGCTGTTGCTTGGACAGTTTTCAGCATTCCAGCAGTTATGTAATGTGTGCACAAAGGCAGACTGTCCTCTGACCAATTCAAGAAGCTTTGGGAAAGAAGCATGTGAGACTGGAGAGAGATGGGGCACCAGTGGCAGCTGCTGACACCCATGCTGATGTTGGAAGCAAAGAGTCATCAGCAATTGGAAAGAGTGATTAGTGAAAGGTTGCTCTGGAGTACATGTCTGTCATTTTGTTTCATTTGTTTCTTTCTTTCTTTGATTTTTATACTCAAGCCTCTTTGCTTCCTTCCTACCTGAAGAGATCACTTCCCTCTTCCTCCAAAAGTTCATCTCTTTGTCTCCCTTTGTCTGGAAGGGAGCATCCATGAGGCTTCTGCCTCAGAATGCCACACATTCACTCATGAAAGCCAACTTTTAGTGGCTGTTCTATTGAAATTTAGGTAACTTTTTTTTGTCTTTCTCCTTTCCTATCCAAGATGGACTTCCTGAAACAATAAGTGTAAGTTTATTTTTTTATTTTTTTATTTTTTTAATCTTACAAGAGAATCTTGAGTAGTTTTCTCCTGTTTACTACTGAATGCTCATATTGCACTAGTTATGCTGCACTTTGCTTGATATAGATAGCAAATATTCCTACTATTGGTAAGGTAGCAAATCTGCCCTGGGTTTAAGTTTGAATGTTAAGTGCTGAACCTGTTTGGGGGTTAGGGTTCAGTGCATGGGATAGTTCCTTTAAAATCTGACCTAAAATCCAGAACAGAGTCACCACTCTACTGACACAACAGCTACCATCTGCTATTATGGGGCATATTCAGCTGCAATTGTGCACAATAATCCCAGCAAAAATCTACAAAGCTTTTTAGTCCTCTCTACTCTTTCTTTTGCCTCCCCCTCCACAATTTCTGATACTTCCTCATCCTTCCTTGATTGTAGTGCAAGGTTATCTGGTTGGTTACAGAGCCAAGCAGGGTCTTTTTACCTGCTTGCAGTTTGATCTAGGTGGCAAAGTGTGTTTGCTTTTCACATATGCTGCACTGGAGGGTTTGGGTAGAGAGTAGGGGTGCCAGATCAACAAAATCTCATTCCTTGACATTCCAGAGATAAAACCTACAATGGGGTGAGGAGGAAGACCTTACAATATCACAGAGGTGGGGCAGCCATTTCATCACAGCAGAACAGTCAGGATCATCTGACTATGGAAACAGATTTGAGGGCAATTTCCTTTGTTTGCAGCGGCACAATGGGCGCAGTAGCACAATGGGTCCATGTACATGTACTCAACTGCTCTCTGCCCAATTTCTTCCCCTCCTTCCTTTTTTTTTTTTTTTTTAGCTTTCATGTATGCAGACTGAACTCTCACATGGCCTATATGGCACATTGACTTGTGCAGGTAAAGAAAACTGAACAGGATTCCTGCGCACATCTTTAATGGAAAAATCTCATATCTCAAAACACAGAAAGTCAGAACTCAAACACTGCCTTTTCTTCCATCATTTCCTACGGCTCACTTTGACCTATGTATTTCACTTTCAGTTAGGCTTTTTTCATTATGCTAACTGTGATATCTAACTAACACAGAGAGGGGAAAAAACCCTGATATTAACCTTTTACTATGTGCAAAGGCTTGCTTGAACCATCAAGATTAGCGCATGGCTCATGTAGACAGTGGTTAACTTTAATTCTGAGGAACATCATAATTCAGCGGTAATTCAATTTTTCTTTACCACAGGCCCCCTTTAAAGTCTTTTGTTGCTGCAGACCATGAAGATATAACTCAAAGGCAGCTTCTGGCTATATGGATGGTAGTGAGAAATGCCAGATGCTTTCTCTCAGCCACTTGATGTTATTCACTTGCACGTTCTCACCATGTGCAGAAGTAGCAAGTGATGAGTAAATTTTTTGCTATCAAACAATTTCATAACTTTTGAACAGTTTGAGATATTGTAATGAAAATTTGTACAAGTAACGTCTGTCACCAGTACAAGTCTCCTGCTATTTGAGATCAATGTATGACGATCCATCTGTCCTCCCTCCCTTCTCCCTCCCTCTCTCCTTCCTTCTTTCCATTCTAGTTTAACTGTAAAAGCTCAAAGCATTCATGCCCTCCCCCAGTGAGGACATCTTGGCCCTCAGGAGTCCACAGACCTCAGGTTAAGAATTGCTGTCTTAATCCATTCATGCTCCAGGATACAAAATCTTCTCAGAAACCTGAAGCCCTTTCACAATTACAGTGCCACATTCCACTTTAACTGCCAAGGCAACATCCTATGAAATCCTGAGTTTTGTCATTTTGTGAGGCACTAGAGTTCTCCAGTTGAGAATTCTAAATACTCCTTCCTAACTGCAAATCTCAGGATGCCATAGGATGGAGTCATGACGGATAAAGTGTAATTGTGATGTTATAACTATGTGGTTTGAAATTACTGTTGTATAGCAACAGAAACAATAACAGGGCACTGAATAGCAAGGGAAACCTGGGGAATTTCTGAACCTACAGATCTGCTGCATGAAAATGGAGTTTGTTTTTACCTATATCAAGAATTATGGTGTTAGATTTCCCCAGTAAAACAGAGCATTAAAAATGCATAACGATTACTCCTCATCTCCAAGAATGTTAACATATACATCATGCTCTTTATGTAGTTCTTGAAGGAGCTGTCATTTAATTTTGTAATTAAAAGAAAACATCTTTATTAAGCTTCAGTGTTATAGCTTGTGATGCACCTAATGAAAATAATTAAATTCTAACTGACCCAATAATTAGGATGTTATTTATTTATTAGTGCTGATGATTAGTGGAAGCAAGGGACTGTCAGCAAGAGGGAGATTTTCAGCAAAAGAACTGGCTATGCTTTGAATGGACCCACCCTACCCTAGAATGCAACAATAGCATCCATTCACCCAGACACCATCCCATTATTCCCTAGTTTCCTCTCCTGGTACCCTGGCCACACCACTCCATCCCAAAGGCCTCCAATCTGATTTCTAAATTTTCACCTACCTGAGACAGCAAAGGTAGGGGGGATCAGCCCTTTCATATCATAAAGAATGCAGCAGACATTAAATTCTTTAGTTCTTAATAGACACTGATGATGACATCAGCTTATTCCAAGATTTACTAGAACACACTAGAGGTTTTTTTTCCCCTTAATGGATGTTTAACCCTTGTTTTTACAGCAGAATGATGGATATTCATGGCAGGTAAAAGAAAATTTAGCACATAGTTGAACTGTGGAATTCACTGACACAAGAAATAGTTATCACTGCCAACCTGAGTGGCTGAAAAAGGGATTGGATTATCAATAAATCATTTTTACTTATACCCCATCCTTTCCTAATAATGAGACTCAGGAATCTAAATTCAGAGATTAGATGGCCACTGGTCAAAATTGCTATATTTTACCTCCAATATCAGAGGCAATATGGATTGCCTCTGATACAGATACCATGCATTGCCATGGATAAATTAATGGGTCATAGAAGAACTCAAGCCTGACCTCTCACTAGAAGCAAAGATGACTAAACTGAGGCTGTTCTCCTTTGGACATATTATCAGATGACATGACTCACTGGAAAAATATAATGTTTGCTAAAGTGGAAGGCTCTGGAAAAAGAGGGAAACCACATTACAGGTGGATTGATTCAATCAAGGAAGCCACAACCCTGAGTTTGCAAGTCCTGATCAGGATAGCCAGTGACCAGGGATCTTGGTGGTCTCTCCTTCATAGGCCATAAGTAAACGTCAACTTGGTGGGAAATAACAACAATAAATCAGAGGCAATAAGTCTCTGCATAAGAGTTGCTAAGGAACACAAGATGGAGGGTTCAGTTGCAGCCACATTTAAATCTACATAACCAGGTATACAGCTTATTTGCTTAGTTATTGATATTTTGAAATGTAGGAAAAGCACTGGAATGTAGCTATGACAACTGTATGACTGGTACCTAAAAATTGCCACTCCCCCCCCCAAAAAAACTACCAGATGGATGGCTAAGTGGAGAGATTTTCATAGATGAGGCCCTATCACAGAGAAAACCCTATGCTAAAGTTGGGCAAAGGGTGGGAACAGGTAGTTTTTTATACAGCCTGGTTGCAGGCTGTTTAGAATTTCTCATTCGAACTCAGTACTTTGAATTATATTTCAAATCTGAATAGCTGTTAAAGATTTTCCCGAAGATACTGGCATGCTAAGTTCCTTCCTATATGTATGAATTAAAAGCATAGCAGTTATAAATGGCCTCACACTGTATTTAGTAGAAACTTCTACTCAGGTCCTGTTTGACGGCAACAGTGGTATCATTTCAGCACCATACAAAAACATGAAGTGGAGTTCCTGCAGCCTTTGGGGCCTGGTTGATATAATCCAAATATTTAGGCGTACATGGCTTTAAATCATCTTCAAATGATTTTACAGTTTTTGAATGGTTTTAACTTCTCAGGTTGTTTAATGGGTTTTTTTTTTTTTTGCCCAACTTTGATTACTCTTTGTTTTAAGCCACTTAAATTGATTATATTATATACTGCCCTGAGATCCTTGGATATAGAGCAGGATTTAAATATTTGAATAAATAAAGAGAAGTAAAGTTTGATGTCAATATTGAGGGCTTGGAAATATTTGTAATTAATTCTCTTCTCCACTAACAAAACTATTACTAAGTTACATTTTGTTTGTAAAATTATGTTAGTGACATAAGATAGCAAGGGGATAACTGCAACTTTTAAAATTACTTTTATAGCTATGAGGATGAGGCTTTACTATATAGTTGAGGAGGAATATCACACATTTCAGATGCTGGCTTGTGCTGCATTCTGTTGTAGGATGGAGGGAATGAGTAAAAGTATATTTTGTATCATAAGGCAATGAGTTGTAGCATTCAAGGTAATTTTAAGTAAATTTAAGTAACTAAAATTATTTTAAAATTTTAAAAACTGTAGGTACCTATATAATGATGACTAATTATGGGGGAGTTGCAACTAAAACGGCAGTTAGCTACTTTTTAACAGTAACGTTCCAGGCTCTGATCACCCAACAGCACCATGTTATTCTACAGATTGAATTTCATTTTAGTGAGTTCCCATACAGCTTAGTATTACATTTCTATTCTACCAGATATCTGAAGTTCCCTGAGCAGTTCAGCACTGAGCTAAAGGCATAAAATATAATAGAGTTCAAGCCATTGAGTTAAAAACATACTTTTTAAAAAAATCATATAAGACAGACATTATAAAGGGACTCAGAAGATGGATGTCAGGGTCTTGGCAAGCATGTGTGGAAAGAGACACCCCTTTCAGGTAACCTGACCCCTAGCCACTTAGAGCTTTAAAGGTTAATACATTACTGACTTCAGCTGTGACCAGATACTTACTGGCTTTCCATTTTTAATCACCCATTTCCTCAGTCTACACAATCCTATTTACATTTCAAGAGTCTTCATAGCTACTGTTGGATTAAATAATTTTTAATTTAAAGTTTGTGTATTCTCTTCCAACCACTTCTATTTCTAGGGTAGATTCATGCATCAAATATTCACAAAACAGGAATATAAAATTGTCTTGGGATGTCTATTTCTGATACACATTCATGCGTTAAATTTCTTCATTACAATAAGAATATAAAATTGTGCTGGAAATAGCTTCTTTTGCAACTATCCTGTTGGGGAGATATGCATTAATTTCTGTTATTTCCATTCAACCTAGGAGAACTGCAATTGCAAGCTGTCTTCCAGGTACAAATCCCTATCTTATTCTGGAATCACAGGCATAAATCAGATATGCCTTGAAATACATATGAAGTAAGGGTCCATTACAATACATGTTTGTTTGCACATATTACTTTCAAGAGGATGTCCATCTGAATGCATATCCCAGTCCACATTCTGAAGCATTTAACGTACATGTACCTTTCAGAAGACTCCTTTAAAGATCAAAATTTCTTGGATGAGAAAACAGGGTTCGTGCATCATAAATTATATGTTTCCTTTGATTCTAAAGAATAATCGAGGAAACATTTCCATGTGTTTATGTGTGGGTAGTTCCTAGGAACAAATAAATAAAAATGTAACGAGTTACCCAGTACTAAAACAAAATCCTGGAAATGCCATAAATGTATCAACTGCTTGATTAAATTTTCCTAATTGAATTGCTAAAGAGGAAATTCACTATTTACCATAAGTTCCATAGAAGTGGACAGTCTAATTAAGGAGTTCCTGTTAAAGAGGCTAAAAACCAAGTTAGAAACAAAGCTCACTCTCAGATGCTACTCTAAGAGCAGGTTTCCCCCCAAGCCTATCAATACTGAACATCATTGAAAGGAATGGTATTTTAACAGAGCTTTGACTCAGACAAAGGCAGACAAATCTTGAGAGATGTGGCTGCCTCTTTGAACTTAGGCAGTATCTTACTCTGGCTCTTGCTTTCCAGGCTTTGCAGTATCTCAGCCACAAATAATACAGGATTAGCCAAGCACTGCTAGGGCAAAGTAGGAATTCTTTAAGGGTACCTTAAATTGGCTTCTAGAAAGCCAGTGTGGTGTAGCGGTTTGAGTGGTGGACAAGAGCTCTGGGAGACCAGGATTTGAATTTCTGCTGAGCAATGAAAGCCAAGTAGATGACTCTGGGAAAGTCACATTCTCTCAGCCTAAGAGGGACACAATGTCAAATCCCCTCTGAAGAAATTTTGCCAACAAAACTCTATGAACAGATCACCATAAGTCCACCTTGACATTACAACAAATTGGCCATTAGGTTTTGCTTCTCCACCCCCCACTTCCTTCATCCTGTTATAAGTGAATAGATTCTGGATTTGTTTTTCTGTTGCATTTATTTTTCCTCTTATCACACCTGACAGGGTATGCAGAGTGGGAAGGTACTGGTGAACACCTTTGAAGTACCTTTTTGTGAAGAAAGAAGATCCCCAATATTTGCTTAAAGGTGACCATCTTGGGATGGTGGAAGGAATGTCTTCTTTTCTAAGCCTTTGCTTGGACCAGGTGGTATTCCCGCTTTTGCTTTAGAAGATGCTGTATTCCACCTTCCTCCTGACATGGGAAGCAAGGTGACTTACAACAAAGTTAAAACCAGATGGAGTTAAAAACCTAACATCAACAACAACAACAACACTAAACAAGCAATCATACCCAAACATCATTCATGTAGAAAGTTTTAAACCATGTAAAAACATAACAAACATAAAAATATAGCATATCTCTCCATAAAAAGACCTGTGAGCACAACCAATTAATCATCAAATGCCTGTTTAAATAATAATAATTCTTTAAAAGTCTTCACCTGCCCGCAAAAGGAAAGTATCCCAGCCTCCCATGGAAGGGAATTCCACCACCTGAGAGCAGCAACCAAGATGACCTTCTCCTGTGTGCTCACCAGAAAGAACTGTGACAGTGGTTGAACCAAGAGAAAACTCATCCCCAAAGATTTTAAGACTTGAGTAGGTTGGATATGCTCTTTCAGACAGTTTGGACCTATGCCATATTCTATAATATTCTGTGAGTTTGACTTAGGCCATGTTTGCATCTCACCTCATGCTGAGATGATCTGTGGACATCCCGGCATTGTCTGTGCCAGGATGGGAGCAGTTTTGCACTGCTCCCTCCTGGATGTGTCCCTGAGCGGCGTTAACATCACTGCTCCTTCTACCTTGTGGTGTCCATAGAGATGCCTTCTCCCCACCCTTTCCCTGCCCCAAGGTGCCTGATTGGTCATCTTTTTCCAGGGCCTTTTTTTCCTATTGAGCGGTGTCAGACACATTCATGCATCCATGCGGCAGGGCTTCCAGACTGACAATGGGAGCTAGCCTGATGGAGGAACCACACACCACCAGGTAATGGAATGGTCACAGTTTAGGGGCTCAATAACAGACTTTTTCCATTATTGACATAGGGCATGATATGGGCAGGTTAGGGGCAGTTGATGGAGGAATAGCAAGGTTGCCCATGACATCATGCAGAAACACAGCTCCTAGAAATGCAATCATCCGTCATTGTGACAGGTGGACACGGCTGTGCGGAAATGACCTTAATGAAGATAAGACCAGTTTAATTCCATATCACTTTGGAGTGTGGTGCTAAATAAATGTTGTAATTACAGTAACTCTATCTGATATAAAACTTATGTTGGCTACTGGGCCAAACAAACTACTTTATCAGGAAAGAGTAGGAAGACTATTGAGTAATGAAGAAGGAAATCAGGTTATCTGTACAAGTATCAGTTTATATCACAGAAGGGGAAAGCACAGATAAACAAGAGACAAGTCAGGCCTACTGTAATCATCTGACTATAATTAACCCATGAAGTCCTTCTTCATCTGTTGTGCAACATGAGTTATACTCTTCTCTGCTTCCAAGGTTTCATTGACTGAATGTGTCTGTTCCGACTGAGACCCATAATTTAATTTAGCTTTACATTTTTTTAAAAAGGTAGAGGATCTCAATACATGAATTATGCAAGTATAACCACACTGTTCTTTTCCATGAGAAGTTAAACATAGCCTCAATCAACCTAAACATTAACTTTACAGTGCAACTGTATATGTATGCATGTATGTATATACACACACACAAGTGCACACTACATATATAAGCAAATCATACATTATTTAATTAAGTGCATCCAAGACTGCAGACCACATTAGTTGCAACACTTTCCTTCATCTTATATGTAAATCTACAAATCTCCATGAGAACACATATTTCTATAAACAACAAAATACAACAAAATCCAAAATCAACAAAACAGTGATATCCTTATTTGCCAACCAAACATGTACAAAATACATTAAATAAGCTTTAGAACAGTGGTTCTCAACCTTCCTAATGCCGCAACCCTTTAATATAGTTCCTCATGTTGTGGTGACCCCCAACCATAAAATCATTTATTTATTATTTACAACGCCTCCACCCCGGCAAATGCCGCCTCACCGGCCAGGAACAGAGGGGGAGCAGGCAGGGAGGGAAAGAGGAGCCGCGCGTCTCTCCTGGGGAAAAACTCCGAGAACCTCCCTGGGCTCTGCTTCTGCTTCGCTCTCGTTTCCGCTGGGGGGGCAGTGTGGGAAAAGTTTCCAAAGTGTCAACCCTGGCCGGGGGTGGAGGAATCCCAGCACCTTTGTCTTTTGGGCCGAGCACAGCTCGCTCCCCCAGAAAAGCGCCACCTTGCGGCCCCCCAGCCTTTCCTCAGCGCCCCCCTCCATGGCAAGTGGGGCAGGGGATGTGGTGAGGAGGGGGCCTGCCCCCCATGCTGCTGCTCCCCCCCCAAGCTGGCCCGTCAGATGGGAGGTTCTCCCAGTAGCGGAGAAGGGGAGCGATTTCAGTCCCTTCTGAACAAGGGGCAGGAGGACGCAAGCACATGGCTCACGCTTGCGCACCACCACTTCCGGGCCTTTTCCGCATGTTACCTTATCACAGAGGTGGGGGGTGCCGTTCACGCAAGCAGGTTCTTGCGCGAGGCGCTCTCTTCGCTGCTCCTTCGTCCCGCAGCTGGCTTCCTAGTCGCGCAACTGCCCCGCCCCTTCCTCCCCCAGGACAGCCTACAGCTCCCAGGCTGCACTGCGGAAGGAAGGGATGGGGCAGTCACGCGACCAGGAAGCCAGGTGCAGGACGAAGGAGCAGCAAAGAGAGGGCACCCCCCACCTCCGCGATAAGGTAACATGCGGAAAAGGCCCAGGAGTGGTGTGCAAGCATGAGCCATGCGCTCGCATCCTCCTGCCCCCTTTGGCCGGAGCGCATGCAGCTACACATGTTCCCGCCAAAGGGGGCAGGAGGACGTGACCACATGGCTCATGCTTGCACACCACAACCGAGGAGGGAATGGAGCCTAAGACCATCAGAAATACATATTTTCTGATGGTCTTAGGCGACCCCTGTGAAAGGGTCGTTCGACCTCCAAAGGGATCGCGACCCACAGGTTGAGAACTGCTGCTTTAGAAGCTTCAGTGGCTTCTTCATCAGGCAAAGATGTTACAAATCATACAGAAGAGAAAAAGTGATGATGTTAGAGTCCATTTTCTCAGAGATATTAGTTCTGTTGTTGGTTGAGATGGCCTATAAGAATCTCAATGCAGGTAGAGACCACTCCAGTTCTTTACCGTATGGGGACTAGGGACAAAGGGTAATAAAAGACAGGTACAATTCCAACTCCATTAGCAACAGAAAAGAAACTTCCCTTGAGATCCTGATCATCCCTTTTCTGTGCAAAGCTAACTGTTCCTTTCTTAGGCAAAGAATATTGAATGTAGTGCTACATCTGGAAAAACGCATATGTGCTATATAGGCAAAACTTGCCAATTGTAGTCCAAATGAAAAAGTTTTAACTTTGTTGGAGGTAAAAATCTCAAAGAGTTAAGTTCCAGTTCCCTTCTGTTAAAGTTTCTTTGTAGCAAAATTTGGCATCTTCAAATCCAGGAAACATATTCAGAGGTAGGTAGCCCTGTTGGCCATACAGTAAAACACACAAAGACACACAAATCCAAACTCTACATTGCAATACCTATATTGGCCAACCAACATGTGCAAAACACATCATACAAGCTTTCGAAGCTTCACTAACTGCACTGATATCCCGTCCAGACCATCTTAACTGACAACAGAAGTAACTACTTTGACAAAATGTAGGTCTGCGACTTTAACATTGTCAGTTTCTTTTCCTGTATGATTTTTAACATCTTTGCCTGGAGGAGAAGCCAATGAATCTTTAAAAGCTTGAAAGACACATTTTGTGCACTTTGGTTGGCCAATACAGGTATCACTGTTTTATAGATTTTAGATTTTGTTGTATTTTGCTGCATGGCCAACATGGCTACTCCTAAATGTTTTATAGACATCAAAATAGAGAAGCTGCCCCTTCCCATAGCCCAATCTCTTTCATATTTAGTGTTAGTGGTGTTCATTGTTCCCTGGATATCTTCAGTTGTATTTATGGATCTGGATGGTTAACAGTCTCCTGGACTTTGCACAATTTTATTTTCATCCTTCATATTATTTCCTTGGATTCATAAAGAACTTGGCAGCCCTATGTGCCTCTCCCTTAGCACAAGTTAGCTGGCAATCTTTCTTTTATTATTATTCATTTTCAACCAGCTCATGCAATTATTTTATCCATTTTAAGCTTTCATACCCCACTTCATTTATCAAATTCCAAGTAGTTTGCTCTAAAAAAAAATACTGCAAAAGCTAAAAACCCATTATTAAAGATACACACATTACAAAATTTAAAGTAGCCTAGTATTCAAACAGATCAGGTTTGGTTTTAATCAAACATTTGTCTGAATAAGAAAGCTTCAGAACTCCACACAGGAATTTTAGCAAAATCAGAGTAAAAGGAACTTTCGTCATCAGCAGATTCCAGGGGCTGAAGTTCTTACTTACCTCATCTTTCAAATGAACAGAACTTTCAGGAAAATTTTCCCCCCTGAATTTTACTATACAGTAATGAAAAGATAGATATTCGAACTGTACAGGAATAGTTTCACTGTCACAATAGCCACCTGATTCCTCCAGAGCATGTGGGGATCATGCTGTCCTCCAGATGTTGTGGAAGATCTATTCATTCCTCACCATTCACTATGCTGGCTAGGCTACTGGGTCTTGCAGTCTAGTAACATCCAGAGAAGAAGTCTATCACTCCCACCTACGCTCCACTGTGTGCTCAGAATGTGACTCTGCATACCTTATACCAGCTCTATCAACTCTCTCTCTCTCCTTAATTCACAGAAGTCTAGCAATCGCTATTCAAAATGATAAAATGAGATTATTGTCTCCACTGATAACTACTATGATCCCATTCTTGACCCTCTTGTGTCCATTCACTGAAGACTGCTCACTTGACTTGATGTTTCATCTTGTCTGTGCTTCTGGCCATCATAACTGGAAACGGCTCTTTTCCCAATCCCATGGCCCTGATTCATCCACAATCCATTTGCCCTCTTTGATAACTAATTCATTAAATCTAAAATAACTACTTATGCTCAGTCTTGCAGGACTGAACTGCATTTTCCTTTTCCTTGTTTTAAGCTTCTAATCAACAGAAAATTAATTAACTATTTATTGATGACTCTGGAACCAAATGTTACTCAGCAAGGTGGTTTTATATGTGTGGGGTTTTTTAAAGGATGCAATATGGTTGATATCCTTTAGTATATTTCGTGTAAAATGTAAATTCTGATGGCTAGCAATATGACAACAACTATAGATTTCTTTGTTTTACTACTTATTCAAACACAGTTGATGCTAATTTGATGAAAGCATAAATATTGATTGGAGCTTTCAGATACTTAATCTCATTTGAGAGTAGAAAAGTGAACATCTGTGTGGTGTCTTCAAAAAAGCCTTTTTAAAGAGCCACAACTCTTTTACACAATTGTAAAATGGTTACTATTTGAAAATGAAAAGCTTTGAATTACCTGTTAGAAATCAGCTATTCCTCACAGATGAGATAGTTTCAAAATAAGTCTTGTATTTTAATCAGCCTTTCAAATGGATGAGGACATGGCCACAATCCACCAACTAATTTCTTTAAAGTGATCCATTTATTTCAGAAAAATATGATTTAAGAATCATAGCCTCACTATTCATCCATATAGTCATAATCACCTTAGCTGGATTTTCTCCTCTTTGTACTGTTTTCCAGAGCTTGGAATGCGAGCATGTTTGATAGTAAATTATGAAAGAAAAATAATTTTAAAGTGTTAAAATATTAAGAAAATTTATAAGAAATATTTTTAGATAGAGAGCAATGTCAATAGCTTTTAATGACTAAAATAATGAAATCTAAAATCATTGTTGAATATTAACAAATTAGAGATAATGAATTAATCTATAATTAATTAATACCATACTCTCTTGTAAAAAACAATACTGCCTTTCACCTCCAGAGGACATGTGAGTCTTTCTACTTTCTACTGTCAGCTACATAACCATTGAACAGGCTTAGAAGCAGGTTTACAACCTGTACATCCTTTGTGACCTGCATGGGCCTCAAAGAGATTAACAGCTCAACCAGGAACATTGTGCCTCTACAGCAAATGTGGGAAACCAGGGACCTTTTTGGCCATATGCAGCCTTCATCCTAATTCCACACAATCTTTGGCCTAATTCAAAAAAATCCTCTGCTAGTGATCAGCTCATACTCATGGGAAAGGCTATATTTACTGACCATTCAGCTGTTTCCTCTCAGCCCTCTAGCCCTCTTTGAAGTGATTTATGAGAGATAAAATATATACAAAATATTAAATAAATAAAACCATAAAAAGGCAGAACTACAACAACTCTTTGAAAGTAGTTTTAAATCTATAGACAATTAAAACATATACAACACCACCACCACCCACTTTTAAGGACTAAAGGCCATGAGACCATACAGTCTTTGGCTATTTTCACACTAGATTGCTATAGTGCCATTATTCCACTTTCAACATCCTATGGAATCCTGGGGTTTGCAGTTTAGGGAGAGGCCATGTAAGATATGCCTTTCGGCCCCTCCCTAAACAACAAACCTCAGGATTCCATAGGATGTTGAAAGTGGAATAATAGCACTATAACAATCTAGTGCGAAAATAGACTTAGCTCCTAGAAAGTCAGAAGGGACATTGCTGCATTGACTTCCAATGACAGGGAGTTCCACAATTAAATGTTGCTACATAGAAAGCCCTGTCACATACATTCACCACCCTATCTTAGGCCCATTCCGCATGTGGGAAAGGAACCGCGTGAAAACGGGACTTACCGGATTTCTTTGGTGTCCGGTTGAGTCTGTTGGGATGAGGAGCAGTGCGAGCTCGTTGCTCTGCACTACTCCGGCGTCCAAAATGGTGGCTTCCAGTTGGTGGAGGCTCTCCACCAACTGGAGAAGCTCGCCAGCCTAAAGCCTGCCCCCAGCAGATCTGCAGGCACGTGCTAGTGCGCGCCTGCAAATCTGCACTGGAGCGCGGTGACGGAGCGACAGAGACGGAGAGATTTTTAAAAAACACGCCGCGCACCCAGTTCCGATCGCTTCAGAGCGGACTGAGATGCAGAACTGCAAAAAGTAGTCCACCCCAGTCCACTCTATGGTGCAGAAGACCTCTGTCGGAGGTCGCTCTGCACCGTTTAAAAAGCCTGGTGCGGAAAGGGCCTTAGTTATAGTAAGAGTGATTACTTCTGAACATGGAAGTCTCTCTCTAAATCACTGTATGTCTTTGTATAGGGTTGGCAGGTTTTTCAGACACCAATGCATGATTACTCTGTCTGTTAGGCAGGCAGGCCCTAATGTTTACACATCCAACTTTTATACTAAGTACCTTTCACACTATGCAATTATGATTTCACTTTAATTCCCACAGCTACATCCTGTGCAAAGGGCCTACTAATCTGTGTTTTCCTTTTTGGTATGATGCATTTCTTATCTTGCTTTCTTTCTTCCTCTCTGTCTCTCTCTGTCTCTCTGGCCATTTCCACACCAGACTGTTATAATGCTATTATTTCACTTTCAACATCCTATGGAATCCTGGGGTTTGAAGTTTAGGGAAACTGCAAACTCCAGAATTCCATAGAATGTTGAAAGTGGAATAATAGCACTATAACAGTCTAGTGTGGAAATGGCCTCTCTCTCTCTGGTAATGTCTAAATGGCCACTCTAGACATAGCTGTGAAATGGTCACTGAACAATACCCACCCACAGAACTCAAATAGACTCATGTCTGTTTATTCTATTTTCACCATAGTCATGTAAGATATGTCAGACTTAAAATAAAACATCTTAAGGTATTCATTTGAGACTGGGGCAGACTCATACTCCAGACCCCAACCTGAATTACACATCTTCACATGCCTATAGGTGGAAGTGTAGGGGTTACAGGTTGAGATGGAGCCAGCTATAGAAATGCCATGTCTGCTTCTGTTCACATTAATTTTAAGTTAATGGCAGAAGCTCTATAGCTCTTTCCCAAAGACATACAGTGGCCTACATTTCTGAAAGAGCCTTTAAATCCAGATTTCTTCACATTGGCTTTCATTGGATTAGCATATGATTACTAATCATCACTATATTGCTACCTAAGAGCAAACGTGGTGTAATGTTTCGAATGTTGGACCAAGACACTGGATCCCAGGGTTTGATTTGCCACTCAGCCATGGAAACTCATCGGGTGACCTTGGGCATGTCACACACTCTCAGCCGCAGAAAACCTCAAGATAGGTTTTCCTTAGGGTTGCGATAAGTCGAAAATAACTTGAACTCACACAACACAACAACAACATTGTTACCTAGGGCATTTCCACACTACACTGTTATAGTGCTATTATTTCACTTTCAACATCCTGTGGAATTCTGGGGTTTGCAGTTTACTGAGGCCAAAGAGCTCTCCGGCTGAGGATTCTAAATGCCCCTCCCTAACCTACAAACCCCAGGATTCCATAGGATGTTGAAAGTGGAATAAGAGCACTATAACAATGTAGCGCAGAAATGGCCCTGGTGATAACTGTTTTCTGACTATGGAAATCCAATTCAAAATGGGTGGCTCAAGATAGCTTGCTCTCTTGAATGAATAAGACAATAGTGTCCATCTCCCTGCAAAGCAAGTTTCATGGAACTTACTTCAGCATAACCACAGGGCTAATTTGTGGAGCAAGGGACTGGCAGCATGTTATATCACTCTTTGTTCTTCATCACCTGGCACCAGTTCACTCGCTGCTTTAGCAGAGGTTGCAATACCACAGAGGCAATGCCATCATGAATTCTGTAAGCAGTCCAGCAGATGAGCACTCAGTGCCTGCTAGTGTGTATGCTCAGGCTGGCTTCATCTTTGCCGCTTACTCACCCAGTCATGCTGTCTGTGACACATGGGGAGAAGGCAACATGATGAGATGGCCAGCCTAAGCTAGCAACAAAGTCATTGAGGATAGGAACGTCCATGGGAGGAATCTTAAGATGAACAACAAAAAAGCTCCCACTCCAGATCTCACTGCTTCCTCTGAAACATTCTGTTCCATTGAACCATCACAAAAATAGCCATCTTGTTTTCAGCTAAGCACAGCATGTATGTCTCCATAAAGCACAGACAAGGAATCCATGGTCCATCAGATGTGGATCAACTACTACAGTTGACAGCAACCATCACCACTGATCCTGCTGGATAGGGCTGATGGGAGCTCCAGTCCAGCAACCTTTGGAGCATCCACACATTTCCCCCTCCTGGTCTAAAGTTCCTATAAGCAGCTTCTCCATTATTCATCCAAAACCATTTAGAGCAGTGGTTCTCAACCTGTGGGTCCCCAGATGTTTTTGGACTTCAGCTCCCAGAAGCCCTGAGCATTGACCATAGTGGCTGGGGCTTCTGGGAGTTGAAGTCCACAAACATCTGGGGACCCACAGGTTGAGAACCACTGGTTTAGAGGGAAAAATATAGTATTCCAGTAACTTGCTTACTGCAAAACTTTTCCTATGTCTTCTAGCTAATTTATAGAGTAATTCATTACATAGTTGAATTTCTGAGGCATCTACAGTTGTGCAACCATTAAATTAATGAGGCACAAATGCTTTTTTTTCAATTGGAAGCTGTAAATACATATTTCTACCTTTTTTTTTACTTCTACTTTGTCTTTCCCACTGTTTGAATGAGAAATACTGCAATTCATCAGAGAAGCATATGCTCTGTATACTCTAATCTTTGGATCATTATTTTCTTTGCACAAATAAGTAGGAACATAAACAATGATCAAGGAGATTTACACAGAGGGTAGAAAATTGGGCTAAATGTCACCAAGTAATTTAAATGATCAAGTTAGACCATTAAAGTCTGAGGAGTATTACAGTTTAGATATATTACCATTCTCATCAGTTATGGACCAAGAGATTTCGCTGCCTGAGACTGGACAGTAAAAAGTACCCCACATGTAGTCCTAAGTGAAGGTGAACAGAATCCAGAACCACACGTTGGCTTCTACCTGCATGTGCAGCAGAATAAACACAAACATTAAAAAAAGAGATAGAAAAACAATAGCATCTTGAATTGCCTTTTCAAGATACTCTATATCTGCTGCCTGAGCCAATCTTTTTATTTTCCCTCATGACAAAGCCAGCCTAAATTTCATTAGAAGAAACAAACATACATTTATAGAGAGTGAGGGACCTGCTGGTTGTCTGCTCCAATTCATTTTACTGAAGTGACATCTTGCTCGTCAAAAAATCCCTGATAGGCTAATGTTCCACTGGTAGGATGCCACAAACAAGAAGCACTCCAGATGTTGCTGGGCTGCAACTCACACCATCCTTCCTGTGTCTAGGACTGATAGGAATTGTTGTCCAACAAAATCTGAAGGCCTCATGTTCCCTACTCTTATTTCAGACAAGAGTCTCTGCTTCAATTTCCTTGGACTGAACTTTGATGCAAAGCCTACACTGTGTGAACCTGTTTTATCAATTGACGATTCTTTTCACAAAATCTTGTTGTTGTTATGTACCTTCAAATTGACTTGGGCTTATGGCAACCCTATCCTAGAGTTTTCTTGGTAAGATTTATTCAGAAGAAATTTGCCATTACCTTCATCTAAGGCTGAGAGAGTGACATGATGAGTGGCTATGTGGGGATTTGAATCTCTTAGGCCCTTTCCACACCGGGCTATTAAAACGGTGCAGAGCAACCTCCGACGGAGGTCTTCTGCACCGTGGAGTGGACTGGGGCAGACTACTTTTCATAGTTCCGCACCTCAGTCCAGTTCAGAGAGACTGGAACTGGTCATGCAGCGTGCTTTTTAAAAACCTCTTTTAAGAGGTTTTTAAAAAGCATGGAGCGCACGACTCCATGTCGCTCCATCGCCGTGCTCCGATGTAGATTTGCAGGCGAGCACTAGTGCATGCCTGCAGATCTGCTGAGGGCAGGCTTTAGGCTGCCGAGCTTCTCCGATTGGTGGAGAGCCTCCACCAACTGGCAGCCGCCATTTTGGACGCCGGAGCAGTGCGGAGCGATGAGCTCGCACTGCTCCTTGTTCCAACAGACTCAACCAGACGCCAAAGAAATCCGGTGAGTCACGTCGGTTCCTTACCCATGTGCGGAAAGGGCCTTAGAGTCCTAGTTCAGCATTCAGACCACTGCACTATACTGGCTTGATTCTAAAGGAGAATTCTATACCCTCTGAAAGCACAGCCAGCAAATGCCTGCTTACTAAATGCTATTAAAAATGTTTAAGGAATGTAATCCCATTTTCCTGAAGTTTAACCAATCTTTTTGTAGTTTAAATTCATTGCTTTTTGTTGTATCCTCATTGGAAGTGTGAATAATTTTTTGCCCACATCTTTCTGACATCTTTTTAAGCATTCAGGGACTGTCAACATATTCTCTGGTCTTTATTTCTCTTTTCTTCAGGTTAAAATGCCAAATTTCTTCAACTGTTACACATATGAGTTCCCTTCATGTCATTTTGCCAACTTTATCCCTTTCTAAGATGTTAGTTGCTGAACTGAACATTTCTGCACTACACTGTTATGGTGCTATTATTCCACTTTCAATATCTTGTGGAATTCTGTGGTTTGTACTTTACTGGGGACAAAGACCTCTCTGGCTGAGAATTCGAAATACCCCTCCTTAACCTGCAAGCCCTAGAATCCCACAGGAAGTTGAAAGTGGAATAATAGCACTATAATAGTGTAGTGCAGAAATGGCCACTCCTATTAATCTCCTATTAAGGCCCTTTCCGCATGAAGCGAAGGAATCGCTTCTTCTGGGATCCGAAGCAACACAGACTGTCCCTGAAGCCCTTCCGCAGGGCCCCTCCTCGGTCCAGGGTGAATCAGAGCAGTGCGAGGTCTATAGATCCGCACTGCTCTGGCTTCCAAAAAGGCAGCTTCCAGCTTCCAAAATGGCAGCTTCTGGCTTCCAAAATGGTGGTTTCCGCTTGGTCGTGGGTCCCGACCAACCACTGAAGCTCGCCATGCCTAAAGCCCGCCCTCTGCAGATTGCAGGCTTGCATTGTGCGAGCCTGTGAATCTGCACAAGGGAGCAGGAATGCAATGACACATTCCAGGAAAATAAAGACCTGTTTTTTATGGTCTTTAGAAAACATGCTGGAGGACCACATGGGGTCATTTTGGAGCAGACTGAGGTGCAGATCTCTGCTAAGTAGTCCGCTCCTAGTCCGCTCCAAGGTGCAGACGACCTCTGTGAGAGGACGCACTGCCCTGTTCTAATTGCCTGGTGCAGAAAGGGCCTAAGTGTTCAATCTATGTTCCATTTGTTAGTAACAAAATTCCCATGGAACTTAAGTTGCTTGCATTACAGCTCTAAGGCATAATGCATTAAAAAAAAAACTTTAAAAAGCCTGGTTAAGTCACGCCCCTACTCCCCAACAAGGGCAAGGAAACTGGCTTTCCCTAATCTATTGATCTCTTATTTCCAATCAGTCCTAACCAGCATGGGCAATTGTTAGGGATGGTAGGAGGTGTCATCCAGCAGCTGCAGCAGAACTCATTTTCCATATAGTTACTCTATGAATCAAAATGGGCTTACTCCAAAATACCTGTGTCTAGGTTTATAGCTGTAAACAAATAGACAAAACATTTGGCCCATCTGAGTACTTAAAATATTGGAATCAGAGTATCAACTAACCTCGACAAGTGTGCAGTTCACCCTACTGCTGATGGATAATCTGCTACTTTTTCAATCATGAGAGTAGATAATAAATCAGCCTCTGATTTAAAATCTCCATCATCTTCTGAGAGGTCTGTTGTATTGCACCTTCAGGAGATTCTTTCTCATATTTACTCAGAATCTTCTCCTTTGCAATATAAATGGGGTTGAAGTTCTGTTCTCCAGAACCAAGGGGTTGAAATTCTTCTCTGTAGAACAAAGCTGGACAACTGAAAAGGAGGCCGGGGGTAATTTTCTATCCCAGGACCTCCCACAGGCTGCACTCCCACAAGAAGTCACCTAATTGAGATATCTGGAGGCATTCTGGGGACCAGTTTGAGAGGAGTTTTTTGCATGTTTCAGCACACGGGGGGGGGGGGTGTTGGATATGATTGTTCAGTGAAAACTCACCCAGAAATTATATCATTTTTTAAAAAAATAAACCCTGCTGTAGGGCCACAGATTTGCTTCATCAGCAGCACAGCAGCTGTTCAGATCTATCACCTTGCCTCTTAGACATCTCTTCTCTAGACTAAACATTCCTATTTTTTCAAGCCTTTCATCAAAAGACATGACTTCTAGGTCCACCATCCTTTATGTCACCTTGAGCAGCTGTACAATGTGGGCTGAGCCAAGTGAGTAAGAATCTAGCCTCATTTTACATCACATCCAGATTCATAAGCCTTACTGGTCCCAACTAGGTTGGCCACCTACAAACTGCCTGTCAGGCATGCTGGGGCTGCAGTCTTTTGTCTTTGCTCACCTTGAGAACTCTCCCAAAGCTTTCTCTTCCTTTATGGAGGTTCATTAGGAACATGTTTGAAAGGTAGGAGGAACAGCCATTGTTCATTGTTATATTAATATATCAAAAGAAAAGATTTCTGATAAATCAAAAGCTGCCTGCCATCTCTCCTTTTTGATTCATTCATTATTCTCTTCTGCCTTGACAGTCCGTTGTCATTTCATCTGCGATGCTTAAAATACAATAAAAAATGCATCCAAGATAGTCATTGGCCACACTGCCTGAAAGCTATATAGAACACTGTTCACCTCAAGGTAAAATAATATGCCATTCTCTTCCTTTGCCAGCTTCAATTCCAGTAAAATGTGAAGGTTTTGTTGTTGTCATTCAGTAGCAAACTGCTTTGCATCCTCTGAACAAACATCCACACAATCAGGGAATAAATAAACCAACTTTATGAACAAAAGCAATTTGAGGGAAATGATTTGGATGACCTTTAAGGGGAATTTGCCCCTTTTTGAATTTGAGATTATGAATCATTCTGTAGACCTTAACAACAAGAAGTAACTGTGTCAACTAAGAAAAAAAAGTTGGATAATACATTAAAATGTTACAAACCTGGTGCAGAACTGACACACTTCCAAGTTTTCTAGTTCTCCTCATCAGGTGCTGTGGTGCAGAAATTCAGAGATGGGGAAGAAACAGAAGGTCCAAAGCATGGATGGGACAACTGTGTCTCCACAGCTGAATAATGGATACAAGAGGTTCATTGAAGTGAGAAGGTAATGTGAAGGTATCAGTTTTCAGCTTACAGAGATGCACCATCAGTAGTTTTTCTCCATCTTCAGCCATTAGAATGCTAGCTGATATTCCGAGAAATGCTCATTGCTTTTTTCGAAGATGGCAAGCTTCAAAAAAAAGGGGGGGTACTGAGCAGTTCCCAAAATATCAGTCAGAATTGTAGTTATGGAAGATGGAGAGAAACTACTGATTGTGAATCCCAGCTCACCCTGTTTTGAGTTTCCTTAGAGCAGTGTACCTCTGTTTTGGGTGGAATCAGGAGTCCGTAAAAGAAAACGCAGAATGGTAAGTCCATCATGCTAGCTTTCTGGACTTTAAAATCTGGAATACTTCCTTGCCATGTTTATAACATTTTAGCAGTCCTAATTACCCAGTTTTCTTTTTATTACTCAACTTTGATTTCTTTCAGTTTAAGGACTAAATGCTATTTTATTCTTTGTGTCTACTAAATGGAACCACATCAGTTGGATACAAGGGTGTTTCGTGCAAATAGCAATCTGATAAGTGCCTGCTTTCCATCCAGAAAATGTAGCTGAAGGAACAATGAATATTGCCAGCTATTTTGTAAACACACACACACACACACATATATATATATAAATGAGGAAGGATACATTCCTGTCCTAGTTGGAGGAATGAATATGCAGGGACAAAATACCCTGCATGAAGTAGAAAGGATTGCCCATACTGTTAGTCAGTTATTTTACTAGCTGAATTTATCAGGCCAGAGGTGATTAAATATCTCTGGTAAACAATATTTTTGACTGAATGATCTAAGATCTTCCTGAAAAACATGTACATATTTTGCTACAGTGATACCATTTAGTTTCTGATACAGTGATATTCCAAAACAAACTCTTGTTTCACCCATCTCATCTTCTCTTCTGAAGGACTAAAACTGATCAAAATCTCATTTCCTTCCTCTCATTGCTTCCAGACGACCTCTAAGCTGTCTGTACTAAAGGAATTCTATGTGTTTAAATATTGGGGGGGGGGGGAGAGACAATGAAACCACCATGGCCATGTATAGTTTTTCAATGATCTAGTTGCTTATAAAGGTTATATTTCATTACTTTGATATTAAAAGATTTAACTAATATTAGATTGGAAAAATAATAGTTTGTTAGGCATTCACTTGGCAGGCTACTGTAGGTTAGGCCATTTTCACACTGCACTGTTATAGTGCTACTATTCCACTTTCAACTTCCTGTGGAATCCAGGGTTTGCAGTTTGGGGGGGCATTTAGAATTCTCAGCCAGAGAGTTCTTTGGCCTCAGTAAACTACAAACCCCAGAATTCCACGGGATGTTGGAAGTGGAATAATAGCACTATAACAGTGTAGTGAGGAAATGGCCTTAGTTTTACATTTTTTTAAAAGTTAAAAGCCTACTAAGCTTAATATTTATTAGCTGTCTAGATACAGATTTTTAAAAATGTGTGCTGAAACTGCATTTTTCACTTGATAATAATATAATTCATCTTTATAATTTAGAAATAAAAAATGAGCCCCTCCAATGTTCCAAAGGAGGAAGAAAATGCAACACTTCAAAAATCATTTCTAAGGGGGTAGGTTGTTTTCACTCTTTCACAGCCACATTTTTTTTTTCAAATACCCAGGTAGTATAGTAGAGTTACTATGGTATAGTAGTTTGAATGTTGGACTACAACACTGAAGGCTATGGTATGAATCCCCACTCAGCCGTGAAAACCACTCGGTGGCTGTAGGCAAGTTGTACTCTTTTGTCTGCAGAGGAATGAAAAGACAAACCCCCTATGAACAATTCTTGCCAAGAAAACCCCATGATAGGTTCGTTTTAGGGTCCACCACAGAACAACAGCCACAGTGGTACAGCCACACAACAAGAGCAACACCAGAAGAGTATTTAAGCATAAATTATCTCTATAATAGCACACTAGAAATTTTCAAACACTGTTCATAATCTGGGACTTTCCTGGGAAAAAAATACATTTGCATAAAAATACAGTTTTCCTGCATGTAAAATCTGTTTAGGGGCAAAGAACATTTATTTTTGCACATTTTTTAAGGTCAATATGTGAATGTCGCATAACGTTGTGAAAATTGCAAATAATTTATGCAGTTCCTGAAAATTTATCAATACCTGCACCTTGTAGTTTTCTTATATGTGTTTTCTAAGTAACAAACAATATTTTTTGCTGGGTTCAGTGTATTTTGTACAAAATACATATTTTTTTCTGCCCCAAACACAATTTCTCCACAAGAAAAACCACATGCCCATTTTGAGCATAAAGAAATTTCCCTCAAGAAAATCCTGAACTAGGAAGATTCTTGTGGCTGGTCTGTTCCCTGAGTCTCCTTGTTGCTGTTATTGTTGTTGCTGCTGCTGCTGGTGTGTGTGTGTGTGTGTGTGTGTGTGTGTGTGTGTACACTATATAAAAGTCAAAGTCTGTGAGTGAGTTTGTCTGTTTGTCTGTGTAAGGCAGGCAAGGACCTCATATGATTGGCTGGCTGTGGAGATTCTATAGAATCCTGGGGTTGGCAGTTCAGGGAGGGACCATCAGAATTCTCACCCAGACAGCTCAGGCCAGTTGCTATGGAGACAAGGCCTAGCAGCAAGAAGGAAGACAGTGTATTCCCTCAGAAACCCAAAGTCTGTATGTTAATAACTCTGAATACATATTGGATTGGGGAATATGGGGAAAAGTTATATGTACTGGACAAGACAGGTTGGGGAATTAGAGACACAGGATGTCAAATCTGTGTATTACAACCACATCTCATTCCTAAAGTAAAGTAAGGTAGTTCCTAAGGTATTTCTAACCAGAATTATCTATGAGAAAATAAAATCCCAGGCAACATCTAGTAAATATGCTTGTGTGTGTGTGTGTGTGTGTGTATATGTGTATGAGTGAATATCCCTCACTTTCCTGGGTCTAGGCTATCAGAAGGACCAAAATCTCCCACACAAACATGCCTTAGATCTTGAGATCTTCAGAGACAACCAATTTTGGTGCAGCCACTGTCTGGGGCATGCATAGCTCACAACCACTCTAGCTTGGGTGAAATGTACACAATTTTTTGTCTGCCCTTCCTGCTTCCTCAGCTGCTTGTTTAAATGTCCCACTTTTCAATTCCCTTCTCATCTAGTCTATATTCCATGATTTCCTGATATTTATTGCTGTACAGTAGATTACCAAGGTTCTATATGCAATTTATTCTTTTGGCTTCCTCACCTGCCATTAATCCTGGTTTTCAGCCCCTTCCAGGCCCTGAGCAAGGCTTCCATCAGTCTCCCAGAACACTCACAACTCCTGTCTGCCTAGAGATTAGGGGAGGAAGCTGGTGAGAGGAGAGGAAGGAGCATGAAAACATAGAACACTGGCTACAGTACTGCCAGGAAATCTGCAGGTGAGAATCACCAGCAAGTGAATGAGCAACCCTGGCAGGAAGCAAGTATACCCCCTTGGGTTTTCATGTACTGCAAGGCACAGCCATCAGACTGGTCCTCCAGACCCTTCAGACCCTTTTACTGCACTTCAGCCTCTTTCACTGTCTCAGCAGCGGACACAAGAACTGTTGAGACAGCTCCTCCACTTCTGCTGTGTCACACCCCAACTCTTTAAGCTGCAATTACAACTGCAGCATTTCCCACTCATTATTATTTTTCCTCTTCCTCTTACACTCTGTTCAATCTGGGAATGAGCCAATCCTGTCCCCCATCCAGTACCCGGCCCATGTTACCCACTGTCAAACTTCTGCTGCCAACTTGAATGGGACACAAAAATTGTGCAATGAGGGACATACCCAAGTTATCCAAGATCTGAGGGTGATTATGTACCTTAGAGGAAGCAGTGGCAACTAAGTGGGAGTATCATTCATTCTGTCCCAGTTTTCAACTCTGAAATGTTGGAACGCATGGACATTCCTAGAGCAAATGCAAGGAAGTTCTCTGTGGATTCTCATGGGCTCTGGAACTCAAACAAAGGAAGATAAAACTTTCTCCCTTACTTTTCCTACCAACAGGCAAAGACCTTTCTGTTCAGAAGGCCTTTGGCAACTGACCAAACTTGCTGTGGAAGCAGCTGTCAACTGGATGGGTGCTCTATTTTTATTTAACTAGTGTGTTTGTAAATTTTGATTAAAGTATTTTATTCTTTTATTCATTTTACGTGCTTTCTGCATTTGTACTATTTTATACTAAGCTTCATTTGTAAGAGAAGAGCAAGACAGAAATCTAGTAAGTAAAGAAATACAATTTTCTTGAAATGCACTCTTTTTAATATGCTGTAGGCTGTCTTGAGAAAGCTAGATATGAAAGACCGCATATAAAGGCAGAAATAAATGAGCAAAATTCAATTAAACATAAAACTTCATGGAGCTTGGTCCACAGATTATTTTGTTGTAGCTTCATTGTAGAGGCATGGAGGGATACCTATTTCATGTACATTGCATTACAAACAAGATTAAACAGTCTGTTATTTCAGGGGTAGCGAACCTGCCCTCCTGCAGATGTTGTTGTGCTCCAAAACTCATCAGCTCTAGACAGCATGGCAGAGGTCAAGGGTGATAGAAGCTGGAGTCCAACAGCTTTAGGAAAGGTACTGGTTCCCTGCCCTATAGTTATGGCTCACGGCCAAAGTGAAGCTCTTAGCAATATAGATTTGTTGCGGTATCATCTAAACATGACCTCTCTGTTTTTCAGGGAGGCTTTCTCTGTTCATCTACAGTTTCCAGGCCATTTTTATTCTTTCAATAAAAATAAAGCATAAATTCAAAAGGAATCCCTGGCAGCTAATGAGCTGCCTCATTTACTTGAAAACTAATTGCTGCCAGAGCTCTCTTCTCTGGTTAATTGAAATGATCAAAGGGGAAATTAGCACTAGTGCAATGTTCTAATACGGCTTAAAACACCAAGCACATGCTAGTGGCAAATTAGAAAGCAAATGTCTCAATTGTTTTGTAAACCCTGAATGTGGATGAGTCCAGGTTTGTTAGTAAAAGACAAAGGGCTATTGACTGAAAAAAAGAAAGGTAAACAAAATATGCAAGGATACTGAACACAGTTGATTGTTGCAATATACCAAAACATATTGCAACAAAAATAAGGTAGCATCCTCCGTAAAGTAATTATTCCAAAGGACACCGTCTTATATGTATTTAAAGCATCCAGTGTAAACCATGCAGTACAAGAAAAGCAGGAAAGTTGTTGCATTTAAACTGATTTAGGTTTGCAGTACAGTCCTGCCTTATGAATTCAGCTGCAGCCTTGACAGTTTATAGCTGTTCTAACCTTAAGCCAATTGCTAACATCAAACTGAAAATTGTTTGTGGCCTTTTGAGAACTGGAACTCCTCTCCATTTTTGAAAAACTCTTTCCAAGATCTATCCTAAACATTAAGAGATGGTGCAGGGACTGCTCTGAAAAACAGCAACTGATTTTCCTACCTCTTTATGACTGTTTAGTCCAGATTAGCCATATGATTGTGCTATATTTTATCACAGTATCAGTCCAGAACACAGATGAGGAAGAAAGAAATGACAGACTATGGTCAGCATCTTGTTAGTGACACATGCAAGCACAATTCACCTTATGTTTGACTATGTATTTTTGATTTTGTAGTTGTGGCAATGAACATTGGTATTCTTTTCATCCCTCCGCAATAACTAATGGAGGACAGACCAATGGCACTATCTGCTGAGATCTGGGAAGGATGCCAGTGGTTCTGTCTCCTTATGGAAAATAGCCAGGAACTTCTTCAGGTCCCCAACTCTCTACCAGAGCCATGGAATGGCCTTTGTGGGGTGACTATCACTGAGACACAGTGAGTCCAGGAAAACATATTCAGGGCATGCAGCAAACTGCAACAAAAGAACAATACTTTTATAGGTCAACTGAAATGGCACCAAATATGTCATGCTGGCTTTCAAAGCTCCACTGGCTTCTTCATCAGACAAAAGATGTTTAAAAATCATCCAGAAGAAGTCCTGGGGTGGACTTCTGCATGTGGAATTCTTATACACATGACCATGTAAAACCTAAGTAACATGGCCATGACCATGTAAAATTTAAGCCATTGTTTGGCAAACCTGGAGTCCTTCATTTTTGGAGAAAATCATCCCTCTCATAACCTATTCTCTCTAACACTTACATAGGAAAAGAACACATCCTTCAGCTTAAATGAGACATCAATTTCATTTCAGACTTATTTTCGTGCACATCTCATCCTAAGAAAAGTAGTCTAAGCTAAGATACTCAAAAGAGGGGAAAATAACTGGGGACACAGAGTTGATTATCGATAACGTCTAAATATAGTTCAAGGAAGACACAGGAGAAGGACACATTCTCCCTGGCTTTGCAAGTCAAGTCAAGATTGCTCATTCCCCAAGGACTGACCCTTCTTTATGCCACATCTCCTTATACAATCCCACTGTCTGACGAACATATCCCTAACATGACCCGAGAGCTAAAGTAAATAATACCAAACAGTGGAGTCTGAAGTAAGAGTGCAGATGAGGCAACAGAAAGAGAAGAGAAGTCCCCTAGGATGGAGAAAATAGAAAAGGAAACATAAGGGAGATGATGTTAAGTGAAAGCAAAATCTGTTGCTAACAGTCACCTACTAACTCAATTAGAGTTCATCCTTATGGCCATGTTAACTTACTATTTGATGGGCATCTCAATGCTTAGTCTATAAGGGGACATATGAAAACATTGTGCTGATTTGACTTTCATATCAACTCATGGGGATGGTTCTTATCTCATATAGTTACTGCCATTCAGGGTCTTCTCTGCCTCCTAGCAAAGTCAGCATTCAGTATCAAAGTCACAGAAGGAAAAGTCTACACAAACAATACCTCCACTGACAGCATGAAGCCAGTTTGATTTTCTTTTTCTTTTTTTAAAAAATAAACCCAGCACCATGTTCGTGCACTAATGCTATCTTGCAAAGCAATGCAGGTTGGCAGAACAATCTGCCAGGAGAACAAAAGTAGGTGTTTTCTCTGTGGGAAGCTGCCATTAGCATTTAACATGACAAAGGCAGAATGGAACAGCCTATGCCAATAATTTTTACTTTGTCCTACAGGTTAATGGCAATCTAAGGATCACATCTTGACAATCCTCTTCAGACAAGAAACATGCCTATATTTGTTCCAGCATTTAAGTTGACTTGTATAAATGATTGTCACAGCTTACTGAAGACAGCAAAGAGTGAATAGTCATTGGAAATGCAGGTACTTTTTACCACAACTTTTTTGAACTACAACTCCAGGAATCTCCATCTAGCATAGCTGAGCACTGCCTTCTTGTATAATAACTTTCTATATTTTAGTATACAGCTATATAATAGCAAACTATAATAAATCCTCTAACAAAGGCCATTTCCACACGGGGATATAGCCCGCACTGGGACGACTTCACCAGGAGATCGTCTACACCGTGGGGTGCGCTAGGGTGGTTTGAAAAGGTGAGGTTCTACACCTCAAGCACCCTCGCGCGGCCGTGAGGGTGGTGCCATGTGTTTTATAAAGACCACCTTTCAAGTGGTCTTTTTAAAACAAGAGCGCGCTAGCCCGTCACGGCGCCCTGTGAAGAACTGCAGGGGTGCGCAAGCGCGTCCCTGCAGAGCTGCCCGGGGGTGGGCTTCCGGCTGGCTCATTGCCCCGATTGGCGGAGCACTGCTGGAAGCTGCCGGATGCCATTTTGGGCACCGCTGGATGCCGGCGGACACTGGCAGCATGTAGAGCAGCGAACGCGCACTGCTCCCCGCAGGGACGGAGCCACCCGGATTAAGGTAAGCTCCGTCCCCGCGTGTGCCGCCCTGTTCCGCCGTGTTTCGTGCCCCCCCCGTGTGGAAAGGGCCAAAGTCTCTTTATGCTCACCCAGTCCACCTTTTCCTTCCTGCTCTCTCTCTAGCTGGATTTTTTTTTTTTTTTAGCAGCACCAACCAGTGGCATATCTAGCATGGTAGGGCAAGCATGGTAGTTGCATTCCTATCTTCTTACCCCTACTCCCACTCCCTCTACATGCACAGCTTTTTTGAAATCCTGTGGCATTGGCTCCCAGGGCACATACCCTACTTACTCCACCCTAGATAAAATTCTGCCACCAATATTGGGAGAGTGATCATGGAAGACTGCAGAAATATAGACTTTTGGCATTTAGCATCTATAGTAAACAATGCAATTAAGCTTGAACTGGGGAAGAATGGGATTCTCTTCTAGCTGATCTTGCTGTGGCTGTGTGTGCCTGCCCACAACAAGCAAAGGAAATTGGAGCTGCCTCCAGAACCACTTACTAATCACATGTGAACAGCAAAACAGAGAAAAGGAGAGAGCAGATACAGCTGCCTTACCAGCTACCCCCAGCACTGAAAAATCAAAACAAAGACATAGCTTTATATCTCTGGACACTTTAGTGGAAATCATAAGAAAAATGAAGGCTGGAAAAGACACGCACGCACGCACGCACGCGCGCACACACACACACACACACCCAGTCCAGATATTTGAAATTGGTGGTAGTAGTAATAATAATAATAATAATAATAACAACAACAACAACAACAACAGATGTTGGAAGAAAAAGCTCCTTCTATGATCTGCAGTGGCAATGTCCAAAAGCAAGGAAATTCTGGAAACAAATCCATCAGAGTATTACAAAAATCATTAAATCTTCCTTTCCTGTGCAGCCAGAAATATATCTTTTGAATATACTGAATGGTATTGACATTCAAATAAGAAATAAACATTGGAGGATTTTATTATACATGATCTATGCTGCAAGAATAACCTTTGCCCAAAAATGGAACGATGTGAATATTACAATTAATGACTGGATTTCAAAACTTTATGAAATGGCCAAAATAGATAAGTTAACCTTATCTTTAAATGATAACAATTTAGAAGAGAGTGGAAAGTTTTAACTCCTCCCTGGGAAATTAAATGAAGGAACCTATCTATAGCAGGTTTTGAGGATTAAGGCCAGAATACCCTATTTGATAATTATTACGTTTATTTAGTGATTAAACTAACATTTTGATATAAAGATCTTGGTAAGAATACTTATGTTTTTCAGGAGGAGTTGCTTATAAGGAGCACTCATTACTGTTTGAGAAGGGAGTTTTTCTTTGTCGCTCTCTCTCTCTTTCTCTATCTTCCTTTCCTCCATCTTTCTTTTCGTTTTACTTATGTAATAATGTTTTCAGTTACTCAATTCTTGGATAGACCAATTTTTGTATATTTTTGATCTATTAATTTTGGTACGGATGTTTTTTTCTCTATACTTTTTATTATTCTTGATTTTTTTTCTGTTTATAGATATTGGATGTTGATAGTGTGATAGGAATGTCACAGTATTTCATTGTGTAACATGTTCTTTATTTTATTAACAAAAAGAATTATAAAATATAATTGTGTGTGTGTTTATCTCCCTAGATACTTCTTGTTGTTTTATTTCACATGTGCTTATTTTTAGTTTTGATTAAGAACTTCGCTGAAATATGTTGAAATACTCTTCTTTTTTTATAGGATGCTATCCCTATTTTTTTCCATGATATTTCTGCCTCTGGTACCAGATTTTCTGTTAAGGAAGTAATGCTGAGGAACACAAGCATACCTGTATCACTAAAATAACACTATCCTTGACAATGTAGTAGAACTATGTGGCTATATGCAATATGCCAGAACTAAACCCATGGAGACATGGGTGCACCTGAAGATCATGCCTCCAATGTCCCCACACACCTAACTTCTGGTGAAAATATTTGCAAATTAAGAGTGAAGATCCAAGGGAGACGCAT
This sequence comes from Iguana delicatissima, assembly GCA_948472985.1. Lineage (NCBI taxonomy): Eukaryota > Metazoa > Chordata > Lepidosauria > Squamata > Iguanidae > Iguana > Iguana delicatissima. Next base: position 1,056,048 of record CAOKZL010000004.1, read on the forward strand.
TCTGCAGTGTGTGCTTTAAACACTCCCCACGTTTCCATGGTTCCCAGCTACTGGTAGGGTTGCTTGGAAAAGGGAAATTGTCCAAAAGGTAAGTTTTCAGTGTTCTGCTTATAAGTTCATTTAGCTGAGTGCACTTATTTGTTTATTATTTATTTATTACCCCACCTTTCTCCTGAATAGGATCTGAGGCATCTCACAATATGAATTAAAAGTAGGTAAATGAATTAAAGTCTAATATTAAAAATATTATTTTAAAAAAACAAGCAACCATATTAAAACACCAATAATGTACCTTAAAACAATATAAAATCATTTAAAAATATAACAACAATAAAATTGCAGCACGTATAACTCAGTAAAGACTTTTCTGCTTAGCCACTTAGGCCATTTCCACATGACGACACTCTTTCCCATTGTTGCGCTGCGATCCTGGGTTGGAAAGGGAGTTCATCAGCGATGTTCCCCTCCACACCTCACTGGCTCTCTGTGGAAGGGAGTGCAATGGCGCCGCCTTTTCCTTCTGTAGCACAGTCAGGCATTTTCTATTGCCACGCTATGGAAGGAAGTGTCACCAATATGCTTCCACACAGGCGGCGGCGATGGGAGCACAGCATGATCACAGGTGCAAAAGGGATCTTTTCCATTTTGCCAAAACTGCACAAGTGCAATGCTTGGCAACAGGCTGGCAATGATGTCATGTGGAAGCACGACTTGCTGACCACTGCCATCCTGTCCCAAAAGTGGCTTAGTCCCGTCATCCAAAAATGGCCTTAGTCACCATTATATACCATCCTCTTCAGATCTGAACAAGTATACAAAGACATTTAACTGAAGTTGGGTGTGTGTGGAGAGATCTGGGCAGGACTCTGGCATGCATCTACATCCCATTTAGCTCCCATGTTGTGCAGACAAAAACCTGCATTGTTCTATTTTGCGCATGGAATGCTCACTAATTCATTGAGTAAAATGAAAATACAGTCAGCCCGCCATATTTGCAGGTTTCAGTTTTGCGGATTTGATTACTCACAGATTATTTGCTTTCAGCTCTGCTGCTGCCCTATGCCATTTTTTAAAAAACATTTAATAGGGACTGCAAGCCTTGTGAGACTGACAAATTGTGAACGAGGCTTGTAAATCCCTACTAAAAATTGTGTGGGGCAGAAGTGGAGGTAGCATTAAGCTCCACCAGCCAGCCACTTCTGCCTTATGAAGGAACCCTCAGAGGAATCCACAGTGGGTTGAATGTGATGATCATACTATTTTTGTGTGTTAGATATGATTTAGGAGGGCCTAGAGTTATTCATGTTTTTTTTTCATTTTCACAGGGGTCCTGTGTCCCTAACCCTAGCAAATGTGAAGGGATGACTGTAATATAGTAAACACATGAAACAATCAAGAGAAAAAGAACTTCTTATTTTGAAATGACTCTAACTCAGCTAAAAACCTTGAGTAATTGTAAGACAAAAATATTCTTTCCTATTATTCATTTATAAGAAAATTTATTTGTTTCCTACAATTGCCCTTTTTCTTTCGTTGACTTTTTCCTGTGAAAATAAAAATAGCTTCCAGAAGCTTTAAATCTTCTATCCCAGAGGATTATATCAGAGTTAAAAGACTATTATCCTCAGTTACAATCTCTCCCTCTATATCTCTCCAGCTCCTTAGTTCAGGTTAGAACAGCTAACTACATTTATTCAGTTGAAAGCCAACTTTTAAAACCTTTCAAGTAAAACCAGACAGTGACCAACAAGAGGAGGAGACAGCAGAAGCAATAAATTGTTTGAATCAGGACATCTCTCAAGAGCACTTTGTGATCAAATTTCAGGTGTTTTGGCCAGCTGATCAGCTGATTAAGGGTTGCTTACCCAGTAATCCCAAGATTTATCCACCAAAGCATATCCATTTCCCTTTTTCCTCATTTTGATTTTGCTGTTAATTGAGCATTGATGAATGTGTTTGAATCAAAAGATAAACACTTTTCAAAAGGCACCAATCAATACGCATATGTAATCAGGCAAACATTCCTTTTGGAACACAAATCGGTTTTACCAGCAGCATCATTAAACCGTGATCATGTTTGGATTTCCTTGCACCCCTTCTGGACAGTAGAGTGGTTGATTAAATAACATTTGACTCCTAGACTGCTATGAGACAACAATCTCATCACCAGATGGTGTTACTTTTCCTGCCATCAAGGCCACAGAGCAGGCTGAAGTAAATCTCACCAGTAATAATATATTAGATGGGTTGTTAGGAAACGTTTGGACAACAAATTGGAGTATGAAAATATTGTCTATTGCTCTGAAGCATCAATTTCCTTTTGCACAGTAAGGGGGAGGCAGTCCTCCAGATGCTGTCAAACAGGATTCCTCATCACTATACTGGCTAGGCAGGTTTGAGTTTAAATCCAACAACATCTGGACACTGCTTTCATGGGTATAATTTACAAGCATATCCATATAGCTGAATACTCAATTGATATTTAGCTTCACCAGAAGCTAGGGTATACAACAGATCATATAAACCCTATTAAGCTGTTCAGAATACATTAAAATATTGCTGAATTTTTCAGTTGGCTTCATGACAGATATTTGTAAAAATAATATGTTGGATCCTGCTGCTTGTTTCAATTAGAGTGGACCTATTGAACCAATGGGATTTATCTGTGTGTTGACTCCCCATGCAACACTTGAGTCAATGATTCAATTCTAATCATGGCTAACCAATAGGATTCAAGACAATAAATAATTCACATGTGGCCCATGGTTAGGCTTATATATAGGAAGAGTAGAACTGCACTTGTTGACCAGATCCACTCTGCCACATTCAGCTCCATCATCCACCCTACACTGGAGAGAAAAGTTCCTTAGCAGAACCCTAATTGTACTGGTTCTAAATCATAAAAAGGGCATGTGTGTACAGAGCCAACTCACATCTGCAGATGTTCATGGAAGATGGCGGAGATAAGCAATGGAAAAGCAGTAAGTTGAAATGGGAAAGGGCAAGAGCCAATTTCCTGTTGCCTGATGTAACTACACTTGTAGAAGAGGCAGCATCAGAGAAGGAGCAGGTTGCAGGCATTGTGATGACAAAGGGGACAGACAGCAGAGAAAGCTATCCCTTGTCAGTAGATAAAGCTGCTCCTGAACTGCTTAGGAAATAGCAAGAAACTTTAACTGCATTCACTGCCACCACCACCTGTCTCCTGTCACTACCCCTTGGTCAGAACAGGACTTAGGCCAATGTAAATGAGACTACAGTCAGTGTAAATCACCAACAAGATTCCATTCAAAGTCAAATTGCTATGATGAGTGGTCTCCTAACAGCAATAAACTATACCTCCTCTTTATACTAGAGCAAGGAACTGCATGACTGAATTCTCTTACTAACAACCACCAGGAGATGCCAGGAAAGTTTAGATATGTATTTTTATTTTCTGCCAATGCATCCCACCATAGAGGCTGTCAACAAAAAGTTGTCCTCCAGGCTTCACAAAAATGAATTCCCCTGATCTAGACTATCCTCAGTTTTCTCTGACATTTACAGAAAAAACAATAACAGATGACTGTCACTTCCAGTGCTAATGACAACAGTCAAGCAGAGAGGAAAACAACATGTAGACCTTAATTTTCTTGATAGTCAATAATTTTTTCCCTGAAATTTTCTGCACTCAGTTGATCTTTTCAGAAGAACGTACTGGAAACAAAATCTTGTCTGGGGGTAGTGGCAGCCATTCTGAAAAGAAAAATCTATTTTGCTGGCTGGGTAACTGTCTCAATGCACTGACATTGCATACCATCTGGGATGCCCATCAAAAGGCATCTTATTTCAGAAACTACATAATGCTAGAAGTTACTACTATGCTTTGTTGTTTTAGATGGTTGAAACTTAATTATCAAGCTTGTCTGATAATTTTGTTTCTAATTGCCAATTACACACGAAAATGATAGAACGAGAAGAAACAAGATTAAAATTTTTGATTCACTGAAGTAGAACAAGGTAGATAGGAATAAATTATGGTAACTTCAGAAGACCAGGAGAGGAAAAGGACTATTTTCTGCCATTCTATATGCCTATAATGTGAAGATATTTTCCTGTCAGTGGCTTCAGTGATTAATGCATACAGATTTCATTTGTTCTAGACTCTGGTTTCTTTATGTTTACTCTACAAATACAAAAGGGACCTGTACTGTAAATATATTCTGCATTTTTCATTAGAATGTCACACAGAGATTATTTTGCTACCATTATGCCCGTAGCTTCTAAAAACTCATTGCCTGATACAAGCAGAGCGGATCAAACAGGAGCTTGGTTTTCTAATCGAAAGGTGTGGGGAGGGGGAATGAACACTCAGTCATCTTGGATCCTTTCAGGCTATACTGTTATAGCACTATGATTCCACTTTGACTCCCATGTCAGCATCCTATAGGATACTGGGATGTGCAGTCTAGGAAGCACTATTTAGAATTTTCAGCTAGAGAGATCTAGTAGTGCCTTGCCAACAACAAGTCCCAAAATTTTATAAGGTACAGCCACGGCAGTTAAAAGTGGAATCATTGTACCATAACCCTGTAGTGGAAAAATGGTGCTTGTATTATTCTAAGGGAAGCCACCTGTCATGCATATATAAAAAAGGAGGAGTCCAATGTTTATTATATCACTGTTTTAATTATTTTATAATTGTCTTGCTGTGTTTTGCAATTTTACCTCTTTTGCACACCTTGGAAGGATTTGCCCTAAAACAAAACTGGGTAATTGCACAGGGCCAGGGTACAGTTTCCAGCATTCCTGTCCCTAACCCCTGGGGGATGCACCAGCAACTTCTGGTCTCTTCCAGATTCCTGTCAAAGAGCTTTCGGGGAAAGACAAGGTTCAGGTGGGCACACTTCAATTTACAAGAGAATAAACACACAGAGAGAATTAGCATTGTGCAAGAGAGCCAGTGTGGTGTAGTGGTTTGAGCATGGAACTATAACCCTGGGGACCACATGTGATTCTCTGCTCAGCCATGGAAACCCACTGGATGATGTTGAGCACATCACACCCACTCAGCTCCAGAAAACCCCATGATAGGTTCACCTTATGGTCATCATAACTTGAAGGCACATAACAACAGCATACCCTAGAGGCTTCCAGAGATGCATATCTCCTGTTTTGACAAAATGGTGGGGGAGAGAGATGAAGAGTCTGGGAGAAGACTGGGGATTCATGTCAGTCTAGGGAAAGGTATGCAGCCTGTAGGTCACACTCCTGCCCTAATAGATGACTTACTAATCTTTTAAATCAGTAAATGAATAAATAAATCAGCGGGGATAAAATCAGTCCCCTGCAATAGGACTGCTACCATGGAAATGGATATTTTCCTTTCCTAACAAAAATCCAAATCAATACATACTTCCTAGGTGCCAGGAGAGTTGGGTTCCTAACAGCATTATAATATTGGTGATACTAGTCTACTCACTTGCATTCTATGATTGGTGGTGATTTCCAATTCAAAGCCTTTTTTTTATTATTCACTCTCACATGTTTGTCTTGGTGTTTATTTCTTTGTGGTGTCAGTGCAGATTTTCTCAGCCTTTAATTCCTGGAGAAGCCCTTGAAATAATTTTCAGGTTTCAAGGAACCCCTGAATAAGTTTATTTTTTTCCAATCTCTTGTGGAACCTTTGCAGAACCATGGGAAACCCTGATGGAGAAACTTTATCCTACTGTATAACATTTCAAGGTATCCTTATTTAAGTTCCAGTTTCACTGCAGTTTCAACTGCGTTTATCTCCAAGGAGATACGTATCGCCAAGGAGAATATAAGGCAGAAAATACATTTCTGTCATTCTTATCATGAAAACAGTCATATTCTAGTTTGGCCAGCTACTCAAGACGTTATTATTTTCATAATTAACCCCGATGGTCTATTCAGGCCAGCAGTTTCAGGAAAATAACTACTTTTGACATGCTTCTCTCTTTCCTCTATCCTGCTTGGCAACCAACATCATCATCTCCTCAATCACACCACTTCAGTGGGCTGCAATAGCTTTATGTATACCCATGAAGCAATTTTCAATGAAACGTTTATAAGTGGAACTCAGGATAGCTTTATTGATTGTTCCATGTGTTTGTCATGGCCAGAGTTTCAAACCTCCTGAACTCCAATTTAACTAGGAGGATACTTATCATTAAGTAAGTAGAGAATGTAAAGTTGGGGCAACTTTCAGTCCCTTTTTCCCCCTATCCTTTATCTATATTATGTATGGGCATAGTACACTTTTGTTCAATATGGCAAAAAAAAAAAAAAATTATTGAATTTAGGACTGCATCAACAATATTTGGCTACAGTATTTTATCCATGTGCATATGTTTCTCTCTGCAAGTGAAACACTGTTCAAGATAGTATTAGTCTAGTATATGATGACATATAAATTCCCAGGGATGGGGGAAGATGTTATCAATCCACACATGTGTTTGAGCAATAGCGAGGGCATAAGGCATGAAGCAGCTGAAAGCTGGGACAGATTGCATATGTAAAGGAAGTCATACACACACACACACACACACACACACACAATAGACATTAAAAAAGGAACAATAAAGGACTCCTAATGCACTGCTTCTAATATTTTGGAAAGAAGACCAGGTAAATCAGGATTCTAATATCCTGGCTGAAACATTCAGAAACCCTTCTAAGTAGAACTGAATTCCATAAGCAAGAATCAGGTGACAAAGCAGAAACTGGTTGAAAGACCATGGAGAGATCCTGATGAGTGTGAGAGCTCACTTTTTTGGGCAGGAGGAAGAAGACCACCTATGCCTAGAGTTCTTTTGCCTCCCACAGTTGACAAAATGAAAGCCCCATTGTGTGTCAAGCTTGCTGGATTGCAGCCATAAGCTGTATAAGCCTAAATGCCCTTCTTCTCTATTTTCCTTGACTTCCTTTTTTCCTTAAAAAACAAAATCATGTTTCCATTCCTGGCTCTTTCATTATATCTGGATGCTCTGAAAGGTGTGCTTATTCATGAAGTAAATAACTTCTCTCATAACCACATTAATCTTATCTGTGATGTTACATCCTTCACTAGCCTGCAAACCAGCAGCACGTCAATCAAGAGATTGACACTCTGGCCTTCTGTTGTTTATGCACTGGATGTTGTGTTTGAAACATTCTTCATCTGATTTTTCAGACTTCACATTTCACTTTGGTCCCATTGACCTACACCATTCTTTTTTCTCATAATGAAAACTTATAGCATATCATTCAGAGATGGATTTAGCCTGTTATTTACCCAGAGGAATCATGGACCATGTTCTATACGGCAGTAAAAGTTTTCCCTGTAAAAGCGTCTTGTCTTCTTCCATTCCAAAATGATTAGGTTAAGAAGTTTGAAACTTGTGTGTAACAAATGCCACTAATGCAATTGCCTTGCTTATGGCTATTGTCTTTTCCTACATTTGACATGATAGCCACCTTTTCATAGCAAACTGGTTACTTGACTCAAAGTGAAACTACATATTATGTTAAGGACACTTTAAACCTCACACACCAGGATGAAAAAGAAATTTTGGAAGTTTGTATTGAATAATCTAGGTTATATTTTCTGATCCCAGTGGAATTCCAATGTATTGGGGATTAGCAAAAGTATTGGCAATATGGCTGAGCACTGATTTACAAAATATTTTGTAAAATTTAAGCCCCGAAGCAAAATATGAAGAGTACAGGTTTACTATCTAGTTCTGGGCCTTCCTAGCAAAGGAGATAAGAAGAAAATAGTTCAACATGGAAATAGTGAGTGGTGACCAAAGTATAAAGAATGAAACCAAAAATGCATAGTGCATGGGTACTATAGAGTTAATCAGCTGATGCAATCATTGGCAAGCAGGCTGGTGGCTGATGAAACCATCAGATGGCAGCCAGCCAGAAATGGTGCTTGGTGGTACTCTCAAGTGATTGGTTCCTTCAGTGAACTCATATAGATCTCTCTTCTTATTAGAGGTGAAGTTTATTCTTGACATTAATAGGGGCTAATTAATTCTATCTCTGACGGGACAGACAGAGTCTGGAAATAGTATACAAGCTGCTTCCTGAAAGAGAAGAATATGCTTTTACACATCCTCCAGCAAGTAAAAAACCAGCTGTCTATGTCAGCTTTCATATTGATGATGCTGTTCCTAGCTGATAAATACTGGGGACATGACTGGGGACAAGGGGAGAAAAAGAAAGAGAGAGAAAGAAACCTCTTTTCTAAATAGCTAATAGACTATATTATCGACTACAAGCATTTCAGTGAGTAAATTCCTCTATGAATCAATACCTCAAAATGCATGCTAGAGATGAAGCAGATGATATGAGCCATTCCTTACAAACATTAAGTCTATAGGGATTGTGTGATAGCCCTACATAAGATGGTAATTCCTTACTAACGCAAGCTTATATAGCTTGCCCCTATAAATGACTGAGATGCCTAAGATGTTGAATACCTTACAAGCAATTTTTCTATAAGCTATGCTCTTAAACAATGAGAAGTCTATGTTCCTCTCCAAGAGAGTGAATGCATCCATATGTGCTTGTCCTTTTTAATAACATAGCTTAAAAATTGCCTATTCGTTCTCTCATATTAAAAAAGATGAAATTGCAACACTTCAGAGTGCCTAAGTGGAGTTGTGATGCTAAATCTGCCTGTCTGGACTATACCATTGCTCACAGGCTAGAAGACCAAGTAACTGAAAGGTGAAGAGAGGGACCTCAAGTTTGTTGACAGACAGCAAAGAACCCTCAATCTAAAGAAATGGTGTGAGAGCCATACCTGTTTCAGTAGGATTTAATTACTTCTTGAACCCACAGGAGAATTACTTCTTGAACCCACAGAGAATTACCCTGAAAGGGACCAACCTATTGAGAAGTGGAACTTATGCTTCTTAGCATTATGGTCCACCAAAATCATGGCATGGGGCATTGTTAATCCCAGTATCTTGCATTCCCTGAGATGAAAAAGTAAGAGATTTTTGAGGACAGTCTTTGTCTTATACATTGTGCTGTGTTATAAACACATACACACAAAATACCTACAAGGCAAATGACTGAAACTTGAGGCTAAATCTAGTACTGTCTTAATTAGAATAGATCAATTGACTCAACAGAATTTACGAAAGAGTTAATTTATCATCTTTTTTATTGATGTATTGGGTCTGCTCTATTTGAGCTTAAGTGGATTTAGGTCACTCTTTAAAACTCTTCAGATGACAATGCCATGTTGTTGTGTGCCTTCAGTTTGTTTCTTACTTATGACAACCTGAAGTTAACCTATCATGGACTTTTCTTGGAAATATTTTTTTAGTGGGGGTCTGCATTGCCTTCCACTGAGGCTGAGAGAGTGCAACTTGCATTTCAAATTACAGAGTAGTTTGAACTCAGCTCAGCTAGAGGGAGAGATAGAACCTTACCTTACCCAGTAGGCTCAGGCAAAAGCAAACTGATACAGTTTCTCCTAGCTTGTGTGTTAGGTCACACATGTTTTCATCTGTAAAATACTGGAGTATATCATATTTTAGATGTAGTTCTATGTCATTTTGCAACAAAACTTGGCTCTGGGGCCCTAGGGAACTAAGTTGTTCCTTCCTTGTTCATGAGGGTTTCTTTAAAAATGCTTAGCTTGGCTCATTTGTTTTCAGAATAAGCAATCTTTTGGTCCTCTAATATGAATCAGAATCACTGGGTTAACTCCTTCTCCCCTGCCTCATTTCCCCACCATAAGTATCCCTTGCACAGCTGTTATTTCCCCTGAAGTTTCTGCACATCAAATAACTGGTGGCTTAAATGGAATATTCTTCCTTTTCCTCCTCCTTCTCCTTCTTCATTTACATTCCACCTTTTCCCCTAAAACCAGGATGCAATGTGGTTTACAATTTAAAGCAGATACAATATAAATAAGATATAAATAAACTATACATATTATTAAATTGTGAATCTAATTTTGAATTGTGAATTTTATTTAATATATTCTTGCTACCATCAGCACATCTGAAAGTAGCAAGAATGAACAGAGTACCACATATTATGTCCAAGTACTACAATTTTCTAGGGCTAGAGACAGGGATTTTCTACCCTATTACCTCTCCTGAAGGAGGGTGCATGGACAAAGTGATAATGACTTTCTCATACAGTTGACAAAGGAGTCAGATATGGGATGATTGTCTTAATTCCAGGTGACAAAATACTGATGGGAGTCCTGACAACCTCTTAATGTTTTGGTTAGGTAGTGTGAATACGGAAGGTCTTCATAGGATATGCTCATAGCTGGGTCACCTGGGCAGTTTTACCTTCTATTGTTTTTGGGAGTACTTATAGCTTGCAGTTTCTGAAAGGATTATCACAGGCCCATTACCATTGGGCTTTCCCACCCTATTCTCGCTGAACTTATGACCTGATAATGTCTGAGGTTATCCTGACCTGACAGTGCTTCCAGCCAGTGGCCTTTCAAATGTGTTCCAGCCATAAATATGTCCAATTATGAAAATAGCACATCCCTCAAAGTGGGGATGTATGGTGTGGTAACACTGTTCCCCAACATCTGTATCAAAATATTGTTTCATATGGAACAATCATAATATCCACTTGGTATCAAACAAAACTTACAGCAGGAAAAGATTTCTTTAAAGAAGCATACAGTCCTGAGTCAGTAGCAACAAATACAAGAGTATAGGGTAGGTATTAGTGAATGGGATAACATTCAAGTGTCATTGAATTTGGTGGGACTTATATACTGTCTTATAGAATCATAGACTCGTAGAGATGTAGAGTTGGAAGAGACTACACGGGCCATCCAGTCCAACTCCTGCCATGCAGGAACACCCTCAAAGCTCTCCCAACAGATGGCCATCCAGCCTCTGCTTAAAAACCTCCAAAGAAGGAGACCCACCACACTCCGAGGCAGCATATTCCACTGCCAGACAGCCCTGACCGTCAGGACGTTCTTCCTGAGGTTCAGGTGGAATCTCCCTTCCTGCAGCTTGAATCCATTGCTCCTTGTCCTGGTCTCTGGAGCAGCAGTAAACAAGCCCTCTCCTTCCTCTATATGGCATCCCTTCAGATATTCAGATCTTACCAACTTGTCACAAAAACTAGATTATTTTATTTTATTTTATTTTGTCTACTCCATAACGTAATGGAGCTTCTAAAAAGTCCTACTGGAAAGTTGTAATTCTTCCTTACACGCCTTCTCCTGTATATAAATATTATTTACTTGAAACAGAAGTGTTCAGAGCTATGTGGCAGATTCTGAGTTCTTTGCAGTGCTAGTTAGTGACCCTGAACACTGTCCCAAAGACATCTCATCCAGTGAGACTTTATTTATAGATGACTCAATCACAATCACATTGAAAAACAGACATATAAGCATTATGGGAATTAATGCATCATGCATCTAAGATGTAGATGCATGTCATTATCAATAGAACTAGAGATGGACCTTTGTCATCTTGGTTTTGTTTTTCTGTATCTTTCCATAAAGGGATGAAAATATATGCCAGTTGTCTCTATAACAGGCTGAGCTGGACACAGTGGATTGCGTGAAGGTCAGAGGCTCCAAAATGATACAGAGGACAGCATGCCCTATCCTGTGTGTTTGTTTACTTTTCTGACAGTTTCTCTGCTAAATCTCTCATCTCCTCTCACCACAAAACAGTAGTTATTTTTTGTTTTGCAGCTAGAGGTAACCACAGAGATACTTCTTGCTATTCAGTTTTAGAAACAGAGGCAGAATAAGAAACAAAGAAGCAAAATGGAACAAAGCAAAGTGGTAACTGTATGTAGATTTGAAAGAAAAATGGGTCCCATGGCAGTAGAAAGGTGGGGTATAAACTGAATAAATAAATAAAATAGGTTTATCTAAACTAAAGAAGCTGAGATCTTGAATGATGCTGTTACTCATATTTGTAACTACCTTCTTGAAGGTTACAGCTACATCAGATTTCCAGCTACATCAGATTTCCAGCTTCATCAGATTTCCAGCTACAATGCAATGGATGAAGTTCAGATTACAATCCTGTTTATAGCTTATTGGATAAAGCACTACTGATGAATAGAGTAGAAGCAACCCAGAACAATTAGGCATACTTGTTTGCTTTGTTGAAATTAAAGGCATAACTCAGGTTGTCCATCTTCTTGTATTGCAGTGTCTTGCAACTCAAGTGCTCACTGCAGACAGACTCAGAAATGGCTTTAAAATTTCCAGTGAACCTTGAAGACATTCCTGGTAAAATGAAAGTTCCTTGCTTGATTAATATAATCGTTGCATGCTACATAGAAGAACTAGAAGAACCGTTTACCAAAACTAAGTGGATGTTCTAGTTCAGTAAAACCCAACACTCTCCAGCTGAAATGGTGCCTTTCAGAAATTGGAAGGTAAGTGGATTTTTCAGTAACTGAAAAAACAATAAAGATACGGTTTCCCTCTCATGCATAGAAAATTATAGATAAAACTTGGTATGTTGGCAACTGTACTGGCAGTCACTGTAATGAAACACATACCTGTATCCTTGAATAAAAACCTACTTGTTAAAAAGTGAGACAGGTCTATATTTTTTGGCCAGGAATGTATGGGATCTTTGTTCCCAAAAATGCAACTGCCTTTGATATTGTCATTACAAAGTCTTCCTTCATTAGTCACAACATATTTCTCATTGGCACAGGACAACATTTCAAGGTAACTTTGTTGAGTGAATGTACTGTGCACTCTGAATATACAGTAGAAGGCTGGTAGTCCTTTCCTGCCACAGTTTTATTATTGTCAAGCATACTTCCAGGAATACACAGCCCTTTTAAAAAAAAATGAACCGCAGAACTTCTGTTATAAGGTCCTGGTTTTGTCAAGGACAACACGTAGCTGTTTCTTTAAAAGATATCCTTCAAGATGCTCTTGTTGACCATTCAACATTTGCCAAACCACAGTTGGCATAGAAATCTAGCAGCCTGATGCTTCCGTTAAGAAATTAGGATGTATATAAGTGAAAGAAAAAGCATGATCTATCTGGTCATAGGAAATTTTCTGTTGTAACACCGTCTTCTTAACTGTTTATGAATAAGTTGTCTCATATGTGAATAGATGGGGGAAACTAGTGATTCTCTCACAGAAGCAAGCAGTAGAAGTCATTGTGACAAAGACTTATGGCAGTTCTGAAAGATTCCAGAGCTTGAATCCATATCCCTATGGCATAAAGCCTGCATTTAGCCTAGTGAGCAGTTGGGTCTGTACATACATGGGTCTCTCTGACTTAGGGCACAAGCACTCCCAACTGAGATCACCAAAGTCTCCATCCACAGCATTCCTGCCTAAATAATTACTTATATATGATTGTGCTTTTTTTTTTTATCACAGCATAACTATTCTGTCTTGCCCTCCCATCACAGGAACAGAAAAAAAGATACAATAGACCTTTCAGGGAATAAATACTTGTTCTAAACATTATGATTCCACTAGAAATATGAGAAGAATGCTGTTATCAGAAGAACCTGAAAGAATTGTATGGAATGTGAGACACTTAATGAAGAGAAAGAACTTTTGTAGAGTAGATTTTCCTTCCTCACTGCTCTCATCGCCATGCACTTGTTCTAATTCATTTTGTTCTTGCTATCAGTTGTAAATGGAGAAATCCTATACATGTTAATAAAAGTGGCAGAATTGATTAGACCACTAACTACTTTCAACCTCATCATTTGCACACATAAAGACAGCTGCATTTGTTTTGCTGTTAATGTATGTATGTATGTATGTATGTATTGTCTTGGGTGGTTCTCAACCCTTCCCATACTGCCTTTCCATAATGCCTTTCAGCTAGGGCATGCTGTGTGGTCAATGCCAATGGAAGAAGAAAAGCAATGTGATATCTTTGTGGAATTTCAAAATAAAGCTGTCTGTATCATTCAACAAGTTAGAACCAAAGTGACTGTGATGCTAAATTTGTTGTTGCTGTGTGCCTTCAAGTTGTTTTTGACTTACGGTAACCCCAAGGTAAAACTATCATGGGGTTTTTTGGGGGCCTGGGAGTGTGTGGTGAGTCCAAGGTCACTGCATGGGTTTCCATGGCCAAGTGGGGAATCAGACCCTGGTCTCCAGGGTTGTAGTCCAACACTCAAACTATTATACCATGCTGAGTTAAATACATTCCTTTAAATGAAATTGTGGGCCTCACCCTCTCTCTCTCTCTTCTCTGGGTATATGTGTATATGTGTTTACTACAACTAGCAGCCATGGAGGGGGCAGTAAAATCAGGATCCCAGGAACAGAGTTTAATCCTACCATGGTCCTTGGTCTCCGGAACTTGTTTTTTTGCTTTAATTGGCAAGGTCCCATTAGCATGGTTAAATCCCACCCTCTGTCTCTCTCTCTCACACACACACCCTCCCCCAACAATTTTGATGTAGATTCTGAGGGCGGGACTCTGGACTTAGTGTAAAAAAATGTGCAAACATGTAAGGTTTTGTAGGTTGCCCTAATAATTTTTTTTGTTAAAAAATCCATACCCCTTTCCTATAGAGTCCTGAAATGTGAAATATGATTATAAAATACACAAAAACTCTTGTAATCACACCCACCTGGCAGAAAAGAAAACTATTGAAATTATTCATCCTGGCAAGTAAGAACAAAATAAACAGGCATTCCCTGTTTAGTGTTGTAGATAGCTCAATCCCTTACACCAGTATAGCATTCCTTGAACATGTATTAAAGCTGGTGACTGATGCAGTTACTGAAATCCAGGCTATGTGCTGTCATAAAATACTTGGTTCTCTGCCTGATTGTCTTTCTGTCCCTTCTTCTTCTCAAATCAATGGAGCATTCATCACTACAAGAACTTCTGAAGATGTTTCTTATTGCAGTGATGAGCTTTCTTTATAATTGACTTTGGTGTCTGTAGCAGCCAGAAGAAGCACTGAGAAGGTCTGAACACTCAGGAAAATATTTTTAAAAGGCTGTATGGATGAAGAGTAGCAAAGTGCCTCTCTTTGGATGAGATATCTGAAGAACAATACATTTCTAAGGACTAGAGAGAGTCTGCTTCAAACTCAGCTCTTTAAAATATTCTGTAAGAAAAGAACAGTCTTTGCAATAACACTTTAACATTTTCACCTCATTTTCCCATACCAAGAGAAAGTTTATGATCCTGCACACACAGAGAGAGAAAGAGAGCGAGCGAGCTCAGTGCAGTGTATCCAGATGGGCTGTGAGATATGATATTGTGATATTTAACTAAACTTTTAATACCAAAAATTTTATAGACAGGTTGATGGTTCCTTTGGCAATCAAAAATTGATCCCAACTGATGACCATGGAGTAAAGTGGTAACCCAACTGCCTTGTGTAGCTAGATTAATTTTGAGCTCATTCCAAGAAAGATGCTCACCTGTTAATTTGTTGAAAATTTCCCCTGTTCTGCAACAGAGCAACTGTATAGTTTCTTCAGAGCATGGCCTGAATTAAGGGATATTAAGCATCTAGGGTGTTACCTTGGTTTAATGTGAAGGAAGACTTGTCAGTAAGCATGCAAACAACATCAGCAGTGTTAGACACTGCAATTTCTTTTTCAAATTGGTATATAGCAATTACTTGACCAATTACAGATGTTTAGACCTCTTCACTATATCATTCACAATAGCCAAATGGATGCCTGTCAGGAAGGTTTCCAGAAATCAAATTCAAACTTAAAAGCATAGAGGAAGTACACAGATTCAAACAAAATCGTCAAGAGTTCACACTCCTTGATTATATACAGTTGGCCCTCCATATCTGCTTATTCTGTATCCACCAACTCAATCAACTATGGCTTGAAAATATTCCAGAAATAAAATTCAGAAAGCAAACTTTAATATTGCCATCTTATATAGGGGACACCATATTAATACGCCATTATACATAATGGGAATTGAGCATCCACAAATTGTGGTATCCAAGGTGGGTCCTGGAACAGAGTGGTCTGTACAACCATCGACTATAATTATCTTCTTTTCAGCTGGCAGCTGTTGATATCCTAATACCATTCACCCTAATACAAGATTTCATATTGTTTAATGTAGACAAGTGGACTTGTAATCTTAGAGCATGTACTGTATATGTACTGTATCACCTATTATTCAAGACCTGGAGTATTGTAGTCATGACAAGTTCAGTAAATGTCTCCTTATGAATCACTTTCTTGAATGATAGTGACCTAGCTGGCTAACACTAGCCAATGATCTCACAATCAGCTAATACTATGGTTTGCTGGAAAAGACTTGTTTTTCATGAACACAAATATACTATATTTCAAACAATCTGAATTATTTAACAATTTAACAATAACAATTTCAAACAATCTGAATTAATGTGTCTTTACTTCCATCCCTTACTTGGTAGCCAATATAATATATTAACACACACTGAAATTACTTTGTACTAGTGTACACTTTGCCAAATGGGTCACCATTTAAGCAGGTAGATGTGCTGCAAAGCCTGGAGTCCCATGGGAAATGCTAACTTCTGTTCTTCTGTAAACTGTTGTGTATCCTATATAACAACATGTTCCAACATATTAAACTCTGTCTGCTTCAAAGGGATTATACCTTTTCATTTTGCTTTTATGTACAATATAGATGCATGCTTTTAATATAGCTTCTATCAGCATGTACAGCTGCAGATCCTGGGAGCAGTGATGGGATGTGCCCACTTCTCTGAAAGATACACAGGTGGTTAGTGTCTGGGTGTGGAATCAAGTTGGGGGTGGGCATTATAGTAACAGTCAGCAGGAAGGAAGGTGGAGTGGTGAGGTAATTTTCCTTACAGCCTAAGGAATGCTTTTGTGGGCACATTCACTAGGGTTAGGGGTGTAGGACCCCCACAAAAGTGGAAAAATTGCAAATATCAAAATGTGTATGTGTGTCTTTGGAAAGGGAGCCAAGGCATGGTGGGGAGAACACCAAGGGTCCAAACCAGGTCAGGGAAAAGAAGGGGAAAGAGGTGGGTCAGTGTGATGGCCCTATACTTCCTCTCTCATGCCCATCTCCTTCCTTGGATGTGTGTAGGGCATCAAGAAAGGGTTTGTGGTGCTGCAAAACTGGGGCATGAGCTGTTCTTGCTGATCAGGCAGTGGCTGGTAGAGGAGGATGAGGATCAGAGGATGTTTTTTAAGGGCTTTATGGCCAGACTGGAGCCACTGAGAGGGAACATTCTCCCAGGAATGGGGTGGCAGGGATTGGAGAAATCCTCAAATAATCACATCTGTGAAAGTCAAACCCGCAAATGAGGAAAAAAGCAATAACAAATAACATATAATACAGCCACTATTTAAAGATGAAACAGAAAAACTAATTGGAACAAAGGTAAAAGACGTTATACATTAAAAGGGAGTGCAGTGATGTTAGCAGTTATATATTAAACACCCCTGGAAATAAAAATGTCTTCAATTTCAGGTAAAGCAGACATTATGGGGAAGCCTGACAAATTTCAATCAAGGGAGCATTAAAAAGTCATGGCACTGACACAGAAAAGGCCCTGTCTGTCAAGTTCACTTGCCAGGTTTGCCAAGATGACACAACTAGTCTTCTAAATGGTGTGGAAATGTGAGGTTTTAAATTCTTAAGGCTGAACTCTCTGAGGACTGCAAGCTGACCTAAGAACATTCTGAAGAAATGAATGGGCTCAACAAATCAATAACCTCCTATTCAGAGCTGGAATGAACTTCTCATCCTTGCAGGCAGGCATACGCTCCTAGAAAAAAAGTTCAGTTATATAAGGGTAATCTCAGAAAAATATCAGTGCCCAATGCAAGCAAAGAACTGGACAGGTCTAGAGGCTGAATGCATGCCAAACCTACTGACGTCAAGGGAACTTTCTGTAAACTTAAATAAACATTTGATCATGCACCAGTGATTGCGTGCTCATTTTCTAATGATGACAAATAAACTGACTTCTATTTCCCTTTTACTTTAAGCATGCACCTGTGGTTTGAAGTGTTTTGCTTTCTTTTCAGTCTTAAGGAGGCCATGTGGAATTTCCTCATAAGTATTCACCAAATAAATCTCCCTAGTGCTAGTTTTCAACACCCCACCTTAAACAAGCAGACACCACCGTTACTTTAGCCAATCTAACTACATAAACACAACTCACTCCCATCGTGGGGAACACTTCCTGATTTCACTGATATGCCAAGTTTGCAAATCCAGGAGAGATTAATCACAGGTATATTTATAGGAGTCACATCTGCTACCAATGCATTTTTTTTTGCTTGTTCCATTTGTATTTCTATAACTTACTCTGTGCCCTATTAACTTCTTCAGTCATCATACAATGTGTTCCTTGTATATCACAATCCTGAGTCACTCAAATCATTAACTGATTGAAAGTGTATGATTATACTCATTTTCTTTGGCTTAGAATGATGACCTTTACTGATTTATTTATTAATTTATGTATTTATTTATTAAATGACCTATCCTGGCCTACATCCAGAGAACTTAGAGCAGTATACAATCAAGAAAAGCAGCTTTGAAACAACTGTGAAGTTTATGGGGGAAGAAATCAGCATAGAACCAAAGAGAATTAACAAAACAGACGGCCAAAGTGACTATTCAATAGGCCAGTACCAAGCTATCATAGACAGCCTAATTTTAACTTGGTGAAAAAGCGAGATTGATATCAGCAGCAATTAGGCCCCCAAGGGGCAGGCATTTCATAAACTGTGGCATAGCAGAGAAGGTTTATATACTGTAACATTCTGAATGGTGGAAACAGAGGCACATCAACAGATCTTAATATTCAGGTACTTCAGAGGTGATCCCACAAATATATTTTTTTTAAAAAAAGACCAAAAAAACCCAGCCATTTAACGCTTCAAATGTCATCACTCACCCAGAGTAAATAATCTACCAGGATAAATTAAACTGTTTGAGTCTTTAACCCTGGCTTGAAAACAGAATGAAATAGATCTTGATAATCTGTTTCCTGTAGGAACCTCTGAAGATGCTAAGCCACCACACTTCTAAGCACCTTGGCTACAAACAATGTATTTAATTTCTCACATCCCTCCAGCTCCAGAGAGGTCATGTTTAGGAGGGGGCAAAGTTAAAATGCTGACTATGACCAATAAAGTCCTATATAGCTTAAGTCCAGGCTATCAGAAAGACTGTATTTCCCTATATGAGCCTGCCCAAGTTTTATGATTATCAAGGAAGGACTTTTTCAGTTCCCATTGTTGTCACAAACCTGTTTGGTGAGAACAGATGAGAGGGCCTTCTCAGTGTCTGTTTCCAGGTTATGGAATTCTCGTTCACAGGAGACTAGGCTGAGCTGCTCTCTGTTCTCCTTCTACCAGAACGTAAACATCTTCTTATATTTAACTAGCCATTTGACAGGTTGTTCAGAAGAGTCTTTCAAGGTATATGTGTGTGCTGTACTTTTATTCCCATTGCCTTTAGAATTTTGTTATACTATACCATAGTGCCAAATTAAAATAATTAACTTTTCCTTCTGAGAAGCTTTTCATCTTTAGCAGTTCCAGGGCAGACAAGTAGGTTTTCTCTATGAAAGAAATGGCTGTCTCTATTGAATCTGGTCAATGCAAGCGAAGAATTTTGTTTCACTTAATTTTTGAAGAATTTACCAAAAATGTGTAAAATTCTTCACAGATCCAGTGTGGTATAGGGCTTGAGTGTTGGATGAGGACTCCAGGAGACTAGGGTTTGAATCCTTGCTCAGCCGCAGAAAGCAACCAGGTGATCTTGGACAAGTCATAGTGTCTCAGTCCCAGACAAAGGGGGTGGTAAACCCCTTCTAAACAAATTTTGCCAAGAAAACCCAATGATAGGTTTTCCTTAGGATCACCATAAGTCCAAAACAATTTGAAGGCACACAGCAACAACAAGTTGAATCTGACTAAGTGTTAGGTCTCCTTTGGAGAGTCTAGCAGGACTGGAATGTTTGAGGAGGGGCTTGACACACCTGCAGCTCCATGGGTACAGACATTTACACTGAACAATTAGCCTCCCTAGATAAAGCAGGTAGCAAATGCTCTACAAGCTCTGGAAACAACATTGATTGCCCACTCCATGAGAGATGTCCAAGAGGGACTCAGCCCTATTCTTGAATCCAGAGTCCTGTTCTGAACATACCTCTACTGGCGTTGATACCCTGGCTGTTGGCCTTTGGACTGCCAACTTCCCATTTACCCAGGTGAACCGTGACACCAAGGAAAAAGAAGAATTTCAGTTCATTTTCTAAGAATTTACCAAAATGTATAAAATTCTTCATACCCAGGTTAGAAGTTCAAAAAAATTCAAGTGTGCCACAAAACTGAAACTGGCAGACACCCCAGTCCCTAAAGTTCCAGCCAGGCTACAAAATCCATACCAGCTTTCAAATTTCATTTCAAGATCTATTCCTGGTAATTGTGACTGCTCAGAGATCACCTTCAAATTAAGGCTGATAAAAGCTTACAGTCAGGGCTAGTATGGGCCCTAGAAGTTACAGCTTGCTCTATCCAGATAGTTATTTTTATTCCTGCAACTTGCACTTTAAAAGGCAAATGACATTTTTGTTGTTACCAGGAAAGGGACAGAAGTCTAATATACATGAACTTCCATCACTGTCGTTACAGTTTAGAATAGTAGGCAATGTGCATTACAAAACTGGCCTTTAAACACTCTGGGATAAATCTTTCGGAAGTTGCAGTGATGGCAGGAAGCTGAGGGGTTACACATGCCATATGACCCTTCCATAAATACATTCACCTAATATGCATTTTATGCTGTTGAGTTTAATTATAAATTATTCTAATTTGCATTCTAATTATGCAAATTCGGCAATTAATTGTTGCATGTCTTTTCTACCATGCTTCAGCCGTAGTACCATTTTTTACAGTTGCAAATAATGTGAGCGAACCCAGTAAAGATTAATGTTTAAAGTGCTGGATTTGGAATAGGGAGAGCCAAGTTCAGATCTCTGCTTGGTGATAAAATTTACCATGTAACCTTGGTCCACCACTTCTTCTCAGTGAAGCTGCCTTATAGATCCCTTGCTTCTTATCCCATTGCACTACTCATCTTTCATTGCACAACAGGACTTGTGAGAATGCCCTGTTGTACATTGCTGCAGTTCATTGGCACTGTTGCATATTGTTATCAGCAAAGTAGTTCTGCCTTCATAAAGTTATGCACTGTAGCTTCTGGTGCAGGAGCTCAGCTGAAGTGTTTTGTATTTGGTAAGCTGCCTTCTTCCAAGCTTACAAAACAAAACAAAAAAATTATAAATAAAAATGTATGTAGTTGAAAATATACAACAAATAAAAGCACTATAGCACACACACATAAAAGATCTTTTAAACCTGTAAAGTACCTAAAGCCCACTGTAATAAAAAGATTTCCTCTTTACAAAACAACAGCTGAGCAGGAGTCAACCACACCTCTCTGGAAGGGAGTTCCAAAGTCTGGAAGCAGCCACAGAGAAGGCTGTCTCCTGAATTGCCACCTAACATGCCTCTGAAGATGGTGAAGCTGAGAGAAGCATCACCCCAGATAATCTGAGAGCTCAAGGAGGCTCACATAGGAATATATAGTCCTTCAGATAGTCTGGACCTGAGCTGTATAGGTCACAATCAGCACTGTGAATTGTGCTCAGAAACAGACCTGCAGACAGTAGAACTATTGTAATAAGGTAGCTATTCACTCTCTCTAACCATCCCTAGTTAATCTGGCTACAGCTCCTTGGAGCAGTTCAAGTTTACAACCATTCTTCAAAGGTAGCCCCATGTAGAATGTGTTACAATTATCCAAACAGGATATAATTAAAGCCATGTCCCCTTCTCCCATGTTACCATTCCTTTGTGGTTTCCCAGATTTTGAAATATCCTTTTCCCATTCTATGAGGTTTTCCTCATTTAATTAGTATCAATAAGAACTTCTCACTTTGATCTTGCCCACCACTGGAATGTAGTGCTTGAAAAACTCCTCTGAAGTAAAATTTGACTTTCAGCCTGAAACAGTTTATCACCCTTTTGCTTTAACAAATGAAAATTGGTGATGGTGGTAGTACTGGTGATTGATCATGGCAGTATAAGCAGAACTGGAAGATTATCAGCATCCTTGAATCTAGCTTTCTTCAGAAGTGTTAGACTGTAACTCCCATCACCCCCAGCCAAAATAGCATTGAATCCCAATGCTTCTAGAAGGAAGCAAGTTAAGGGAGGCTGTGGTTTGTTATGGGCCTAATTGTTTAGCGATGTTTCATGAAGTCATCAGAAACGTTAGTCTGAAAGCTTCAGAATTATTTTTGTTCATCTTCTTCTTGCCAGTTTGGCAACACCTCTAAAAATGTAATCAACTTTGTGAGCACAGTTTTTGCCAAGATGTACGTATACCTCATTTGTACAAACTCCAGCTCTGCTGCCAACCTGGCTGATAAACAAACAAACAAAAAAGCCTTTTATGCATCTTTTTCCCCTTCAAATTGAAATTGTATTCTGCACCATCATCACATAATGAAATAGTACAATTAAAATGTGCCTCTGGGGCAAGACATCACATGCCATATGATGAACATGCAGATAGTTTTTTTATAAAAGGAAACTTGAAGTTAATACAGAAGATTTAACTGGGATAAACTGTACAATATAAAAAGGCAACGAATGCTGCAAAAGAGCAGGCAGAGAAAAACATGCAGTGGACACAAATTACAGGCTGGTGTTTTTGTTTTGCTCTGGCCCCAATCCAACTTTCCTGGGCCTTTTGCCATTCTCAGCCCAGGAGGACTTTTGCACTAAACAGAGACAGTGGCATTTCCCCCCCCTACCAAGGCTAACATAAACCAGAAGACCAGTGCTAATTTGTGGATTGTATTATCATAATCCAACAGCATGATAATTAACTTACTATGAATCATGACAAGTCAATCAAATACCTGAATCTTGGACAAATGATTTGCATGCTTCCGGTGACCTATGACCAGCACATTCTTTTTCTCCACTCTATTCGGATAAATGTTTGTATACTCCTTCTACCCTGCTGAAACTGTTTTTAAAAGAATTCTGGTCCTTCTGGATATTTCATTGGACTTATTATTATCATGGCTGCATGGTTGCATGGAAGGACTGGGCTTGCGTGAAGGTTTGAGATCATCAGGTACCTGTCTAGGCTCACTCTCCAGCACTCTACCAACACTCCTTGATGTTTCTCCTTTTCTTGCTGTCTTGCTGATGCTCTGTGTTCACCTGTTCTCAGTGCTCAAATAAGCAAATAAGCAGTAACAGGACTAAGGACAAAGCCAGCTCTCCCCATACATATGCCATGGATGCAAATGAGTCTACAAATGTGCACCACCATCAACAATGTAGAAGCGAGAGGAACCTTTGTGAGGTTTCATGTCATTTCCCCAAGCCTGATACAAACAACATGTTTCAGCTGCCACTTCTTTTAACGGCTTGATCCCTATGAATTACTAATTTAGAGTTTGGTACCTTCATGCAGAACTGTTCCAGAGTTACCTTTACGGTCTGTAGATACCAGCGATTAGACTGGATGCTGATACTATTCTAAAGTTTTAGTGCAGTAATTTGTACTCTGTCTTGGGTCATGGCCTCCTTTGAGTGAAAGCTATGGACCCTCTTTCAGAGAAAAATGCACTCAAATGTGAGTTAACTGGGAGAAAATTGAAGAAAATAGACTTTTTTGGCACCCACTTCTCAGACTACCTGAAGTCCATCCATGGACTACATATGATAAACTCTTATGATATATAAAAATACAGTAAATACAGCAAAATTCTTTGTTAGCAGAATGAAGACAGAGGGAGGAGATGGAAATCCAGATCTGCTTGTTTATTCCTGCTTTAACACTCAGTTGTTGTGTCTCTTCCTACATTCTAGGCAACCAAAACTAGAGCAGCCAAATTTATATTACATTTTTGAAATCCCTAGCTGCAGTTCCAAAGTACTATGTGAGTCCAGTGGTAGTTGGTACACCTTTTATCGCTGCCGTATACGTCTTGCAATAAATCAGGGGTTGGCACAGGGGAAGGGGGCATTTTTTTCTTCCCTGCACTCACCCAGTGAGCTACATCATATTGTTTTTGTGTGCCTGAAGCGATGTGACATCACTTCTGTGTATGATTTTGGCTGATTTTAGACTTTTTTTCTTTTTCTGCATTTTTAGGACGTTGTGGGGAGGAGCTTTGAGGGATTAGGAAGAAGAAACCCAGGCATTTTTAGGCCATTTTGGAATATTTTAGACTGTTTTTGGACGAAACTGGCTGCACTCATGGGTCCCACTTTGCTCACCTATTTATGGCATAAATGGAAGACACTTTTATTCCAACGTGCTTTTCTTGTACAATATCTAATGTTATCATTATTGGTTGTAACCCTCAGTCAATAGAAACATCCACTGGATAAATCATTTTTGAGGGTCACATACACACAAGAAACAAATATACATAAAACACCATGGAATAATATGAAGTGTGATACTATTTGCAAGTTTTTAAAAAGGAATGTACTAAAAACTTTTCTTTTGCAATAAAACAGTATTGCTACCAAAAAAAAAAAATTGAGTTAATAACTTCCCACAGGATTTGTTTGCGTTTCCTTGCCTTGCTTTAGCAGGCCCTACTACTTCTAAGGCTGTTTTTCTCAGTCTTATGGGTAACTGGAAAATGTTTCCAGTCAAAACCCAGGGTTTGATCAACTGTAGACAAGGATCTACTAGCAATGTACATCTTTCACACTGTTTCTTTCACTGTACATTGTTCAGCTACCAAACAGCAATTCAGACAGGTGCCAGACACTCAGACAAGAAATGTCTACTATACTTTAAAGAGAGAGAGAAAAGAAACACTGCTAGCTGATCATACTTTTGGAAGTGTATGTGTATATATATATATATATAGGTTACAGATGCCCACAGTGATGTGTGAGAACCTCCCAAGCTTGATATCAGTCAGGTCTCATTTTCCCCCTATTAAATTAATTCGTAAATTCTAGGCACTAATTGTAGCTACGTACTGGATTACAATTTATTTCTGAGCCGACATGAAAATTCTTGCGTATTGTCATGGGTTTCCCTGTCCAGAGGCAGGCAACTTTTGTGCTCATTTTCAACGATATTGTCAGCGCGGGCTGAGGTCAAGCAGGGGCCGGGCCGGAGGCGGCCACCAGCAGCGTCCCAAACAGTCCCACAGGGGCGCTGCAGCCAGCAAGGGCCTTGAACTGAGGTTTACCTCAACAGCAGGCGTCAACGGAAATAACAAGGGGTTGCCTCACCCCGAACACAAAATGGTTACTGCACCTTTAACGTAGGGTAGGGTCTGGGTAGAGCCGGGCAGCGGCATGCAGATGCGGGCTGGACTGGAACAAGGCACGGGCGACAGATGCGCGGGAAGCCGACGGTTGTTGCTCCGTGCCTTCCCCAGCCCCGCGCCTGCCTAAAAAGGCCTGCGGGCCGGGTCGCGGCCAATCCGTGCCGAGCACGTGGCCGGGCTCGCAGCTGTGCTACAGCTGGGAGCTCCCTGCCCCCAGGTGTTTCTCCTGCAGCCGCCGGGAGCGGCGGCTGGCCTCCTTGAGCCGCCGCCGCCGCTGGAACGTTGGCAGCGGTGCGGCAGCCTCAGCCTCTTCCGAGGCAGCCTCGCGAGTAGGCAGTGCCCCGGGATTGGGCCCGGGGCCCGCCTCCTCCCGTGGGTCCTCGTCCGCCACGCCCCGCGGCCCGGGAGCCGGGCCGGTGGCCTCCGCAGCGCCGGGCCGATCCTCGTCATCGTCATCGGCCTCCGCCGCGCCGGGGAGACCCTCGCCAGGATCGGCATCTGCTGCGGCATCCCGGCGATCCCCCTGGCGGCGGAGCCCTCCGCGGCGACCACGTGGCCCCCGTCGTCGGCTGCGACCTCTGACGGGCCCGGCCCCGCCTCCTCCTCCTCGGAGGTAATGGCAGCGGAGCCCTCCGCGGCAACCGCGCGGCCCCCATCATCGGCTGCGACCTCTGACGGGCCCGGCCCCGCCTCCTCCTCCTCGGAGGTAACGGTGGCGGCGGCCTCCGCGGCGCCCGCCGGTGTGGCAACGCCCAAGGCCCTGACAGATATACTTGTTCTGTATACACTCTGAAAGGTATTTTTATTTTTCTGCATATTTCTTCCATTGCATTCCTCCCACCCTCCAAAATTCATCTGGGGCAAACTAGTGCTCTGAATGGAATGGACGCATACTCCCCATCTGTCCCAATTTGGCAGGGACAGTCCCAATCAATCTTCTGTCATCCCATTTTTTCAGCTGCCTTCAGAATGTCCTAGTTTCTGTCTCCTTCTCCTGTCTTCATTCTTCATGTTCACCTTACTTCAGTTGCTGCAAACTGAGTTCAAAGTGCAAAATTATTTTGCGCTTATTTAACTTCCTCTGAAATATAGCCTTGAACACCTGGTATTCATTAGCAGTCTCTCATCCAAGAACTGATCAGGGCTTAGCTTCCAAGATTATATAGAATCTGGTACTTTTAGGATATTTAGGCCCATTCAGTACTGGAGTAAATTTGTTTCCACTTATTGTCTGAAAGATAACGCATTGCACCTTTTACTCTTGCTGCCACTAAGTTTCCTTTTCAGTCTGTTTTAAGGCTTTATAATTTATTATTGATTTTGGAAATGGTTTATATACTTGATCAGGATGGAAAGAACATCAACTTTTATTTGTTTCCTGGCTGAAAAATGGTTTTTCTGACACTCAAGATACCTGGCTAGAAATATAATACCATGGCAAGAATTCAGTGCAGTTTTGGCCTGGTGTTTGCATATTCTGAAATGTTTCAGGAAATCAATCTGCACAGAAATGCATTTTTTAAGTGTATTTCTGAGAACAGCCCTACAAGCACTTTCCATAGAGTCACATGTGCCTTTTGTGCAAGACTGCTGTTTTCTATTTAAAAAGTGGCATAATAATTTTTTAAAAAGTCACATGGCATTATTGTGCAAGATTGCTATTTTCTACACAGGATTTTTGTTGCACTAGTTTTTTATTGGAACAAGATTTCTGGGTTTTTGCAAAGAAAATGCAAAATTGTTGTTTCATGTAGAAAACAACAATCTTGCACAGGAAATACATGTGGCTATCACGCAAAAAAAGAAAATAAACACAACAGGCAACTTCTATGTGAGAGAAAAGGAAGATACAATAAATAAATAAAACATTTATCTGCAGAATAATTTCCAGAAGCAATTTGGAATGTGTGAATAGTCATAGAGAAATGCATGGAAGTGTTCATTTTCTCCAGGACAAAATTATAATTATAATAATTATAATAATTATAATAATTATAATAATTATGATAATTATAAGAATAATTATAAGAATAATTATTCATCCCAATTTGTGAAAATGAAATAGTTCAACATTAACATCCCTTGTACTTGCATTCTTATTGGTTATATATATAGTTATGTGCTTGTTCTGTTGTTTGGAATTATCTTAGGAGAACAGCGGGATTTATTGTTGTTGCTTGTATTGTCATTATTTGAGGCAGCCTCATTCATTTCAATGGAGGCGGCAGATCTGCAAAAGGAAAGAAATGAGTCCACAAATCATTTTTTTCACTGAAAGGAAGGAGAAGTCCTTTGGAGTTGGAGGATTCCATATATGCTCTCAGGTGACTTATCTATAAGAAATCCAAAATCAAAATGTTTTGAGTTTGCATGAAGGTGATGTTAATCACTGCCACAGTAATATTAATCTAGTGTTGTGTACAGACACATGCACACACACACACACACCTCTTCTGGGTTTTGGTCCCTTTCACATATGAGTAACAGGCAAGCATTCAGGAGCTTGTAGGGAGATCCAGTAATGAGAAAAGAATTAATTGTTGTGATTCTGCCTGCTATTCAGTCAAACAATTGTATACCAAAAAGGTTACCTGATTTTCCAGCAACTTCTCCAAGCAGTTTACCTGAAGAACAAAAGCAGGGTGCGACATTGTTTATTTGCTTAACTAAATCCTTATGTCCCAATTAAAGCCATAAATAATTTAATCAAGATTTTAAAAATACAACAAAACCACTATTAAAACAATTTTAAAAGCTACAGGACTTTAAAATCTTGTATGTCTACAGTTTGAGGCAAGTTAGTTCTCAAAGACTTTAATAAAAAGCCATGTTTTGGGTGGGCACCAGAAAGAAACCATCACTGACATTGATCAGATCTCTCTAGTCAAGGTGCTACAACCAAGGAAGCTCCCTCCCATGTCCTCTCATCTCATATTGCCTCTGCAAAGGTGGGACACGGGGGGGGGGATCTCCTGCAGACTTAAGTTCTTGGCATATATATGTGTGTGTGTGTGTGTGTGTGTGTGTGTGTGATGCAGCAGTCAAGAAAGCCAACACAATTCTTGGTTGCATCAATAGGAGTATGGTGTCCAGATCAAGGAAAGTAATAGTACCACTCTATTCTGCTTTGGTTAGACCTCATCTGGAATACTGTGTCCAGTTCTGGGCACCTCATTTCAAGAAGGATATTGACAAGCTGGCATGTGTCCAGAGGAGGGTGGCCAAAATGGTGAAGGGGCTGGAAACCATGAAGCCCTATGAGGAATGGCTTAGGGAGCCGGGGATGTTTAGTCTGCAGAAAAGAAGGTTAAGAGGGGACATTATAGCCATGTTTAAATATTTGAAGGGATGTCATATTGGAAGGGGAACAGGCTTGTTTTCCACTGCTCCAGAGACTAGGACGTGGAGCAACAGATTCAAATAACAGGAAAAGAGATTCCACGTGAACCTCAGGAAGAACTTCCTGATGGTCAGAGCTGTCTGGCAGTGGAATATGCTGCCTTGGAGTGTGGTGGTGTCTCCTTCTTTGGAAGTTTTTAAGCAAAGGGTGGATGGCCATCTGTTGGGAATGCTTTGATGTGTGTTCCTGCATAGCAAGGAGTTGGACTGGATGGTCCCTGTGGACTCTTCCAACTCTATGATTCTATGAGTCTATGATTCTATATAAGTATACATACATACTTACATACATATATGGGAAGAATAGCAGATTACAAACGACCATTTGCTAGTCATTTTATATCCTGACCCTTTTTCAATGAGCTCCAAGACATAGCTATCTTCCTCTTTATCCTGTGAGCTAGATTAGCCTGAAAATGATTGACCCATGATCACCCCTCAGCTTCATAACTGTCTAGGCTCTTGAACGAGGATCTCCCAAACCCAGTCTAATACTCTAATGACTATGTCACATGGGTAGGCTTACTAAAATAATGTAAATATTAAGAAATAAAAAAGAAAGAAAGAAACCACCAAGAACAATAAAGCATTCACTATTTCCAAATCTTAGTATTAATTCTCAGAAACGTATTGAAAAACTATAATCTTACCAGTAGAGACAATCCTAAATGAACAATCTAAAAAAAAAGGCACTTTATGAAGCAGCAATAGAAAAGCCCTTGCCTTTTTTGTATAGATTAATGTGGCTTCTAGAAAACCTTAGAATACAAAGCAAGAGCCTCATTGCCTGATCTTAAATGTTGGTGAGATTCACAGCCTTAAGCTGGGATCTGTTTATTGATGATTCGATATCTGGAGCAAAGTAGAAGAATATAAGAACACCAAATTTTAAAATTTCTAATGAGAGAGAATGACAGCTATTTCAATTCACCTAAAGTCTGCATTGTAGTTCATTTTAGAAGTCTCTGATGCATCCAGGGACAGGGATCAGAGCTATCTTAGTAACTAATGTACAGGAATACCATTTTCTAAACTGTAATTGCATAAAACATTTCTAAAATACTAAAGGAAGACTTTCAGATTATCCATCAAAGGAGTTTTAAAAGAAAGAAATAAACATCTTGTTGGAAATGACTGGGGTATGTCACATTGGACACCACTGCCCTCTACAGGAAATTATAGGCCATGTTGAATTTTCTGTTGATTATATTTTGTCTGACGATTCATTTCTTCTTCTACCACCATATGAAGGTTTTGTTCACCTCAATGGGGCTGAATGATGAATATTTTTAAAACATGTGAGTTGTTATTAACATAAGTAATATAAAAATAAATATTGTGTTTATTTAAATCAACTAAGCTGGCCCAGATACCAAACATGTTGTAAACTCAATGGATCGAAGCCAAAGACAGAGAATATATTCATTTAGGGATGTAATTCTTCATTACATTTTTTCTCCAAGGTAGTAATGAGTAATTTCAGCAATTTTCTTCCTCCTGTAAGAAAGCCATTGAAAACCACACAGTTGTCAAAGGCTACTCACGATTTAGGATTTATTCTGCACAAAATTCACATGTGATTGTTTTGTCCAGAAAACATAATTTTCTTCACAGAAAATAATATTGCAATGAAGAAATATTAATTCCTGCTCAGAAAATATTGTTTCCTGTTCAGAAAATGATGCAAATCTACCACATGCAAATATTACGCAGAAAAATCTCTAATTGCAGCTCTTTTTTTTTCTGTGCAGAAAACAATGTTTTTTGCCAGGGATTAATATTCCTGCAATGAAATATTATATAAATAAACAAATATTATATTCCATGCAGAAAACAATATCTCCTGTTTAGAAAATGTGTTGCATAAAAAAAAAAGTTGTTTTCTGCACAAAACAACCACATGCAAATTTGAAAACTGCAAAGATTCTCCCAGGATTCTTCTCCGAGTTTCTTGACACTTGAAAACCACATTTTTAAAAATCTTTTCAATTATTCTGTTCATTCCTACATACATCCCAGTTTCCTAAGTGGAAATATTTCAGGTGTCCAAGGACTGTACTTCTTTGGTTTGGATTCCTCAAAAGAAGACCAATGGGGACTGACTGGCATTTACAGATATGTAAGCTGAGCATTAGGTAGAGGTCCATACCATGAACACTGCCGTAGACACTGCTACTCACTGGATTTCCAAGGGAACTTGTATTGTATTGTATTTATATGCTACTTTTTTCCTGACATGGGACCCAAGCTGGCTAACTAAGGCTAAAAAATAGAATCAGCTAAACCACAATAATAAAAAGTTAAAATACAGTTAAACAACCATCACATTAAAATGCCATTAAGTTTTAAAAGTATACAAATATTTAAAATTTATTTATTTAAATAATATTCCACCTTTCTTTGAAGACAGGATACAAACATAGCAACAGCAATAGCATGTGCATTTTATCAGCTAAGTGCTCTCTAAGTGGTTTACAATACGTTAGCTAACTGCCCCCAACAACCTAGGTACTCATTTTTTTTTATTAAAATCTATATTAAAGAAAACATACAAAGTTTATCTCTTTTACAAAATTATAACACTTAGAAAAATGCTTCACATTATAATTATCTTTTGCATACATTTTACATACATTTTTCATACATTCATACCTTTTACATACATCCTGGCTTCCCCCGATTGAGAGGTACTATGATACCCGAATAATAATACAGTTGCCTGTAGTCCCATGTTACTTTACTATTCCCTGCTTTAATTTTTTTAAAAAAATCAATATTAACCATTTTGATATCTGGCCATTGACTTCTGAAATATAATATTACTCTTTCCCATTCTTTGACAGTTTTTTCTACATTTGCTCCTTTCAATATATTTGTAAGTCTATCCATTTGCATCATGTCGAATAATTTCAAATCCCAATCAATTAAAGAGGGGAGAGTTTTTGTTTCCATTTTTGAGCTATTAGCGTTCTAGCTGCTGCCGACACGTAGAAGAACAATTTCCCTGCTTTTTTTTCTAGCTCATCATTTATCATTGATAGCAAGTATATTTCAGGCGACATTTCAAAATGAAATCCAAGAATTTTTTCTATCTGAGTGTGTATTGTAATCCAGAATGTTTTAATTTTTTTACATAACCATCATTGGTGATAGAATGTTCCGATATCTATACTGCATTTCCAGCATTTATTTGAACAACTCGGATATATTTTGGATAGTCGTTCAGGCATTAAGTACCACCTATATATCATCTTATATAAGTTTTCTCTAACATCCTGACATGCTGTATATTTCATTCTTTGAGTCCAGTTTTTTTCCCATTGGTCCATTTTTATCGAATGTGTGATATTTTGTGCCTATTTTATCATTGGCGTTTTGATTTGTTCTTCCTCTGTGTCCCACTTCGATAAGACTTTGTAGATCTGAGAAATAACTTTGGTTTTTCCTGTTGTGAGAACTGAATTTAGGTCATCTTCTTTTACTTGATATCCATTTAAATTTAAGTCGATTCTCAATTTCTCTCTTATTTGTCTGTACAATAGCCAATGACACTTTATTCCTTCATCATTCAAAATTTGTTGGGATCTGATTCTTGTTTGTTCATTTTGAATTTCAACCAGATCTTCATATTTAATCCATTTATTAGACAGAATATTTTCTTTTTTATAATGTGCTTCATGAGGCGAAATCCACCAGGGTGTTTTCATACAGCTTCTTGCAAGATATTTTCTCCATACTGTTATTAAGGCCTTCCTCAGGTAGTGGGTATGAAATTCTTTATTTGGCTTTGCTTTGTTGAACCAGATGTAGTAATTCCAGCTTGACCACAGGTCAACCCCTTCCACATTTAATAATTTTGTTTTTTCCAACTTTATCCATTCTCTCATCCAGTTCAAGCAGCATGCATGGTAGTACAGCACAAGACTGGGAAGGCCCATACCGCCTCTTTCTTTCGCGTCCTGGAGAATTTTTAGTTTTATTCTGAGTCCCCCCCCCAAATAAATTTAGTAACCTCCTTCACCTATGCCGAAATAGTTTTATCATTGTTTGAAACAAAAAAAGGAACTTAGGTAGAACCGAGATTTTTACTGCCACAATTCTACTCAGTAAGGAGAGATTGAGATTGTTCCAATTTTTGAAGTCTTTTTGGATACTTTTCCATACTTATTCATAGTTGTTTTTAAATAAATCTGAGGTTTTTTTCATTATTACAATTCCCAGATATTTAAGTTTTTAAAGAATTTTATATCCAGATATTTGTAAGATTTGTTTCTCTTCATCTGGTGAGATAATTTTTGTGAAGATATTTGTTTTATCTTCATTCACTTTTAGACCTGAATATTTACCAAAAGTCTGAAGGATGGTTTTTAATTCTTTTAAACTGTTCTCATTATTTTCTAATGTTACTGCCAAATCATCTACGAATGTTCTGATTTTATATTCATATCCTTTAAATTTGATTCCTTTTATTCTTGGGTTACTTCTAATATTTTCAGTCCCTAGGTACTCATTTCACTGACCTGTGGAAGGATGGAAGGCTGAGTCAGTCAACCTGGAGCCCAGCAGGATCAAACTCACAACCTTGTGGCTGCAGTACCAGCATTTAACCGCTGTGCCACCAGGGCTCTTGCCAACGTTGGGCAAAAAGTGCAATACAAATAAAGATAACAATAACTTCAACTTTGTCCAATGTTCAGGCAAGTTTTTTGCAGGTTGGAATATGTGTGCTGGGTGAGGTAAAGTTGGTACATTTATTGCTGACTTGGGGGTGCTTTCTGCCAGTTTAAAGGCAAAAAAAAAAAAATTGCCTAAAAAGATGTTGTTTTTAAAAAAAGAAATGGGTCTGCAGGCTTTGGGGTGGGGCTTCTGAGGGACATCAGGGGTTGAACTTTGGGGTGCCAAGGACTACATGCATCCAGAGGCTGCATTTTGCCCACTGGCTGCATTTGCGTACCTCTGCATTAGATCCAATGGAGGCATCTGATGAAAACATTCCTGCTGGTGCTAACAAATGAGTCAGTATACCTGTGTATTTTTTTCCCTAAGCACTTCCCAAGGAAACAAAGGGAACTGCATCTTCCTGCATATTTTGGCCTGATGAAATCCAGACACACACACACACCCTTGCTGAACACTTTTCTTTTGCAAGTAACACAGCTGACCAGGAAATACTTGGCACCATGTCTGATTTGGTCCTGACATTCAGTCTGAGCAGTTCCAACGCTTGGCCTTGGCTCCTATAAAGCCTTCAGGATAAGCCAGGCAGATCCTAGATCTTGGTGTTTACAGCAATGTGTGACTGAAGCATGGGGACTGACCTTGAAAGTCATTTTTAAAAGTTCCAGTTTAGAGGACACGAAAAAGGTTAAATCACTATTACAATTGTATTTCTCATTATTCAAAAAACATTACCTAGTGTCTTTTAATTTTTAAGAAAACTAGAAATGCTATATGCTATTGGCAGAGCTAGGAGAAGTTTTTATAAGAACTATAGCTGTCAGAATCCTCCAAACCATCAGGACCAGTGATTTTTTCAAGCTCTGGTCACTGACCTCCACTACAAAAAAGGGTAGTGAGTCCACAACACACATTGAAATATTACATATTTTTATTTGGTTAGACCTGGAATGCTATGTCCAGTTTTGGACACCACAGTTCCTGACAAGCTGGAACATGTCCAGAGAAGAGCTACCAAAATGGTGAAGGATCTGGAAATCATGCCCTCTGAGGAGCTGCTTAGGGGTCTACGTATATTTAGCCTGATGATATTTAAATATTTGAAGGGATGTCATGTTGAAGATGGAGCAAGCTTGTTTTCTGCTGCTCCAGAGACTATGGCCCTTTCCGCAGCTTATCTTGTCCTGATATGGGTGCACAGGGATCACACGAGCAGCCTCTTGTGAGAGGCACTCGCGTCCCCTCTGCTTCTTCTCCGCAGACGCTCCCTGCTGGGTGGAAGGAAGCGTGAGGGCTCTGCCCTTTCCTTCTACAGTGCAGCCAGGTACTTTCCCAGGCTGTGCTGGGGCAGGAAGTGCGAGGGCCGTGTGTCCGAGGCTCTGCATGCAAGGTAAGTGTGTGTGGGGCCCAGGAGCAATGCACAATCATGCAACATTTTCAGCAAGAAGCCGGAAATGATATATTGCGCGATCGCCACCTACTGGCCCCGATAGCAACGTGTAAAATGGTCCTTGCAATTGCGCGATGCTCCAAGGGTCCTTTTGCATGTGAAATGGCATGCGAAAAGGGCCTAGGGCATGAAGCAATGGATTCAAACTACAGGAACAGACATTTCACCTAAACATCAGTAAGAATCTTTCGACAGTGGAATATGCTGCCTCAGAGTGTGGTGGAGTCACCTTCTTTGAAGGATATGAAACAGAGGCTGGATGGCCATTTGCTGAGAGTGCTTTGAGTATGTGTTCCTGCATGGCAGGGGGTTGGACTCGATAGCCATTCTGGTCTCTTCCAACTCTATGATTTTATGATTCTATGAAAAACAGTTACACCTCACACAAAAAAAAAATCCACAGCAATAGTGACACTAATCCTCATGATCATGTAATCATAATGTAAATTAGTTATGCATTAGTTATTACAAAAAAAGGGAGAATTAATTGCAAGTCATTTTTTATGACTAGTTATTTCCAGGCTCTGGGCTTTAATTAAACAGGTTTTTCTTTGTGTCCGTGATCTTATTTGTGCCTATAAAGATGTATATAGGTTTGTTCAGCCAGAACTTTAAATAATTTGTGATCTCAAAAATCTGGACTATCAACATCTGAGTCGCAATTTATTGCCTATTTGTACTGCTTAAATCTGGTTTTATATTTTCCTCTGCTGTTAAAATTATTTTTATGCGTCAACATGTTGTTTTATGAGATTGCATTTTAATATTGTGTCATATTTTTTCATAAAAGACATACGCTCTTTTGCAACCTGAATAAACACAAATAAATAATAAACTGTGCAGAATTAACCCACATAGTGTTCAATGGGATTTTCTCCTACTTGCAGTTCTTTGCACTCTTACCCAGGGGATAGTCTCACTAAACACAGTAAAACTTGAGTAAACTTCCATAGATTAGACTTACACTGTCTGCTTCATGTATTAAACCTAAAATGTGTCACTGTTGTTGTTGTTAGAATTAATCAACATAATTCTGTTGGGGCCTTATGTCTTTGGCCATTTCCACATGATGACACTCTTCCACGTCATCATGATGCAATTCCAGGTCCAGAAGGGAGTGCATCAGCGATGCTCCCCTTCACACCTCCTCACTCCCTGAGGAAGGGAGCGTGATGGCCCCTCCTCTTCCTTCCACAGCACAGCTGGGCATTTGCCATTGCTGCGCTGGGGCAGGAAGTGTTGCAATCGTGCTTCTGCAGCTTTTGCATGAGAGTAAGTATGGGAGCACTGTGCAACTGGAGGTGTAAAATGGATTTTTTCCATTTTGCAAATACCATGTGAGTGTGACGCATCATGATGGGATTGCAGCAGGACAGTGATGATGTCATGCTGATCTCTGCCATCTTGTCACAGAAGTGGCACAGTGATGTCATGCGGAATGAGCCTTTGTAAATGGACTTACATCTATGGAATTCTGCAGTTCATAATCTCTGTATCCAGTATAAGGCTGAGGCTACATTATTATGTAGCAAAGCCTGCCAAGTATCCAATGAGCATTGGTGCAATTGGTATGCGTAATACAATGATGTGCATTGTGCACTGATGCACATTAATCCTGGTGTGCATTGGGGGCTCTTGCCAGTGCCCCGTTATGGATCTTGGCAATTCAGTAAAGAGGTTTCTTAGCACCTCTGCTACGTAACTATATATGAAGTTATGTAACACAACTGGTCATATCAGATTCCAACAAATATTACTACTAAAAAAGTAGCACAAATATCAAATACGATGTCAATACCCTGGGGGCCATGGATGCTACACAGTTATACCACTATTATTCCGCTTTAACTGTGGTGGTCCCATCCTATGGAATCCTGGGCTTTCTAGTTGGATGAGGCACTCAAGCACTCTGCCTGAGAATCTAATGCCCCCCGTAAACTGCCAATTCCAGGATTCAACAGGACAGACGCATGAGAGTTAAAATGGCATCATAGTGCTAAAACTGTGTAGCGTGAATGGACCCGATTTGGAGCTATAGATATCCTACAGGACTGGGATGTAAGGCATGTAAGTAATTCCAATGTGGTGTTGATAGAGGAAGTCAAAGCTAAGCAAAGGCCAGTATGGAGCCAGCCAAAGTACATTGGTTCAAAGAAGCAGGTATAGTCAGAGCATAAGCCTATTGAAAAATGAGAGAGATTTGGTAGATCTTTCTACACAGCAGAGTGATTAGCATGCTAAATAGAAGTTTGAACAGTTTATTGGCCCACTTTATTGTGCCTCACACATTTAACTCTAGATGAGAAGTAAGCACAAACTCAGTTTTGTTTTAAAAGATATATAAAAGTAGCTTACTCACAGATACTGTGCATAATCTATGTAGGTTCATGTTCATGAAGAAAATAAGAACAAAAAATAAACAATTACATGGCTTGTCCTCTGGAGAGCTCCCAGCCACATTCTTGAAGGAGGAAAAAGAAAGAGAGAGAAAAAGAGACAGAGACCCCAAGAACAAAGGGTGTTTACATGGTACAGGAAGAGAAGGGGTGTGAACAAACAAACAGAAGAGGTCTGTGGGCTTTGTGCCCAGCCTTACAGAGTGAACATGCAATCTAACTAGCAACGTACTTAGAGTGTGCAAAAGCTGCTATTCCCAACAAAGCCAAAATCAGATAAGGATGCAAAGTCTTACCAGGGCATCAATCAGAGCAAGGAACAACCAGATATCATCAGGAGCGTGCCAAGGTCAAGTGCTGGGATAACAGTTAAGCAGGAGTTCAGATATGATGAGAGAGGGGGACATAGTAGGTGAAAGGCTATGTTGCTTTCAGCATCAGCTGCTCAGCAGATCCTGTTTTCATATGGTGGTATCTGGGGAAGCCCTCCCCATATCTGACAAATTACTCCGTAGGTGTCTTCTCACAAAACCTTACACTTCCCATTGGCCAGGGGTTTGGGGTAGCCGCTTTGCCAGCCCTTCTTTCACTGGAAGAGGAGGATAATCTCTGGAATGCCATAAGTTTGGCATTTTGTCTTTCAAGAAGACAGATGTAAAATGGGACCTCATGTTCTTCCTCCAACACAAATTCTTCTAGCCATACTATATCTCATCTTTCAAAGAGTACTTCAGGTGAGGCATGGTAGTGAGTGGAGTTCCACTCTAATAGGATCTCCCATTCATCTTCTCCTTGTTGCATCTCTACAGCCCACCAAACTAGTCTGGAGGGTCTATATGAAGTAACTGGGGGACAGGGCACTGCGGGGGAGGGGGATCCATTTGACCAGTGGGGTCAGTTCTGCTAGTGGATACATAGTTGGTTGCAGTTCATGGAGCTTAGGATAAAGTGATTTCTCACTATCATGTTATTTCTAGTAATAAATCTAAGACTAAATTCAGGATTGGCAGCTTTCACTGTGCACTGAAAGAACAAGGGGGAAAGGAATGCCTTTATGAGTCAATAAGTTGCTATTCAACTTTATGCTATTGATCTTACATGAAATCTCAAGGTGACTACATCTGCCTTTGGAGCTTCCCCACACCTTCCCCGCACAATGCTTTGCTGAAAGGACATGAAATAATATATAGCTACATTTTTAGGTAAAAAGAACCTTTCCATAAAGCCTTGCAGATCCATTAGAAGAACATTCTCTCTTTTTTCCAACAGTTCTATCAAACATGTTAAGAGAATCCTATAGTTCTTATGGCTTTTAAAATAAGATAGGGACAGAGAGCAGCTTCAGACATTATCCCAGCCAAAATAGTTAGGAATGAGCACCTCTCCTCCAGTATAGTGCTGTTAGCTAAGCTTCTGCCTAAAAAAGCTGGGAGACACATTTGGTTGGAATCCAGCAAGACAATTGTTTTCCCTCCGGCATGCTTGAAGAGCAATGTTGCAACTTATCATTTGATTCAATTATACAAAGGGAATAACATGGGAATCAAAGTGGCTGACTCTGTTAGAAACAAGTGGTACCCTTTCTGTCAGATGGCAACCCAATAGGCCAAGGGCAAAGCTTTGAAAAGTTACTCTGTTGAAATAGAGATCCCAGTATCCCCCAGTCAGAACTTGGCTAGCATCTCTCAATCATATTGCTCATAGAAGTTGTTCTCTTTCACTAAAGAATCAGCTTAGAAGGAGCAGCAGGAGTGAACCTCTTACAACCATTGGATAACTCTAGCCCTGATAAACTAAGCTGAGGATCAGTCTCACCTATATACAATGACAGAAACATAAGAAAAATAACACTATTTATTAGACAATCCTACAGCTTGCTCAACAGGTCTTGGGTTGACTTGTAAGTATGGCCAACAGCTCTCTCCCAGGGTCTACAATTTATTAATTTATCACATCAAATTGATATCTCCACGTGGCTAATATTAGAAATCATTCCATGTGTCTGACAGGGTCACTGAAAGTGCACACAGGCAGGAAGTTAAAACTTTGGTCAAGCCAAGGTGACTCAGACTCAATCTGTCACATAGCCAGGGATCCCTGGGAGACAGTCTGACCATCAAACAGACAAAAGGGCAGCTCAATAGAATCACAATCAGCCTACCTAATGTGGGCAATTTCACTCTACCTGGGCCTTTTGTCTCATTTGGGCAGTATCATTCACAAAGGACTGAGAAAACATTCAGCCGGAGATGTTTGTCATTGAAGGCTTTTGATCTAGCCTCCTGTACTATTGTTCTCCCAGGGAGAGAACTAGCCCTCCAGGTATATTTTTTCTATAAAAACCCCATGTTTTTATCTGTTTGGGGGTTCATTCACATTTTCCTCCTGAATCCCTGTCAGTTTGTCTTGCCTCACCCCCCCTTCCCCCATTTTGAGTTTCATCGCTTTAAATCCCCAGTTTTTCAACATTGGCTCCTTGGGCATTAAATCAAGGTAAAGTATTGCCTCTGAACACCCCAAAACAAAATCCCTATCAATTTTCCTTACTTTCTTTTTCTTTAGCTCTTGAATGAATGCGTGAGGGTGTTTGTTGTTGTTTGCTTTAATTACTGAGGGTTTAATAAAATCTTTAAACTGAACAACCTGCCTAGTTCTTGGCTTGGTCTGACTCTGTAAAATCTGAGTTACAAGGTCCTGCAGTTACCCTTCCCTTTTGTAAAGCTAACGCAGTGCTCTGAGCTGATTTTCCCCACAATTTTGACAGATTTTGGGAATCCCTTAAGGGAGCCCCCTAGCAAGCAGGGTAACAGACTCCTATCACTAAACAGCACCCTTCTGGAACCTACTATTTCTGGAAGGCCTAACAGCTGTGGAAGGGTGATAGCAAAGCTGTGGAATCCTAGAACACCTTGAAACCCTGGATATACAGTATTGGTCAGTGTAGACCTTTCAGAAGTTTTTAGACTGCAACTCCCATAATCACTTGCAGAGAAGATATAGGCAAATAATAACTTTCATTACCCTTAAGTAGCATAAAGAATAGTGAGGGATTATGAGAGCTGCAATCCAACAGAAGTGTTATGCGAACTGTAGACTACAAACATCTGGAAGGTCATAGCTATCTGCCCCAGTGTAGACTGTAGTAAGTTAGATAGGCCAGAACCTGGAAATGTCACTTTTAAAGCTAAAATGTTAATGTCATTTTAGGGGAAAGCTATTCACTGTTACTCAATTCTACCATTAATGTGTTCTGAGATCCACCACTGCTCTGGCTTCATTTAAGGTAGTTTCTTATGTTCAACATATTGTGTGATGTTTTATTTTATTTTTATTTTATCCTATCTAATTTTTAAAAGCAGTCTCCATCTCTTACTTTATTGTATTACCATCAGTATTTCATAGCAGTGTTACTTTGGTGTTTTACCAGTCACGATTCTGCATTTTTGTTAATACCCTGTTGTGCAGCAGGAACTAAATAATCACCAACTCAAAATCCCAAATACTGAACAGTGACGTGCAGAATACTATAGTACCAAACTAACAACCACATTTACCACTTTGTCTCTAAGCATGGAAGAAACAAATTCCTGAATGTTCTCTGATGTTGACATTATAACACAGATCTTGCACAAAGCCATCCATGAATGGATCAATACTTTCCACAAGTTGTCCAGGTAATTCTTTGTTATCATGACTGACACATTGTACTACATGTGGAATTATGTATGATAGCAGTAGACCTCACACTCCCGAAAAGTAACATTACCCTCCAACTTGGATCAATATCAAAAGATTGTAAAGTGAGAGGAGGATAATTTCAAGGAGAAAAATTAGAAGAGACTTACTGTTCTTCTGCCTGCCATTTTTACTCCTGAAACCCCCTCCCTTAGCCAATGCCCCCCCCCATTTGAGTTTTATGAGAAGAAACAAGCCCAGATAGGACAGAGGAAACCTAGCTCCAGGGATATATTAAAGGAGAAAAAATGGAAAGTAGAAGAATGGTTTCAACACTTCCTCCCCTCTACCATTTTGCCACTTGAAACCTCTCCCTGTTTTTCTTAAATCAGCTCTGATACAGCTCTGCTCTTGAGCCTGATAAGGAAGAGTCCATAACTTAGTTTCTCTTCCTGGACTTCAATCTTCAACAGCAGACTGAAGAAAACTCAGAAGTTAAGAGCTTGGACAAGGCTGTCAAGCAACAGACTTTTCACTCTTTCTTGGAAGTCCCCAGAACTGCATCTTGTCATATCCAACAAGAATACCAACTAGTACTATCAGCAAGAGGAAGGCAGAGAAAAGAAAATAACAGTCTATGCAGCTTAGCAACTCTAGGTTAAATTGCCTGCTGTCTGTGTAAAATGATATGCTCAGTGAAAACTCTACACAATACACACAAAAGTTCAACATGTGTCTAAATTGATTGTTGTACGTGAGACGTCCCAGCAGAGAAACAGAAGCAATGGTATAGGTTTACAAAGAATCAGGGAAACCTTCAAAAGATAATAGTACTGTAGATGTTCAAAACCCTTCTGAGTTCCTGGCTTTTTTTAAAAAAGGTAGAACAGATCAATTTTTATTAGAAAACTGACTGAGTTAATAAAGCAGTAATTTCATTTGTTTCAATTAACATTCACACTATGGAACAGAGAGAAGAGTTTTGTTTTTGTTATTTGAGTTATATATACATTATCCTTCCTTGAATTAAGAAAGATTTCTCTGTAATCCAAAGGTTTGCATATTGCATTAGGTTATCCTACTAACAGATACTTTAACGACTCCTTGGAAATTCTTTCACAGTAGATTTCTATGTCTACAGTTGGTGGATCTGTTGCCACAGGAGCAAGGAAATTAATTTTGTTTCTTGATGGCTTTTCCTCCTAACACTGTTCCATGTTATGCCTGCTCACAGGTGTACTATTAGCCTCTGGTAAGTCATAGAGGCCCACCACATTTCTAGCAGCCCAGCACTGGGGAAAGGAAGCTGTAATCTAGAGATGCCATGCCCCTTTCATTCATTAGGGAACAGAATTCATTTCAGTACCCCTTTCCCCATCTTTTCCTTCATGGTGGAAATATTAGAAAACAATAAGGAAGAAAATAAAATAAGGTAACAGATGTTGCCTTATGTACAAGATATTTAGGACATGCCCATCTTCCTAAGGTTTGTTGGGTATTAACTGGTTGAATAAAAATGAATCCCTGGAATGAAGAGAGAAGCCAAAGGCTTAGAACCATAAACTGTGTGTGTGTGTGTGTGTGTGTGTGTGTGTGTGTGTGCACGCACATGCGCGCACGCACGCACACTAATGGAGCTTCACCATAATTGAAAACTTGTGGTCCAAAGACCCTTTCAAATAAGAACTTAATAAACGCCCCCTACTCCAATTGCTATTGCAGGCACAGATGCCACAAATTGTCCTGAAGAGGCCATGCAAGTCTCAATTACCCCTGCTATTTTCTGTCCAAAACGGACAGCTAACATGTCCTGCTAGCACTGAAATCTTCTGGGCTTCTCTGTTAAAGAGGCAGTACACAATAACAGAGAAAGGACCATGGCCTTTTCCACACTTACGTGCATTCCACACCATCCCAGCTGGCTAGGATGGGAGCATGTCCTGAATGCTCCCCTCTGCACCTGGCTGGCTGCTAGTGGATGGTAGTGGTCGGGACATGCTCCTTCCTTCCACAGTGCAGCTGGCACTGCCTCTGCAGCACTCAGAAAGAAAGCTCCTAGAGAGCATTTCCCCCTTTCCACATGACCCCAGCTGATGTGATCATTGTGCAAAAGGGACCTATTACCAGATTTTTTTCCGGTAATAGTATAATGTGTGATCGTGACAGCTGGGGACACGACAGGAGCAGAACTGTGATGACAGTGTGTGGTAGCATGCGTTACGGCTGGCTTCAATGTGGGATGGAGCCATAGTGTGGAAATGGCCTGTGTTTCACTATATAAACCTAAACTTTACAACATTTAAAGGAAGCCCTTCCCTCTGCCTCATCAGCTTCATAGACATCTTTGGCCAAGATTTAAAAGAAGACCTTCTCAACGGTTACTCTGCAGAGTGTAGAAAGTTTCCCAAGGGAGGTTAGGCTGTCCCCTCTTTTGTTATGGTAGGTAGTCAGTCAGTCATCTCCCATTCCATCTGTCCAAGTCGTAATGCTGATTTTTGTGTATTGATGCATCCATCAGTATTCTCTTAGTCATTAGTGTCTCCTGAGAGCTACAGTTTGGCTTTACCTGTCATGCATGGAGGAGCCTGCCTGTTCAGTTGCCCCAGACTTTATCGGGAATAAAAGAGAGCTTAGAATGTGGATTTGAAACAACCAGCATCACACACAATTTGTGCAGGTAACAATGAAACAATTGTGAAAGAAGACATGTACCAAAAAACAGCCTGCATAGTCTGGCCAGAGGCATTATGCCTCTGTTTGCCAGTTGCTCGGTTGACCAGAAGATTGCTTTTCAGGGGTTCACTATTTGGGGGGGGCAAAATGTGTGCCTTGTCACCTAAGAGGATTCTGACCTCACAGACATTTTTTTCAGTTCCCAAATGTCTAGCATTGCAGAGAATGAAACACAGAAAAATATTCACACCTAGAATCATTGTATTTGCTGTGTCTGCATTCCCTTTGTAATGCTTAAACTGTCCCCTGAGAATTCTAAATGCTCAAATAAAGTTTTAAGTTACTACAATGCTAGAAAATTGGG
Organism: Iguana delicatissima; assembly: GCA_948472985.1. Lineage (NCBI taxonomy): Eukaryota > Metazoa > Chordata > Lepidosauria > Squamata > Iguanidae > Iguana > Iguana delicatissima. Next base: position 1,099,981 of record CAOKZL010000004.1, read on the forward strand.
AACTGAAGGAAAATTTAATGAGGGGAGGCAGAATTCTTACTGGGGAGTGATGTCCTCATTTTGCCCTTCCAGTAGCTATACTCCTGTTCTCTTCCATCTCTAGCGCTGCAATTATATTTCAATAACAGTTGCACATTTAGAAAGATAGTTTAGGGATTGAAAGAAAAGGTATAAATAGAGTTATCAAGGGAATATGAATGTGGCAAATACAACAGTTCTGGGTGTGAATGATTTTCAATGTCTGACTCTCTCCAGCGCTAAAAATATGGGAACTGAAGGGAAATTTCATGGGGGGGCACCAATGCCCTCATTTTGCCATCCCAGCTACACCTCCGGCATTGTGGTCACATCCTGCTGGCCAGCTTCTCACTGCTCACTGGGTGGATAGAATACTAAAATAATTAGGCCTTTGATCTGATTTAGCATGGCTCCCCTTCTGCTCTTATGTCATATAATTTTATGGCCATCAAAGATTTTCATCAAGAGTAAAGAGTTATTATAAAAACCTCGACTAATCCAGCCTTTAGATTGTCAGATCCCTCCTCTTGTACCTCCATAAATGTGGTTGTACTTCACTGATGTAAATTACAGCAATAAAGGCAAGTGCGGTAAAATGGTTTGAGCATTGGACTATGGCCATTTCCACACAGGGTTTTTAAAACAGTGCAGTCCGTCCTCCAAGGAGGAGGTCTGCACCTGGGAGCGGACTGGGTTGGACCTACTTAACGTAGATCCGCACCTCAGCCCGCTTCGGAACGACCCCAAGTGGTCGTCCAGCGTGCTTTTGAAAGACCGCTAAAAACAGGTCTTTCGAAAGCATGGAGTGCGCCACTGCGAGCCTGCTCCCTTATGCAGATTCGCAGGCTCGCCCCATGTGAGCCTGCGATCTGCCAGGGGCAGGCTTTAGGCTGGCCATTTGGGACGCCGGAGAAGTGTGTATCGACGAGCACGCACTGCTCTAGAGCGGTGTGGACCGGACTGGGGAGCCGGAAAGTCCAGTAAGTAGCGGCGCAGGACGATTCCCTCACCCCGTGTGGAAATGGCCTAAGACTCTGGAGAACAGGTTTTGAATCCCCACTGAAAGGATATTCTGAAGCTAAACTTCCACTATCCTCCTTATGTGAATTTCAATCCTCCCCTTTTTGCCAGTCATGTGAGATGAGTAGGTGCCCCCATCATGTGAGATGAGTACGATGTGTACCAAACGAGAAAGCCCTCTTGGTGGTGGCATCCCATTATGGTGGAGTACTATTTCTATTGAGCCAGAATGGTGTAGTGGTTTGAGTGTTGGTCTATGGTCATTTCCACACTAGACTGTTATAGAGCTATTATTCCACTTTCAACATCCTATGAAATCCTGGGCTTTGCAGTTTAGAGAGAGGCCTTTGAAGCTGCACCCTAAACTGCAAACCCCAGGATTCCATAGGATGTTGAAAGTGGAATAATAGCTCTATAACAGTCTAGTGCTGAAATGGCCTATGACTGGAGACCAGGGTTTGAGTTCCAAATCAGCCATGGAAACCCACTGGGTGACCTCAGACAAATCATACCTTGTCATCCTCAGAGGAGGACAAAGGCAAACCCCCTCTGAGCAAATCTTGCCAAGAAAGCCCCATTATAGGTTTGCCTTAGGGTCACTCTAATTTGGAAATGATTCGAAGGCACACAACAAGACTACAACAATGTTTAATTTACAAGGTTGTAATTCAGGGTGAACAGCAAGGGCCTTTGCTTACCCACAGAAATGACTTTTTTTAGAATGGGACTTTACAAGTTTTCTGTACTAGCGGGTGAACATAATGTGTTATACAAAGGAAGAGCAGGTGTTATTTCCACAGCACTTTTTAAATGAGCTGAAATGTACTTCAGAAAAATTCTCAAACTACTCATTTTAAATTTGCCTGCAGCATTTCAGATGTATGTTCTCTTCATTTGGACACAGTTTTAATTATTTCCTGTTATCAATGCTGTCAGATTTAGTTGTTTCAAGAAGCACCCTCTGAATCTAATTATATCAGAATAGGGAGTGAGCCAATGAAACTATTATGTAAAAGATAAAGGCAAAATAAAAGGAAGTACTTGTTTGCATTTATGATTTTTTTTTTGCTATGAGAAAATGAAGATGATGATGATGATGATGATGATGATGATGATGATGATGATGACAATGTCATTAAAACCTCAACAAAAACTGGGACTAAAAGTGGCTCAGAAATTAAAACAAATTCAATATAGCTACAATATGTTGAAGATCTACACTAAATTTGAATTAAACTATCAAAAATATTGAAAAACAGTTTTAAGACTTACAATTAAAAATGCTCAAATGTATGTATATTTAAAAAATTAAAACTGTACAGCATTCTCTTACTTTAAAAACCTTCAGTTCTCAAAAGCCTGTCTGAATAATAATTTTTAAAAATGTCTAAGATATGGTGTTGCCCATTATTTTAGATGTTTCTTGAAGGAGCCTGGACAAATTTATGAAGGAAAGACCTATCAATAGTTAATAATCAAGAAGTCTATAGGTGCTCTTCCATTTCAAAGAATGTATGCCTCTCCGGACCAAAGTAAGTAACACACCATTCAGGAGAGAATAGGGCCATTTCCACACTACACTGTTATAGTGCTATTATTCCACTTTCAACATCCTATGGAATCCTGAGGTCTGCAGTTTAGGGAGGAGTATTTAGAATTCTCAGCCAGAGAGTCTTTGGCCTCAGTAAACTCCAAACCCCAGAATTTACAGGTTGTTGGAAGTGGAATAATAGCAGTGATTGTGTGGAAATGGCCTCAATGAGGGCATTTTTCCACATAAAAATTCTCCCTCCCCATGTAGTTTTTCTTCAGTCCTCAAATTTTTAGCATTGTAGTACTTCAGTTGCATACTTAAAAATACAGTCCAGGATCCAAAGAAAAGAGACAGGTCTTGTTAACAAGAGAATGCAAACACAGAAAATACCTGAGTTCTAGGTATGAAAAATTTACAATGTCTCTCTACAGTACTAGATATCTGGTGACTGAAGGAAAATATCATTTGGAGGAAGCAGAATTGGGGACAATAGCCTCATTGCTTCCAGAGCTTTACCCCTGTTTCTGGATTTTCTGCCTGATATGCCAAATTAACTTAGCTAGTTTGGGTTACTATACCCTTTTGTTACCCTGATTTCTGGGGTCCCTTGGGGGACACCTTAATGTGCTCCACATGATAGAGATTGGAAACTAGCCCGAGCACAAGCAATAGCAATGCGAGAGGCAGGGTAACCTAGCAGGGTCTTTTTACCCAGTTTTTACGGGGTCAGGCCAAGCCAAAAACCAAACAAAGATGTCTAATAAATGATTTTATTGAATAAAAGTCTCATGCACCAACACAATCATTCACACACTCCCTCAAGACCTATTAAGAAGCAAAAGTGAGGAAACTGGATAGGGGAAATATTGAAGGGATTGTAGCTGGGATAATACTGCACCTTTTCCTGAAGTCCTTGGTCAGGGAAAAACAGCGAAGAAGTGGAGCTCAGCACAGAGAGGGCCGAGGGGATTATTTGATGGATGAAGAAACGGTCTGCTGCTATGACTGGGAATGATCCTAAGAACCACTCAAAAAAAGGGACTATTTGTAGGGAGAAAAGTACCTGGAGTGTAATCCTTTCCCCGGGAGAACAATGAGTGTTACAACGAGAAAGAAGCTCCACAATGGCAACTTCCTTAGCATGACGGGATTATAAGGTGTTGCCAAAGTTTCAGGAGCTTCGGTTGTGTTGGGTTGTGGTGTGACTTTTTGCCTGATATGATCTTATGGTTATCAATGCTCAACTTGGGGCAAACACGCTAATCCCCTCAAGTCAGCTTCTCAGGGGCTGAGGACCCTTTGTCTACCATGGGTTTGCACAGCTTGAGGTCTCTTGGGGCTACATGACAGGGGAGTGTACTGGACTCACCTGGTTTTTGATCATTTTACCGTTGCTGCCTACGTGCTCATCCGGGTGAGCTCTCATGCAGATTGAATCATATTTTAATATCAAAATTGTAGACCCTAGGACAGGGTTTTCCAGTGAGGTAACACCCTGAGCTTCTTTGTTGCAGGCCAGCCCTGAATTGAAACACACTTTGCCAACCTTGAACCTTAGTTTATAGTGACTTACCACATTAAAAAATGTTCTGGCTGCCTTACAAAGAACTTACTTCAGTAAGGTCTTTGACAAAGTTCCCCGTGACATTCTTGCAAAGAAGCTAGTAAAATGCAGGCTGGACAGGGCTGCTGTTAGGTGGATTGATAATTAGTTGACTGACTGAACCCAAAGGGTGCTCACCAATGGCTGCTTTTCATCCTAGAGAGAAGTGACTAGTGGGGTGCCACAAGGTTCTGTCGTGGGCCCAGTACTATTCAACATCTTCACCAATGACATGGATGAAGGAGTGGAGGGCATGCTGATCAAATTTGCAGATGACAGCAAATTGGGGGGGGGTGTGCTGATACTCCAGAGGACAGGATCAAATTTCAAAATGACCTTGACAGATTGGAGAGCTCGGCCAAAGCTAACAAAATGAATTTCAACAGAGACAAATGTAAAGTCCTACAATTAGGCAGAAAAAATGGAATGCACAAATATAGGATGGGGGATGCGTGGTTGGATAGCAGTATATGTGAAAGGGATCTAGGAGTCTTGGTAGATCACAAGCTGAACATGAATCAGCAGTGTGATGAGGCAGCCAAGAAAGCCAGTGCGATTCTTGGTTGCATCAATAGGAGTATGGTGTCTAGATCGAGCAAGGAAATGCTACCATTTTATTCTGCATTGGTTCGGCCTCATTTTGAATACTGTGTCCAGTTCTGGGCACCTCAATTCAAGAAGAATATCAACAAGCTGGAGAGTGTCCAGAGAACGGTGACCAAAATGTTGAAGTGTCTGGAAGCCATGCCCTATGAGGAACGGCTTAGGGAGCTGGGTATGTTTAGTCTGCAGAAGAGCCTTCTGCAGATAAGAGGGGACATAATAGCCATGTTTAAATATTTGAAGGGATGTCAAGTCAAGGAGGGAGTGGGCTTCTTTTCTGCTGCTCCAGAGACTAGGACAAGGAGCAGTGGATTTAAGCTGCAGGAAAGGAGATTCCACTTGAACCTCAGGAAGAAATTCCTGACCGTCAGAGCTGTCCGGCAGTGGAACATGCTGCTTCCGAGTGTGGTAGAGTCTCCTTCTTTGGAGATTTTTAAGCAGAGGCTGTATGGCCATCTGTTGGGTATGCTTTGATGGGTGTTCCTGCATAGCAGGAGGTTGGACTTGATGGCCCCTGGGTTCTCTTCCAACTCTATGATTCTATGATACTTTCTCAATCAGATGGGTTGTCTTTATAAACTTCAGGGGTTAATCAGTACAAAATAAATAGATCTTTTGCATGTACTGCTAGTGTTGCTGTTGCTTCACTAATCCTAATAAATGCCAAACTAAAAGCAAAAGCAAGCAGGCAAGTTACAGCCAGGAACTGTCTTGACACCTCCTGTAGGTACTGCTGCTTCTTCCAGAATCAGTGACCTCATCCTTCCTCCTGTAACCTTCCCTATGTCATAAAAACCTGTTCTTGAGGGCCAGGAAGCCATCTAAAGCACGTTCTTGCCACTATGGCAGACTGAATCAGAAATGGGATAGAATCCTGCAGCATACTGAATACAATAGAATAGTTATGGTTTTTGGTCAAGAGCTGAGCTGAAATTTCTCAGAAAATCTTGTTCTGATAGCAATTCCTTGATGCCTTCTTCTCTCAGATATGACCTAGAAAAAGGCCACTTTGCAGAATTTTCTCTTGCTCTGTTGACTAAAATGAAATATCGCCCTGCGTGCTTACAAATACAGTTTTAACCATTTTTGAGGTTGCCATTCTCCCCCCACTGTGCCATGGAACAACAATTGTGAAAGAAGCAAAATGGTGGCTAGGTTCTCAGCAAGAGCTGTAAATTGGAGGTGGATTAGCTTTTGCTGCGTCTGGCCCTGCAAAAAAGGTGGAAAATTTCTCCTTTTCTCTCTCCTCAAACATGATGTGAGGAATTATAGAGGCTATACAATAGAGGCTGTGTGTATTGCTATAGATAGATCAACACAACTGTACGAAAGGAGATACTGCAGCATAATAGGTCAGAATTCATTAGAGATGCAAAATCTCACTATCTGTATGAAATTCCTTTTAAGTTAAAGCGAGAGCCTATTAACTGGGCATGGCTGAACTAAGCCCTTATAGACGTGCTTTAACCACTAAGCTGTACTGCCTTCCCTGCTCTTAATGTGACACATCTACTGTTTTTTCTCCAGATGTGCAGAGCTACAGTGGTATTTTTTTCTCCCTCTCTCTCCAGCTTCTTCTCTTTTCACTTAGTATCAGAGCAGGGAATCTATTCAGAGAACGTCAAAGGCCATTTTCACACGGGGGTAAAACCGCGTGGTGCGACGACTGGAGACGGAGGTCGTTCATATTGCAGGATGAGCTAGCGTGGTTGGAAAGAGTGAGGCGCCACACCTCCAACCGCTCTAGCCCAGCCGCAGGGGTGGCGCTGCGAATTTTTTAAAAACCACCTTCCCAGGTGGTTTTTATCAAACTTGCCTGCACTAATCCGTGGCAGCTCCCGGTGAGAATCTGCAGAGACGCAGTAGTGCATCTCTGCAGATCTGCCTGGGGGCGGGCTTCTGGCTGGCGCGCTGTCCTGATTGGCGGAGCGCTGCCATTTTGGGCTCCGCTAACGCCGCCGAAATTCGGCGGCGTGTGAAGTGGCGGAACTGTGTTCCCCGCAGGGACGGAGCAGGGACAGAGCAAAACACAAGCAGGTAAGCTCCGCTCCTGCGTGCGCTGCCCCATTTCGGCCCCCCCATGTGAGAAAAGGGCCATAGTTTCATCCTGGTATTGACAGAGTGAAAACCCATGTTCCATCACCCAGATGAAGAGTTTTCAAGAGGTCCTTATGAGATAAGCAGATCCAAGAAACTGGTCTTCATTCTGTCATATGTCACAGAAAGCACTGGGGGGATGGGGAGGTGAATAAACAGCTGCAATTGGTCAAAAACAGTATTTTTTTTATCATCTACATTATTACTATTATAACTGTAGCCCACAATTTCTGCCTGCTAGTCACAATCTTACTAAGTTATAGAGAACGTCTTGCTGGAATCCATTTTACTTCTCCTCCCCAGTAAAATATATATTTTTTTTTTTTTACCAAGGAATTATCATGATATCTCAGGTATTCAGGGACTGCAGCTCTTTTCTGAAATTAGGAAGATGGCGATTCTTTCCTACCCATTTGAGTCTCATTCCTTCAAGGAAAAAAGTAATTGTTAATTATTCCAAATTGGCAGTTTGGATCCCAACTGTCTGTGAATATAACTAAGCTCACTGATTTCTTAAGTGCACTTCACAGGGGTTTGCTACAAAGCTGAACAACAAAGGGTGGGGGAGAGTGACAGTTAAGGGACCAAGTGAGCCAAACAACTTCATCATTCTAAATTAAATACAGAGCTGTAGAGAAGTTGATGGCTGGCCAGGTCAGTCTAATATTGTCAAAAACACACACTGCAGCATGCATCTCAATTTCTCCACTATTATGAGACTTGTAATTATTCTTTTCTTTTACCTTTTCAAAGAAAATTATTCATTCATCCTAAAAATGGGTGCTACTCAGTTTGATTGCTGAAAATTAGTTTCCAAGGGGAAAGAGCACCTTAACTGGAACTGAATAATGGATTTTCCAGATAAGTACAGGATTATGATTCAAAAGAGGTCTGTCAGTGCAAATTATAAATTAAGGGAGATGGGTGGGGCTTCTGGCTTGCTATCTTCTGTGCAGCTGAGCAAGAAAAAAGTTTTTGTTGTTTTATTCATTTAGTGGTGATGAAAATGCATGTCCTTTTTGTTTTTTGTTTTTTTCTCAGTTCATTAAAATGTTGACTTAAAACCTAGTATCCAGTGCAAAACGTCAAGATGGAGCAGTATTGCCACTCTACCAATACAGAAGAGTTTCTCCAATGAGGAGATATTTAGCTGTCCACGAGTCTGCAGGTGTGATAATGGGGCTTCCCATTATCTAGGCTTAGCAAAGGGAGATACTTCCCTCTTCAGGTAAACCAAGGGTTAATGAGGTCTTGGGATTAGATTACATTTTAGGTGGGTCAGCATCACAGGTCACAGGGTGAGAACTGACCAACCACAAAGAAGGAGGTGCGCATCTTGGAGATGCTTCCAGATCCTTCCAAGGAGGAAATATAAAACTTCTGAGAGGCCATGAGATGACCAGAGAAGAGAGAAGAACCAAGAAAGAGATGGGATCTGGGCAGACTGGAGGCCCCATGCCTCGTCTCCTGGCCCCTCCCGTCTCCTTTAGACCATCGAAGCCTATAACCTACTTGTGAGTAGCCAGGAATAAGATAGTTAGTTGTGTTAGGGCTTTTTATTATTTTGGAGACTGGCTGATCTTAAGAATGTATCTGTACAAATGTACAAGGGGGTCCCTCTCAATAGCATCGTCAATTTGTCCATTAATGCCATATCAAACAATTTTATTTCCCAGTCATCTACATTTGGTATTTCTGATTTTTTCCAAATCTTAGCATAATTAATTCTTGCAGAAGCTGTCATACAAAATAAGATTTCTCCATAATTCTTATCTAATTCATCTTCTGGCATATTCAATAAATACATTTGTGGTGACATGTGGAAATGAAAACCTATTTTTTTTTCAACCTGCAAGTGTATTTCCTTCCAATATTTCTTAGCTTTTCGACACATCCACCACATATGGTAGAAAGTGCCCTGTTCGGTCTCACACTTCCAACACTTATCGCTACAGTTTCTATATATTTTTGCCAATCTTTTGGGAGGAAGGTATCATCGGAGGTGCATTTTATAAATATTTTCTTTTATATTCTGGCATGCCGTGTACTTAATTCTTTTCTCCAAGTTTTCTGCCAATTCTCCAGGTCAATTTGATGGCCCAAATTTTTTTAAAATATAATTTCTATTCATTTAAATCACAAAATTAAAACATTTTATATTCATAACCTTAACATAATTATCAAAACATACATAACACTATATATATATATATATATATAACATATAATTTATATCTCACTTATACAATCCTCATCTATCAATCCAGAACTACACATAAAAATAAAAGAGAACAAAACCTTATACCTATTTATTAACCTTCCCTTATTCCATCTGCCATAACTCATGGACGGTTGTAAATTATTTATACTTGACCAACTATTACCTATACTCTAACACTTCACATGCATACCACTACCTTATATCCCTATTTTACAACTCTTACATTGATATCTTATTTCTCGAAGTTTCTTTATCCAAACATTTTTCCATATCTTAACTTATAATACAAGGGTGATTTTTCTCACTGAACCTGCGTCACTCCATTTTATTTAACTCATTTACTGCCGTTTTCCCTCATTTAGATTCCCAGAGTGGGATGATTAAATTCCATTCTTCAATAATTTGTTTTCTTGGTTTATCTGTCAATATTGATGTCAACTTATCCCATTTCCCATAGTTCATGTAATTTCCATAGCCAGTCTTCAATATCAGGGACTTCTTTTGCTTTCCATTTTTGCGCAAATACTAACCTCGCTGCTGTTACCATATATATAACCATTTTCCTCAATGAATTCTCTTTGAAATATTTGATGTCTACCATATTCAATAAATATATTTCTGGATTCATTGGGAAATTGATTTGGAGAATATTAACAATACAATTATGAATACCCTTCCAATATTTCTTAGCTTTAGCGCAGGTCCACCATATATGGTAAAACGTCCCCTTCTCAGTACATTTCCAATATGTATTTTTCGTATTTTTACTTAATTTGGCAATTTGAACTGGTGTATAATACCATCGAAGATATATCTTATAACTCTCTTTCAAATTTATACTTGTACAAAAAATTTTTACATCTTTCCATGAATTTTCCCAACACTTCAGTGTAATTGTGTATCCCACATTTTGCACCCATCTTATCATGTTATCCTTAACCGTCTCCTCTTCCATACATAAACTTAACAGTATTTTATATATTTTACCTATTAAATGCTCTGTTCCTGGTTTTAATATTTTGTCCAATTCTTTCTCCCTTATATCAATTCCGTGCATTTTCAAGTCCATCTTAAATCTTTCTTCTAGTTGCCTCTGTAAGAGCCAATGTGAAATTATGCCACATTTTTCCATATCCTCTTTACTCTTCCAAACTATATTTTCACCCTGGATTTTTGTTAAATTTTTATATGTTAACCATTTATTTAATCGAGGCTTCTCTCTTCTATAGAAAGCTTCATGGGCTGACACCCATTGTGGTATCTTCATATACCATTTTTTCCTATATTGTAGCCAAATTTTTAAGAGTGGTTTTCTTATAAAATGATTATTAAATTCTTTCTTCACTTTTGCCTTATCGTACCACATGTATGCGTGCCAGCCAAAAAAAAGTTAATAGTCTCATATTTTCTATTTTAACCCAATCTACTACCCAACTGAGGCAACTAGCATGGAAATATAATTTTAAATTGGGTAATCCCAATCCACCTCTTTCCATTGTATCTTTTAATACAGACCATTTTATTCATGGTTTTTTGCCATTCGAAATAAAGTTTGATAAATCTTTCCTCCATAGTTTAAAGGGTGCACCATTCAAAATTACAGGAAGATTTTGGAACAAAAAAATCATTTTAGGTAAAATATTCATCTTAATCATAGCAGTTCTTCCCATCAGTGATAAATCGAGTTTCGGCCATCTTTTTAAATCTTCTTTTATCTCTGCCCAAACTTTTTTTATAGTTGTTGTCATATAAATCTGTATTACTGTTGGTGATATTGATTCCTAAATATCTCACTTTTTTCGATAGTTTAATTTGGGATAGTTGTTCAATTTCTTCCTCTTCTTTTTTTGTAATATTCTTAGTTAACATTGTCGTTTTGTCCATGTTGACTTTAAACCCCGTGACTCTTCCATATTCATAAAAGGTTCTCACTAATCTTGATATACTTTTGATTGGATCATCTAACATAATTACAAGATCATCGGCAAAAGCCCTAAGTTTATACATATGATTTTGAATTCGAACCCCTTTTATTTCAATGTCTTGTCTTATCTTACAATTTAAAATTTCTATCACTGTTACCTTATTTCTCTTCTTTCTTCTTCTTCTCTTTTTCTCCTTCCTCGTCTTCCTTTTTTTTAGTGGGTTATTTTATATATATATATATATATATGTTTTCCTCAATGCATTGACTTAATTACTCTATAATCAATCAATTAATAACTTATAACAATCAATTAAATCAGTCTCTTATTAATACCCTTAATATAATATATATCTATATATCTATATTCTATGTTCAATCAATCCCTTAGTAAGTTAGATCAGTTCATTTATATTGGTTTAAATCTTATCTTTGTATTCAACTTATTTCTTAACACAATATTCTATATATTTTTCCCTTTATCAATCAATCTCCTTATTTAATTATCCCAGTAATTATTACCAGTAAAAACTATCATCAGAAGTTATTCTCACCAAAGGAGGAAATGAAACAATATAAAGTTAATTGATATTCCACCAGACTTATCCTCCTTACACTTCTTACACTCTATTTTATATATCTTATATTATATATATATATATATATAAAATCAATTTTCTTAAATTTTCCTTAATTAATTTTAACACTCCCCACAAACCGTACATTCAGTTTTTCAGATTACACACATTCCATATCCCAGTCCCCCGCTTGTTAAAAAATAAATCTGGGTTGTAGTAAATTAAATGTCCAGTAGATGGTACTCTTTTACCACTTCTTCTTTCAGTACTACAAATAAAGGGTTAATGATATTCTCTGCTATTTCGTTGGACTTGTGCTTCAAGCGCTGTCTAGTCAACCTTGGGTCTCCCGACCTTGATTTTCTGGACCCTGAATTCCCTTCTTTCTCCTCTTTCGCATCTGTTCTTAGACAAACTTAATACCTTTCTGGAATCAATCAAAGTCCCATTCCACTGTCTGTTCCCTTCTATTATTAAATATCCGTCGTACTATTTATCTGCCAAGTCCAAAATCACACAAAATATTTCTTTTACCCCCTTTCTTCAGAAGTTCTTCAAAAATTCATTCTCTCTCTCTGTCGACTCTTATATATAATTCAGTCCATTCTCCGCTTTTTTCCCCTTTTTTACTTATATAACAGTTAACAGTGCGTAACTCTTTTAATAATTGCTATCACAATCTCGCACTACCACAGTCTTATAATTAGTTCACTTCTTTCTCATTCCATCCTTTAGCTGATGAGTTGTTGAGTTAATAAAGTCACTTTTTAAACCCCTTCACCCTCTCTTTGTATTTCTCTTAGCGTTGTGTGGGACTAAGCGGAGAGCAGCCACTTTCCCTCACTCCACTCTCTTAGTAGTTTTAAACTTGGAGTGATCCGTGCTTCGGAGCTCCTTTATTGAGTCTCCTTGTCTATTTTAAATAGATGTAGGGTCTTTAATGTGTTGGTTTTCTAACAGCCATAAAGTTGTGCAGTATTAATATTAATTATCCTCTAAAAGAATCTTCTTTCTTCTTTTAAAAAGTGGTGGCAAGGATTTCTTCCGCAGAAGCTTCCACGAGGTAATGGCAGCTCACACGACTTCTTCAGCACTCCCCGTGTCCTGATGTATCGATGTTTTTCTCAGGCACTCATGCTGGAATCCCAGTCCCTTCTTGAGCTCCTCCAAACCCCCTTTCCCAAAGGTATTTCGTCCTGTTGTTTTCTTCAAAGCAAACAGGCTCTCGACCTTGTGGGGCGACTGTCTTCCCTGATACTTTGCAGTGTGACAGCCACGCTCCTCGTCGCAGCCACCGGAAGTCTTGATGGCCCAAATTTTGAGCCCAACGTATCATCGGTTCCTTAACTACTTCCTCTTTGGTATCCCATCTTAACAAAATTTTATAAATTGCAGATATTATCTGGGCGTTCTTCTCAAAAAATATCTCATCAAAAGTTGTTTTTTCAATTTGAAAGCCACTTATTTTCATCTCCATTTTTAGTTTTTCATTTAATTGTCTGTACAACAGCCAGTGACAGTTTATTCCTTCATTTCTTAATTCTTCTTGCATTTTGATTGTAACAGAGTCACCTTGGATTTTTGTTAAATTTTTATATGTTATCCATTTGCCTTGCAGAATATTTTCTCTTTTATAAAATGCTTCTTGGGGTGAAAGCCAGAGAGGTATTTTAAAGTATATCCTTGTTCTATAGCTTTTCCAAGTCTTTAATATTGGTCATCTTATAAAGTGGTTGTTGAAGTCCCTATGCGCTAGGTCTTTGTTATATCCTATATATGCATGCCAGCCAAAAGCTAGGTCAACTCCTTCCAATGCCAAAAGTCTATTGTTTGATAGCTTTGCCCATTCTCGAAACCAATCTAAACAGCATGCATGGAAATAAGGTCTCAAGTTAGGGAGTGTTAATCCACCTCTTTCCTTGGAATCACACATTATTTTAAATTTAATCCTTGGTTTCCTCCCATACCAAATAAAACTGAAGATGTCTTTTTGGCACCTTTTATGGATAGACTCATTACTAATAATTGGTATAGCTTGGAACAGAAACAGCAGCTTTGGTAAGATCATCATTTTTACAGATGCAATATGCCTGAGCAAAGATCCATACTCTCTCATAGTTATTTTTAAATAGATCAGAGTTTTTCCTGGTTAAGTATACTCCCAGATATCTCACTTTGGGACTTGTTGTAAATGCTGTTTAGACACTCAATTTTTTTTCCTCCTCTCCATTTACGTTCTTTGTCAAAATATTTTATTTATCTTCATTCACTTTAAGCCCCGAAACTTTTTCAAATCTTTCTAATATTTTCTTTAGATTCTCAATTCCTTTTACTGGGTCTTCTAATATTACCACAATATCCTCTGCAAAAGCACGTATTTTAAATTCATGTCCTCTCATTCTAATGCCCTTTATCAATTCATCTGATATTATGCACTTTCAATAGCTAATATAAATAATAATGGGGATAGAAGGCAGCCTTGTCTTGTTCCACTCGAAATTTGAATTCTTTCAGTTTTCTCCCCATTCACAATTATTTGAGCCTCTTGATTTCTATAAATTGTTTATATGCTATTCAAGAATTTATCTCCCACTTGAGATCTTGATACAATTTCAAACATAAAGTCCCAGCTCAAGCTGTTAAAAGCTTTCTCTATGCCCAAAAAGAGGAGTGCTAATTTTCTTCCAGGTTGGCATTCAAAATATTCAATCACATCTAAGATGCATCTCATGTTATCTTTGAGGTGTCTATTTGTAAACCGGGCCTGTTCTTCCCTTATTACATCTTTTAGTATATGTTTTAGTCTAATATAGACGTGAATATTTTGTAATCCACATTCAGTAAAGAAATTGAATGATAGTTCTTAGGTAAAAGTGGATCTCGATCTTCTTTCGGTATAAGGGTTATATAAGCTTCTCCCCAAGATTTCAGTATCTTCCCCTCAAAGACTGCATTCATAGTCACCTGAAATGGGAGCATTAATTCATCTTGAAAAGCTTTATAATACAATGCTGGGAGACCATCTGTTATTTTTTGTTAGACATATTGCTTCTATAATCTCTGCTACTGTGATTGGATGGTTAAGATTCTCTCTATGCTCCTCTGAGAATCTTTCAGTTTTTATTTCTTGCAGAAATTCAGAAATATCTTCTCTTTTTACTTTCTTATCTTGATATAGGTTAGAGTAGTATTTAACATTTTTTTTTATTTTTCCAGATTCTGTGTAAATTTTTTCACTCTCTTTAATTTTTAAAATACAAGATTTTTGTTTTTCCTTTCTCAATCGAAGTGCCAACCACTTCCCTGGTTTATTAGACCACTCAAAATGATGCTGTTTCCAAGATACAAAATTCTCAAGTATTTACTTTCTCCTCAGAAAGACATTCTTCATTTTCAAGATTTGACATGTTCTTCGTTTCAAAATCCTTATGTAAATTGGTCAACAAAATGGAGGTGTTTCCAAGAACTTTATCAGACCACAATGCCATCTTGCTATATCTTAAGAAACCCAAACAAGATTTCAGATGGTGGTTGAATGAAAGACTTCTTCAAGATGAAAAGATAATAAACAAAGCTAAAGAAATATTACGCCTATATTTTGCAAAAAATCAACAAAGAGAAACTAGCATTGAAACTATTTGGGACACTGGGAAGGTGGTAATCAGCGGATTCTTCATACAACAAAATGCTATGATAAATAGGAAAAGGAAAGAAAGAGAAGATCCAGAAAATCATGCTTTGTTGGATTACATTATCTCTGGTGGATTTCTTCACAAAGGCTATCACTATATCTCTGGGATAATCTCTCCCTTTAATCATAGGCCATTTCCACACGGGGTGAGGGAATCGCCCCATGCCAGTACGTACTGGACTTCTTGGCTCCACACTTGGGTCCTGGCTGGTCTGCAGTAGTGCGTGGCTGCCGCTCTGCACTGCTCCGGGGACGAAAATGGCGGCTTCCGGTTGGTCGAGGCTCTCCACCAACCACTGAAGCTCACCAGCCTAAAGCCCACCCCCGGTAGATTGCAGGCTCGCACTGGTGCGAGTCTGCAAATCTGCACCAGAGCGCGGGCACGGAGTGGCGCGCTCTGTGCTTTTGAACGACCTATTTCAAGTGGTCTTTCAAAAGCACACTGGACTACCCCTTTGGGTCATTCCAGAGCGGGCAGAGGTGCAGAACTACACTAAGTAGGTCTGACCCAGTCCACTCCCAGGTGCAGACATCCTCCCTGGAGGACACTTTGCACTGTTTCTTTAATCCCGTGCGGAAATGGCCATAGATGATCCAACTGTGAATATTCTATCGATCTCCCATTGCATTTGTTGTTTTGGCATTTCCATAAAATTCGCCAAAGCAGGAGTTAGGATATCACACAAATCTTCCTTGTCCTGTTCTTCTTATTTTCAAACAATTTTCTTGAGTTTTAAGTTCTAGAAGAGCTCTTTCATCTAAGTCCTTTTCATGTTCCAATGATAAAGATTCACAACTATCTTCCAACTTCTTAACTTCTTCTTCTAAATTATTGACCTTTGCAACAGTAAATTTCAGCTCTTCTGTTAATGTTTCCATTGATCTCTTTATGTCCTTTAACTCATTTTTAAAGTCCAATTTTATTTCAGTTCTTAAGTCCTTCATATCTTGCTTCATCTCTAATTGCATCCTTCTAATTTTGTCTAACACAGCATTTTGTTCTGATTGTCTTGGAGTAGTAGTTTGAGATGTTGTTTTACTCTGTTCAAAGTGTTTTAATCCAAGTTCTATAGAGGAACTTCTCTGTTGTTTGGCCATTTTAGCTGTTCTCGTTGTTTCCATCAAGTTAACTACTTCAGTGATTAATTATACGGTCTAAATACAATGTCTATACAATGTCAAATTTTAAAATAGTTCAAATGACCAAGGCAATATATACAATTAGATCCTTATAAATTCAGATATACAATTAATTTCATAAATCAAAATTTTGTATTGTATTTGATAGGTATAGAAAATACATTAATAACTAGAAATATTCCTCATTCAATATCAGTATTATCTAACTATATTCATTCTTATATATATTAAAATAATTTAAATAACAAATATATCAATATTATCAATCCTTATATATTAATTAATTCAGAGGCAGTTATAAGATATCTATGAGGTATCTAATCAAATCAATTCCTTATATATCAGTTCATTAAAAAAGTTATGAAGTACTTAGTCAATTCAAGTAATTAAATTCAAGGCAGAAATAATGTAAATCAATTCATAAGTCATATATAATAGTGTAAATCAGTTCATATATTCCACAGTATATACAGCTATATTATTTAAGTAATTAAATATTTCTTAACAAATTAATAACCACTTTTCAGTGCTTGTTTTCTCTATATATGTATTTCATGCTAATAAACACTCACTGTATGTAAATAAATATTCAACTCCCAGATTTAAAGAATCCTATCATGTAAATAGTATCTGTATCCTAATATATAATACTCATATCCTTAATACAAAGTTCTATTTTCAATTACAAGTGTACATTTTACTAAGATATTTCTAGCTGCTCCTCTTCTTCCCCCTCCTTCGCTGTCTCTGTCTCTGTCTCCTGTTGCTGTCACTTCTTCATGTTTTTCTTCTCTCACTAAAATAAAGTTCCAAGTTTTCTCAAAGCAGGGGTCAAATAAATCCCTATATTCCAATATTACAGTAAGTTCATAGAACAATCTTTTCCAAAGAGAACTCCATCAGAGTGTCTTAGTTCCACCTCCTTCTTAGTCCTGAAGTCATTGCCATTTTGATTTGTCTGTAGCACAAGTTATTTCTCAAGCAAACCAATCTTCAGAAATAGAAAGTCAAGTCCAAATCCAGAAGCCAGAAAGCCAAGCAAAAAATCAAAGGAGAAATTTCATCTTCCAAAAGTTATACCAAAGTAGTTCAAAGCAAACATTCATCTATATCTTCAACTGAGAGCACAGATAAAGAAAAAAAACTATTGCCAAAGAGAAAAAAGCTACGACAACAATAACGTTGGAAATAGAGCCGCTCTAATCTGCCATTCTGCCCGTCACTCTCCTTTGCGCAGCTCCGTCAGATTTTCCACTCAGAATTCATTCCGCCATACATCTTTCCCCATCTTCCCATGCTTTTTATTAAGTATGGATAATTTGTTTTGTTTCTTTCATAAATTTAGATATATTAAGTTTCTATTCTTATTCTCTCTTGGCAATATATAAAATTGTCATAAGAATTCCAATGGTTCCAGGTAGTTTCTTATACTTTTCAAATGTGCCACTTACCACAATAGGTTCAGGATAGCTGTTAAGTCACAGTAGGGTCTGATCCTTGTAGATCTCCTAATCCAAAAGTTCAGTTTAGTCCATTTAAAATTCTGCAGCTTGTACTGGAATAGACCAGCTGCACTCGTGCAGCAATGGCTGCTATGATCTCCTCTTCTTCTCCACTCCGAAACAAACACAGCTTGGTGTATTGTCCGGAACCCAAAGGAGGTACTGGATCTCCATAGCCCCAGATTCAATCTCACTATATCAAGTGAGATTTTCTCGATCCATTCTTTCATGGATCAACTCCTGTCACACTGTGCGAGAAACCTCTCTAACGCCGCGGGCGAGAAGTTTCACCTTACCCCGCCATATGCAGAACCCACAACTATTGCACTTTGATTCCACTTTAACTGCCATCATTCTGTTCTATAGAATCATGGGATCTGCAATTTAGGGAGGGATATTTAGAATTCTCAGCCAGAAAGCTCTAGTATCTCCCAAGACTACAAACCCCAGGATTTCATAGGTTGCAGTCAAGGTAGTTAAAGTGGAATTACAGTGCAATGATTGTGTTGTGTGGAAAGGCCCCAGGTCTATATGAACAAGTCAGATAGTTCTAGGTATGAATGATTGTCAATGTCTCACTTTCTGCAATGCTAGAAATTTGAGGACTGCAGGAAAATTTCACTAGGGCAGAAAGAATTCTTACTAGGGGGCCAATGCCCTAATTTTGGCCTCTTCCATAGCTATACTCTGTATGACTTTGGACTGCAACTCTGATAATCTCTTACCACTGGCTATGCTGGATAGGGCAGATGAGAGTGGAAGACCAAAAAAAATATAGCCTGTACCCTGCCATGGATGCCATCTAAAGCATACTTCATCTGATCAAAAAACAACAGTGGATATATAGCAGGTATATGCTACAGATTAAAACAATGTTTTCTTTTAAAAATGATTAGAGACTAAGATCACATTGTGTGTATATGTGTACAGGAAAAGATTTTAAGATAAGTAATCAGCAGAAAAAAACATGAAGAACAGCTGATTTATGTTCTCAGACAAAAATCAATCACTGCTAGGTGTGATTAATAAGTCAAGCAGCTGGTAAATCTTAGTTTTGAGACTTGATTTATACTGCAGATTGTAGTTAGTCACATTAGGGCTGTTTTATTATTTTGGAAGTTGGCTGATCTAAAGAATGTATCTGTTTTTAACTACTTGTAACTTAAGCGTAGCTGGGAGGGGGGAGCCTCTCATGTGTATTATTGTCTTGTTTATTTGCACGTCTTGAATAAATGCTTTTCTGTAAACCTCTGTTTCTTCTCCATTTCCACGCCAGTCATCGGTACACGCTTAGATAGGACTTCTCTCACTCAGAAGGGGGAGGTGAGAGGGAAGGAAAGGTCCTTAAGCATAGGGATCGTCAATCTACTGAGCAGAGTCCCACTGTACTGTTCAGTTAATTCAGAATTCAGTGGGTAGTGGCAGCAAGAATTAATAAACGCTGGGGGAATTTCCAGTTCCTTTTCAAGGGTGGAAGTCAGGCTTGAAGGGGCTGGAAATAAACTTCAGTATGACAAATGGAGAGCAGCAGGTTTGGCTGAATCAGATCACAGGCAATTGCTTGGATAGATGAACCACGTTGAACCTAAAAGTTCCATTGAAACTTGATGATATTATGATAGGACTTCATACATTGGCCAAGCATTTGAGCAACTGAAGAGTAGTATTGCTAACAAGACCTGAAAGTGCTAGACAGTAAGATCAATGTCAGTTATTCCCTCCGCCATGTTTAAGTTTGTTTCTTTCACAAATAACAAGGTTGTGGACAAATTTTTAGCCCAAAGACCTGTCTCAAGCGCAGATACAATACCTAGATACACCATGTGAAGTTGTGGTGCTGGAAGCACACCCTACACCACATACTGCACTCTTGGTTTAAGCAAGATTTTAGCTAATGAGTTTCTAATTTATATTTCTTGTCTTGCTGCACTACATCAAATCTCATCATCATTAAAATGCGATAAATTGTACCAAATGCACTAAGGTGATTAAGGCCAGTGACATCATGGCAAATACATAGTTTACTCTTAAGGGATTAAATATATAAAGGACTTTTATGAGGGCAATTAAGCTTTTATACAAATGAGCTTGCACTAGCAAAATTACCCTAAAGAATCTGGCCTTTTTTATTAGCTTTCTTTTAACAAGTTCTCTTTTTCTTTCTTCTATCTAATCCCAAGTTCCATTGTTTTGATTGTTTTTATTTGACACATTTCACTATCATTTCCAAAAACAGAAAGCCAACTGGACAGTCTATTATTGACATTCTGCTAACAAACACCAAAGTTAGCAGAGTAACCCATAAATATAAAGGCATAAAAACAAATTGCCCCCGTGTTGAAAAAGTAAAGCATAAATAACAGCTTTAAAATATCTATGGCTGGAATGAGCTTCATTCCAGTGAATTAGCAAACAATACCCATTAGACTTATAAAAATGCAAAACACGATGTGCTTAAAATCAAGTTAATAAAATCTGCCAGGGACTTTTTATTAACAAGGTCTTTAAATGTTCAGCATTCTTTTAGGTGAAATCTTCAATTTCTTAAACAAAGCTTCTTCAATGGAAAGAAGAAGGCAGTCCTTTGCCATTTGTCTCTTTCATTTTGGTCTCTGCATATGAGACATATAGGTACTACATTAGTGATGGGAAAGACTGATACATGGAATACATGTGATCTATTCTGAGGCCCCAGACCAAAAAAGAAATGCAATCTTTTTCACATGTCTGTTTTTTTTATCCTAAACAGAGAAAAAGCTCAAAACCACCGCAAAACACAGTGATTTGCCTGCAGAAACTGTCCAAGACCCATCCCCAAGTATATGAAAAAAAAACCCTACAAAAATCACAAAATTGTAACCAAAAACAGAACAAGTGACAAGATGTCACTTTCAGTCATTTCACAAGAGCAAAAATGGCCCCTCACTGCTTCCACAGTTGCCTCCCCCTGTACTACAAATTAAATGCTAACCAAACTCTCTCAGTCATTGAGATCAATGGGCATTATCAGTGCTTGAGCTTGACTTATGCCCTGAGTAAATATTTCAGTTTTGTTTGGTTTTTTGCTCTGTTGATTTAACAAAACATATAGGCTAATTAACAAACCTTTACAGCTGCTTACAGTAAAATACATATCCATTTATAGAAATATCAATTGTGTAACACACATGATTACTCTTTCTCTTCTCCTTTCATTCATAAGTCTGAAGCGTGCGGACTCTCAGAATTATATGTGGCAGACATCTTCAGCTGCTTAAATATGGATAGATGAAAACTGCCTTTGTCACAATTGTAAACCTTCAGGGAAAGTCGCATCCTTGTGGAGGTTTCATGTACAGATCACTTTAATTGCTAGGATGACATGCCTCAATGACTTATGTCAATTTGTGCTTCTTTTAAACTATGTAGAATTTTGTTCGTATCAAGATACCCTAGTAACATCCAATTGTAGACAGAAAAATAGACAATTGAAGAAGGAGCTGAAGATAACATTCAAGTATTTGAAGGTGATAAAATATGAGAACAAGCACAACATATTGTAGTCAATTTTAGCTTTCTTATGAGACAGATTCCATAATTACACTATAGTAGACATGTTCTGGAAGAGAAAACATAGTAGATCCACTCACCCACATATAAGATGTGTTCCCAGCATAAAAGAAAATATTTGGGAATTACTCAGTGATCACAAGACACTATGAATGGAACATGGCATGGGGGACACCAGGGATATAACTATTGTTAGAAGTACAGTAATGCTTAGCAAAAGTCAAGAATGCCTCAGAGTGGGTAGTAGCAATAGGATTAGATAGTTTGAGTGACTCACAGTGTCTTCTCTCCTTTGTCTACCTATCCTGATCCCTCTGCTATACCAACTGATACTCTTAGGGATGTTGTTTCCACTTTTTGTCTCCCCATGGCTGCCTCTCTCAGCGCTTCCCTAGAATGCAGCAAGATTAGAACAGCACACTGAGTAACTTTGCTATCTTAGAATGGAGTTGCTACAATAGAGCCTTAGTTTGTTTCTCTAAGCCATTACTGTCTTTGTTCTGTTCTGCTGTAGATACTTACTCTGGGGAGCAGACGGCTGCCCCCTCAAATAAGAATTCTCCCCCTCCCATGAAATTTACTTTCAGTCCCCAAATTTCTAGCACTGCAGTAACTTAAACTTCAGACGAACATTTATAAAAACAGTTGGCATCCTAGGGGGCCTAAGAGGCACAAGGGATCATATTGCAAACATACTTTGGATAATGGAGTGCACCAAAGATGAAAATCCTCCCGTGTTCTATAGACTATAGCAAAGTCTTCCATAGATCATAAAAACCTACAGATTGCTCTTTTAAAGATGGGTGGGCCACAACATTTGATTGTCCTGGTGTGTAACCAGTACTCAGGACAAAAGGCCACCATCAGAAGGCAATATGGAGAAATGGAATAGTTTTCAATTGGTAAGGGGGCTACATTAGGCTACATTTTATCACCCTATCCATTTAACTTGTACGCTGAATGTATGACACGTAAAGCAGGATTAGACTTAGAAGAAGAAGGCGTGAAAATTGGACTAAGAAAAATCAACAATTAAAGATATACAGACGACACCATACTACTAGCAGAAAACAAAAAAGACTAGGAACCACTACTGAAGAAATTCAAGGCAGAAAATCCAAAGGCAGGTTTACAGTTGAATATCAAGAAAACAAAAATAATGACCACAGATCATTTCCATAGCTTTAAAGCAGTTAATGAACACACTGAAATAGTTCAAGATTTTCCAAACCCTGGCTCAGTCATTAATCAGAATGGAAACTGCAGTCAAGAAATCAGAAAAAGGCTATGACTTAGAAGGGCAGTTATGAAGGAATTAGATAAGATCTTGAAATGTAAAGATATATCACTGCATACTGAAGTTAGGATTGTTCATGTCCTC
Organism: Iguana delicatissima; assembly: GCA_948472985.1. Classification (NCBI taxonomy): domain Eukaryota; kingdom Metazoa; phylum Chordata; class Lepidosauria; order Squamata; family Iguanidae; genus Iguana; species Iguana delicatissima. The sequence continues at coordinate 1,122,842 of CAOKZL010000004.1, forward strand.
GTATTTCCAATTTCTATGCAGGTTGTGAAGCCTGGACAGTGAAGAAGGCTGATGGGAAGAAATTCAACTCATTCAAAATGTGGTGTTGGAGAAGAGTTCTACAGATACCTTGGACAGTTAAAAAGATGAATGAATGGGTCCTAGAAGAAATCGAGCCCGAACTTTCTCTAGAAGCCAAGATGACTAAACTAAGGTCATCATACTTTGGCAATATCATGAGAAGATATGACTGATGAGAAAAGACAATACAGTAGGACCCCTGTATCTGTGGGGGATTGGTTCTACCCTGCCCCACAGATACTTAAATCCACAGATAGGAGCGAACGCACTGTCCCCTGCCTGCCCCCAGCCGATCGAGGTGATGAGCAGCTGCTGTGGGAGCCACCACAGTGCAGTTGTGCTCCTTGATCCTTTTCCACTCCCCACCACCGCAATCGGGCCCTGGGTGGGGGGCAGGAGGGGCAAGGAACATAATCCCATGCTCCTCGCTCCTTTCCCACCCGCTGCCACCATGATCGGGCCCAGGGAGAGGGGCAGGAGGCAGCGAGGAGCACGATCCCACACTCCTTGCTTCTCTCTGACCCACAGCCACCACAGTTACGGTGGTGGTGGAGAACCAACTGCAGATAACTGAATCAGCGGATAATGAATCCGCAGATACGAGGGTCCTACTGTAATGTGTAAGGTAAAGTAAGGTAAGGTAAGGTAATAAAATAATGTGAGGTGGAAGGCAGTAGAAAAAGAGGACAACCACTTTACAGATGGATAGACTCAATCAAGAAAGGTATGCTCCTAAGTCTACATGACCTGTTGGTGATAATGTGATGTCCTATGCTGTAGTCATCAAGTTTCCCAGGAAACAGGTGGTTGGAAAGCAGAAGCTGTAAGGTAGTTAAGCCAGTCCAAGTCAGTCACTGGTTATCCAGCAGGATGAAGAGAGAAGCAAGAGCTTGGTTGTCAGCCAGTCCAGAAGTCACACAGAAAGTTAGTAGTTCAAATTAACAAAGACAGCAAGAAGTAAAACAGAGTTGTAAATAGGAGCCAAGATCTAGGGCAGAGCTTTCCAAACTTTTCATATTGGTGACACACTTTTTAGAAATGCATCATTTCACAACACAGTAATTCAGTTTTACTAGCAAACTGGAGGTTAAACTAACCCCTTATAAGAGATACAGACACATACATAAATTGTAATAACAAAATGTATAGGGACACAACATATCTCATGAAAACCTTTCATATATTTTGATTGTGGGTGACACACCTACACACTTCAGGTGACACACTAACATGTTGCGGCACGGCATTTGGAAAGCCCTGGTCTAGGGAACACAAAATGGCAAAAGGTACTACCAGTCACTAAGATAGATGATTGTGAGCATCAAAGCTGCCAGTGAACTGCTTGAATACTTAAAGCCAGGTATCTCAAGGCAGGTATCTCATTTGTCAGTCTCTCTTACTTAAGAGCCTTTGGGACTTAATCTCTCCTACACTCAGCCACATTTTTGACTTCCTGCTGGGGAGCAGGTTCCCTCTCTGTCTCAGCCTCCCCCACCTCTGTCTCAAAGAGACCACCAACATCAGAAGCTGTAAATTCCTGGCACTCTGAATTTATGTCTGAATCTTCCAGCTCCAGGGGGTGAGATATGACATGTGACTTGGGGGTCTCTCGTTCAAAGGACCACCATAAGTCAAATTTGACTTGATCACAATTAAGAGCAACAAATGTTGTCTCCCACTGATTGTCTCTTCTACAGGCTAACAATATTTGAAACAATTGCTGCCCACCCCTTGAAATGAAGAGACCACATGACAGGACTTGGGATGAACTATGGGTAATTTATTATTTACACAAAGAAAAAGCTGGCAGGGGAGGCGAAGCTGTGGTTTAAAGGTTCCGCCTGGCCTGTCCCCCCTCCCTGGCAGCCAAACATGACAATGGTCACGCTGGTGACGTGGCCTCCTCTCGAAGGGGGGACAACAAAGTCACCTCCCCCTGAATTGCTTGAAACACAGCCGGGGGAGCGGGGACAGATTCTTTCAAGGATCTCATAGATGTTGGTTTCCAGATTGCTTACTGTCTAGTCATTCTTCTCTAACAATTTGTCCAGAAATAGTATTCCAAATGTAGCCTGACTGATTAAAGAAGCTGAACTATTATGTCCTGACTATGATCTATTGGTGATATTTTAGTGATCCTAATAAATGTATTGCATACCTCTCAATTTTGTTTCCCCCTGCCCTCTACATGGGCCACAAAGCTATGATTTGGTTTTGCTTCCATTTTTGTTCTAACTTCCTGTGATTTGCTGACAGCAGGACAACACTGACAGAGTTAGGCTGGGCTCTTTGGGTAGGAATTTGAGAATGTAGAACCAGCCACTGGGAAGCTACTTTCTCACAAATGTCTCACAGATAGTCTTCTGAGAGCAGTAGAATGCAGAGAAGAGCCACTCCTGAGGGCTTTAAAACCTAGACAGGCAGATATGGGGGAAAGTGGTCTTTTCAAATGGCTTAGTTTGCAGGTATTTAATTTCTAGCACTTTGTGCTAGAAATGGACTGGTAACCAGTGCAACTATGATAAAGAGAGCCATGTGCTTTGCATAACCAACCACATACTACCTATATTCAGCCAAATTACAGTTAGATTTACAGTTCTCTGGGACAATATTGTACAATGTGACTAACACTAATGATGAAAGCATTTACGTAAGGGCTTTTTTCTATCTGAACTGTTTAGTTATTGATTAATTTAAATTTTATTCAACTTACTATTTTAAAATGATTCATAAATAAATGCAATACATATATGCAATAAATGAAATATATAAATAATTGAACAAGCATGCCCTAAAGTACTAAGAGCAGATCAGAATATTTAGGTCTTTGAGGCTTACAGTATTTGAAAACTGTCAGGACATACTTAAAAACACTCAGACAGGATGCAAAGTACACTTTCTGTGGAATTCTTTAGGAAAGTATTCATAATGGAAAACACCCTGTGTCTTGGACCCACCAACCTGAAGGGTGTTATTGACAGGCCCCTGAGGAAATTAAGGTTGTAAGGTATAGTGAGCATTCCTTCAAATGACCTTTAAGCATTTGAAACTGGGCCTAGAAACACCCTAGCTAGCAGTGAAGGTGGTGTGGAATCAGTTATAAGCTGCAAGCATTGAGCCTCCATAAAGAACCCAGCAGTTACACTCTATAACAGCTGAAGCTACAAACTGCCTTTAAAGGCAATGCAGACAGTGATTTGTTGATTTGGAAGTGTACTTATTTTCTAGGCCTGGAAGAACCTGCCAACATATTCTCAGAAACCAAGTCAAATTGGCATCTCTTTTACTTTGTTTCTCTCTGTCTCTTCTCTTGTGTAATAGCTAGGCATGCTGAAATAATAGAAGCAAACAATACACAGTAATTTATTTTTATGAATGTCAGGAATGACAGAGCACTTGAATTTTACATCTAGCTCAAATGATGTTTCAGCCAGATACTTCATTCTTACAGACCCGTTAAATCTTTCCAAAGATCTTCTTTCTCTGTCCTTGGTGTAATATATTGGTTTTGGGGATTTTCTGAGGAGGGTAATAATAGTAAATCTTGTAAATTAGCACGAGGAATGTCAACAGGCACTCTATTAAAATCCATTTATATTGTTATTGGAATATTTATTAGCTAGTAAAATATTTAAAAGAAGACCTAGAACATACCCTCTTAAACTTTCATTTTTGCATTCTCCAAGATCAGAAACATACTATCCAAATAGCTGTCTGCCCTATCCTTGGCTGCTTGCCATTGATCAATGGATATTTTTCTGTTCCATTCTGGCAAGATATGAACTTGCCAAGCAAAGTTGTTGTTTTTTTCTTTTCAATATTATGAATGCTGTTTGAAATTTTTATCCATGCTTGTGCCGGCTTTTATTTTGTGTTGCATTGTTTTATTATGATAATGTTGTATTTTAATTGTTTAATTATTTTAAGAGAACCTGTAAAGGACAAAGTATAAATGTGTGTATTTTACATATACACTTGCACACACACCGTCCTCCATGTACAAAATGACCATCTGGTTCATATGTTCAAGGACCTGGTGACATAATGGGCATGTGGACAATGTGTGACTTTCCCTCTTGTCTACAGTACAAAATGGCAGAATCCTACAAAAACTATGTTTTAGCCTGGAACAGATGATATATTTTACCTGGATTGCTTCCCCTCATGCAGTTCAACTTCAAGCCCTGCCCTCTTGATCAATCTGTTCCCTATCTGATACCACACTGGATACATCCTGGTGACATACTTTGAACAGCTATGACTTCATTTATGTGGGTAGTCTTTCCACTGATGGAGACCACTTCTATTCCACACATGGTTGGTGTCTCCCGCTCATCCCACAGTAGTCATCCTTCTGGTGATGAGCTTCTTTGTGCTTGGTTGGCTGGTGGTCCTAAGACAACAAACATATAGACCACATTAGGGACTGTCCATATTCAAAACCTTACCAACCTGGTCAAATGTATTAGAGCTTACATTCAGCTGGCATAGCCTTCAAGGGCCCTGGCTCACCTTTACACCACAAGGAGGTGGCAGAGTGTGACCCTGTGAAGCCATGGATCATAGATGCATAGAAACTGGCACACCTAGGAACTGATTATGCAATTAATTTTCATTTTCCCATGTGACCTGAAGCTGTCATTTTAGAACATGGGTATCCAATGGCATCACAGATGAGAAAAGTATGTTGCATGGAGAAGGAGGAAATGAATTTTTCTGCTTTCCCATCACAAGCAGGGGAACGACGTACACAGTTAACTCTCATAGCCTCATGTGACTACATGTGTATTTCAGTTCTACATTTTCAAACTGAACTAAAATTGAATTGCCCCTCAACCTTGAAAAACAGGTCCAATTGAAAATCTCAGACAGTGGATCTTTATTTGCCACATTTCCTTTAATTCGATAGCAGAACAAAGCAATTATACCAAATGGTCATTCTCTCTCTCCAACAGCACACCAAAGTTACTATTATCAATATAAGTGAAGTATGCAACATAAGGAGCAAGAGTTTTCAACAATCTGGTAAGCAGTAAAAAGCTTAGCACCTCTTTGTCATGGGCTTTATGGGTTTGTTCATGAGTTCCAGGCCTGAGATAGTGGGTTGTAACAAACTAATTGTGCTGTTAGATGCTGAGTTCAATATCACACAGATCTCATAATCTCCACTGAAAGAGGTTGCAGAAAGGAACATTTAATAAGGTGGAATGCAGAATTTATTGAGTCAGGATGCAGCAGCATCCTAGATGAGCACTGCTGCAAGAAACTGGATGCGTCTGGGAATCTTCCAATAAAACATATAAAAGAAACATTCAAAGTGATGTTGAAGAACCCAGCATGGTTATATCAAGCTCCACAGACTGTCTGGGCTAGAGTAAGTTCTACCACTCTTCGGTGCTGCTATGCAGAAGCCAGGGTATGATAGTGTGGGTACACCAATAGAGTCAGATGTGCTTTGCATATGCAACAAAAAGCACCATCTTCTAAAACAAAACTATGCAGAGGGGCAGTTAGCTGAACCAGAGGAACCTCATTTATTGCCTTAATACTTCAAATGTCAAGGGAGAGCTGCTCTTTGTAGAGACCGGGGAAAAGAGTTGAGATTCTTAACAAAAATCTCAATTTATACCTCCTAAGGCCAGTTGCAAAACAAAGTACAGTCTGAACCAAAAATTCATATATTTGCAAGGTTTTGGATGTATCTGGGAGAAATGACAAACATACAGAATCATGTGTACATTTTACATATCCAAATAGCAACAAAAATGTATACAATTGAAAAATATACACTAACATCCTTTACTCAGTGGGGAAGTGATTACCATACCAGCTATGTAAGGGAAAAAAGGTATGTAAATTTCAAAGAGGAAGCAGAGAAAAACTCAAAGTTTTAAAACAAGCATGAACAAAAGATGGTGAAAATGTAGGTGGAATTTGGAGAATGAAGGTGAAAGTGAGGCTGGGGTTTCTTTTTTCTTTTTGGTATCTGTCCTTTTTTGAAGCTAGAGAACATATCTGAAACTGAACTGAACGGAATAATAGCACAGTAACAGTGTAGTACAGAAATGGCCATAGTTTAAGCATCCAAAGAAAATGGGCAGGGAAAGTTACCAAGGGAGGTTTGGGAGTTTTGGGTTCCATTATTTTCAATGTTTCATTATCTGCAATTCTGGTAATTTTGGGGACTGAGGGATTATTTCATTTGGGGTCCAGAATTCTTGTCTGAGGGAGGAATACCATAACTTTACTACCACTACCCATAGCTACACCTCTACTTGAGTTCACTGTGAACATTTTATCCCTCATTCCTGCCTCCAGCCACTAAACCATCTATGGCAAAAGATAGGTCTGGCAAGGGCAAACAATTATCTTTCAGCACTCGCCACTCTTCTCCACTGCCACCCACCTTGGACTGTTGTTAGGAAAAAAAACTGGGTCTAGGAGCTGTAATATTAGTTTCTCACAATACCCAAGGGCACTGATAGCTGCAATAAAAATGAATGTACTTCCAGAAATGAACTTTCTATTTCAAAATCTTCCCATCATAACAAACAGTAAGCCTTTTATACAATGGAAGAGAGAGTTAACTAAATTCATATGGTAAGGGAAAAAACCTAGGATAAAATGGAATATTATGACAGATCAAACATCTAGAGGCAGAATGGGACTACCAGATTTCCAGACATGTTATAAAGCAGCGGCATTCATTTGGATAATAGATTGGATTGATCTACAGGATACGAGAATGCTGGCACTGGAAGGAGTGGACTTGAGGATGGGGTGGCATGCCTATATGTTTTATGATAAAGCAACAATTGATAAAGACTTTATGCACCATTATATTAGTAAATTGCTTTTGAAAATATGGAATGATTATAAGACTAAAAAACATAAGGCAGTTCCCCTCGTGGGTGTCCCCTCAAGAAGCTTTTTTTGGAAGATGGACTGAGACAGATAAATGGCTGCAATACAAAGACATATTAGAGAGATCAACTCCAAATGATTTCAAGATTAAATCAAAAGAAAAACTTGAACAAGAAGGAATAATACTAAGTTGGTTTCCTTACAGACAGTTAACTGAAAGATTTCAGATGGACTCCAAAACTTATGGAATAGAATCAAAAGAGAAAACGGGAGTGATTAAACGGCTGTTTGAAAACCCGCCTCACTTATTAGCCCATATATATCAAGAAATATTACTACAGCAAAGGCAAGAGGAAACAATTAAGTCAGCTATGATTTTGTGGGCTCAGAATATTGGACATTCAATTCAATTAGATTATTTGGAGCAGAGCTGGAGAAGGACACAAAAATTTACAATGGCTCAGAACCTAAAAGAGAACTATTTTAAGCTGTTTCACAGATGGTACATGACACCAGATAAACTAAAAAAGATTTACAATACCGGTACTAGTCTTTGTTGGAAATGTCAGAAAGCGGTTGGAATGATATTTCATATGTGGTGGGCATGTTCTAAGGCTAAGAAATATTGGAATGAAATACATAATAAAATTTGTGCATTAGTGAAGGTTCAGTTTGATAAGATACCGGAATTGTACTTGTTAAATATGACAAATATATTTGAAGGTACTGATATAAAGAGATATTGGAGAATAATACTGTATATGATAACAACAGCTCGAATAGAATATGCAAAGCTGTGGAAAACTCAGCAAATACCCACAATTGAGCAATGGTGGGGAAAATTTATTGAAAATAGAAACGCTGATATAGTCTCCCAGAGACTAAAGGGGAAATCAGACGATGAGATTAAAAAAGAATGGCAAATTGTAATGGGTAATTGCTGGGTACTGTCAAATGGAAATGAGTAATTCATGGTTAAGGTAATATATGAGCGGGCGACTGGTTAATAAACCATGGAACTGGAATGTGGAGAAGGGAATGTTAGAACTATCATGTAACATTAACATTGTATTGCGGTACATTAATGTAAGCTGGTTAAAGTATAGAAAATGAAATCTAGATCAGTGTGGAAGATCAAAAATAGTTCATGTAAAAGTACAGATACAATTGTTTTTATATGTGAATTTGAATAAAATTAATTATCAAAAAAAACAATACCCAAGGGCACTGTATAAAGAGCATTATGGGAAACAAAAATGTGGCACTGTATGAACAGCATTATGAAAATCGAAAATAATGACCCTCACGTTCCTCTGTTTAATGATACTGCCAGGTGAGATGACCCACCAATATAGCAAAAGCAGAAATGGAACGAAACATGGTAAAGAATATGGAATGGTGCTATTAGAGAACTGGAAAGTCATATTTTCATTTTAAGCAGAATGTAGAAAGATATTCAGACTGTTTTTATTAAGGTGAATGACAAAGTTACTGGGTCAGGACCACAGCTTGAACAAAAATAAGTTTTTGGACCAGAACCCCCCTAGCTAGCATAGGCTCTTGGGGACAAGAGAAGAACAGGGCCATGACAACAGTTACATATGATGTCACTGTGGTCCTGTCCTTCTCCTGTTCCCAGGCAGCGCAATCATGGAGTAAATCATTGATGGGTTTTCCCCATCAATGACCTGCGATCACAGCAACATCTCACATTACAGAAGCACAATGGCTGCACTTCCTTCCCCAGCACATCCTGGGAAAGTACCTGGCTGCACTGCGGCAGGAAGAAGGAGGGCCATTGCTCTTCCTGAATCGTGGAGGCAGCCAGTGTAGAGGGGAGCACTCCCATAATGCTCCCCTCCTGGCAGAGCCACTGCCAGGATCCCTACAGGATGCTGCCAAGATAAGGTAGGGTACGGAAAGGGCTATAGTCTTTGGTAGGTTAAGTTTGGTAGGTAATTCTAGGTGCCATAGTCCAAAAAGGTAATTTTTCTGAGCTCTTACTAAGAGTCTAGATTTTTGTAGCGTTAGAGCCTAAATAAACAATTGGTCTTCTTCACAAGAAGTTGACATCTGTCCTTTTTTGAAGCTAGAGAACATCTTTGAAACTGAATTGAAACACTAATCATGCAGTAAAGAAAGCTTAATGTTGGTTTTGTTTTCACTTCATTCTTCTGTTTGTTGGCTCGATGCCCTTTAATTTTTCTACTCCACATAAAAATGAGGAGAAATTCAAAGCAGGGTTCATGATTACCTTTGTGAAAATCTAAATTGGCCTACACTCAAAGTAGATAGATAAAGTGATTATTTAAGCTAATGGTACGTGAAGCTTGAGACACAAGAAAGAATAATGTGATCAATGACTGTTGAAATAAAGTCAAACACTACTGTCTGCTACATCTGGGAAGCAAGACCATGCAACTGGATACCACAACTGCCAATTAGCACTTTTGGTAAAGACTAACCAGCATGAAGTGAATGGAGATTTAAGGGTTTCATTTTATTTTATTTTTTATTTTATTTTATTTTTTATTTTATTAATAGACCAAAGTACAGGAAAGCGACAGGCCCAGGCAAACGCTCCAATAGTTTTCTATAAAACTTTCTACATAGTACCACAGATCCAAGGTATATAAATGAGCTTTTCTGTGCTTACTTAATATTAGGAGTTTTCTGGAGTCTTATCCTTATTGAAAGACTCAAACAATAGCTTTGCCAAATTTAATTTATTTGTTCATTGCACGGTAAGTATTTTATTTCATCTGTCAATTTTATTGTCAGAGTGGTATACTCAAACAATTTAAAAATGCTAACTTTTTTTTAGATGTAACAAATAAACCAGGAGTAAATCCCACTGAAATAATTAGTGTTTGCTTCTAAATTGAAGTAGGTAGGATTGAAATGCTAAAATTGCAGCCTTATAAAAACATTATAAAACAGTCAGCATAATTAAATTGATTCTAAAAATGTTTAGGGAAATATAATCTTTGTTTGCTGCTGAGTGAACAATGAAGTAGGTGATTGGTGAAATCCTCTATGAACAGTGTTGTTATTGCTGTATGCCTTCAAGTCATTTCTGACTTACAAAGGCCCTAAGGTGACCCTATCACAGAGGTTTTCTTAGCAACATTTGTTCAGAGGGGGTTTGGTTTTGCCCTCCTCTGAAGCCACTTGTCTAAGGTCACCTATTCATGACTGAATAGGAATTCAAACCCTGGTCTCCAGAGTTATAGTTGAACATTCAGATCAGTACATCATGATGGCTCAATAGGAACAGTTGCACCATAATGCAATGCCACCACTGAGAGGACCTTCTCTTTTAGTACACTTCCTCCTCTCCTCACATTATGAGAGTACTCAAAGGAAGCTCTCCATTGCCAGAAAGGGGATCTTAACACAAATATTCATCTCACTGTTGAAATTCACCTAAGGAGGATAGTGCAAATTTAGCTTCAAAATATTCTTTGGATTGTACTTGTGTTCATCATATATTCCCTAAACTGCAAACCCCAGGATTCCATAGGATGTTGAAAGTGGAATAATAGTGCTATGACAGTCTAGTGCAGAAATGGTCCCTGTGATCAACAGCCTTGTTCAAGTCTTGCAAACTCAAGGCTGTGGCTTCCTTGAATGAGTCTATCTACCTGTCTTCCTCTTTTCCTATATCCTTCTACTTTGCCATGTATCATTGTCTTTTCTAGCGAGTCATGTCTTTTCATGATACGTCTGAAGTACAACAGTCTCAGTTTAATCATCTTGACTTCTAGGGAGAGTTCAGGCTTGATTTGCTCTAAGACCCATTCATTTGTCTTTTTGGAAGTCCAGACATCTGCAGAGCTCTCCTCCACTATCACATTTCAAAAGACTTCCCTTGCTATCAGACTTCTTACCTGTTCAGCTTTCGCAACCATACATAGAAATTGGAAATACAATGGCATGGATGTGATATTCAAAGATAAATCTTTACACTTAAGAATCATTTCTAGTTCCACCATAGCCCATTTCCAAGTCCTAGTGTTCTTCTGATTTCTTGACTGCAGCCCTCATTTTGATTAATGACTGAGCTGAGGTATAGGAAATCTTTTAGCATCTCAATATCTTCATTGTCAACTTTAAAGTTATGTAAGTCAACTATTGACAGCCAGTGTGGTGAAGTAATCTGAGTGCTGGACTAGAACTCTGGGAGACTAGGGTTCAAATCCCTCCTCTGCATTGAAACTCACTGGGTGCCCTTGGGTAAGCTGCACTCTCTCAGCCACAAAGGAAGGTAAACCCACTCTGAACAAATCTTGCCAAAAAAACCCTGAGATAGGTTTGCCTTAGAGTAACCATAAATTAGAATTGACTTGAAAGCACATAACATAAAACAAAATCATCTGTGGTCATTATTTTTGTTTTCTTCCTCCAATTTTCACATTCAGCATACAAGTCAAACAGATGATAAGATACATTTAGCATACAAGTCAAACAGATAGAGTGATAGAATCCAACCTTGCTTGACCCCTAGCCAATTAGAAACCACTCCATTTCTCTGTATTCTGTCTCAACTGTGACCTCTTGTCCTGAGTATATTATGCATTAGGAGAATCAAATATTGTGGTCAATAAGTAGAGTATTTAAAACATAAATGTATATGGAGAACAAAGATATATCAAGAATCCTCTTGGATTTGTAAGCAAAATCACCTTAACATTTCCTTCTGGTTGATGCCTATCAATAAAAAATAGTATTTTGCAATGAACAGTAATGGCTTGCATTTTATTCTTTTATTCTCTCTGGCATGCTCACCATGCTGGATTCTGTCACATCACTTATTTTTTAACATCTCCAGGAACTTTTTCCTGGTTTACTGCCATCTTACAATCTTAAATGATTGTTACCTGGAAGAAATGTATTTTCTCAATTTACCCTCATTCAGATCTGAGCTGTGGTTCTCCAGAATACCTTCTATTCCATTTGACTAAAGCTAACGTACCTGTTGTTGCAAGTCCTCTACTTTCTTTCAAGATGTCAACATTCTGTGAGACGATCAAAGGCCTGCACTGCCTATATCAAGCTGGCTTTCATATAAGATCTAACTGGTATTTAGCACAAAATACGAATGTGCCTTGAATATAGTTCATCCATGATGATCCCACTCATGCACTAAAAGAACACGTGAAAGAGAGGCCCACACAGTGTCTATGCCCCCCTAGAATTTGGATGAAGGTTTTCCCCATATAAGGGGGGAACCTTAACTCAATCAGAGTTTGACTTTACATGGTGGACACCAATGTGCCTAGTCAGCAGAGTCTTCATAACAAGCTAAGAGCATATGTGCTGCCATTTATTTCTATCCTGCTCTTCTCTCTGAGGGGACTCAAAGTGGCTTACAAACTTAAAAAACCATAATTAAAAACTGTAATATACAAAAGTTAAAACACAGATTAAACAGCCGTAATGATGAAAACAATGTTAAAATACATTAAAAACAGCATACAGAGCAATTAAATAGCAAGTAAAATAACCAGCACCATTCTATACACAAATTACATATTAAATGCCTGCTGGAATAGGAATGTCTTTAACTGTTTCCTAAAGGTAGGCAGGGAGGATGCCAGTCTGACCTCTGTGGACAGGGAGTTCCAGAGCCTGGGAGCAGCCACTGAGAAGGCTCTCTCTTGTGTTCCCACCAAATGCACCTGTGAGAGTGGTGGGACAGAGGGAAGGGCTTCTCCAGCAGATCTCAATGCCCAGGCCTGTCCGTAGGGGACAATACGGTCCTTCAAATAACCTCAGAAGTAAGTCCCATTCTTTTTACACAGGGACATACTTCTAGGCCAGCATGCATAGGATTACAGATTTATGAAAGACATACTTTTTGTTAATCCTTCTATGCATTCCTATTGATGATAATACTGGGAAATTGGAAATACTTTGACCCAAAATACTTGCTTTCACCAGGGCTTTGGCAGCAAAATTCTTCCCTGAGGCTCACTATGAGAAAAGCTCAGGGAATGTGAAACTGGTATACACTACAAAAGAAAGTCTCTTGGACATTCAGCTTTGCCTGAGTCCGTGAGCTGAGTCTGGAATCATTCTGGCGTCCCAAGTCTCATATCAAAAAAAAATCTCATATTCAAATTATGTACTTATTTATAGAAAAGAGGTAGGAAGAAAAGAGAAATTGAATTGTACTATAAATATGAGCTCCAATATGCACAAATGATGGCTACAAGGTAATAGGTTGAACAATGATAACAAAATTGAAAACATGATTGCTTTACCTGTAAATAGAGCTAGACGGGATGCAATCATTTTTATAATTCTGCTATCATTATCTCAAGCCATTAACTTAGAAACTGAAGGAGAGCATAAGTTTCTGCAAGCCTTTGCCCAAAGACACAAGCAAGCCTGCTATTTTCAGTAATCTGAGTCGTCAAAGCAAAGATTCTTTCAATCAGAATACAGGCAAATTATATGTGATGCTTCTAATGCAGCCACCAACTGAATGAATGAATTGTTCAGCTTTATCAGGGGAAAAATTGCTTTAAAGACTACAAAATTGTATTTTGGCAAAAACAGCATTATCATAATCACATATATCGCTGAGGCAAGTCTCACCCCATGCATCGCCAAGGACACATGGATTATTAGTAAAATGCTCCTCAAATAACAGTATGGCATCTGACAAAAATATTTTTGCCTACCACACAAGCACATTATGCTCAACAGGGGACAAAAAAGTAAACAAACAAGGCCTCGAAAACAATACAAAGTGAACAGGTTATTATCTTGTCAGCAATGTTTCCAATGAAGCATCAGTGTTTAAAAGTCCACTAAAATTTTTTGCTGACTGGAACCCATATCCTTTTCCCCAGTGTGGTCAACCAAAATGCTTATAGGAGGCCCATAAGCACAATAGCTTTGCCACTCAGGCTCCCCAGCAATTTCCAGCACTGTAGGTCAGTATGTGGTGGGCAATCTCTAATCTACACACTATTTTCTCTCTCAAGACCTCACTGCAGGCCACACTCTCCCAAAACAACCACAGCTGGAAAGAGACAGACTCCTTTGGGGTGGGCAAGGTGTAGGGGTGTGACACTTTGTTCCAAAGGGGAAATCACTGCTTCTGGGAGAGTAAATTCTCCTTTTTTCTGCTGATTTTTTTCTGGTAAACAGCATTCAAGGGATCTGAGAGGAGCTCACAAAAATGGGATGGGGCCACATTCACCTCATGGGATACGTGTCTGACCTCCTCTGTAAATAACTTTGATAGCTAGAGAGACGATACAGACTGACAGACAGCACACATACACACATATTATGACAATTGGTTCTTTATTGTTTTTGTTGTTATATGCTATCAGGTCAGTTTCGACTTATAGTGAAACTATAAATGAGAGATTTCCAAGAGACCCTGTTGTCAGCATCCCTGCTCAAGTTTTGAAAACTCAGGGCTGTAGCTTCCTTGACTGAGTCAAACCATCTACAACACAGTCTTCTTCTTTTCCTACTGCCTTCAACCTTACCCAGCATTACTAATTTTTTTCCCAACGACACATGTTATCTCATGGTTTGTTCAAAGTATGACAGCTGCAGTCATTTTGGCTTCTAGTGAAAATTCAGGCTTCATTTGCTCTTGGACCCATTTATTTGAGTCTTTGGTAGTCCATGGAAACTACTGATGGCTAAGTAGAAGACACAGAATTACAGAACCCCACCAGCAAGTGGTTCAGCAAAACAGCACAAAGGCAGAGAGAGTTATGTTTGAACGCAAAATTGATTAAATAAAGTTTTTTGTTTCTTAGAACACTTGTTGACTGTTGCCAGTTCACCAACATCTCAGGCCCTGAGGTTTCTGGACAGTTGCTGGTGAAGTCATTAACCAGTATGCATTAAGTACCAACCACCATTGTTCATAGCTTGTCATTTAAACACACACATACATGGGGGGAAGAGGGGGAGGGGGGAGAGAAACGTATTTGTCATGTTTGGTAATTAAGATGCACATCTTAGCCAAGGGGATGTTCCCAGATAACGTTTATTCTTTCTCACTTACTTCAGGAGGTGGGTTAAAGCACATTTAATCAAGCCAAGTTACGTGGTTGGAGTGTCCATTTATTCAGGAATTTTGGAAAGAGGTTAAGAAACAAATAAATATAATAATAGGGAGAGAGGTTCAATTAAGTAAAGAAAGTTGTTTAACCCTCAACTTACGGATAATAGGTTTAAGTTAGGTAACAGAACAAATTTTAAAAGCTGTTCATGCTATTGTTGCTTTAGGGTGGGAAAAGAAATCAAAGTAGAATTACTTTTATTTGTTAAAATATATAAAAGAAGCTATATTATTTGACTTTCTTAGTGAAAGAACGTTAAAGTATAGTGGACAATATAATAAAGAATCATGGGGTGATAACTGGAAAATGGTGATTGAGAAAGTAAAAGAAAAATCAGGGTATGAAGATGTAATAACTTTGATTATGGCTATATCCCATATCTCTGAAAAAGCTTTTTGATACAAATGTGGTCTAGATCCTCTGACAGCCGTTTGGGGGCTGAGGGGGTTGGGTAGGTTGTAAAAGTAATTGTTGTTATACAAAAAAATTCTTGTAATAACACTGTAATCTAGTATATAGTAATGTATACTAAGTGGGTGGCTCATAATAAAAGAAAAAAAGGAAAAAATAAAAGCAATATCCTTCCCCCCCAAAAAAATTAATCAAGCCTACTTGCTTCTAGCTAGAAGGGGGGTTCAGAGAAGTGAGTAAGCCCTGGCGTATCAACAACTGGGAGAGAAAGAGAACACTAAGTAAATACATAACACACACATACCCTGATGGTCTTCATAAGTTGCAGGAATAGATCAATTACCATATTTGCCAGCCTATAAGATGCACCCATTTATACATTGGCTAATACTATTTGCCGGTGTATAAGACACACTAGTGCATAAGATGCACCCTATTTTCAAACACTATTTTTCAGGAAAAAAAGTGAGTCTTAAGCACCAGCAAATACAGTAATCTTTGCAGACTGCAGTAAGGTGGTGCTGTACCAGCTGAGCTGATAATTTGCACACAACCCTTTCCTCTTGTCTGGAGGTGAGTTCACTAAACTAAAACTGGGCAATTTGTCCCCTCATCTCCTGCCTGGAGGTGCGCCATGAAAACTAGTGACTCAGGGCCATGCCTCAAATATGACACATCTACTCCTAGAATCATGCAGAATCATAGAGTTAGAAGAGACCACAAGGGCCAACCAGTCCAATCCCCCTGCAGTGTGGGAATACACAGTCAAAGAACTCCCAACAGGTGGCCATTCAGCCTCTGTTTAAAAATCTCCAGAGAAGGAGACTCTACCATACTCCAAAGCAATGTATCTCACTGTCAAATTGCTCTTACCACAGAATCACAAAGCTGGAAGAGACCACAGGAGCCGTTGACTCCAACTGCCTGTCATGCAGGAATACGCAATCAAAGCAGTCCTGACAGATGGCCATTCAGCCTCTGTTTAAAAATCTCCAAAGAAGGATGTTCCACCATATTTCAAGGCAGTGTATTCTACTGTCAAACAGTTCTTACAGCTGGGAAATTCTTCTTAATGGTTTAGATGGAATCTCTTTTCCTAACATTTGAAACCATTGTTCCATATCTTAGCCTCTGGAACAGCAGAAAACAAGCTTGTGACATGGCATCCCTTCAAATATTTAAACATGGCTATCATGTCACCTCTTAATCTTCTCTTCTCCAGGGTAAACATAACCAGTTCGCTAAGCCAGTCCTCAGAGGGCATGGTTTCCAGGGCTTTTACCATTTTGGTTGCTCTCCTCTGGACATATTCCATCTTGTCAATATCCTTACTGAATTGTGATGCGCAGAACTGGACACAGTATTCCAGGTGTGGTCTGACCAACACAGAATAGAGTGGTGCTATTACTTCCTTTGACCACTATGTTCCTATTGATCCAGCCTAGAATCTCAATGGCTATCACACCAAACTATCGACTCATGTTTAGCTTGTGGTCTACTAGTCTACTGAAACTCCCAGAGCTATTTCACATGTACTATGGTCAAGACAGATTTCACCCAACCTATATCCGTGCATTTCATTTTTTCTTCCTAAGTGGAGTACCTTTCATTTTTTTTTTCCTATTGAAATTCATTTGGTTAGTTTGGGCCCAGCTCTCTAATCTGTTAAGGTCCTTTGAATTCTGATCCTGTGCTCTAGGGTGTTACCCACCCTTCCTAAATTGGTGTCATCTGCAAACTTGATAAGCATGCCCTCTATTCCATAATCTGAGTCATTGATAAAGATGTTGAACAGCACTGGGCCCAGCCCAAAACCCTGTGGCACCCTGTGGTGGACCCATTGGTGAGCACCCTTTGGGTACAGTCAGTCAGCCAATTACAAAGCCCACATTTTACTAGTTTGCAAGAATATCATGGAAGACCTTCTCAAAGGTTTTACTGAAATCAAGAAATGCTACATTCCCTTCATTTACCTTTCATCTTCATCTACCAAGCTTGTAACTCTACCAGAGAGAGAGAAAGAGAAAAAGAAACAGAGATTAGATTAGTCTGGCATGACTTGTTTTTGAAAAACCTATGTTGACTTCTAGTGATCACAGCATTCCTTTCAAAGTGCTTACAAACTGTCTGCTTAATGATCTACTCTAGAATTGTTTATACCCTGACTATCTCCGACCATGGGGCTTGAGGTAGTCTACAAAACAGTTTAAAATCGAAATAATTTAAAATAGAATTTTGCTAAAATGTTCTGTTACAAAGCACTACTGTTAAAAGCAGATAGTTAAAAACAGTTTTAAAAACTGATTGAAAACATCTGACATAGGCCTTTTCCACATGGGGTTTTTGAAACGGTGTAGTCCATCCTCCAAGGAGGAGGTATGCACCTCGGACCGGACTAGGTCGGACCTATTTAAGGTAGATCCATACCTCAGTCCAGTCCGGAACAACCCGAACAGGTCCTCCAGCGTACTTTTGAAAGACCTGTTTCTTTCAGTCTTTGAAAAGCACACAGCGCACCACTGCGAGCCTGCCCACTTATGCAGATTCGCAGGCTCGCACCAATGCGAGCCTGCGATCTGCCCAGGGGCAGGCTTTAGGCTGGCGAGCTTCAGCGGTTGGTCGAGAACCCTCGATCAACTGGAAGCCACCATTTGGGACGCCGGAGCAGTGCGTATTGGTGAGCACACACTGCTCTGGAGCACCGTGGACCAGACCGGGGAGTCCGGGGAGTAGTGGCACGGGGTGATTCCTTTGCCCGGTGTGGAAAAGGCCATAGAAACACAGCACACCATTTTCAACACTGTTCTGCTGCATGTTTGTGAACCTATGTACTCAAGTTTTTGCTTCCTTCTTTTCTGTTGAGGTCACTTTACCCTTCTTCAAGAAGTTAGGCAGCCTGTTCGTTCACTTTGTCTGGAAAGGGGTCATCCATGGGGCTTCAACAACAAGAATGGCTACTAACTTACACGCCCATACATGAGAGCCACCTTTTACTGGCTGTTTTAATCAAGTACAGGTCAACATCTCTCCTGTTCCAAGATGGATTTCCTGAGATAATAAATACAAGAGTGTTTTTGTTCTTATAGCCCCACAAGAGTATTCTGAGTAATTACTCTGTCTTTACCACCCCTGCATACCCTTCAACTATCCTGATTTGGCAGGAGCAGTCCCAATTAATCTTCTCTTGTCCCGCTTTTTCAGCCACTTTAAAAATGACTCCCTTTCCCTCTCCATCTCTCACTTTCCCCCTTTCTCCTTAGCTTACATCAGTTGCTAAAAGCTTGACTTCAAAGTACAGAAGTAGCTTGCTTATTTATTTGTTTATTGTTATTTTACCTTTTGTATGTTTTTAAAATGATTTTATACTGGTTTTATGTGGTTGATTTTTAATTCATTTTAAATGTTATTTTAAATGTTAATCCTGACTGCTCTGGAAGCTACCTTGGATTCCGCTCTAAGAGAAAGGTGGCATACAAATGCAATCAACCAATCAATAGCTTGTATTCAGTTATCTTAGTGAGTGAAAAGAAAGGAAAGGAAGAGACAAAATCTTGCCCTTCCCAGTAGACTCAAGCAAAATCAAATTAACGCAGCCTCTTATTGCTTATGTATTCAAGAATAACTTTTGTCATCTTGACCACACTCTGATTTTACTTGGCTTCATGTGTCCCAGTTTTCATCTTTAAAACATTGGAACCTAAATACCCTAAAGGCATCAGATCCTATCTGATCTTGGAAGCTAAGTAGGGCTTAGTACTTGGATGGGAGAAATACCAGGTGCTGCAGGCTATATTTCAGAGGAAGGAACTGGTAAAATAAACTCTGAGAATTCCTTACCTAAGAAAACCTTATGAAAAATTCATGGGGTCACCATGAATTGACAGGCAACTTGAACATGTAAACATACACACAAGCCCCTAATAGAATGATAAACTATTGTTTGTCTTTTCATATGAATCAACTCAGGCGTAAACTCTATATTGTAACATAAATAAGAGGATCTACTGCTGCTAACCAGTGTGTGCCACATTGTCACTTATTTACAAAATTCATTGGTTGACTTTTTGTGAGAGCCTATGAATAGAACTGAAGTAAGCCTTATCAACTAAAGGACTGATTGTATCTCAAGAAGAAGAGACAAGGTTGTGATCTCTAATCCATTTTCCGCTCTTCTGCCCAAAGCAGCAAAGTGTGGATTGGGTGAAATATATGAAGGAGAATGTGACATGGAGGGCAATGGAGCGATGTTCCTGTGCCTTTTAAAACAGGCAAACTATGGTCCTCAACCCAATTTCAAGACAGGGGTGTGGCGCCTACAAAGGGAGGGTGGAGGAAAGAGTAGGCTCTCTTGCTTCAAGTAACCTCGTGAGCAGCGAGGAACAGAGAGTGAACAGAAAACAAGAGAAAGAAGGAGGGTCGAAAAGGGAAGGAGGAGGTATGGAGTGAGAAAAGGTATTGGCAGAAAGAGGAGCGGGAAAAAAAGTTCCCTGTTCATTTTTACATTTTCACCAGAATGCAGCGTGCGACAAAGTATGCATGCAAGCCAGGGGAGAATAAACCTGCATCAGAAAAGGAGCCTGCTGCATCAGTTCCTTCCATACAACTAATCAAGACACAATTTTAAGGGCCAAAAATTGGCAGGCTTGCAAGTCCTTTGTGATACAAACTGCAATCCTTGGTGTGGTATCAAGATGTGATGAGTGGCAAAGGATGTGTTCTCCATGCAGCTTCCCAGACTAATGCCATTTCTGCACAAGACGGGAGGAACAGTTCACCAAGTGTCTAGAGCAGTGTTTAATACCGATTCAGAAACTGTGCTGTCTGCACGCACACACCCCATTTACATCCTATTACCACGGAGAACAGTGGTTGCTGCATCAGCAACAGCAAGTCCCTGCCCACTCCCATTCCCTTCCCTCACCCCAGTCCACCGTCACTGATTGGTCTGTTTTTTCAAAAAAATGTAAACACATTTCTGCTTTGCTGCATTTGCGTGAACATATGTATGTTCTTTGATATGTGGGGGGAAAAAAGTCTTAATGGTCCTTTACCAGATCCACTCTCTTCCCGCTATCTGTTTAACACATGTAGATAATAATGGCGGCAGCCTATCCTTCGAAGGGTGGAGAGAGATAGAGACGAAAATGATGGAAGGAACAGCCTGGGAACACCCATAGCTGGCCACGTCTGCAATGTGAATTGATGCTACACTTCTGCATGTAGGAGAAAAATGAAGCAGAACTGGTTTGGGAGATTTACATTGGAGTTTTTCTGGTTTTCAGATACAGCGGTTTCTCATCACAGTGAACTGGTCTAGGAGCAGAAAATGTGCAGAAGCACAATTAAAACTACGACACTACAATGCTACAACATGCAGACGGATGGCTAAGAATTCAAGGTGACTATGAAGTATCAACTTCATGATGAAATGGCCTAAATCCCTGTCATTTAGAGTTAAAATAAGAAGACAAAATATGACACTAAATTTTAAAAAAATATTTATTTTTAAATAGAGAGGCCCCTTGTATGGACACACATACACCAGGGCTTGCAGGATGAATTTTGCTAGTCTTCTCCCATGTTTTAGGATGGGTGGAGCTCTTCCCCAGACCTGTAGTTCAAGAAAGGCCACTTCCGCACTAGACTGTTATAGTGCTATTATTTCACTTTCAACATTCTATGGAATCTTGACCTCAGGCCCCTCCTAAAACTGCAAACCCCAGGATACCATAGAATGTTGCAAGTGAAATAATAGCACTATAACAGTCTAGTGTGGAAACAGCCTAAAACTAAATTAAGGTCTGTGTTTCCAATCATGTCTGATTTATGACATCCTTAGGGCAAACATATCACAAGGTTTTCTTGGCAAGAGAGCAGGTGACTTGCCCAAGACTACTGTGCTGGTTTCCATGGCTGAGCAGCGATTCAAACCCTCAATCTCTCAGAGTCCTAGTCCAGTGCTCAAACCATCACATCATGCTGGTTCTGAACTCTGTTTTTACTGATTTCTGATTAAAAACACACAGAAAAAAACAGCCTAAAACAGGCCAGAGAGGTCCAAGAAATGGAAATTTGCCACCCATAGCCACTAGAAGGTGAGTTTGATTTTATTTTATTTTACTATTTTATTTTATTTTATTTTATTTTATTTTATTTTATTGTGGGGGAGTAGGAAAGATATAGTCTCTCACGTCTGGCAGTGATCATGTACAGTCCCCAGACCTTAGGCAGTTGTTTACCCTGAGTAGGCGGGTAATGGGAAAATAATGGGAAAAACCTCTGGCCTAACATTCTGGAAAGATTCTGCCTGCCAGAATTTACAATACTGGGTTTTTACAATATTTTAAGGGCACAAGCCCTCCTCTCTATCCCGCTCCTGGCCTCCATTAAGGCCATGGCTGCAAACAGCCTGGTATGGTGTAAGCTGATTTCCGGCAATCTTAATCACAAGCATTCTTCCATGGGTGCACAATTTCCTGGGGTCTGATGCTTTTGTTTTATCACTAGTATGAACACAGAAATCCTATTTCATACTAAGGAATCACTCCTCCCCCCACCCCACATGGGTCAGCCTGGGGAATTTCCACATTTACAGCCTCACCTCATTTAATGACTCTACCAACTGTTCACATCTGCCCTGCATCTGGAAGATTCTAACACATTCACAGTTCAAACCATTTAATAAACTGTATTACTTGGAAACTGCAATGCACTGTTGCTTATTTGTTCTGCCATTTAGAGCAGGAGAGGCTGCCGTATTAGAAGCCACAGAAGCTAATGCAAACTGAGGCATTTTGCTTGAGGCAGATTTTTGACTTGTCTGAGCTGGCTAATTCGGCAAGCAAAAACTCTATTCACTTCTAATGTGATCTTCTCAAACTGGATCGCGTATGTGGTTATGGCAGGCTTGCAAAACTACACATTTTCGCATTCAGGTGCTCAAAGAGAAAAAAAAATTGGCAGTTCTGGAGAGTGTCCAGCTGTGAAATGAAATTCTGTGTAGCACTTCAGCCTCTGCAAGAGGGGAGAAAAACTCTTTTGCAACTCCAGTGGTTAGCAGATATAACTTCCTGCATACAAAATTCAATGAGGTGTCATTTACAATGTTGTTCATTTTTATGAAGCAGAGTATGTCCTGGATGATTGGCTGCCAAAATTGTCAGCCTTTCAGGCTTTCTTAACAAATAGTTTGTTTCTGGAAGAAGATTATTATTTCTGGATATTGGGAAATAGTAGGGTTGAGATGATTTTTTTTTCTTCATTTTAAACTTAGTGCAGCCCAGTTTATGCGAAGCTTTAAACCTTTTTGACCTGACCCTAAGGCTGCAGAGCTGCGTAAGTTTAATTGGAAGTTAGTGCCATTAAATTCAGTAATAGCCATTTTAATGGTTTCCTTTGTTGCAATTTTAACCCCACCGTCCCATCAAAGAGAACAAAGCAGTTCACAAAGTTCTGATTTCATCCACACAAAAACTCTGTGACACAACTCCAGAAGCCATGCCCTGTGAGGCTTACGGAACTGGGGATATTTAGTCTGCAGAAGAGAAGGGTAAAAGGGGACATGATAGCCATGTTTAAATATTTGAAGGGACGTCATGTTGAGAAGGGCGAAGGCTTGCTTTCCCCTGCTCCAGAGACTAAGACAAGGAGCAATGGACTCAAACTGCAGGAAAAGAGATTTCACTTAAATCTCAGGAAGAACTTCCTGATGGTTAGAGCTGTCCGGCGGTGGAATATGCTGCCTTGGAGTGTAGTGGAGTCTCCTGCTTTGGAGGATTTTAAGCAAAGACTGGATGGCCACCTATTGAGAGTGCTTTGATCTGAGTTCCTGCATGGCAGAGGGTTGGACTGGATGGCCCTTATGGTCTCTTCCAACTCTATGATTCTATGATTCTCTATTCCTAATCTAATGGCAATATAATGTACACCATACTAAGGGCTTTTAAAAACTGTGCCACCAGAAATAAAATGTGCAGTCCAAATTTTTAAAAAATGACAACCTTGAAAGAAATGTTTGTACAGTTCAAAATTCAAGCTAGGAATAAACTTATACTAGCTAACAACAATGTGAAAAATAAAATGTGTAGTCTAGGCTCTTCTACAGTCCCAGCCCCTGATTAAACATGCCCCTTTCTGTTTCCTGTGCCAAAAACATTCTTTGTGAGATCTACTGTTACTGTCTATAGTACTACAATTCAAGATGAAGGCCATCATTGTGGAACACAGGGACTCTTTTCCTGGTAAAACAGACAGAAACATCAATGTTATTATAGGAGTTGTGAGATATAAGAAATACCCAATATGACAATCTTAACAAGGACTACTGTACTGGATTTGTGCATATAGTTATCACTACCTCTTCTTCTTGGGGTTTCATTTGTTTTTAATATCTACAGAATAAAACTAGACTAATTAGATTACACAATCTATATAAAAAAAGTTTCTGAATGTTATTGCATTCAGTGAAAATGGCTAGACGGATTTTCACCAAATGGAGGGCAGGATACATTTGAGATGGCCTCATTTAAAATACAGGCTCTGAGGGGTACACAATATTCACTTCAGAGTCCCTGGAGCGGTAGCACTCTAATTATCTTTTATTTGATTTCTACCAAATTTGGAGGGTATGTTTAGAATGGTCTGATTTATATATGGTTTATATGGCCTACATGGAATTCACTTTGAATGGCTCAGTTGGGGGAATCTAAATTAATTTTTATCCAGGCAGAGTGGTGTGGCACATCATTTGAAAGTTTTTGACAACAGTTTTTTAAAATGAGCTTTTTGGAGTTTTTGCCATAAACAGACAAGTAATATTACACTTCTGTATGTCTGTTGTCGCTACATTTGTAAACAGTGGGATGGATTTTCATCAAATTTAGATTGATATTTGGGATGGTCTGACCTAATATATAGGCCACAAGGTATATGCTGAATTCACTGGTGAGTGGAGTTGGGGATACCCCACTTATATTGTTCAGTCACATAGTAGTGTGTTTGGCAAACATCAGAGGTGACACACTCTCTCTAGGGCAACTGAGACTGATATGTAATGTGAAGAACATTTAAACACCTAGAGATAGTTATTTGTCTTCCATAGTGGTTAAAATTGAAGTTCATAATGATGTTTAATGATTCTCCTAAGCAATACTTGGTAGTACAACTAGTTTCAAATAAGGTTTTGTTCGATTTCATGTTGCCTCTTTTTGTGGTTAGTACACTCTTTTGTATCAGTGGTGTCTATTTCTCCATTCTGAGGATATTCTGCCATTTCTAAATGTTATGTAATGGATTCTGAGCAACAAGGACGCTAAGCAAAATGCACAGGTGTGTTATAACAGTATATACTGTGTTCATGATTATACTCACATGTTACTACGCATTATCCAGCAGTTTAATTTTTTCTTTAAAATAAACCTTGCCATACAAGGTTTCAAAACAGATTGACTAAAATGAATTATCAACCAAATAAATTAATTTACTAATCAATTAGAGTATCTTTGGCTAGGTTGTAGTCCCAATTGGATAGCTTCTCATATTAAAAGAAAATGCTCAGGTTGGTCGTGCAATGCCATAATTACAAAGGTAACCTAGGAATGTTGCAGAAAGGTATTTCAGCACAACAGTCTGCAACCTAGGTGAAAGTTTAAACATTCTATTATGATGTGCATGGAGGATCTAAATGGGGGTGGTAGGGAAAGACAGACACCTGTGGAATCTAAAAAAAACAATTTGTACTGTTTCTTGAAATAGAATAGTCATTAACTTGTACCTCAAGTTAATGATGATTCATTAATCAAGTTCAAGTTCAAGACGACTGAAGGTAATTCTGATCTAAAACTTTCAAGAATGACTTATTTCAAAGGTCTAATATATATTAAAGCTCATCTAATACACACATACTACTTATCAGAACCAAAACAGTATTTTTTCCATTAGGAGAGATTCCGTGGCTCATTTGGCCTACCTATCCTATCCTGAAAACCATGCCCTTGCTGGATTGCATTACAAAGCTTGTGAGCACAATTAATACCTCCAGAGGGCTCTTGCACACATTCTCAATCATTCAAGGGGGGAAAAAAAGACAGAAATAGCAGTGGGAATTCACAGAAGGCAATGTCATCATAAACTAGAAGACTGGGTAGAAATTAAGAAAATGAAATGAAATTGAATAGAGACAAATATGAAATTCTACATTCAGGATACAAAAACCAAATTCACTGGTATAGAATGGAGGATATACGGCTCAGCAGTACTGCATGGAAAAAGGACCTTGGTATTATTGTTCGTCATAAGTTGAACATGAGCTAGCAGTGTGACGCTGCAACAAAGAAGGCGATTGGTATTTTAACCTGTATTAATAGGAGCATAATTTCCAAGTGAAGGGAAGTAACAGTCCCACATATTCTGTGGTTGTTAGGCCTCATCTGGAGTACTGTGTTCAGTTCTGGGTGCCTAATTCAGAGAAGGCCAACTAGGATGATAAGAGGCACGGAGAACAAAACATATGAGAAAGGTTAAAGAAAATGGGCTTGTTCTATGTGGTGAAGAGAAATATGAAGAGTGATATCTTTGCATTCCATAAATACCTCGAGAGCTGTCACAGAGAGGAAAGAGCAGGGTTGTTCTCTGCTGCCCCAGTGGGTAGTACTTAGTCTAATGCTTTGAAGTAACAGGAGAGTAGACTTTGATTGAACATTAGAAGGAACTTCTTGACAGTAAAAGCAGTTCAACAATGTAACCCACAGCCTAGAGAGGTGGAGGTGTCTCCTTTTTTGGATGTCTTCAAAAGAGGCTGGACAGCTACCTGCTGGGGATGCTTCAGCCAGAGATCCTGCATTGCGCAGGAAGGTGGACTCAATGGCCTATAACACCTCTTCCTACTCAATGGTTCTACTCTGTTAACAAAACAAGGTGGTTACCTGATTTTAGAGAAAAGCCTCATTTGAAAGCACTCACACCCAATTAAAGAGTAAGCTGTACCAACTATTTATTTAGATGATCTGAGACTTTTTTTTTCTTACATTTGAGATGAGACTATTACAGGGTATCTTGTGTTTGCAATTATGTACATGAGCCACCCTGAGAAAGCTTTATGCTGAAAGGCAGCATAAAAACACAAATTAGTAATTGACACACAAGTCATGTTTTGTTTTGTGGATAGTACTATAGCACATATGGTGTGTGTGTGTGAGCCTTCAAGTCATCTGTTGACTTATGATGACTGTATGTATTTCATAGGGTTTTCTTAAACAAGGGACCCACAGAGGTGGTTTTGCCCTCTGATATACAGCCTACCTTATCTGGTATTCATTGGAGGTCTCTCACCCAAGTACGACCTAAGGCTGACCCTACATAACTTGCAATATCAGATGGGATTTGGTGCCCTTAGGGTTTTATTTGGAAATAAATACGTCATTGTTGATCTAGACCCAAATGTTAGTACCCAATAGAACAGACTCACATTGAAGCAGTGAAGACTATATTAAACGTTGATTCACCAATTGGCTCAGTAGATTTGTTCTAGCAAAGGGCCTTTCTGCCCTACACTGGTTTAGGCCATTTCTGCATTAGACTGTTATAGCACTATTATTCCACTTTCAACATCCTATGGGCCCTTCAGGCCCCTCCCTAAACTGCAAACCCCAGGATTCCATAGGATGTTGAAAGTGGAATAATAGTGCTATAACAGTCTAGTGTGGAAATGGCCATAGTGCTATTGTTCCACTTTCAACACCCTATGGAATCCTGGGCTTTGCAGTTTAGAAAACAGCATTTAGAATTCTCAGCCAGAGAGCTCTTGGGCCTCAGTAAACTGCAAACCCCCAGAATTCCACGGGATGTTTAAAGTGGAATAATAGCACTATAACCATCTAGTGCGGAAATAGCCTAAGATAAGCCACTGATTTTATTCTCATCGTGCATGTGCCACGTATGCACTCAGTGCAAGAGAAACTAAAACCAAAGGGACAAGAGAAGCGTTTCCATTAGCAGCTTCTGCCTACGCTGGGTTTTAGACCCCAAAGCACAGGCACGTACGGCCATTTTCACCTCTGAAGCCCCTCCCTCAACTGCAAAACCCAGGATTCCATAGAATGAAAGTGGAATAATAGCTCTATAACAATCTAGTGTGGAAATGGCCTCCGTCAGCCCCAAAGCATAAGAATAAGAGAACTCACAACCCCTTAAGCTGCGCTGCTTTAACACTTTTTGTCCCCTTCTCCGCGAGGAATGGGATTGTGCCTCCCATAAACTACGACTCCCAGAATGCCTCCGCCCTCCTCATTCTTTCAGCCGCCGTGGTTTTTCCCCATAATGCCTCTGGGCCGCTCTGAGCTGTAGCGAAGGTCGTGTGGGAGACGGCGGCGCTTTAGTTCCCGGCGGCTGCAGTGTGTCTTCTTGGCGCCATGTTGGGTGTCGGCGTCCGTCGGTTCGCCACTTCGGCCCTTCGCCGGGGGCATTACGAGGAGGGGCCGGGAAAGGTAAGACGGAGAGGAGGGGCCGGGGGGGCCCGGACGGCGGCTATTCCGCCTTTCGCCGGCGGCGCCCTTGAGCAAGAGCCGCCGGGGCTCGGCCTGTGGGAGGTGTAGGCCAACCGGACCGGGAAACTGCTTTTATTCCGAAGGGAGTCTTCTCTGCTTCGTGGTTTGAATTCAAAAAAGAGCAGTGTTCTATTTTTTTTTTGCCTCACATTTCCCGTCGGAACTTATTTGGGTATCCTTTTCACTTTGCTTCCTCGGGGATTACATTGTATCTTTTCCTTCTACCTTTTCTTTTCTGGCCTTGATTTGAGCTGCATTCAGAATGAAGGGCCTGTTCTTGAAACGCGCAAAGTCATAATTAGATCCTATGAGCAGAAGTTACTCCCCCAACTAGGAAATGGCGGGTGGTCTGTGGCTGTACTGTGGCCTCGTGGTGGGTTTTGCGCCAGGTTCCGCAGAATTAAGCAGTACAAAGGGCAGAATGTGCGTGGTCACTGCTCCAAATAGCTGTTTTAGATCTATCATGAGGGATTTCTGAATGTAACACCCCCAGAGTCATGTTGAAGATGCCAGTTTCAAAATAATGTTAATAAGTAGCATAGGGTCAAAGGTTTCAGAATGAGGCACATAAATAGAAAGCCCCACTGGATATACAGCATTCATCTTGATTTTTTTTTTTTGGTAGAGCTTGAATTATGCTTGGTTGCTAGTTCTCTATTTCATTATTGATACCTCACAGAATTCTTGCAGTGAACCATAATTCTCCTTCCAGGCCTTCCTGGCTTTTAGTGGTACAAATGATGAGAACATAACAGTATGAACAATGATGATACTGTAAACGCTTTCTGATGTACCTGTTCACTTTCTGAATTCTCTTCCAGAAGCGGCTTTCTGAAGGTTGGTTCAGGAGAAACAAAATTGCAACATTCACTAGTGTCATACAGAGATAATATTTATTTTCGAGTTGAAACCTTACTCAGAATTTGTCACTTCCAAGATTTTGATGCTCTTTATAGTATCACATGAATATATACCCTGTAATTGAAGTCTTCTCATATTCAGAGCCGAATTCTCTGTGTGCCTGCACTCTTTGTAAATTGGTGAGTGTACACTGAATACAGAACAGTGACAATAAATGAGAATTTTTTAAGTATATATTTTAATTGGATCATATTTTATAGAACTTTAAGAAAATGCTTAGTCATTTCACATGATCTTTCACATACATATGATAATCTAGAATCATTGCTAAAGGAGCTGTAACATTCTTATCCTTCCAGAATCTCCCTTTCTCTGTGGAAAATAAATGGAGGCTACTGGCAATGATGGCAGTCTTCTTTGGAAGTGGGTTTGCTGCTCCTTTTGTTATTGTAAGGCACCAACTGCTCAAGAAGTGAATATGTTTTCACAGGTAATTGTTTGTTGTTGTCTTTTAGTTGTTTAACATGGGCTTCTTATTAAGAGACTTCAAATTGCTTTTGTATGGAAGATGCAGATTGGGTTGTCTTAGAATTGTAATAGTAATAATAGTAATAGTACATTCAATTGTTCTAATAATAAATTTGATCGATGGTGATGAAGCACACAAATGTGGCACCATTTTATTGAAGTCTAAACCATCCCTGTAAGTAGGTAGAATTTGTAAGTAGTGCATACAAAATTAGTTTTACAGGAAGAAGTTGGCTTTGGACATGACTCTTAAAGCCAAGTTGCAATTAATATTTGACACCAGAGTGGTAACCATATGCAGCAAAATATTTTAAACTCTTGAGCTTGCACAGCATTGTGAGCATTTCACAACTTCTTTTTCCCCTTTGTCTGATAATCTCTTCTCAGTCTCACTTCCTGGCACCTCCAGTTAAAGCAATCGTAGGCAGCAGGTGACTGGAAAGATTTCTTCCTGAGAACTGGGAGAGTGACCGTAATTTAAGTAAACCAGATATTGTGGATGAATAGATAGTCTGGCTAGATGTAAAGCAGCTTTATATTTGTCTCGGAAATCTTATTTCACAACATAAACATTCACGACTAATTTGTATGCACAGTGCTTCTGCAGTAGTATTGCTGAGTTTAATAAATTGTTGAACAGATGCTGCATATTTATAATGTTTCCGTAACTAAGTTCTTTCTCTTTTTCAGATCGGAAGTGGACATTATCCTAGAATACAGTTTCCATTTCTGTGGAAGACTTAACCACACTGGATGTATTTGTAAATAAAAAGTTGAATCTGAAAATAAAATGCAGTTGTACTTTTATTTAGATTTATTTAGATTTTATTTTATTTAGACTTTTATTTAGATGAGTTCTTAGAATTTTCTCTAATGCTAATCATGAACACTAGAGGTTCACGTTGCAGCAAGCTGATGCATTCATAAAGATTTGGTTAGCATTTGTCAGTAGAAATTGAGATTTTAACTTACATAATAGTAAATATATGAGATAGTATTACTTGGAAATCTTAAAGTTTTCTAGGTGATATAGAATACATAGATTCTGCTTATGGTCTGACACATCAAAAGGAAAGAGTGACTTTTCATTTGTAAAAAAAGATTAATTAGTCATTGTTGAACATAAGAGGCTGGATGAGATGCATTGGCATTTATCAACTCTGGACTAATTTTCTTCATGTATATACATAAGCAAAATGTTATTTTGTCCTTCTGACACACAGCTGAATGTATGAGGTCATGTGAAGTTAAATGAAAGGTATTGGTATATGGCACCTGAAAATATTTCATATTGTCCTCCTTTTCAAATAGTCTATCTGAGAGTGTTAAACAGATATGTTCCCTTCCCCGCAACACGCACACACTCGCCTAGCCCATTACCCTGCTAAAAGGAGTGGCTCCACTATCTATGGAGGCTTACCCCAGGTTTGTGGAGCCTCTGAATAACATGCTGTCACCTTCTGTTGGTTACTAGACACATAAAGGATTACAGAGTGAAGGTAGGAGAAAGTGGCAAGAATGTTCTCTGTTTTGACAGGTGAAGAGCATCTGAATAGGACTGCTGTGTTGCCTAAGGATTATGTGATTAGTTGAATAGGTAAGAGAGGGTAGGAATGTGCTTTCAGTTCAACAATAGCTTGGGCATTTTGAAGTACTGGTTGCCAAAAGTGTTCGATTCTATTGTATACAAATTTAGCATCCGTCCAAATCGTATTTCCATGGGTATACCCTTTATTTTCTTCATATATCTAAAACTTGAGTACTATCTCCACATTTGTGGGTTTCATGTTTGCAAATTTGATTAGTCATGAGGCGCCCACTTGCTTCCCTCTATTCTGCTCCCATTCTCTTGCCTCTTGTCTAGGCATGTCATGCCTGCATTCATGCCTGAGCAAAAGGCAAGGAAATGGGATGGGGCAGCCCCAGAAGGGAATGGGATGGGGAATGCTCACTTGGAGGGGGATAGTTATTTGTGGGGGGGTTTTTTACTTTTGTGAGGGTTCTACATCCCAAGCCCTTGTGAATGTTGAGGGGTCACTGTATTCCCCAAGAAAGTTCCCTGTTGGCATGAAACTGTTGGGTGGGGTTGTATATCTTTCACTTTTCTGGCCATGTAGCAGCTGAGGATTTTGAAGGGATAGAATGTGTATTGGTACGCTGACTATACAACCTTGCCATCCACAACTGTAGCAAATATATCATGGGGTCCAGGTCTAAGGAATTGCTGGATAATAATATTAAATATATTTGGGCATAGTAGGGTTTGCTTTTTAGTAAACATACAAGTTCACCAAATCCAAATCTTTATTGCTTATACAAAGACAGTAGTCACTCCATAATACAATAAACACAGCAAGGAAGTATTCAATGTGCAATAAAAGCAGAATGTTTCAGACACAGAGCTTGTGCAATGTTTTATGCAAATATCAATTATATTACAATGGTAACTAATGGCAAATGCATACATATATATATTTTCCATTAGTTACCATTGTAATATAATAGATGCTTGCATAAAGACACACACACACACACACACACATATATACATATACATATGTAAGTTATACAAAATGAAAGCCATTCCTTTTTAACAAACAGCTGCAACTTAAAACAATTAGCTAAATCAGATAGAACATAAGTCTGACTTGTAAGCAACTAGGCAGATATATCTTTGTCTCCTTAGTCCCTTCTGTTCTCCCAGCAATTTGGCTACAAATATCTGCCTAGAGGAACTACATAAACAGTAAAATGCTGTATATTCCAACGTTTCCATTACATGTTGTGTCTGCACAAACTCTCCCCTAGAGAAGTCTTTTGCTACCCTACTGTAATTGCAAGATCAAAAAATTTGACACAAAATAACCTGTTATATCCCTGGTATGTAAATTTCATGGGAGAGCTGGCATCAGTCACAGGAGAAGGAGTGGGGAAAAGTTTGGGTATTAAGCTCCAGCTAGTAATGAAAAACTTAAATTCAAGATATATTCACCACTCATACATTAAATGAGGTGGGGGGGGGAAGCCTTGTGCCCAGATGTAACACATTTACATTGAATTTTTTTATTTTTAAATTTCAAGTTGATTTTTAATTTATATATCAATTTTATATCTATATCTTACCTTTGGTGAAAGAAGGGCAGGATATAGGTATAAAATTAATATATAATATTAATTGATGTAGAAAGTCTTTAAATTGGAGGGTATTGCATTTTTATCATTTTAATGATAAAACATTTTAATGCTGCCCATTGTTTTAAGTGTTTTCTGTTTTGATTCATACCATGAGCCACTCATGTGGGTACCAATGACATGGCCAAGAACACCTTTGAGCAAATCACCTCTGAGTATGAAGTCTTGGGCAGGAAGCTGAAGGGATCTGCAGCACAGGTGGTCACTTCTGACAGTAAAGGAAAAAGGACTACATAGAGACAGAAAAATATTAAAAGTGAATAACTTACTATGTAGATGGTGTAGACAAGAGAAGTTTGGCTTTTTGTACCTTGTCTTAGAGAACTACTAGATACGGATGGACTGCACTTCAGAAAGACTGAAAAGAACATCTTTAGTAGTAATACGGGAAATCTGATCAAGAGGGCTTTAAACTAAATCCTTGGGTGGTTGGAGATGACAGGTCAAAAGTAAATCCAAAGGCACACTCTAAACACTAGGTTGTGAATTCTAGAGAAGCTGAAGGAGAAAAACTGTCAGTAAATTGAAAAGTGAGAAGTAACAATGCTTCAGTGGTCTGTACATAAACACACAGAGTTTTGGAAACAAGATGAGCTTCAGGTCCTAGTGAAGGAAGAAAAACGTGACTTTATAGGCATGACAGCAATCTTGTGGGATGACTCCCATGATTGGCATATTACAATTGAAGGGTATAACCAATTAAAAAAGAATAGATGTTGCAGAAAACGAGGAGAAGACTAACTGTGCTAAACATAGACCCTCCCAAGAAATTCCTGATGGTGCTTTGAAGAAAATTTCCTATTTCAAAAGACAGAGGAAGGAAACAAGGGTGTTGGTAATCCTGGAATCCAAGTAACTGGAATAAAAGTAGTCAGTACTTTAGGAGGAAGTGACCGCATAATGCTAGAACTTGCAGTTGTAGAACAGGCGAAAAAAAAGTATAGTTAAATATGGACCTTGGATTTCAGCAAAGCAGATTTTAAGAAGTTCAGCAAATTACTGGGTGAAATACCATGACAGCAATGAGAGGGTTCTTGAAGAAATAAGAGGGAAATGAGAGAGTTCTTGAGGAAAGAAATACAAAAAGCACAGTTACAAACAATCCCATGGAAGAAGAAAAACTGAAAACATCTTTAAAAAAACAGCCAATGTGGCTGCACCACAAACTCAAGGAAAAGGTGAAAAGAAAAGGAAGTATTTGTATAGAATGGAAGGAAGCACTAATCACCAAAGAAGAGTGCAGGTGTATAGCTCAAGCCTGCAATAATACTATAAGAAAAGCTAAAGCTCAAAATGAGCTGAGACTGGCTTGGCAAATGAGCAACAAAAGGGTTTTTTTCAGATACATTTGAGGCAAGAAGATGACCAAAAAGACAGCAGAGCTGCTTTTCAATTAGGATGTCTAAATGCTAGTAGATCACAATGAAAAGGCAGAACCACTCAACAGCTATTTTGCTTAAGGTTTTCTCCCCCCGCCCCCCAGCCCGAAGAACTGTTTGCTTCCATGGAGCATCAGAGACCTTGGCAAAGGATCTGGATTACAACTCACGGTTGATAGGGAGTTAGGAATCACCCCAGCTGATTTGGACTATACTTTGTACTGTCTTGATGTTAGGTCAGCTCTGGCCTTTTATATCAATAGGACTTCTGACTTTTGCCAGTCTCAGAGATTCTTTGTGTGCTACTTCTCAAACCAGAAAGATCCAGCTGTGTCATTTCAATACCTCTCTTAAGTGGCTTGCTGCCATCATTCATCTGACCTATGAAATGGCAAAGAAGACCCCCCCTTTTTTTTTTCTGTGCAGAGCCATTTTACAAGAGCAATGGCTACTTCATTGCCCTTTTTCAGAGGCATGCCTCTAGAGGACATTTGGAGGGCCGCTACTGGGTCTCAGCTCCTGACCTTTATTACTCATTATAGGTTGGGTGCCAGGTCCAGAGCTGACATTGCCTTTGAAAGAGCCATAATGTTACCCTCTGTGCTGGGGGTCCCGGGAAGGGCACCCAAATAATCAAGCAACAACAACACAAGATGGGGACATTAACTTGAGCACCCTCTTAAGCTAAACGAGAGGCAGGGTAACTTTGCGAGGATTTTTTAACCCTATGTATACAGCATCAGGTCAGAAGAGCAGCCAGACAAGTTTTAAAGTAACAAAATTGATAGCTTTATTAACAGACAAGCAGAAAATAAGACAACACCTGCACACAGCTAACTAAGAAATAGGAAATGAGAGTTTCGGGGGAAATGGGTGATATGACACCTTTCTCGTAGTCCTGAAGAAGCCAAAGATGTTAGTGAAGAAACTCAGCGTGGTGGCTGAGGGGAGTTTGCTCGACAGAGCAGCAGCAAGGCTGGATGGAAGTCTGGAGCGATCCGAGGAAGCTCTTGGAGCTTGGGGTTTATATTGGGGAAAGTATGACTGTGGGCTAGTCTGTACTTGGGTGAGAACAATGAGGTTTGGGTGCGAGACAATGTCTTCGAAAGGTCAGAATTTAACATGATTGAGTTAAGTTCGAATTGACAATGGGATGGCCAGTATGCAGATGCAGCTTGCCTAGGCGTTGGAGTATCCAGCTCACCAGGGTGCCTGCTCAGGGCAGGGGTCTCTTTGTGTGAGCATTCATACCTTAATTAAGGTGTTTGTTTTGGGAGGTCTCCTGAGCAGATCTGGCAGTTTCTGGCTTGCCTTGGTGTAAACAGAAATGAGTCAGCTTTTAACAGCCATGCCTAGCTTCATGCTTGGTCAGGGGCCTCACAAACACTTGGCTGGGGGTGGCAAAACAGGACCGAATTGAGATATCAAAATGATATCTAATGTCTACCGAAGCCAGGCCAGTTCACGGTGATAACAATAATATTCTCTTGAGTCACATGACACTCCCACCTCATACGGTGAACAGCTTGCTAGTCACCCATTTGTGTCAGTCACAGAGAACATGAAGAAGAAGAATGGGTTGCCTACTTGTAACTGTTATTTTTTGAGTGGTCACAACACCTCCTTTTGGTGTGGTATGCTGCTTCAGCATCCAGGGAACTGAGGGTTTTGTGCAGGAATCAGGCTGGTCACATGGATCAAGGGAGGAGGGACTACCAACAAAACACATAACAGCTCTAGAACGATGTACTGTGCAGATGCAGTAAACACATTTGTGTGAGTACACAGATGACCACTCAAAGAACTACGGTTACAGGTAAGCAACCTGTTCTTCTATTCTAGGGCCATGACTCTTCAACATTTTTACCAATGACTTAGATGATGAGCTGGAGAGAATCCTTGTAAAGTTTGCAGATGACGCCAAATTGGAAGGGGTGGCTGATACATTGGAAGAAACAGGAAGAGAATTCAAAAAGACCTAGATAAACTAGAAAATTGGGCAGAAATTAGTAAAATGAAATTCAATAGGCCACAAAAAATAAATGCACAGATACAGAATGGGGTTTACATGGCTCAGTAGTACCACACTTGGTTTGGGATTATTGTTGATCCATAAGATAGATCAACATGAGCCAGTAGCGCAATGCTGCAGCAAAGAATACTATTTTAGCATGCATTAATACGAGCATAGTTTCCAAGCCCGTGAAGTAACAGACCCACTATATTCTATGCTGTCCAGGCCTCATCTGGAGTACTGAATCCAGTTCTGGGTACCTTCATTTTAAGAAGAATATAAAGAAGTTGGAGTAGGTTCAGAGAAGGGCAATGAGCATAATAAAAGGTACAGAGGACAAAACATATGAGGAAAGGTTGAAGGAGCTGGGCATGTTGAGCTTGGTGAAGAGGAGACGGGGGGGTTGACATGATTGTACTCTTTAAATACCACAACAGCTGTTACAGAGAGGAGGGGGCAGGCCTGTTCTCTGCTGCCCCAGAGGGTAGGACTAGGTCTAATTGTTTTAAGTTACAGCGTAATAGATTTTGGTTGAACATTAGAAGGAACTTTTTGACAGTAAGAGCAGTTTGGGAATGAAACCAACTGCCAAGAGAGGTGGTGGGGTCTCCTTCTCTGGACGTCTTCAAAAAGAGGCTGGCCAGCTACCTGTTAGGGGTGTTTTAGCTGGTGATCCTGCACTGAGCAAGGGGTTGGGCTGGATGGCCCATAGGGCCCCTTCCAACTCTATGATTCTTTAACTCTATGACTCTGTGAATTTTCAAGATACCGCATCCTGTACGTGAAAATGTATATACCTAATAAAGCCAAAGGAAGAAATAAGGCTTGGTGAGTTTTTCTCTTATATTCCCTGGAAAAAAGCCAACATGGGGACAACTGATGAGCTGTGCCAGCACCCAAAGCTAAACTAATCACTTCTGTGCAGTACACAGTGAGAATTCTGCTTCTTTATTATTTTGATGGCTAGCAATGAATGTTGATTCCAAAAACCTCTCTAAATCATCCTGATGAAACCGGAGCACAGTAAGTCAGGAAGGAGTGACCTTTTCCTAGAACAACATTTTCTCTGCTTATGGCTTCTCAAATATTGATAAAGTTATATGAGAACAACACAAACTGCCAGGTTTGTCATACTGAAATGATGGTTCATGCACACTGCAAGGTGCCTGATTTAATCTTGGTGAATAGGCGGTATTGGTCGTAATTGTTTGTGCATTCCTGTAAATGCCAACAAAATCAAACATCTGTCATGCCAGATGAGGGAACACAACTCATTTAGCACACTTAGCACTCCACTCAGCCTTGAAAAGGTCACTTGGACAGGAACAAGCTATACATGGTTAACTAGCATCTAGTAAATGACAGTCCATGTTTCCTAGGGCATACATATCAGATTGAGAGCCAGCGTGGTATAGTGGTTTCAGCATTCAACTAGGATTTTGGAGACCAGGGTTCAAATCCCCACTTCCCCACAGAAATCAACTGAATGTCCTCAGGCAAGTCACACTCTCTCAGCCTCACAGGAAGGCAAAGGCAACACACTTCTGAACAAATATTGCCATGAAAACCCTGTGACAGATCCACCAAAGGATCACCGTTAAGTCAGAAATGACTAAGTACACAACAACAGCAAATCATATTGATCGCTCTGAAAATTTATATGCCTGGTTTTTCCCAAGGGGAAAAATTTGTTTGTTTTATAAAATAGTTTAAAATTAAGCATCATAAATGACTGGTTTGGGGAATGTTTAACAGCTTTACAAAAACTGTTTAAACTATTAAAACCCCACTGAGTTTAACCATTTTCTCCCAGGTTAATGGGCATAAGATTTTACTCTAAATAATTTTAAGTTGCTTAGACCATTTAAAACTACTTATCCTGCTTGGTTGCCAAAACATTTTTTTAGAAAATATTTATGAACAGTGTCTACTTTTAAAATACTGTGTTTTCATTGTACTTGCTGTTGCAGAAATTCTAGACAAACTCCAATGTGAGAAGCAATTTCTAAAATGAATAGAAGGTATACAGAAATATTCAAATCATGATATTATTCCTACATCCCCTTTTCTTAATCCTTACTACATCATTTCTCACAGAAGTAATAGTGATTGTTGTCCCTGGAAAGAAATGGTTACACAGTAAAATTTATTTTACTGTTCAACTGGCTGCTGCTGGATCCAGAATAAATGGAGGTGAGGGCTTTACAAGCATAGTAATCTAAGAGTGTGTTTAAGAAGGTGAAGAAATGCAGGGCTTCCAGTTTAGTGTGAATGATGTGTTTTTGGATGACATATCAAAGTCTTCCTGGCAAACACACATTACAACTTTCAATATTTGAAAAGTTTTCTAAAAGAAAAACAACAAAAGGGATGAAGATTTAGCAATAATAAACCATGTGAAATGAACACTATACACCATACTTTTTAGTAAAGTAGTCCACCAATTTTTTAAGGTAATGTACTGTTAAAAATTTGATTCACATGCCAATGTTACCATGCTGTACATCTCCAATCTATAATACAGTATGATTGGGTATAAATATTATTTAATTGGCATGAAGCAAATATAAACCTTGCACTTGTGGTTGAAAACTGTGTGGAAATTAAAAGGACTCTGGCTATTAAATTTCCCTTAGCTAGGACAAAGGACCTCAGCATGGCCAGGCCATAATTTTAGGATGATCAATCGGAAAACTTAACCTGACCAGTTTTAAATGGTTCTCTAAAATACCCAAGCCTAAGAGACAATAGAAAACAAAGGTGCTAAAAGGAGCATCCAAAAACTGACATCCTGCTACCTCTTTCCCATGGAAACCATCCCTTTGTTCCCTCACCACTCCAGCCATTAAGAGGCTATTGTGATTTGTTCAATGCTTTGTCACCTGCTACAAAGGAAATCAGAACCTTGCAGGCCCCTTTGTCAGCAGTATCAGAGAGCAATTTACACATTTCTCTCAGGACAGAAAAACAGTATTTAAAACCCTGGCTCAGCCCCTGGCTGCTTGCTGGTACCTTGAACACGCATGGTGTGCTACGCTGCATGAGGGCCTCCAGATTCCAGTTCATTGTACTGCTCTCCCACAGTGTGAGACAGCTCACTTTGATCTTCTGCAGCTTCAGGAACAGCAACTATCACCCACTTTACCCTAAACTCTGCTGTCCAGCCTTTCTCTCTTTTACCTTCGCTAGCTTTGTATGTTTCCTGAGAGTGTTTCATTGTTTGTGTGTTTGTGAATTTCCTCCAATAAAGACATTTATTTTGACTTCCAACTGGTGTCCTACAGTTAGTACTGGTATACAAAGTGTAAAGATCCTGTAAGGGTACCCAACTTCTCTCAGCTAATAATTCCCCACCTATTAATGGAGGCAGATCCTTGGGTCTTAAAACATAGTTCTGCTCCCTCCCCTTCTTCCCATAGGTAAGACATTCCCCTCTATAGCCATTTAGTGGCTATATACACAGGTGTAATTTGACATTATACATGTCACCAACAGGATTCTGGCCAAAGTCCTCATGAAAAAGTCCTTGAAGGTAATCTGAACAATTCATGATTATATGAGGAATTAAAGTGATCCAAGAATTGTTCAACAGTCTATAGTTATAACAGATGACTTCATGCTCCTTAGCATTGGTTGATGACGTCCAATTTGTTTTAGTGGGATAGCTTCTGGCCTCAGTAGTGGATGAACATTTGTCCAAGCTGTGATCACTGCCTTCTTCAAAATATTCAACAGACATATCCAGGAAGAGATCCTGGAAACATTACTTTTTGTCAACTTCACTGCCCGTGCTGGCTAGGACATTCTAGAAGCTCTATCCAGAGACCTATGTAACAGCAACAGATTTCATGAAGTGATATTGACTGCCTGTTCTGACTCATTCATCAGCAATCTATCTGACAATGGAAATGGTTGGCCAGAAGCCATAACACCTCAGTCAGCTAGATTGGGACACAAGTATTGAGACAGGACATTTCAGAAAAATTGAAGTCTCATTTTATGTCTACTGCAGTCCAAGATACACAGTTTTGCCTATTTGCCTGATTGTGGGAGATAACTCAAAGTCAAAGGTGTTTTCTTTGTTTGTTTGTTTGTTTGTTTTGTGGTAAAGTTCAGGTACACCTGGGACATTAATGTCACACAAGCCCAATTTCCTCTTAATCCCTAATACATGTAAGAACAATTCAGATGTCAGACTATTGGGTTATTTCATAAAACATCATTGCTTAATTGTTTCTGTATAAATTGTTCGAGAGTTTCAGGTATGCACACCAACCTGCTTCCTGGTCACAAATGAGACTAATAATTATACCTGAGCGTTCAGAGCTCTTGTCATTCCCACAGGTTTCCAAAACATTTTACCTATCATGAATTTGATTCATTAGCTGCCGGCTCCAGAATCTGTAATTTGAATCTTCCTTGGGACATTAGAGAACTTTCATAATTTAACAGAACATTCATCTATTAAATTCTATACTTTTGACAGGTGTGGAGCTGGAGGAAATGAAAATTAACTTAAAATAGGTTTCACTGACTGTAAATCCAAGCTGGCTATAATCATAGGCAACTAGCCATATATTACAGCCTCACATATAAAAGCACATCTCTGTTCACATCAAAAGGTACATCCAATCAGCTCAACAAGATTTAGATGGGCATTCAATGTGGATAAAATGCAAGGCAATGCACACTGAAGCAGACTTACTGAAATCTTCTTGATCTTGTTGAAATGCAGTATATTTCTTTTAACAATTATGCAGATACAGAATCTTTCTTCCATCATGATACGCTCTAAACATTTCAAACAGTGAATTTTTTTTTCATTTTTAAGTGACCATTTTATTCAGCATTACACCCCTGTGTATAAGACACATGCAACACTCCACCCCACCCCTTGCCCCTTGATTTTTCCCTGCTTTGACATATAGGGCACATTTGCAATCTTCAGCCCAATCAAGATGTCCTAGAATCATAGAACCATATTGCTGGAAGAGATCACAGGGACCATCGAAGAATTCACAATCAAAGCATTTCTGATACATGGCCATCCAGCCTCTGTTTTAAAACTCCAAAGAAGAGAGTCTACCAGACTCTGAGGCAGCACATTCCACTGTCAAATTGTTCGTACCATCAGGAAGTTCTTCCTGATGTTTGGATGGAATCTCTTTTCTTGAAGTTTGAAGACATTGCTCCATATCCTAGTCTCTGAAACAGCAGAAAACAAGCTTGCGTTTGTTAAACATGGCTATCATGTTACCTCTTAACCTTCTCTTCTCCAAGCTAAACATACTCCGCTTCCTAAATCACCCCTCAGAGGGCATGGTTTCCAGACCTCTTCCAGACCTTGTACCATTTTAACCATCCTCTTCTGGACATGTTGCAGTTTGTCCATATTCTTCTTGAATCGTGGCACCCAGAACTGGACACAGTATTCACCCATTTATATTTGTGCATTTCATTTTTTTTCTGCCCAAGTATAGTACCTTACATTTTTCCCTGTTGAAATTTATTTTGTTAGTTTTGACACAGCTTTCTAATCTGTTAAGGTCATTTTGAATTCTGATCCTGTCCCCTGGAGCATTAGCTGTCCCTCTCTAATTCAGTCTCATCTGCAAAGTTGATAATAATCCCTTTATTTCCTCATCCAAGTCATTGATAGCACTGGGCCTAGTGGCCCTACCATTTCCTTGTTCTTTCTTTTGCTACAGCTATAACCAAAAAAGGAGGAAAGGAAAAAAAGTCCTTTTTATGGTTTTTAACCACTCTAGCAAGCCTGAGTTTGTTCTGCACTTTAGCTTTTCTGACTTTGTCCCTTTACTCGCTGGCTATTTGTCCGAATTTCTCTTTGATGATTTCCTCTTTTTTTCCTTTTCTTGTACATGCCCTTTTTAAATCTTAGCTCCACTGAAATTCTTTAGACATCTATCCTGGATTCTTTAGACACTTCCCATTTTTATCTCTTCATTGGAATTGTTAGCAAATGTGCCTTTCTAATGTCTCACTTTTAAGAAACCACAATCCATCATGAACTTCCTTCTCTTTTAGTATTTCTGACCACGAAATCTCATCCAGTACTTTCCTATGTTTACTGAAATCAGCTTTCTTAAAGTCTAGAATACATGTCTGATTACACTTGGCTTCCCCTTTCTGCTATGTAATAAACTCTAGGAGAACATTGCCACTTCCACTTAATGTCTCCCTCCCCACCCCTAATAATTCAGTTTAAAGCCCCCTAATTAGGTTTGTGAGACTCTTAGCAAAAACATTCCTGCAAACTGCTATGAGATGCGACTCATCACTTGCCAGAAGCCCATTTTCGTGAAACTGCAGACCATGGACCAAGATGCCAAATCATTCCTGGAAGTTCCATCTGCAGAGACAATTGTTCACCTCTACTATTTTTCCCTCCCTCCCTGGGCTGTGTACTTCTACTGGGAAGAGATATGAAATGACAACCTGTGCATTAAGGTCCTTCATCTTCCTACCCAGAGCCTCATAATCCCTTATGGCAGTGGTTCTCAACCTGTGGGTCCCCAGATGTTCGTGGACTTCAGCTCCCAGAAGCCCCAGCCACTATGGTCAATGCTCAGGGCTTCTGGGAGCTGAAGTCCATGAACATCTGGGGACCCACAGGTTGAGAACCACTGCCTTATGGTCTTTTGAAGACTATGCCCTGCAGTGTGAATGGTTCCCACAGGAACTAAAAGGAAGGGGTAACAGTCAATGGGCTTGATCAGTTTTGTCAGCCACTGTGTTATATCATGGATCTTTGCCCCAGGAAAGCAACAGACCTCACAAGACATCCTGTCAGTCCAACAAATCATTTCTTCTGCTCCTCTCAGTCGTGAGTCTATCACCCCATATGCCTCCTTTGGGGATTGGCAGGGACCAATCCTTGTGCTGAATCTTCCATGGTCCCCAGCACCTTCTCTGAAGAAAATGTCCACTTTTTTTCCTGTGTGCTGTCAGGTTTTTTTCTTCTCATACGACATACCTTCAAGAGTTTTGCTTTCCCTATAACTGATTTTATAAGACTGAAATAAAAGCAGAAGCCTTGCTTTTCTGGTTTTGATGTGAGGTATCCAGTGCCACACTTTCTAGCATGCAAATAAGCTTCAGATTAAAATGATCAGAAAGACTAGTCTAGAGAGAAGACAAACAGTAAAGATACAGATCAAGTCAACACAATTTGTGACCCATTAATCTGAACATAACTCACTAGCTATGTGTTGAAGCCTGCCCAAGCTTGAAAGTCATCTTGTACTTGTAACAGGCAGCCATGTGTTCTACACAGAAAATAAAGCAGAGCTAGCCCAAGACATTTTCCTGCCTGAGGCAAATGACAAGTAAGTACTCATTGTCATTCCATATATAAAGCAAATAACAATGGTGATTCAGTTGTTCTTCAATGCTGTCAAAGAGACACAGAACAGAATTGATAGTGCATAACTAAGTAATGGCTTCTGGTCCAACCCCTCCAGCTGCTGTGAGCAATGAGGGTCTTTTCTTCTGTTGATCGGGATGCAGCAAATTGGCATTTCCATTCCCCTCCCATGAGTGATCTCTGGTGTGAGAAGGAATTGTTACATGGATCTTGCTTCTTTTGGAGAAGATGAAGTTTGATTTCTTACTCTGCTAGTTACTGTGTGGGGCTGAAGTGGGCTGGTTGCTGTTTCAACTTATAATCACAGAACCATAGAATCATAGAACTGGGAGAGATCATAACACCCACTGAGTCCAACCCCTTGCCATGCAGGAACACACCTCAAAGCAACCCCAACAAATGGCCATCCAGCTTCTGTTTAAAAACCTCCAAAGAAGATGACTCCACCACTCTTGGACACAGCATATTCCATTGTTGAACGGCTCTTACCATCAGAAAGTTCTTCCTGATGTTTAGGTGAAAGGTCTGCTTAGTGACTTTAGATAGTCTGCTAGAGAGATTCATTAAAGTCTCTTGCACTTCCCAATACATTTCACATTCTCAGCTGCTTTTAAATC
Organism: Iguana delicatissima; assembly: GCA_948472985.1. Lineage (NCBI taxonomy): Eukaryota > Metazoa > Chordata > Lepidosauria > Squamata > Iguanidae > Iguana > Iguana delicatissima. The sequence continues at coordinate 1,166,793 of CAOKZL010000004.1, forward strand.
TCCTGGTTTTTCTTTCCTCCTCCCTCTTTCACTCTTCATCCTCAACTTACTACAGTTATTGCAAAATGAATTTGAAGTGCAAAAGCAGTATGTGCTGAAATAACACAGCAGGAAGGAGAAGAGAGGGTAGGTTCATGCTGTTCCCAGTAGACTCCTTTGGTCCTCTTCCCCTTTTAAAGGCTTTCTTAAATTCAGTACATAACTTGCAGAGCTTCTTTTCTTAAAACAGCAGTTCTCTGCATTCTCCCTCAGAAATAATACCTTTTTGTTGTCTGGACACATACTCCTATTACTTGGTCACTTGTGTCCCAGTTTTCATCCATGAAATGTTGCAAGTTATGACAGCTCCCTCTTCCAAGACCTTGCTCCCACTCCTCAGTTTCCATTACCTGGAGCAACTGTCTCATTCTGCCTCATTATAGGGTCCACCCTGGATTCTGGAACAGTGCTCAATTTGAAAAGCTGTCTAGTCCAAGTTTCCTTTAAAGATTAAATCAAACAAACATAAAAGGTGTCAGGGACCTTGAAGTTACTCATCTCTTGGAAGGCTTACTTGAAGCTTACACAAGCCTCCAAGTTAGAACAAATGTTGCATTTCTGTTTAAATTATAGTCATATTTCTAAATGTGTATTATACAGACAAAATAGCATGTACAGCTTTGATGCCAATTTCTGACCTCTTTTGTCCTTTTGTGGAGGATGTACAGCTGGCCAACTTACTTTGAAGCCTCAGATGGGCAGCAAAAAGAGATGATTTATGGAGCTCCCAGTGGGATATAGCTGATGGGATACATTCACCTTCATGAGTCGCAGGTTCTAGAGACCTAATGTTCAGATTTTCAGTTTTTCTCTCTTTCTTCACAAAGACCAGGTATAATCTGCCTTTTCTTCTTTTTGTTTTGTTCTCCTTCTTCCTTTGGTTTTCCTCACAGTGGGGAGTTAATTGGTTTACTACAAAGTTCTTTGCAGAGCTCCCAATGAGATCAAATGAGCTACAGAATAAAAGGACAAAACAAGCCAAGATGGTACACAGCTGGCAACAGCAACATAGAGCTGGAAACATCTAATTGTGATACTGCATAATGAAACACCACAATGAAATGTATTGCCCTTCTGCAGCAACAAGCACACAAGTCAGTTTGTGAAAGGGAAAAATAACCTATGCTACAACCTTACCTTTTTTTGTTCTTTTTTGGCAATACCCGTGGAAATGCAATTGCTGAGACAGGTGGCAGCAGCAACATAAAGATTTAATATAAGCTTGCCTGCAGCCAGCACTGGCTAATAAATTCCAACATGCACAACTGCCTCCTCAGCATAAAAACACAAGATGGGGGCAAAATTTCTTCTCTTGTTTCTGGTCATGTTAAGGCTTTCAGAAAATCTAACTCTATGGGAAAAACCTTAGGTTAAATACCCCAATGCTACTGCCTCCAATATATCCACACTGCATCAAACGTCTCCATGTTCAGGGGAGAAGTAAGTTGGCTGAGGACAATTTACTGCTTTGTAGAATCAGGAAATCTACACAATCAGGGTTCCTAATCATGTGGACCACTCTAACCATCAGCTGAACACAGAGTATAGCAGCACTAGAGTTACAGAAGCCTGCTATCATATCAGTTGCCGCAGCCCCATCCTATGGAATCCTGGGATTTTTAGTTTAGTGAGGTACTTATAAATGTTTGCTAGAGAACTCCAATGCTGCACTCCAGCAAGGTCTTTCTGGCATATGACTCTGTACTTCACCAAATTACTAATGTCCAGCTTTTTGTAAGTGGAGTCATGACAATTTAAATTATATCAAACTGCATAATGTGTAAAAGCAGAGGGGTGTATTTATATCAGACATGTAGTTTCCTTTAAAATTACTGCAAAGCTTGGGTCAAAAACTGCAGTACAGGCTCAAATATCAAACCCTGATAATAAGGGGAACCCCCCCTTGTCCCATCCAGGGAGTTTATTTTTCATTTTTAAACCAATGGGCTAAGCCAAAGGAAGAGTGTCTTAGGTCAGCTGAACTTAAAGTTCTCCAAAGGGGGGGAAAAATTCACATTAAGGCTCAGAAACCAGAAAGGTGTCTCACTGCTGCTAGTCTGGAGTACAAGGTCTTAAAAATTTTTAATACTTTTCCCCCAAAAAATTAGAGAAAAATGAAGAAACTCATCTTGAAGTAGCTCACCAAAAAATTAAAAACCACCAAATTAGAAAGCAAGAAAAAGATTTATTTTACTGCAGGGATCTCAGTGGAATAAATTTTCCCAAAAGTCTGAAAACCCCCGATCCAGGTATTAGCTCTCCTTTTATACCCTCTTGTACACAGGTTACAGGAAATGATCACATATGATCATATATGAATTGTTTACAGGTTACACAGACTTAGGTTACAACAGGTTACAGCTTTCAAAAATATATATTTTGGTACCAAGGGAGTATTTTCACTGAGATTCTTAACATCAAAACTCCCTAGGTTCCCGGCACAGCTAAGCACATACCTAAGCCTCCTATAAGATAAAGGACGCATCTGCTCACCTTATTTTTCTCTATTTTTCTACTTTAGCAATAGCTTCTTCAATTTAACCCTTTCATTCCCCCCTTTATGCCAAATTCCATAGCAATTTAGCATACATTACTTAAGCTTGCTTTTGAGCCATAACAGCAAAATGAGCTGCCTTCCCCTCCATAGCTTGGGAGAGAGAGGCATGTACACATTTCATAACACAAGAAATACATACCATTATTAAGAACCCTACTACAATTAAAAGTACAATACCTAGAAACAAGGTTTTTAACCAACTAAGATCTGGGACCCCAGGAATTTAAACCCAAACCCCAAGGGTTGCTAATGCCGCTGTCATTATTTTGTATTAACCCTTGTAACTGCTGTATTTCATCCTCTATAGTCTTGTTCAGATCATGGAACGCAACCTTACATCCTGCTTTGACTATGGTACAAAAAACCCCTTTTCTGGCTAATAAGTAATCCAAGGCCATCCGATGTTGTAACAATAACTGATTTAGCTCTTCAATTTCTTGTTGGAGGGCTTGCCCCAATTTTTCCAGTTCATTTTTTTTTCTCCAATCTACAAGTCAATCCTATTATGCTCCTACGATTTTCTTGAGCCACAATTCCTGGATAGGATCCCAAAGTGAGGACCCCTGTGATTAGTCTGCCTCCTACTCTATTCCCCTTACTTCAGACAACTGTGGCCTCACGATAACCAACCCTTCACATTGACTTTCCGGGTGGTTCCACTATTTCCCTTTTCCTACCAACCCGTTTTGTCTGTCCTGGTAGGAAAACTTGGACAGGTTTGGTCATATATCCTATTCCTATACACTGGAAAGGGTCCCTGGGTGGTAATTGGTGGCCCACCCATTAAAGTAAAACTATGTTTGGTCTCTAGCCATCAATCCAGAGCATATGCTACCTGACCCTGTATAATTAGGAGTGAACATATGATATTCCGGGTACAAATCTCCAAAGATGGTTTTTTAATTTTAATTTCCCCCTTGGGTTGATAGGAATTATTATATGAGCCATACAAATAGAATCTATCATTACATGCTGAATAATTTCCCAGTTTACCATAAAATGAAGAGTATTTTATATACCCTTTTCCACTTTTTTTTTTAAGATCCACTATGGTGACAGCAAAAAAAATTTCCCGGGGGAAATAATTAAAACTTCAACTGCCAAAAATCAAAGTCTTGTTTACACTACTATCAACTTTGGTAAACATATTGGGATTCCCTTTCAATGCTGACTGTGGGGCCCCTAAAACCACTCCCTTAACTTTTAAGGGAGGGCTAAAACCGAAATCTGCTACAGTCTGTGGATGTTCATAGATTAGAGTGACATTTGGTCCATGTTGTTGGAACATGTGTGCAGCATGCTGTTTGAACCAGTTAGCCTAATTACCCCCACCCATTACACTCCGAATCCCATCAGCATTATCCTTTTTCGGAGCCACTCAGGGACACTTTTTTACCATTACACAAATTCCTTCTTTTCATTACAAGAATACCAAAATACCAAAGAATATACACACTACTATTGTTACTAAATAACTAATATTCATTGCTTCTATTCCTCATTTTGCTGTAGGGGATCTGGCCGTGCGAGAATAGTCAGCCTCCGGAGTGACTATAGCGGGGGCTCAGCCCCAAATTTCCTCTGCAGTTGCTAGGTCTCCCTAATAGAGCTCCCAAAGTGTCCAGCGGGTGGCGCAGTGGGTTAAAGCCTAGAGTTTTTTCACCTTTTTCCGGATTGATTGTGCGTAGAATGGTCAATTTCCTGGTATAACCACAGCAGAGTCTAGCCCCAACCCTTCTCTCCCCCCTTTCTTCTGGACAATCTCAGTTTCAGAGGGTTTTCCTGTGATGAAATTACAGCCCAATCAGTAAATGCTCTTTTTACCCTGTTGTAGTGTATCCAAGGTTTCAGCCCTGCCACTTCTACTGCAGTGGGGGAACCCCAACAGACCTGGTACGGCCCCCTCCATCCTGGTGATAGGGGCTCTCCTTTCCAATCTTTAACCCACACCTCATCCCCAAGTTGGAAGGAATGGGCCTTTGTGAGGAAAGGAACTCGTCTAACCTCTAAAGCATGGGCGTTAACCTTCTCTAGAGCTTTCCCTAATGCCTGCACTTCTTCTTGGGGGGTTTAAATTTTCCCCATTCTGAATGTCCCCTCTCAATCCCTTTAGGATGGCCGGGGATCTTCCATATAGCATTTCAAATGGAGTCAGCCCATTTGTCCGATTCTCAAAAGTGCTATTGGGAGCACATCCAACCATTTGAGTTTATTTTTCTTGACACAATTTTGCAAGCTGAGCCCAATGTTCTGTTCATCCTCTCCCCCTTTCCCCAGAACTTTGGGATCTATATACACAATAAATTTTCCCAAAGTAATTCCTAAGACCTCTGCTAAACTCTTAACTACTCCATGCACAAAGGCTGGGCTGTTGTCAGATCTGATGTGAAGGGGTAACCTGTATCTGGGTAAAAATGTTCAGAGAAGGCTCGTACTACTTCCTTCACCTTCTCGGTCCTAGTAGGATATACTTCAACCCACCTGGTGTGAGTGCATACCATTACCAACATGTACTGATATTGTCCCAACTGTGGTTTCCCGGGAAGTCCACCACTAGGGATTCAAAAGGAGTAGATCCTTGATGTTGGTCCTTGGCGCAGGTTGTTCCAAGAGCAGATTTAACCCTAAAGATGCCAGTGGGTACTGACTCATTCCATCTATAAACACATCCTTTGCTAACAACTGGGCCAACCTTTTTTCCCAGATGCGTGGCTTCATGTGCCTTCTGAACGACCGGCCATCCCATGGATTGGGGTGTGTCCCGTCTTCCATCTGGTAAGTCCCACCAACCATCTTTGTCACTTTAGTTTTAGGTCCTTTTCAGCCCTCTCGTTCTCCTGCTGGGTATATCTAGGGGTCTGGTTACTCAAGGATATTTGGAAAAGGGGGTTTTGTTCCCAATTCTCTGGGCAGGTTTTTTTTCCCCATTCTCTAGTTCACTCTCAGCGGCCTCCTTTGTAGCAGCATCTGCTTTCCGGTTTCCTTGAACCACTGGATCTTGTCCTCTCTGGTGTCCTTTACAGTGCATCACCGCAACTTTACTAGGGGCCCACACCACTTTTAATGGATTCTTATTTCTTTTCCATATTTGATCTCTTGTCCTGATGAATTGATCAGTCCTTTTTCTTTGTACAGTGCTCCATGCGCATTTTAGGGTATAAAGGCATACTTTGAATCTGTGTATATTTTTCCCAGTAAGTCCTTCGGCCAGCTCCAAAGCTCTGATCAAAGCAATAATTTTCCGCCTTCGGGGCCCAAAAAACCCCAAAACAGATAGCGTTTTGGGCTTTTATTTTTATCTGTTTGGGGACCACTGCATAGCTGGCCTTCTGCTTCCCTTCTCGCACAAAGCTGCTTCCTTTTTGTATAATAAGTGACATAGGAGGGGGCCCATGGGGTATCCTGCAAGTCTGGTCTCTTGAGTACACTTCATCCATGGTTTGAAGGCAATCATGATGTATTTTTCCCCAGATTCTACCGGGAGCAATGTTGCAGGGTTAAGGTGGTGCACAGTTCCAACTTCACTCTAGGGTTTTCATATAACATTCCCTAACCCTTAACATTCGGCTATTCGTGAACCAATAATTGCCTTTGTACTCCATGATGGCCAATACAGAATGTGGAACCTTTACCATCAAGTTCTGGCCTAAGGTTAGCTTATCTGTTTTTTTTACCAACAAGGCTGTTGCTGCTATAGCTCTGGGGCCCCCAGGCTATCCTCTAGCGACTGGATCTAATTGCTTACAGAGATATGCCACTGGGCAATGCCAGGATCCCAACATCTGTGTCAGTACTCCCATTGCTATTCCATTCTTCTCATCAACATATAAGGTGAACATCTTTGTTACATCTGGCAGGTCCAGCGCCGGGGCTTCCCCTCAGTGCCTTCTTTATCTGCTCCCAGGCATTCTTCTGTTCTTTTCCCCCCACAAAATTTAGACTTCTCCGGACCTTTGGTAGCGTCATATAATGGTTTGCACATTACTGCAAAATTAGGAATCCAAAATTCTGCAAAAAAGCTGCACCCAAATTTCTCTCACCATCTTCTGATTCCGGGGCTCAGGCAGAGCACACACAGCCTCCTTCCTTTCTCGGCCTAGCACTCGTTTCCCCTTTAGTCACTTGGAATCCCAGATATCGCACTTCTGTCTGGCACAACTAGGCCTTCTTCTTAGATACTTTGCAGCCTGCTTCCCACAAAAGCTGGAACAACTCCATTGTGGCTTCTTTATACTCCTCCTCACTGGTAGCTGCCAACAATAGATCATCCACATATTGCAGCAAAAAATCGTTTCTCGGGTTCAGATCGGAATCTCCTCAAACTTGACCAAGATGTCCCGAAAATCATTGGCGAGTTCTTCCACCCCTGCGGCAAGTGACTCCACGTAAACTGGGTCTTCTGGCCCGTAATGCTGTCGTCCACCTGGAAGGCAAAAATTTTTCCCGGCTTTGAGGGGCCACTCGAATACAGAAGAAGGCATCCTTGAGATCCAGAACAGTGAAGTGAGTAAACTGCAGATGGAACTAGTCCCATCAGAACATATGGATTTTACCCCTGGGTGTAGGGTGACTGTAGCTTCATTTACCATCCTTAAATCTTGAACTGGAAATAATTTCCCCCCGTCCCAGGGTTTTAACACTGGGAGTAATGGAGTATTTCCCGGGGGAAGGGGGATTCCCGAATTATATTGTATTTCTTCAGTCATTCCAAATGCTTCTGGATCCCTTCCCCGGGGTTCTCTGGGGAATCAATTTCCCAAGAAAGGGCAAGCCTTTTCCTTTAATTTACCCCTATGGGGGGAAGAAATTTGGGTAAACCCCGGTGGGTTTTTCTTAGCCCCTAGCCCGGAGGTTTCCAAATTATGGGTTTCTTGACAAACCATGATCTGGTATCTTCGCCACTCTTCCTCCATTGGGTAAGTCACTGAGATACTCTTTTGGGCCCCTGAAATTTATTTCCATCATCCCATCTTCTTCAATAGAAATCTGAGCTCTCAATTTAGCCAACAAATCTCGACCCAATAAGGGCACAGGGCAATTTGGCAAATACAAAAACTGGTGAGTGACTTGATGTTTCCCTAGATCCACAATCCTTTTTTCTAAAAGAGGGTGTTTTTTCCCAAATTTTCCCCCTGGCCCCCACAATTCTTATAGCATTCTCAGTTTTGGGGGCTATTGCAAATTTTTGTACTGAACGGTGGCTCCTTTTTTCCCCTCATAGGGATGGCTGGGCCCCCCAAATTTTTGCTGTGGCCATGGCTCCCCCCGGGGGCCCAAAAGCAAGGGTCTGTCCTAATCATAATGTTCCATTTCAGCCAGTCCAAAAGAAGTCCTCGAACCCTTCATCCATCTCTTGGGGCCCCTATCTTCCGTCCACTACTCTTTTCCCCTTCCTCTTCCTCGATTTGCTCCTCTTCCTCTTCCTCGGTCTATCCCTCTTCCCCTATTTGCCATCCCTCTCTGTCTAGGGCATTCATTCTTCCAATGCCCAACCTGTCGGCAGAGAGCACATTCATTGCGTCTCAGTGGAGGTCCACTTCCTTTTCCAATTTTGCCCCCTTCCTTTGCCACCAAAGCTGCGACCAATAATTCCGCTTTCTTATGCATCCGTCTGTCCTTTTCCCGTTTTTCCTCTTGATCTCTATTCACATATACTCTCTGGGCAATTTCCAGCAATTGGCTCAAATTTATCTTTCAAATCCCCCCCTGTTTCTGGAGTTTCTTCCTTATGTCTGGATAACTTTGGGTCACGAAGGCCAGATTCACCATCTGTTGGTTGCCTGGGTCGTCTGGGTTCACAGGGGTATACTGTCTATAAGCATCAAGTAATCTTTCCAAATATGCCCCTGGGAGTTGGGGGGGTCCCAAGTATCTCTGATACCTTGGACATATTAACAGGTCTCTTCATTCCTTCTCTCATAGCTTCCACTAGTAGAGCTTGATAATCAGTGAGCATAGTATCCACTTTGGGCGGTTGACCCATCCCGGGTCTGCCAAGGGAACCCTGCCTCTCATCCACTGCTCAGGGTTCGCCTCTCCAGGAGTTGCCCTGTTTCTGGCTATCCGTTCTGCATGTTGAATTTTCTCCTCTGCTCTTCAGTGGTGAACAAAGTCAGGAGCAACCCGCTGACAATCTTGCCAATTGGGGATATGTGAGGCCATAATACTAGAGCAAAGTTTATTACTTCTTGTGGCTTATCTGTGTAAGTAGCATAATGGGTCTTCCAATTAAGAAGGTCAGACGTGGTGAAGGGAGTATATTCATAACTCTGGACTCTCTGGTAACCTTCCTCTTGGGTGGGATTTTTCCAACAATTGACTGACTTGTCGCAATGGCCCACATCTCCACTTTCCCCCCCTCCAAACATTTGCTTCTTTTACTTCCTTCTGAGGTTTCGTCTGTTTCTCTTTTTGGACTGTTTACTCTTGGGTTTATCTTTTGGTCCAAATCTGTTCGGGTTTTTGGGGCTGAGTGTCATCTTGTTCTGGACAGCCCCAAAATGGAAGGGAACTCCCCTGTCATAACCTCCTCATGGGCAACCGACCCCCAAAACTGCCGGTCCCCCGGCCACGGCTTCCCCCCTTTTTTTGAGGCTGTCGGAAGTGCTGGTGGCAGCAGAGCAGGCTGTGGTGTCCCAAGGCCAGTGGTGGCGGGGCTGGGGGGGGGGCCGCCATGTACGGTGGAGGGCGGGGGGGGTGGGGTCTTCTGGAGCTGAATCTGGCAAAATCTGTCCTTTTCCAAGTTTTCGTCTGGCCCTGTCCTGCCTCACTACCATGGCTTTACAAATTTGTTCCTAAAAATTTTTTTGCAACTAAGGGGGGTTCTCTGAACCACTGTGTTCCCCTGAATCTATGTATGGATACTGATAGGATGGCCAGGGTTACCCACCACTACTGAATACACTGCCCTGATTTGAGCAGGTTTCCCAAACTCCCTTTCCCGAGGCCACCTCACCTTGAAAAAAGGCCACTCCACCTCACACCCGTAAACGCCCTGGCATCATCGGAGGGTCCCCATAGTCCCCACTGAATCCTTTCTTAAAATTTTTAACATAAAACCCCAAAAGGGGGCTGCCAGCTCTGCCCCCCACTCATTTCCTCCCAACGTGGACAAGACACACTAGGAAAAGGGATTCAGCCCTAGAGGGGGTCTCACGTGCCAACACAAAGGGGGATAGACACCACTTTCTCTGTGCCGACCCCCTCACCCCGGCTTCAAAAACGGGGTTTCTGGGGAACTGCGACATCTTGCACCCCTCCTTTTACTCCACATTCACGCCAACAAACCACCCCCCCCCTCCCCTTTCCCCCTCCAAAAGCCTTGCGGTTTCACCCACAACAGTGGGGTATTAAGGCAAACTTTAAAGGGGGTTTATTTTTGGGCCCCCCTTCTCCCCCAGGTTGCAGGGAGGGCACTCACCAACAGTCGTGGGAGGGTTCTGCTTTCTGCTCCGCCTTCGGGGGCCCCTTTTCAGGCCCCCCATGAGCCGCTGCCTCCCCTTTTTAGCCAACCTTCCCACAAAACTAAGTCAGGGGCACCCTGGGTCACGTCGGGAAGAGGCGACGGCCCCCAAAGCCCTGGGGGTCTGCCCAAAATGGGAAAAGGGGGTCAAAATCCCGGACGAGCCCCTACAAATAAGTAGCTCACCAAGAATTGAGACCACCAGATTGGAAAGCAAGAAAAAGATTTATTTTACTGCAAGGATCTCAGTGGAATGAATTTCCAGTCCTTTAGAACCCCGATCCAGGTATTAGCTCTCCTTTTATACCCTCTTGTAAACAGGTTACAGGAAATGATTACATATGACCATATATGAATTGTTTACAGGTTACACAACCTAGGTTACAACAGGTTACAGCTTTCAAAAATTTATATATTTTGGTACCAAGGGAGTATTTTACCCAGTTTCTCCAACATCAAAACTCCCTAATTTTTCCCCGGGACAGCTAAGCACATACCTAAGCCTCCTGACGCCTTGCTTTTTCCCCTTTTTTTTCTAATTTTTTTATTTTTAAACAATAGCTTCCTTTTAATTTAACCCTTTCAATCTCTTGATGAATTTCAGAGAGGCTTTGAAAGCATTACTTTCTCAGGCGATCCAAGATGTAAGGCTTAGTTGATGACTTCCATCTTTCTGCAGAATCAAAAAAATAAGTTTCCTAAGTGTCCTGTCTTGGGCTTCTGACAGGTTTAGCAAACTGTGAGGCACCTCACAGCTTGCTAGCTTCAGTGCACAATCTGGGTAATCGCCTTCCCATCTTCTAAGCATAAAAGAATAGGACAGGTATGTTGCAAAAAAAGAAAAAAGAAAAAAATCATATACATGACGAAGAGTCCATACAACTAACTGTATTTCTGATAGCCATTCCTTGCTTATAGCAATCAAGCCTCAAATTTCTTGTTTCCTGCTCTTTAGAAGCATACAAACTCCTTTTTGCACTCATTGCTGGGCAGTGGGGTTCCCAAGGGGAAGAGTGTTAGGTCTTCGTAGCCACTGTTCCTCTTTAACCCAAAATAGTGATTCATCCCTTTCCCACACAAGTTGTAACTTGGCATAATTTTCAGAAAGTAACAGTTGTTACTGCTAGTGTCTCATTTTTGTGTTCACTTTCCTGTTTGGAGAAAATATACCAGAGGCATTCATACCAGAGGCATTCATACCAGAGGCATATACCAGAGGCATTCACAGTTTATACTTAACTTTCTAATGTCTAATGATGGTGTTCAAACCCAGATAGGTAACTAAAAAGACAAAGAGACACTTTAATCACTTTACAGGCTGCATCTTTTGAAACACATGAACTGGCACTCAAAATGTAGGGGAAATGTTTTCCATAAACAAGAAAACTGTTTTCTAAAGAAACTCATACAAAATCTGTCCACTGTTAATAAAACAACATTCTCCTTCATCATACAGTTCTTTCATTACTTTCGTGTTTTTGATAAAATGAATGGAGGAACAATTATTGTCTCATTTCTCTTTGATTTATTTGACTCAAAGTCTCTTTACCTAGCCATTGTAAAATAAACTAGACTATATGGGTCATTTATAGTGTGATTTAATAAGATGCCTTTTACATGTACCCTGCAGGGAAACGTATAGTTTGTAAGCACCTAGTGAAAAGCACTCCCTGCCTGGCTTTTTATTTTCGTTCCTGGGATTTTGCGTAACAGGCAATTTAAAGCTAGAGTGCACATACCATTATTAAAGGATAGTCTACTCAAAAGAACTTCCAAGACCCAGAAGAGAAAATGATGATCATGTGTCAAAATGAGGGAGGTCATGAATGCAAGCTTGACTGGTTCCTAACTTCCTGTGAAAATTACCATGCAAATTGCTCTATGATTCCCCCTTCCCTTGTTTTGCAAATGGTAAATATTTATTCCACTACAACAAAGGCTACGAGCATATGAAGTAGCATAAATCTGGGGAGAAAGCCATAACAAGAGAAACTGGTTTTCTACTACTTATTTATTCTTAGTCTTTCAATGAGTGAAAGACTTTCAAGATTTACTTATATTTCTCTTTAGCATTTTACACTTGACATACCAAAAGTAGAGAGAGCAATTTTTATAGCACAAGTAACTACGTATCTACAGGAGCAGTAATGCTAGGAACCAGGTAGTTATGGTTCCCTGGTATGTTTCCCTTGTCTTGTATGATCTGATCTGTTGGATCCTGGCCTACAGAGAGATATCCTCAGATCTGATTTCACTTCTCCAGCTCCTCACATTCCTGCAACCTTTCATCTCAGTACCTTTCTCCATTAGAAACCCATATTTCTCTATCAGATATGCAGTTTCCTTAATAAATGCTTTATTTTATTTTAAGAGAAAACAATATGAAAAAACATATTAGGAACTAAGGTTCCAGGTTTGTTTGTTTGTTTGTTTTTGCTTTGCTTTGCCTCTTCAATTCAGAGACTGATTATTATGCAATGTGTTGGACTTGATCAAGTTATCTCTGTCCATAGGAAACATCTCTGTAAAAAATGGTCATGAGAACAAAATGTACTGTTTTGCAGATCTGTTGATATGTATCCTGCAAACTTGTTGTTTGTTAATTTTCCTCATTTCCTAATGATCAGGGAAACTTACAAGGCCTATGTAGTTTTTTCTGCTGTTGACAAGAAGTGATAGTTCCAAGATGGTCCAGATGGACAAAATAGTGGGAGTAGGAAGACAAAACAAAACAAAACCAAGTATTTTCAAAAGAGAGAGATAATGTGTTTCTACTGTCTTGGTGATTATAGCTTCATTTTTGGACACTCCCTCATAAGAAAGTAATTTTACTCCTTTTCCACCCCACTCTCCTGTGTGGTCATAGATCCACAAGGGAATAATTTTGCAATTTCATCTTTATGAGACAGTATCAGGCAAGTGGTAACCCATCCCCACTTTATTTCATTTCACAGTTCAAAAGGGTGGGGAGAGAGAGGATGGGATGAAATGGAGGGAGAGAGGGAGAGAGAGGTGGAGGAGTGATAAGGCAGTGAAGTGAGTAACACTGAAGCTTGAAGGGATGGCAGAGGAGCAGATGGGGCAGAGAAGACAGGAATGGGTTCAAGGCATCAAACGTAGGAGAAGGCCTGGGTGGGACAGAGAAAAAGATGGAATGAAGAGTGGCTGAGTGGATGATGGAGGGAGCAGAGGAGGAGTAATTGAGGGAAAATGTTGAAAGAATGAGAAGACAGGCAAAGCTGAAGGCAGAGCAAAGGGAACTGATCCAGAGCAAGAAAGAGGAGAGAAAGCAGAGTCCAGAGAAAGGAAGCAAGGTGGGAAAGAACAGAAAGAAGGAGCCCCAGCCAACTTCAGGCTTCTGTCCTTGCTTTTAGCTTTGGGAGGTGGTGGACTGGGCTGCCAATTTGTATTGGGCACTCCTGTACTGAGGGTAAGAGAGATATCACTTCAATAAGCAACAGGAAAATCAGGGTATTTCTGGAATCACTGGATGGAGAAATAGTGACATTGGTGAATAAGGATCAATACCCAAACCAAAATAACTTAGAAGTTCATGAGATTTTTGCCTCATCTGGTGAAACCAAGCAAGTCAAATAAACTAGAAATCTCAAAAGGGTAAATACTCCTCCCAAGGAGAGAAGGAGACATTCTATCACACACTGCAACAAAATGCTTGAAATGAAGAATGAAATCAACTGAGTTTGTAAAGCATGGGAGTTATCATCCAAGGGGAATAGGCATGAAAGTGTTCAACTTAGTTGAATATTGCTGGAAAATGTTGTACTTGTAAGCCCGAATTTATGTTGCCAAAGTTGCTGCTGCTGAGCAGAGCTGTAGGTCTTCCTGCCCCTAATGTAACTCATCTGTGACTGACAGTGTAGGGCAGGCCTCAAAAAAGCCTTAGCCTGAGTTTTTAGATTTCTTAACTACACCATTGCCATGTTTACTCTCTCCCTGCCTTGGCTTTTGGAATGTGCTAAATTCATTGAGATAAGACATGACATGTTGTTTTTATGATTAAACCAAGGTTGCTGGGACCAGATATCCTGGCTGAGAATATCCTGCTATTGTACTATAAAATTTATATTTGCATAGACTGTGTGTCTATAGGCAATCTTCTGACTGAAAACAAACAAACAAATAAATGAGATTATTTTAGGTTTAGCACGTGCATGTATAAGAATGCCTGTCTTGCTTTTATTGAACCTATATAACTCAAGAACAACCAATAAAGCCTTGTCCATCTTCCCTTCTTGCGGTATAAAGAGCTGGAAAGGAGAGGTGGTCCTTTTGATTAAAGTTCATGTGTGTTTATGTAGTGGATTCCTTTCTGATTGATGTAGGACTTATCTGCACCTTTCTGGCTGCTTGGGGGCACAGCAGAGCTGACATATCAGTTTCTGCCCAGCAGCAACTACTGGTAGCGTCTACTGGAATGTTCTGGAAAGTTCCGTGTATGGCTAAATTAGGAGCCTGCAGCTTCTCCCTGTTTGCTCTGAGCTCTGCCTGCACGCACATACAATAAAACCTGAATTACTGATCTTGCACAGCTCTCTGTTTGACCTCTGAGCAAAGACCTTCAGGGCAGAGAGCTCCTCTCATTAGGAGCTTCCACTTTACAAGAAAATAACTTTCCGATGCTTTGGCTTCCATCTACACTAGGGCCCTTTCCACACGAGGTGAGTGAATTGCTCCGTGGCATTACTTACCGGCTCTTCTTGGGTCTGAAGTAACGCAGACTTTCCCTTGAGCCCTTCCGCATGGCTCCTCTATTAGTCCAGGGCGAACCAGAGCAGTGTAAGGTCTTTAGATCCGCACTGCTCCTGCTGAAAATGGCAGCTTCATGGGTGTGGACCAACCGCTGATGCCGGCCACACCCACAGCCCGCCCTCCACTGATTGCAAGCTCGCATTGGTGCAAGCCTGTGGATCTGCACAGGTGAGCAGGAACGCAATGGCGCATTCCAGAAAATTGAAAGACCGGATTTTTCTGGTCTTTACTTAGCATGCTGGAGGACCACTTGGGGGTGGTTTGGATCAGACTAAGGTGCGGAACTAGGTTAAATAGTCCACGCCTATTCCGATCTAAGGTGCAGACGACCTCCGTACCAGGACACCTTGGTCTGTTTTAACATTCACGTGCAGAAAGGGCCTAAATCTATGTCCTTGCACTACTCTGAACTATTCCCAAACTGGTTCTGCATCACTGAAGGCACACAGGAAGATTTTAGCCCTGAATAACCCTGGGATTATGAATCATAAACCTCATAATTCTGAAGTGAAATCTAAGATTAAACATGAACCAGAGATGTGTCTATTGCGACTGATGGATGATCAGATAGGCCTTAGAAAGCATTAAAAAATGGGTGCTGCTGTAGGAAGGAGCCAACATCACGTGCCTTGTAAGGTTTAGAATTGGGGGCTAAGCTGCATTTTCTGCCCCACATAGTTCCAGCCCTGGAAATTGGGGGAGAAAATGTTAAAGTAATGAATAATCTCAGCTCTAGTAGCCCAATTTGCCTCTCTGCACTTTGATTTCTAAGTGTCCGGATGTCTGTGAATGTTATCCAAGAGGAAAAAAATAAAGTTCTGTTTGTTAATAAAGTTTTCATTATCTATCATTAGCCAGAGAATGTCTGACAGGTGGTGTGGGAAATATTATTAGTTTTCACATTTCGACAGAGATCCCATCACATCAGTCACTATAATTAGTAGATTAAAACTCCCTTCTGGTGCTATTTTAGTCCATCAGTAGGTAAATGAAAAAATACCGTCCTCTAGGATGGATATAGGGATTGTATTTTATTATTTTGTTAAACGAACCCTAACTTATGATAGCAGCTCTAAAAGAAGATAAGGCAAAAATTAGTCTACCAACATTATATAAAAGATGATTTATGAGGAGTTAGTTTAATTTTAATAAAGTCATATAATCCCAGCTTCCTGCTTTATAGGTAGAATTTTGCCTTGTACTTTTACGAACCATTTTCTTTCTGAGCTCTATTAACTGATAGCATTTCCTTCTATATATCCTCAACCCGCTTACAACCAAATAACTCTCTCCAGCTATGTACAATTCACTGAACCAATGAGCAAAACCTACATACTTTGATTTTATTTTTTTCCCAAACCCATTTGCTTTTCTAAGTTCTATCACTAATGGTGCATAAATGAGCAATTTCTGGCCAAGAGTGCCAGTAGTACAGGAGTTGGGAATGTGCATTGTTCATCTGCAACTCCCAGCAATTGCAACTAGGTATTTTGAAGAGTCATGGGAGATGCAGTCCAACAATATCAGAACAGCTGTACATTACCCATTGTTGTGCTAGCAGACACCTACCCCTAAACATACACAAATGCTATGTGCAGGGAGGGTGAATTTAACAAACCAGGAACCAGCTTCCAGACTGGTCCCAAGTTTGCTTATTGGATAGCAGGCCATGGAACCAGATCTCACGATGGCAAGTATTCTCAGCTTCAGGTGGCCATGTCAGGCTTTTGTCCCTATCATGGGTCTGCCAGGCTTTCCAACCACAGGTGCAGTAGCTGGAGGAGTTGATCATGATCAGCACCAGTCCCATCCCTCCCAACCTTCTCTATCCCCCCTTTGCTTCTTGATATCCTCTCTGTCTCACCTGTGCTGTCAACAAACATGGCTATAGTATAGATTCACTTTTCTTCTTTCTGAGTTGGTGTGTGGTGGGTCAGAAAGGAGGGCAGTCAAGGGCTTCCAGCCAGTAACCAAAGCTAGACCAGGTTTGTAGCGCAGCATCCAGAAACCAAGGGGGTGAGCTTGGACTATAACTGGTCGGAGGTAGGACTGTGTTTAATGAGGCCCAGTCCTAAAATAGTGTGTCTTAGTCACTGGAAACACTTCCTTCCATCAACCAAGGAGTGGCTATGGAATGGGAAGTTTATAGATGTTTTGCTGTACATTTTAGGGACTTTGAACTCAGGGTAAGATTCTTCTTAATCTCCCCACAGACGTCAAGCAATTCAGCCCCAAAATAAGACACAATTTCATTAATTGGCTTGTGGGAATTTTGGACAATCTACATGGTAGAAGGAGAGTTTTCAAAGTATACATCCAGAAGAGTATCATAACATACTGTGGGCATACACTGAATCAAAGGGAACCACATGACTCCAATATCATAAACAATCTCATATGAGGTTGTACTTGACTCCACCCTACCTTGTATCAGGAAAGAAGGGGAATTATGATCTGATGTGATAGTTCAGAATTGAGTCTCCCTTGTGTGGTTTTGTGCCACTAGTCAGTAAGGAGAAAGGGACACATATAGAGCCTGTTATGAATGCAAAAAGGAATGGTCTGGTCTGTGGAGTCTTTAACACTGAGAAAGGTGGAATAACTGCAAGTCTGAACATAAGTGGGATACATGTGGGGTTGTCCATTCTAACACTTCTTCTTTTAAAGGTAAGAAATGAGAAACTGAACTAGGAAGAAAACAGAGAAGGGACTGGGAGGGAAACAGGTTGCTAATCAAGCAGAACGTATTGGCCTGATGACTAGTGCATTACCCTGGAAGAGTCAATGCCAAATACAATTTTTACTGTTCTGCTAAATTACAGCTTCCCTGAATACCACTGAAAAGTTTATGGATTTTCTAAGAAAGATTTTTTAAGAACGCTAATTCTGTACATGTCTTTGGCTAGGTAGTAAGGAAACAGGTACATAAAGGAGGATTATAAATGCAAGGCAGCAACATCTAAATGAGTGCTACTGTTCCAGAAATGGCTAGAATAGTGGCTTTGAACAGGGAAGGAACTAAAAACAAAGAAACAAATAATATAGCCTGCCTTTTTAAAATATCTGAGGAACTTACATTTTAATTTTAAAAACCCCAGACATCTAAACATAACACACACTTTAGAATGTGTTGGCAACAGTCTCAGTTTGATTCATGTGACATATTTATCCATATCAAGCTGCTGAGTTCCAAATCAAGGAAAAACAAATTGATTTCTGTGTTTAGCATATGGTCCCCAGAGCTTGGAAGAGACACTTTGGCCATTTCCACACAGGGATATAGCCCGCGCTGGGACGACCTCACCAGGAAGTCGTCTACACCACGGGGTGCACGAGGGCGGTTTGAAAAGGTGAGGTTCTACACCTCAAAGCACCCTCGCACGACCGCAGGGGTGGCGCCGCGTGTTTTATAAAGACCACCTTTCAAGTGGTCTTTTTAAAACAAGATCGCGCTAGCCCGTCGCAGTGCCCCGTGAAGAACTGCAGGGGTGCGCAAGCGTGTCCCTGCAGAGCTGCCCGGGGGCGGGCTTCCGGCTGGTGCACTGCCCCGATTGGCAGAGTGCTGCCGGAAGCCACCGGACACTATTTTGAGCACCATCGGTTTAGAGCGGCGAACGCACGCTGCTCCCCGTGGGGACGGAGCCACCTGGATTAAGGTAAGCTCCGTTCCCGCGTGTGCCTCCCTGTTTCCCCGTGTTTGACACCCCCCCGTGTGGAAAGGGTTTTTGTTGGATTCCAATAGTTCCCATCCAGCATACAATGAGTAAGAAAAACCAGATTCTGTGCAGATACACAATCTTGGGATAAGCATGTCAATGGAAATCTCTCTTCCCCACCCCCAACTCCATTATATGATTGGTCTATTTTTAAATTATATTACTAAGAAGTAGAAAAGGTGCGGCTCATGTGTACTGTGTAATCCCAACCCTATTTTGCAACACACACACACACACCACATCTCAGGCCCTTTCTGCACCTTACCTTCTTCTGGCGCTGGGATGCGGGGATCGCGCGAGCAGCCTCTGGCGAGAGGCTCTTGCGTCCGGGGTCCTTCGGCTCCGCACAAGTGGCCTGCTTGTGCGAGAGCCCTGTTACTGCAGTCTAGGCCTACCCAGAGATAGTTCCTGATATCACTTTGATATCAAACCATTCGGCTTTCCTCTGCTGCCCCCCTCCATGTGTTTGCAAGGCCACTGGACAAGCACGCAAACAGGCACGGCCAATAATTGCTAGACATTCCATTCTCCACCCAGGTAGGCCAGATACAGCCGGTTCATCGCTTCAGGGACCTCTCCAGAGAACACCTCATTACATATGCGCGATGTAACAAAGGCTTTCTGCCCCGAGCAGGATACTGGACAAAAGGTTGTGCTGTCTACTGGTAAGCGCTGCACATTTGCATACTGGTCACACTATTGTTAATTCAGCTCTGATTCCTACCTAGTCTCAGGAAATCTAAATTAAATGCTGGAGGAGACATTACCTATCAAGTGAAGGCCTCCTCTTTCACAGTAACACCAGGCAAAACTGGATCCAAAACCTGATCCAAGTGAGGAATCAGCAACTGAAGAGTGAGCCAGCATGAGAGTTTGGAAAAGGCAAGCTGGGCAGATCCCTCATGGATCACTGTATTTGCTGGCTCACTTTTTAGAGCACTTGTCAAGTATTTGAACTTCAGCATTCCTTTATGATTATTTCAATTCTAGCAGTTGTGGAAGGTGTTTTGGATCATTAAAAAAATTCACTGAAATAAGTTTTCACCTACATTGAACAATATTATAATTTATCATGTACATTATTGTTATTACTTAATTTACAGCTTGTCTTTTTTTTCTATATTTTAGACAAAAATCACCAGCATCACCTAATACTGTAACTAAAACAGCAGTGTGGCCAATGAGCACTTCAGCAACCAAGCAAGTGACCCCTAGCCTTATCACAGTTGTGCAGCCCCAGAGTAAGTATGATCTATATTTAAAAGTGGCAGAGTAAAAACAGTAATTGCCTTAAAGTGAATTCTGGATGCTTACTGGCTCATCCAGCACTTACAATATAGACTCTTATTGTTAATAAATTCATATACTGTTTTAATTAACAGGCTGGATTCGTGTCCCACTGCCAATAACATATTAGTATGGTAATTGCTGCTGTGAGATTAGCAAGTGTCCTTCTACTGGCCCATTTTTTGTTATAACTCAGCCAAGCAATAAGCAGCTTCCAAACTGCATCTGTACAAGAGGCATAACTATTATGGCCCTTTCCGCATGAGGCTGGTGAATTGGTTCGTGCCATTCCTTACCGGATTTTCTGGGCTCGAAACAAGGCGGACTTTCCCTCATTTCCTTCCGCACAGCTACTGAGTATGTTCCATTCTGATTTGGAGGAGTGCGAGTTCATGAATACACACTGCCTCCACCGTAGCCACTCCTACTACTCCCCTCACCCCCCCATCAGCTGATTAGCCCTTTTTTTTTTTTGGCATGGTTTAGTATGTCATTGTGTACATGTGTAAGTCCATACTACCTCCTGGCCCCTCCTATGAGCCCTTCCCTGACCACCAATTCGCATTGGCGCGAATGTACGTGTCTGCACCACTGTGAAAGCATGAATTGGATCGATCTGGAAAATTAGAAAATTGATTTCTTCCGGTTTTCAAATAGCACACTTTACCACCACATGGGGGCACATTTAGTCGGAATTACATGTGGAACGAAGGTAAATAAACCGAACCTAGTCTGCTCCAAGGTTCAGAAGACCTCTGTGGCAAGACACATTGGCCCGCCTTAATAACCATGTGCGGAAAGGGCCTATGAAATCACCTCAGGTCTTTGGTCTATGTATGGTCTCTAGAGATGCTCTTCCCATGTCTTATATTTATATGTATAATATTACATGCATAAAGGATTTTCAGAGTCTCCAGAACCCCTTTGCTATACTCTTTTACAAGAAGCAAGGAAACCCTTAACAATATCTGAGTCTTTTGACTCAAAAACATTTTAAAATAATTTTAATTAGGGCCATATATTTATAGCAAGAGCTTAAGGATGTGGTTTCCTGTTACAATTGTTGCTGCTGTGCTCTTTCATTCAGTGTTTTACTCTGTGAAGGAGGGTTGCATACATAGAAGAATCTGTTCGAGGAAAGAAACACTATTAGAGCGTGGACTGTTACATGCTGCCTTGGAACCAAACACATCAGGAAATTGTCAGGCTGGGAAAGGCTGTCCTAACACACCAGACCTCAACTTACAACCTGTTCAACTGAGTTTTCTCACCGATCTATGTTTCTTATTTTTGCCTTTGCCAACATGTATACTGCACATTCACTCTTGGTGATATAAGATTAATAAGTAGTGATGTTAAAGATTAGTAAGAAATGATGTGATTATTTCAGCTAGAAGATATTTGCTGATCTCTGCAAATACAGCAAAAGTAAATGGTTACATCAGCCCATGAATCAAGGCTGGCAAGTTCTTAATCAGAAATGTTTAGAGTACCTCTGAGTATATGTGGAACACTTTTCTGCACAATTGTGTCTTCATTGTTTCAACTCCCAAACAAGAAGCAAAGATCACTGGTGGGCAAAGATCACTAGTAGAACACATGTTTTGTATGCAGAAGCCAGGGATACCAGGTTTAGTCCATGGCATCTCCTATTTAAAATACCAGGTATATCGAACAAGCTCAGTATTCTTTGCTCCCCTCTTACCTTAGTATCTGTTTGTTTAAATCTCATAACCATGTAATGAAATACGTTATTTGCAAGCATACATTTTGTTGTCTTTTTCATAAGACACAAGTGACATGCTTGCAACAAAGGTTCAGGAACTGAAGTACTCCAGGAACTTGGGGGTCATAGTATTACACCCTCCTTAGCAACCGAGAGTATTTAAAAAGGATTGGCTGGAGCAAATAGAACCCTGGATAGCCAAAGGGAGAGGCTAGATGGAGGAAAGGAATAACAGAAATTTAACTGAAAACAGAGAGTGGAGGTGGAGAGCAGAGTTCGTGTTGAGAATAATGAGAGTGGATGGAGATGGCTGAGTGTTCAATTTGAGAGAGGGAAAAGTGTTGTGTTGGTTTAAGAATCTTTAATTACTAGTACATCATTCCTTGACAGTGTTTTTAATAAAGATTTGTTCATAATTTCATAAAGAGAGGTCTCAAGAGAGTGTCATTCCTCTAGACTGGATTACACACACTACCATTAGTACCAATAATACCACATTCACTGAAAAGAAAATTCACTGCTTGTCCTTATATCTGAAAGGGGGCAGATTTAGGGAAAGCAGGAGAGAGAGATGGGTGCTGCATTCTCTAGGAAGAGAAAACAGAAGCAGACCTGTTTATCATAGCCCTGGCCCTGCTCAAGAGATCTTCCCGGTTCCGCTTTTGACATAAAGTGGTGTTTTCACTATATTATCATTAAAGCAGCCCAAAACATGTAGACTGGCAGCCTGTCCATGCTGGTTCTCTGCAACAAGCTCTAAAACTTCTTGATTACTCACTCTTGTCATGGCAGAAAAATGTACTTGCTAAAAACTGATGCAACCATTCTATACCCACTTGCATAGGAATAGGTCTTATTAAATTTAGTAGGACAAACTGCTGAATACATATAAGAGGAACATGGGTTTAGCTAACTTAGGCCATTTCCTTTGAGGGCCCTCCCTAAACTACAAACCCCAGGATTCCATAGGACATTGAAAGTGGAATCATAGCACTATAACGATCTAGTGCAGAAATGGCCTTAATCTTTTGGATCCAAATGAACAGCTCCAACCTTTCAAAAAACGTGGACCTACTGAAGAAAAAGAAAGTGGGCAGCAAAATGAAGGGTGAAGGGAGAGGTATTGGGAGACAGCACTACAGGAGGAAGTCCTGTAATGTAAACACATCAGTCTGCTCCATCTCCCTGTATTCCAATCCTTTGTTCCCAGGCAGGCCTCATCATTTTTTGCTAGTCAAATCCTTAGAGCAACATACATTAGAAGGAGAAGCAGAGGGGACACGAGTGCCTCTCACAAAAGGCTTCTTGCATGATTTTCGTGCGCCCCCGTCGGGAACAGGTAAGGTGTGAAAAGGGCCTTTGTCTTTAAGCTGAAATCTAGGAACCCAGGTGAATTATGATGTAAAAAGGCCCCAAGTGGTTTGTTTAAAATTCAAGCAAAACTTAGCCAGTTGGGTAGTACTGCAACCCTGCCTTCCACTCTTTTTCTTTCTCACTTTTTTATGTCCCTTTTCAGAACACACCACTCATTCAGCCATTTCTTCTCCTATATCAAGAACTTTCATTCTCTCAACACACAAAGTGAAATAGGTATATCCTGACTAGTGTGTGTGCATGTGTGTGCATATACGTAAACATGTATATAGACATATACATACTTATTTAGGAACAGGCAATCTCACCAGGCAGCTGGGTTATACAGACATTTGGCTGTGTTGTTCTAATGGTGACAAAGCAAGCTGATTCTGCAGTACCCTACCAGCTGCAAGCATTTGGACCAAGTCTCAAATTTGCCTGCTGTTGGGGAGACATCTTCTAAGGGTTCCCCTTACTCCTGAAGATCCTGATATCTACCACTTAGTGACTGAATAGGATAAGGCAAGCTAAAAGTAATTAAGATGCACATCCTGAGGTCTTCCTAATATCCGCGCTAAGTTTTGTGTTTCTAGATTTCACAGCTGTAAAGCTATGGCAGTGTTATCCCACAATGCGGATGCCTCAGGGCCCACCCACAATGCCAGTACCTCCATGAAAAGGGGGGAATATGAGCTCAAAATAGGATGCCTGTGAGAGGTGGGTAGTCTAATGAGATCTTTCACACCCATGTGTATCAGTACTTCTGCAGGGAAGAACCAGCCAAAAATCCAAACATAAACTTGATGTGTTTTCTTGAGGGAATTGCAATCACACACAAAATCCAAGCAGTCATGCAATCACACAAGGCTAACTGAAGGTAAAGGGAGGAAAGTTTTGAGCAGCAAGATTTCAGGGTGAAGTCAGTGATATTTACCAATCCAGAAGAGCAGTGAAGAAGGTGATGTGGCTTAGACACAAGTCTAAGCAGAGTACACAATCAGAAATCGTAGCAGCAAAGTGGCGACCAACGATTCGTGTACTACAAGTTGATTGGCCAAAAACTGGAGTTTAAATGCCCTGTTTCTGCTTGGATGGCAGGGGTGTTAATGGCTTTCCAGCAGAGTAAACAGCGGAGTTCACAAATTGGACAAAGAGGTCCAGACAGGTTATTGGCATTAGCATTAGGTGACAAAGGGCTAATGTCTGTCCTGATAGTGCAGTACTTGTCAGACAGATGTGAAGATAAGAAGAAAGCTTGCTTGATCAGAGGGAAAGGAGTTAAGATATTCAGCAGACTTATGGTAATCTTCAAGATGCTATTATCTAAAACAGTGGTTCTTAACCTGTGGGTCCCCAGATGTTCGTGGACTTCAGCTCCCAGAAGCCCTGAGCATTGACAATAGTGGCTGGGGCTTCTGGGAGCTGAAGTCCATGAACATCTGGGGACCCACAAGTTGAGAACCACTGATCTAAAAGTTTGAGTCATTAAGGCTAACTGACAGCCCACTATCTCTGGAATCTTCCTGGTGATTTCCTGAATATGACCTGACTATGTCTGAAAGTTTCTTCTGAACTAATTCACAACACACGTATATGGCCAGACATTTCCTCGTATCCAGCCTAGTCATTCAGCCATAGCAGGGTATGTTTTATACTTATGCCAATTGATATATTTTGCCAATTAAATCATATTTTGCCAACTAAATCATGGAGGTGTATGGCCTGGTAAGAGCAGAGACAGGCCTTTTCCACACTTTATTTTTAGAACGGTGCAGAGCATCCTCCAGCGAGGATGTTTGCACTTGGGAGAGGACTGGGTCCGGACTACTTTGCGTAGTTCCACATTTCAGCCCGCTCTGGAACGACCAAAAGTGGTTGTTCTCCATGCTATTGAAAGACCGCTTAAAACAGGTCTTTCAACAGCACGGAGTGCACCACTCCGTGGCCGCGCTCCAGTGCAGATTTGCAGGCTCGCACCAGTGTGAGCCTGCAGATCTTCCAGGGGTGGGCTTTAGGCTGGCGAGCTTCACCGGTTGGTGGAGAGCCTCCACCAACCGGAAGCCGCCATTTTTGTCCCCAGAGCAGTGTGTAGCGTGGCCATGCGCTGCTCTGGACCAGCCTGGACCCACCGAGGGAGCACTTCAGTCCAGTGAGTACCAGAACAGGGCAATTTCTTTGCCAAGTGCGAAAAAGGCCACAGTCTTATGCACACACACTTTAATTGTTATAGATTCTAAAGCATGTGCATGCTTAAGAGATTGGACAGCCACTATTTTTGGCTACTAGAAGTGACACTGGCCCTTTCCTCACCGGGGGAGGCGAAACGGGGCCGCGCACGCAGGGGCAGAACTTACCCGCAAGCGGGTTGCTCCGTCCCTGCGGAGAGTGTGGATCCGCCGTTCCAAACGCCACTGAATTTTGGCGGCGCTTGGCGGCGCTCGGCGGCGCCCAAAATGGCGGCTGGCGGCTTCCGGAGGCGCTCCACCAATCAGGACAGCGCACCAGCCGGAAGCCCGCCCCCGGGCAGATCTGCAGGGACGCGCTACCGTGTCTCTGCAGTTCTTCACCGGGGGCTGCTACAGGGCAGTGCGGGTGAGTTTTATAAAAACCACTTTTGAAGGTGGTTTTTATAAAACTCACAGCGCCACCCCCGCAGCTGTGCTAGAGCAGTTTGAGGTCTAGAACCTCACTTTTTTTAACTGCTCTAGCACACCCCCCGGTGAAGAAGACCTCCAGGAGAGGTCGCTCTAGCGTGGGCAATATGCCCGTGTGGAAATGGCCACTATTTCACTTCCAGTCCCTTTGCAGGTTATTTTAGGCTCCCCCCTCCCACCCAGGTTGAGAAAAGCCTGAAACACCATTATTTTGTGAAAATGGTTACAATTTCATGAATATATCTTGGACAAAAAAAAAAAGTCTTTTTTTTTTAACTAAAAATTGAAGGTGCTTGGAGTTTGGTGGGATTGGCATGAACCACACTGGCCCAGAGGCTGCATGATTTCCTGTACTATTCCAGACATTTATACCTTGTTTTTCTATCCAGGTTAATTAAAATAACCCATCACAACACAAGAAGAGACATATTGGATCACCCCAAAGTCTCACCTAGGCTAGCATTTCTTCTCACACAGTGGCCAACCAAGTTTTCTATGGGAAATCTGCCAACAGGACATAGCTGCAACTGCACCTTTCCTCTTCCATTCCCAGCAAGTAAACCACAGAGGCATGGAGAAATCTTATACAGAGGCATATAGGTAGTTATCCTGACCATCAGCCACTGATGGCCCTGTTTGTCATGGAGTAACCATTTTAATGCTAGGCAAGCCAAGAGCCATTGCTACATTTTGTGCTGGCAAATGCCAGTTTAACTAGGCAATTTTTAAATGTATTCTATTTCATCTGTCCAGAATCACCATTTAACTTTAATGAATGAATGTCTATCTAATACTATAAAAGGGGAGAGGAAAGCTTCTCCGTACTGTTCTGAGACACCAGCTTTCCTCATACCATACCTTATATCCCTAATATTCTGAGACATCTCTTGGGAAATGGCTCCAACTAGCTTTGGTAAAGTTTGCATTGAAATTGCCCTCCCAGATTCTAGTATGCCAATCCCCTTGTGATATCTTTCTAGTGATTTCAAAATCTCAGTAGATGCTTCCTATATACATGAATCTTGTGTCTGGAAGAGATAAATATTTGATCAGCACATTAAAGCATGTCATAAGATAATGGATCACTGGGCAGATTCCAGACTCTAGTATTATATATATTAATTTACCAAAGAGTCATTTAAGGTTTTGCTATTGATTTCATCATGCCTGGAATCTTTTAAAACATTATCTCCTAAAACATTCAGTTTGATATTTCATTTCATTAAGCAGACTATGGGAAACTTTCACAACTTGTTCTCTTTATTTTTCATTCTTAAAAAGGGGGAGAAAAAAAAACCTAGCCATTTTCCTGTTGCTGAAATCCCTCCAGAGAGTTTTCATTTGCAGATTATCACTACCAAAATACCAGTATTTAAATTTACACATAAATTACACTGCAAGTCAGAGACTGATATACTCATCTTCTGGAGGTGCATTAACAAGGTAGAATTTGTCACCTTATCTTGTTCAGTCATTTTATTAAAAGTTCTTTGTGAAAAGCTGCTGTATATGTTAGTGGTCTCTAAGATTCTATCTTGACTTTGCTTCATTTTGGAGTGATTTATTACACAATGGGCTAAATTCATAGTCTAAAACTCCCCCATGTTAGCGATAATGTTTTGTCAGTTAATACAACCTTTGTAAATGTTGCTTTCAAAGGAGTTTAAAGGGTTCTGAATAACATTTTTGAAAGGTACTTAAAGTAAGGAAGAAATGTGGGAATGATTATTTAGACTAGGTCTTCCTGCAGCACAATTTTTACAGTTTGGGAAACTGAATAAGTAAGGGCTATTTCTCTAGCATGACATGCCAAGCTGTATTGTGTACAGTAGCTATCTCCCCTCCCCAGATGGTGCTTCCCAGATGTTTTAGATTACAACCTTCACCATCCTATTATACTAAAGGTGGCAGACCTTGAGGTCCTCCAGCAGTACCTGTGCCTCTATGAAAAGGTGGGGCTTGTGAGAGGTGGGGTAACCTTACAGGACCTTTTCACCAGTGTATATCA
Organism: Iguana delicatissima; assembly: GCA_948472985.1. Taxonomy (NCBI): domain Eukaryota; kingdom Metazoa; phylum Chordata; class Lepidosauria; order Squamata; family Iguanidae; genus Iguana; species Iguana delicatissima. The sequence goes on from CAOKZL010000004.1 coordinate 1,194,368, forward strand.
CTGTAGCTGTAGGACACCAGTTGGAAATTTTTAAAAAAGGTCTTTATTGAGGGAAATTCACAAATACGTGTAAGCAATCAAACAATCTTACAACCATATAAGGTTAACTGAAAGAAAGGATGGAAAAGTTGGATGGTGAGGAGTTAGAGTGAAGCGGAGATATTTACCAGTCCTGAAGCAGGAGAAGATTGAAGTGAGCTTTCTCAGACTGAGAGGGAGAGAGCTGGACAGCTGTACATTGAAGTGAAATCTGCGGCGGGGGGGGACCCCCACGCAGTATAACAGAACAATGCCTGTTCAAGGTACCAACAAGCAACCAATGCTGCTCCAGGATTTAAATACCCTTTTTCTGCCCTGAGAGAAATATGTGAATTGCTCTCTAATAGAGCCAAAAAAGAGGTCTGGAATGTTCTAACTGCGTTTCAGCCAGGTACAAAACATTGAAGGAAATCACAATAACTTCTTAATTACTGGAGAAACGGGAGAACAAAAAGACTGGGGGGAAAGTAGAATGTGCGTCTTCTAGCAGCTTCACCTGCACTTGTCTTTTGGCTTCGGTACATTAGAGAACCATCTAAAACCCATCAGGCTGTTTTATTTTCTTTCTGATTTTCTAAACTTATGACCTGGCCATGCTAAAGTTTGTCCTAGCTTCAGGAATCTTCCAGTCAAGAGTCCTTTGTCTTCACATAGCTTTTCAGCCATAAGCGCAAGAGTTATATTTATTTCATGCCAATTTAACCATATTTATAGCCAATCCTACTGTATCACAGATTAGGGGTGTACAGCATGGTAATGATCCTAACCATTGGCCATACTGGTTGGAGCTGATGGGACCCATAATTCAAAATATCTGGAGGGTATTATGTTGGCAATGCCTGGTGCAAGGGTTTCCTGTAATCAATACCTGCTAATTCCTTGTGTGGATGGGACCTCCTCAAAATATGAGGGAGGATCTCATCCCAGTGCATACTGGAACAAGGAAAAGTCAGTTCTTCCTTGCTGGAACAAAATACCAGCAGCTTTCTAAGATATGTTGGTTGGCACATGATGAAGATCTTTGTACGTTAAAGCCCTCCCAACAAGTACATTGGACCCAAGAGCAATGTCTATATTCTAGAATAATAAAGAATCAACACAAAAATTGATGGATTGTTCCTATATATATATATATATATATATATACAGCTCCTGAAAAAGGAAATATGTGTTGGTCCTATTGTATTCTTGACTTAGGCCCTTTTTGCACAGCATTTGCCATGCGAAAGGACCCCTGGAGCATTGTGCGACTGCGAGGAGCAGTCCACACGATGCACTCACAATCGTGCGATGCTCCAGGGGCTGGCAGGTGCCAATCATGCACTATTTCGGCTTTGAGCTGAAAATGGTGTGCAATTGTGCATTGCTCCGGGGCCCCACGTGCACTTGCCGTGTGTGTGGAGCTCCAGAGCCGTGGCGCTAGCACTTCCGGCCCCAGCACAGCCTGGGAAAATCCTAGGCTGCACTGCGGAAGGAAGAGGAGGGGCTCTCACTCTACCTGCTCGCAAGCAGGCAGCAGCTATGGGGCTGAAGCAACGGAGACTCGAGAGCCTCTCAGAAGAGCTGCTCGCATGATCCCCGCACCCCAGCTCTGCAAAAAGGTGAGTTGCGGAAAGGGCCTAAAACCTTCCTATATTAAGCACCATTCTGAAGGTTGTCTTAGGTGCATTTGTTGGTTTTGAAATCCAGTGAGATCAATAACTGCCCAGCTCTTGGCTATAAACAAGTATAAGGTATAAGACAGCTTCCTGTGTTCATATCCACCCTTTCTTTTAACAGCATCCCAGAATTTGCTAGACAGCTGCCCTATTTTACTCTAAAAGCTAAGAGTATGAGGACCAATCTATCTGTGATGTTAAAAAGATCTTTGAGTTTAATAGGCAGGGTTTAAAAATACAAATACCAGCAGCTGTTGAAAATTGCAGCAGGTTTGCAGGGGGGATTTAACTGAGGCGGTAATCCTGCCCCCTATAGCTTCATACAAGTGATTTTTGGAAAGATGGGTTAAATTGTCTCCCCATGTCTGCTATGATCCCCAGACACGCACATACCCAGTTAATACACTTTGCATTTTTAACAGTCCAGAGACACCAGATTCTTGTGCTGAATGAGAATAAAATAGCCAGAATGCTGCTGTAGCAGAACAATTCTGCTTTTGGATACGGAGCAGGGTCAGTTCCCATCAGGGTGTTAGATCAAAGCACTGAAAGCTTATTTTTTGGAAGGCTACTTCCAGATTCCTCAGCCAGTAAGGGATTCAATGTTTACTTTCCCACACTCGCTACAGAGGATGTGATTAGGGGCTAGGAATAATCTGGAAGCCTACAACAGCCCTCTCCTTTTATTCTCTAACATCACTGTGTGCAAAAGCATACAATACTAGATTGTCTCTGTTTAGTTTTTAAAACTTTTATAATTAACTAGTGTATACACCTGACCTTGCCCAGGACTTTATTTTCTCATAGGTAATACTTGTTAGAAATACCTTGGGAATTACTTTACCTTACCTTGGGAATTAGATGCAGTTGAAATACACAGATCTGAGGTCCTGTATCTCTAATTCACCAAACTGTCTTGTCCAGTACCTGTAACTTTTCCCCATATTCTCCAATCCAATCTGTATTCAGAATTGTTAACATACAAAGGTTGGGTTTCTGAGGCAATACACTGGCTTCCTCCTTGCTGCTAGGCCTTGTCTCCATAGCAAGGAGTCCATAGTCCAAGCCCAAGTGCTCTCTGGCTGAGAATTCTAAAGGCCCCTCCCTAAACTGCAAACCCCAGGATTCCATAGGATCTTCACAGGCAGTCAATCATATGAGGTCTTCTCGCCTGACACAGCCAATCATATGAGGTCTTCTCTGCCTGACACAGACAGACAAACTTTGACTTTTTTATATTTGATACTGTTGCCTATTTCTATATCTTTGCGTCACCAGTACATCTGCTCTGAGGTTGAATTAGTGAGTTCTAAAACTCTTCCAGTTTATTAAAATAATATGACAATTGCATTAATATTCTTAATAAGTTCTTATTTAGGAGTTCATTTGCCACACTGTGACAGCTTAGAATTGAATAAAATGATCTGGTAAATGATTCAACCTTACCAAAGCAGGATTTTTATGTGGATTCTATATAGAGCCATTGATCAATCCCTTCATCCAGACATATGGGTAATAAATGCCTATTTGCTACAATTTATCTTTTAATAAGAGCTATATATTAGGACCAGGGGGAAGATTTTAAAAGTGGACAAGTTCATTTCCCAATTTCTGAATGGAGCTATAAAAAGCTATCTATCTATCTGTCTCAATTATGTCAGTGCAGAGACTTTAAAATTTACTTCCCCATCATAAATGCTACTTAGAACTTCATTTCAGGTGTTTGGCATGGGATATATTAGGGAATGATTTTATATTTGAAAATAATGCACATAAAAATTATTATTTCAGAGGTAATCTGGCTCTTTATGTGACTCATATTAGGAAACAAATTTAGGGCTCATCTAGTTTGTGTCAGAAGGTGGTATAGTATTTGTTCCTGTACTGCTTGCCCTTTAAAAAAAAAAAAAAAGATCCATACAACCTTTTGCCAATCCCATAATGTTTTGGACTATCTCCCCTTTCTCACTGAATTCCAAAGGACGAGGAGGAGGAGGGAGGGAGTATCTCATCTTTATTAAAACTGATAGAGTGAAATTTGCATGACTTAGAAGTTAAAAATATAATTAAATTATTCATAGTGTTAAAAGCAGTTAAAAAATGACCATTAGAAAGAAAAAACAAAAAAATATACTAATAAAAAACACAGCACTTTGTGAAACACCCTTTACCTTGATCAATCAGTTTTCAAAGACCTGCTGAAACAAAACCAGGGGAAGAAGAAGGCACAAAGTATTCACCTGCTTAAAGAAGGATAGCGAGGAAGGCACCAGTATTACCTGTCTAGAGAAGGACTTCCAGGGCCTGGGAGCAGCTACTGTGAAGACTCTGGCTCTTTCTGCACCCTACCTTCTTGTGTGGTCTTCCAGTGGCAGTCTTGGCAACTATGGGAACATTCTCCTCCACACTGGACTGGTTCCCTGTGGAAGGGAGCAATGGACATGCCTCTTCCTTCTGCAGCACAGCTGAGTACTTTCCCAGGCTGCACTGGGGCAAGAAGTGACACCATTACACTTCAGGGCTGTCTGCAAGGCAAGTAAGGACAGGATGGTGGCGCAATCACAGGTCATTGATAGAGAAAACCCATCAATGATCTAATCCACAATAGCACTGCCTGGGATTAGGAGAGGAGCGGGACCGCAATGATGTCATGGAGAAGCAACATCACGGTTCCACTCCTCTCCCATCCCTATGTTAGGAAGGAAGGCTACTGAGGAAAGGGCCACTCTCCCTTGTTTCCAGTAGTTATATCCATGAGAGTAGTGGGACAGAGAAAAGGGCATCCGCAAAGATCACAGAACATGGGTAAGCTCATCTGGGAGAGAATATAGTCCTTCTGATAACCCGGACCTGATGGACCAGCAACCAGTGAAGCTGTTGCTCCCTGCAGCCAGCCCCAGGTAACAATCTGGCTGCAGCTTTTTGAACTGGTGGAACCATTTTGTACATACCCCAATGGCTAGTTGAAAAATATTTACATTTGTTCAGTAGCCACACCCTCCCTATTTTAAAGAGATTTCTACCCCCTGCCCTATTTCGCCTTCTTCCACCACATTCTCTTTATTTTTTTTAATGTTTAAAATATTTCTCAAATGTCTTAGAGCTAAAATGGTTGGCTACAATAACACTATTTTTATATTGGAAAAGACCCCCTACAATAATACTATACACAGAACTCTCAATTCCAGTTTGGGTCAGTGGTGACTCTGGAAAATAGAAGAATGCACCATCAAGAAAGTGTGTGGAGGTGTTGCAAGTCTTCCTCCACTAGAGTACAGAAGAAAGAGAAATATAGTCCACAAAATGTGCATCATCTTTTTCCGTACAGTCATGAGTATGGAGGGCATAGTGGTAATGGGGAGAAGAAGAAGGAAAGTATCATAGATAGGGGTGGGCCAACCGAGTCCGCAAATCCTCGAATCCTTGGGAAGGATTCTAGATTTGCGAATCTGAATCCCTGGGCCAAAACAGGAGAATGAAATCTTTGGAATCCCTGCATGCCCCAGGGCCTGAGCGTCCCGGATCAGGCCTGTGCGGGTGTGCAGGGCTGGCGAGAGCCGCTTTTCTGCACACCAGGAGGCCTGAGCCGGCGCGAGAGCCCTGGATCAGGCCCGCACAGGCGCACAGGGCCAGCAACAGTCGCTTTCCTGCATGCCAGGAGGCCTGAGCCAGTGAGAGAGCCCCAGATCAAGCTTGCTCCTGCTGCCTGCCCCTGTGGCTGCCTACCTGTGCAAGGTAATTATTCTCTTCTTCCTGTTCTTTTGACTTGATACTGGAGGGTAGGGATTGGGACTGGACTAGAGGCTGGTGTTAGTTTGTTTTTTGTTACGTGCCTTCCTTGGTTTGGGACTTGAGACTGGACGTCAGGGTAGAGAATCGAGACTGGGCTAGAGGCTGGTGGTTTTGTGTTTTTAAAGTGCCTTCCTTGTTGGAGGA